>CM048930.1:38058589-38658589 GCA_026686955.1 Epinephelus cyanopodus
TACCAGCAATTACCTTGACATTCACACAGACACACACCTGAATTTGGGGAGATACACAATTACCAATTTTATAGGGTGTATCAGAAAAGTAGAATGAGTAGTGTGACAAAAAAATTTTTTGTCAGGGAGTATAATGTACTATCTTACCATGTATATATTGCAAACTTTGAATGGGCATATCTCATGCCCCGTATGTGGTAGAGACATGAAACTTTGCACAGAGATGTCTCTCCTCATGAGGAACACATTTGCCTCAAGAACCCATAACTTCTGCTTATATAGATTTTCCGCCATTTTGAATGTTTTGAAAAACACTTCAAATGGATCTCTTCCTAGGAAGTTTGAGCGATCTGCATGAAACTGGGTGAACATAATCTAGAGACCAATATCTAAAGTTCCCTCTTGGCAAAAGTTGGAAAACTTCCTAAAACTGAGCTTCTATAAGGCAATGAATATTGCGGAGGGCGTGGCTCATCACATAAAGGTGTATAACATCTCAAGGGTTTCACCCATCACCACGCAACTTTGTAGGCATATGACCACACATAATCTGAGGGGACCCCTCCATTATTGACCCCATCAAACAAAATGGGGGCGCTAGAGAGCTCATTTCTTATCTAGGCCTAACCGCCATATGGATTTTTACTAAACTTGGTAGATATGTAGAACAGGACGCCTCAAGGTGACTGGAGAAATTTAACTCTAATTGGCAACTGGGTGGCGCTATAACAACAGAGAAATGCTTCAAAAAGGCTAAAATGTGACTGATCGCTGTGGCTCCCCCTGTGGACCAATGTGGGGGTTTTTTCAGCCACTTTTATTGATATGATGATGATATGATATCTTACGAAAAATGCATGCACAACAGTTTGTATGATATCCTATGAATTTGTGCCCCATGAATGATGTCACATCATTAACATAAAGTTACAGAGGTTAGGTTTAGAAAAAGACACATGACGAGGACGCACCTTAAAATGACTCAAAGTTCACTTAAAGTTCACACAGATCCGAACATGCAAGTCTGTGTTTTCATGACCCATCCCCCACCCCAACCTGCCTCCTTGTTCAGGACTGCCGCGTTGTTTACTGCTGTTAGCGTGTTGGTCATGTGATCGTAGCCTTCCAAAACACATGGGGTGCATATGAATTTGGGGGCTTTGCTTTTCGTTGGAAAACACACAAACAGCCTGGTTTAAAACCCTGTGATACTGTGAGTGCTGCATGTGTTTTTACACTGTGAGCAGTGAGAGACTTGATTCCTCCCATAAAGAGGTGAAACTATTCCAGTTTAGCATCAGTAGGTTTTAAACTCAGCAACCAAATGAAAGTGTAACCTTTTTTTCTCTGACACTCAGAGCAATTTGTGGAAAAAATAGTCCCACTCCTGCCATGTAGGGAGCATTTATTGGCCCACAACCCATTTTGTTTACTGACCCATAGTATAAGAACCCTTTTAGCAGAGAGTAGAAAAATCAGACAGGACCTTGGACTGAGGGAGCACAACGCTGGCTGCAAACCAGGAGTGAAGGCTTCACTTGATGTCACTTTAATCGACACTTTATATTCCTTACTCTGTCTGCTTTGTTCATCAGAGGAGCCAGCTCTTCAAAGCCTCTCAGCTTTCCAGCAGGCCTGCACAAACTTTATCCATTTGACTTTTATTTAAGTGCCGACAGATAACATCTGCAAGTATAAATCCAGCAGTGAAGAGTGGAGAAAAACTCAAGTGGCCTTGCAGGGAGGATGCAGACACAGACAGAAAAATCGTCTTCAAGCTTCAGTCCATTAAATATCCCATAATGATTTCCTCTGAATGCTGACATTTCATTATTCAGAATATATAAGAGTGTGTCAGAGTTTGGGACATTTTGTCTCTTTATGAATCATTCATAAGGGATGGCTTGTTTGCTTGTTTCTGCCTGCAGCATTTTATTCTCATAGGATCAAATCCTAACAATGTTCATTTTTCTTTTTCATCAATAATTAGTCTGTATTTATTTATCTTGCAAGTTATGCACATATAGAGTATTTAAAAATAATGCAGTGTGAGTGTCAGGCTGCCGTCAGACCTAGAGTGTCTCCTTTGGTCTGAATCAGGGACTCATGTTGTTCCAAAGTTGTATAATTGCCTAGAGATCAAATGCCTTGTGTGAGAAAGCTGCTCTTGATTGGTCAGAATTTCCATGTGGGAAAAATCCAGGAAGTAAAGCAAATGTTGAAGAAGAGAACACTTGCAAGATAAATGTGACACTTTCTAATGTCACAATGGAGGGACAACTACGCAGGTTGATTTTAGCGCTGCTCATCGTGGACTATATTGCTGTCATTGTTCATTTTAGTCAAACCATACAGTTTGAAAACGAGGCGCGGCTCCAACTAGAAAACAATGTTTTGATGCATTGGATGTGCTGAATGTGCATATTAAGGCAGTACAGGAGGAGGTGCACATTAATAATCCTCCAGGACTGTAACATGCTCATGTTTAACCCAAACAATGTGTCATGTGACTGCAGTTGCTTCACATCCAGGTCGCAACACCTTCTCACCACAAACCAACCGCACCAGAGTTCCTTTGGAACCAGACTGAGACCATCTCTTCAAGAAGGTCTCGATCCGGTTGTTTTGGTGTGTTCACACCTGCGCAAACGACCCACACTGAGGGACCAACTTGAGTTTGATTGACCCGAACTAAACAGGGCAGGTATGAAAGCAGCCTCAGTTATGTCACATTCACACACTATACTCAGTAACCATTCTCATGCTCTCACACACCAACAGATCAGCCATCAGGAGCAATCCAGAGTCGTAACATGTCAATGACCTTTGCATTTGTTTCCTGGTGTCCAAATTATATTAAAAAAAAGTGTGCTCATTTGTCTTTGTATGTTTGCTGGTTCAGGAGTTATAAAAATCTGTGTTCTCAATCAATTCAAGATGGCCTCCAAACGAACCCCATGGGCCATGAGTTGACCTTGGCAACAAGAAAAAAATCTTAACTACACAACATTCGGGCCCTAAAACAAGGTTACAAAAAATGGGAACCTATTTCTCGTGCTGGACTATACTGGGAAAACCTTTTCTGAAACTGGTCCAGTATGAGTGAGAGTGTTGCAGTTGGCAGCAGCGAAACAGACTGCAGTGTAATCGCGTGGGGCAATTGCACACCCTCAATTAACATCCACTAAAAGTCTCAGATTATCATTTTAAGTGTCTGATAACATTACAGCAAGGATCCTTGCACAAATAGACTTTTTGTTAAAGAGTTAAGACCCCAAACAGCCCTGAACTCACCATCACCAAACCCACCAGACTCCATTTAAATAAACAGTGATTTTAGCGTGTATAGAGGCAGCATGTACTCACATCTAACTGAGTGAATTAAGGGTTAATTTCAACAAAACCAGAGTGGTTGATGGTTGGAACAGTGGAATAATGAACCAGGACAGCTTTTGTGACTTTTATTTTGTTTTTGTGGACTTCAAATTAACTGTAATTTGATGTTATTAAAATTACTGTTTATCTAAATGGAGTCTGGTGGGTTTGGTGATGGTGATTTTGAGGCTGTGTCTGGTTAAACAAAAAGGATTTTACTCTTCAACAAAAAGGTCTGTCTCTGTAGGGATCCTTTCCATAATGTTATCAGACACATGTAATAACAATCTGAGCCTGTCAGTGACAAGGCATTAGAGAAGCATGAGAAAAAGGTTGAAGTACTCTTTAACCACCACAGCATTGTTGAAATATAAAATTCTGTCACCTCTCTCTGCAGTACGCATGGATGTCATTTATGTGTATTAATTAAGAGTGTGTGAAGTGTGAAGAGAAAAGTGCCAAGAGTTAAATAACTGCCCGAGTCACAGATGAACTGTAGACGCTCGACATGAGGTAACCTTGCAGCAGGTTTCATCAGTGGAATCAGACGCAGAGCCGCCGCCTCGTTTCCTCTGTGTGGCGGAGGATCCAGGTGAGCTGGAGGGAGAGGCTCGGCTTCAAAAAGCCTCTCGTCACACTTTAGTTTGATGTAATCAGGTCAGCCAGATCTCATTGTTTGGCTGCACGTAATCCTGTGATTCGGAGGTTCACCCAGGAATTCTCTGCACTTTGAGCTGAAGCTCGTTTATGGGACGTGATCTTGGAAAGATGGATGTAATTCAGCAAAAATATACTCAGATGATTAAAGGTTTTTTGGTTTTTTTACAAAATGTAAGCTTTCCTCTTCTCTCATTGGGAGAAGTCACAGCAGACATTGTCTTTGTTGCTATTTAAAGATTTATTTTGTGATTATATGCATATTGAGCAGGTTAAGTGAAGGACATGTATACTTAATTATCTAATATAAAATCATAGCTTGCATCGCATTGACACAGCCCGCTCTCATCCAGATATTTTTGTCATGATATGCGGTGTGACGGCAGTAATTTGGCTTCATCTGACAGTTTCCTGAACAAAGACAAGATAATGAATTTCTATTTTCATTTTTCTTCAGTGGAGAGGAACTGATTAACACATGTCAGGAGACAGCATATTAAATATAGCCCAACACAATAAAGCAGCGAGGAAACAACGGCGCAGGTCGAACTCCGAGGGCAAGAAACCATCTCTAACATGTCTCCAATCTGAGCTGTGCTTTATTCCAATTTCTGGAGCCTGCTGTTTTGTTTACGTACCGCGTCCAATCATATAACGCGCGCAGCTTCTGACTCTGCCTGCACAGTGTGTGGTTTTGTTCCTCCATCAGTTTAACTTTGGCTCTTTTGTATGTGTGAACAGATTTAAAACAAATGTGTGAATCTACAGAGGTGGAAACCCTGCGAGCTCGGCGAGGAAGGAACTTAAACACTGTGCTGATCCTCCTAATGCAGAGGCTGCACGTCGACTGCTGTGTCTCTTTATAGCAACAAAAGTGACTGAAGACGACACGAGACCATTTACTCTTTGATATGTTCTTACAAACTTTCTTTGTCAGCTTTTAAAGTAAATATTGCAACTTATTTCATTTTAATTCTTCAGATATTTTCACCCATTTAGCAGTGGCAGTCCGAGCACATTTGGTGCACATTTGGTTCTTATATTATTTGGTATTTTTGTCATAAACAGATCTGCCCTGATGATTGCTGGGTAATATGTATGTTGAGGCTAGTTTAGATACAAAATCGTGCACGAGGGCCCATCATAATAACGAGCACTGTGGTCCATCCTAACTTCCGTAAATACTAATATGATTCAACAATCTGGAGACGTGGCTCATTTGAACTGCTTTAATCCAGCCAAAGAAGTGAGCGTACCAGAATAGAACAAAGTACCACATAAGTGCAGAGCATCATTACTGAAGCTGCGTGTTTTCACTAAGCCAAACACTACAGGTGGTCTCAAACTTTGCTTCCCTTCTCCTGTTGAAGGCGCAAATCAGCTGCTGCAGTAAATGCTTTAGATGGAAGCAGGTGCACTCTGGATGACACACAGTTGAGAACAAATCATTTAGGACATAACTGCTCTGAAAAGCACATAACACAACATAAGCCTTCACAACCTGAAGAGGATATTTTGGCTCCTCCTTTCTGCAAATATCCCATGATTTTAATCTCTAGTGATGATGAAAGTGAAGACAGAGCTGAGTTCTGTTCTCCTCCTGGAACAAAACACACCAGAGAAGAAGGGAGCGGCGGACAAAGGCGAAAAACTCACTTCCAGGAAAAAGCCCATCGCCTTCCCAAGAAACTACGCCTGGAGCGAGGAAGCGCGGAAGCCTGCGAAAGCTGCCCTGCAGCACTGCTCTCCCAGTGCCAGCGAGTAATGTGCCACCTGTTTAACGCTGCAAATTCAACATCCGCAAGCGGAGCGCTCTGCCTCTCTGCTCCAGCCAAAGCCTTTCTCCACAGGAAACCAGCAGCTTAGAGGAAAAGACTGGCCACCGAGGATCAGCTCTGAGGCCTCACACACTGCAGACACAGATTACACTCCGCCTCCTCCGCCTCTTCTTCTTTTTGTGCCTCCGAACTGACACTGTTTTTTTCTTTCTTTTCTTTTTTTAGATCTGCTTTTTGATCATGTGCCTCCCAGCTGTGCACGAGCCGTTGCACAGCTGGTTGGTTGGGGTTTAAGGAATTACCCACATCACCTTGCCAGGTGGAGTCAAGCTTGCCGTTACGTCTTTCTTTTTTTTCTCTAAATTACTTTATGTCCTCTGTCTCGATTATCTCAGCAAACACACACAATGAGAATAAAACACTGTTTGCCCTTCCTGCTCTCCTCTTCCTCTTCTCCTCTCCAACTCTTTTTCTACATCAAATTCAAGTCAGCGTTGTCGGGATATGACTGCAACAAACAAACACTGATGTAGGATGGTAAAATATTGAGAGAAAACACTATCACAGAAGTTACAGCATCTTCTTTATTCTCCCTGCCTTCCCTTGTCTCTACTTTCATCTCCCTCCTCCTCCTCCTCCTCCCTCTCTTCCTCCTCTTCTCTCAGCAGGATGACTATTGGCAAATCGAGCGAGGCAGGATTAATTGTAATTCAATGTCTATTACTGCCAGTGCTGCTTAGTTCAAGCCAGCGCTGTAGGTGAGATGAGAGATAGAGGGATGAGGGAGGCAGAGGTAGAGATGATGGAGTGAGAATGGGAATTAGGGAAGGAGTGGAGGAGAGGAAGATGAGGTACAGTAAGAGACAAAAACAGACTGCACCCTGCTGTCAGCCAGGATGTCCAGACTGTCTGCGCCCCTGACATTTCCCCCCTGTCTCAGCACAATCTCGGGCCTCCTGCTGAACAACACCCCCTCCCCCATCACACACAAATAAACACATTCCCACAACAGCATGAGGAGAGTTACACACCAAGGGCGAAACATCCGAGACCTCCGGAGTCACATCCAGACAAGCCATCATCTGCTTACAACACCTACGTGCGGCACCGCAAGAGTGTGTTTGGAAACAGAGTGAAGAGAAACGACGGTGGACGGTTTCTCGTGGTTATTTGATGAGTTCGACAGAAATTAAAGTGTGTTTGAAAGCTCCATTTTGGCCCGCTGTTCTTTGGGCCTGAGCATCAACCCCAGGCAGTCACGAAGGCCCTGTTGTAAACGTTCTGTGTATTATTATTCTTATTTGTATCCTGCCAAATGAATCAGGCAGGTTGCAGAACGCAAGGCACACCACACTGCTTTGGTTTGTTTTTTTTGTAATTGGATACCACTAGTGCAAAAACGCTTGCTGCTGTTTCTGACAGTAATCAGTGTGTAGCTGCTGCCATGTTGAGGCAGAGGGTGCTGTCTGTAGCTCTGGTCAGATAAACAGAGATCTGTGTGGGTACATGAGACCCTATAAGAATAATACACATAATGGCTGCCGCTCTGACCATCTTGCTGTGTTGGATTAATGGACAGATAAACGAGAAGTCCTGTGTAAAACTTCTCTGAATAATGAAAAGTTTGATCACTGAGCAGTTTCATCTGCTGATGAAGACCGTGTGATAGGAGTGAAAGCTCCTGGACCAGTGAGCAGGTGAGATTTACGTGGTTCATATCTGCAATGGTGTCCCACATGTGATAAACGTGACGTGTATTTTACCATGGAATAAGTTCTCAGGAAAGGAGAATAGAATAACTCCAAAAAACAGAAATTAAACTAAAGTCTGAGACCATACTCTAACTTTAAATATGTACTGAATATACACTGCACACTGCGAGTATCAGGGAGTATTTCCAGACACATACATGCAACCTCTTGGAAAAAATAACAGTAAAGATATTAAATTTTACTCAGCCTGGAGCCCCGGAGTTAAACTCAGCTGGAATTCATGTGATAATAGCTGCATGTTAAGTTTTGCGAGCGCCTCCTGGCATCCACAGCTGATCTTGACAGATTCTCACTTCTGCTGCAATCGAGGAAAGAGCTCGCAGGTTGTGGCGTCACCTGGCACTATCAGGGGCAAAACGTTCACAGCACAGAGCGTCGGTGAGTAATGACTGCTACCCACAGAGTGACCCCCCACCATTGAACTCCCCTTAAGATTAATGTGGACGTAAAGTGCACCCAAAGCAATAAGAAAATAGCGAAACAGTTGGAAATAGGAAACAAAATCGACTGTGTGTGGAGGAGAGCTGCAGAGCTGAGCCTCCGAGAGGCAAATAAACACTGTAGAAGTTTCAGGAAAATGTGTTTTACATAAAATACGTAGAGCCAAAGAAATGATTGGTCTTTACATTGGATTTGTTGTTCTGTCTCGTATTAAGACATGAATGTAACTGCTGAGGCAACAGCTGCTAACCAGAGTGACGAGGAGGACTGGAGCTGGCTGCGTTACCTTTGGCAGTTCTGGACGAGAGAAAAATGGATCAGAAAACAACCGAGGGCACAGCCTGAAGCAGGAGGAAATGTTGGCACCACGCAGCCAGTGCTGAGAGGAAATGCAGAGCTCACACAAACCACTGTGTCAACAAAAAAAACCACATCAACAAATATTGTAAAAAGTCAACGGGGTGATGGAAGGAGGAGGGCCACTGTGTGGGAATAAGCTGTATAAACTGTGAGTAAGCAGAACAGTGACTTTGTGGTGCTTTGCGTCTGAAAACAATGAATTAAAAAACACATTTTCCATCAGATATTATTGAAAATGCTCCTGCAGAGCTGCTGTATTACACACAGAGAAACCTGCTGTACAAAAACAATACAGCAGCGAGAGCCCCAGCAGTCAATGCTGATTTCAAAATTTAAGAACAAACCTCTTGAGCTGTTAATTATAAATATTTCAGGATGCTACTAAAAAAACAAAAGAAACTGGTGAAGGAATAGTTTGGCATGAAATAAGCTTCGCTCTCCACCACTTTTCATGTCAGTGCATTGAGTATGAAGCTGCAGCGAAAAGGTCATTAGCATAGCTTAGCATAAAGTATGTAATATGCAATACAGCGTGTCTCTTTAAAGCTCCAGGGTGAACTGAGAGTGAGTCGTTTATATCTACATAGGGAGCAGGTCCATGGAGTCCGCCATGTTGTACTGATTGAGCATAGCGTCAGCTGATAGATCACATGATTCCTTATCTGCAATCAATTGGCGAATCTCATTCAGGGCGCCCTATTTAAACTGCTCTGTCCTGCTTACTGTTGCTGCTTCCTCTGCAGGCTGCTTTGCAACCTGCCTCCACCCCAGCTCCTCCTTTTCATGTTGTGTCTGACTTATCAGTGTCATTTCTGTTTGTCTTTGACGCTGGGGGATCTTTGCTGCTGCTCTCCCTGCCTTAGGCTTTCCATGTAGGCGTGTGGAAGGGCAGAAAGGTGTGCTAGTTGCCTACAGCGTTACAAACTGCCGCCACCAAGTGCATATTATGCCACCGTGAAGGGTGCCTCTGTGCGTTGTTGTCTGACGCCATCATCACTGACAGAGTGCTGGTATTTCAGTCAGGACCATTATTCCATTTGTATATATCACTATGGCTCTGTGCTGGGGCCTCTCTGTCTTTAGGCCTACACAATATAGTGTATGTGACTCTGACATTAACTTTTTATCCTGACGTGACTTCTACTATATGATCTGGCGTTGATTCAGGCGAAACTGAATTATGTGAGGAGAAGCCATTGTTCTCGGAGCTGGTTGTCTGAAGAACAGGAAATCAGTGCTTAAGTGACAGGAAACACCTTTTAATGAGAAAGCTGTAGATGTGTCGACTGATACCGCTTGTTTGTTAGACACTATAAATTGTCGCTGTTAAATGATGTACTAATTATTTGGCTTTCTCTTTAGTAAACCTTCCAAAGAGCTTCTGTTATTTTAAGTCTTGTTTATGTTACAACAACAGAAAGCTTCAGGTGAGGAGAGCACACCTCCCTGCCCTTCCACGCGCCTACATAGAAAGCCTAAGGCAGGCAGAGCAGCATCAATCCAAGGACACATCTCTTCCAAAGCTCACTGCAACCCACAATTTTGGTTTTATACGACTGGCGTGGCTCACTAGTCACCCCAAGTCTCATTTTAATGGATGAACTTTTGTGATGTAGGGTGAGTCATGAAACATTTGATAGCTTTTCACCTGGTTTTACAGTAAGAGACAAGACGGAGACATCGATTTAAAAATACTCCGATATTGAACAAGAGAAAAATGAACAAATAACACAAGGATGAAAGAATAAAATTGGAAAACTGTATTTTACTGTAACACACAGACAGAGAAACATGTCAGGCTAACTCTCAGCAAAAAGAGGATAAGTGTATTTCCCAAAACATCCAACAACAGTTTTTCTTTGTTACTTAGTCGGCTGAAATATTTATAACGAGACAGTTCATCTCAAGAGGTTCTTCCTTTTTTGAAATGTGTTTATCAGCAGATCTCTGGCTATACAGCAAGTTTCTCTGTCTTTGCAGCTGGAAATACTGTAGTATGTGTTTTTATAATGATTTCTGATGGGACATGCCTTTTTTTAGCCACTTTTTTTAGTTGTGGATGCAGAAACTATTCCCTCGTGAAGCTAATAGGAGGTATCAGAAAACCTGATTTAAAAAACATTAAAATGGTTTTGGTAACACTTGTAGCTCTGTTCATAAAGCATGACGAGGCGTGGTACGTTATGTCGAAAATGATTTTAAAATGGGCATTTTCCTCTCACTGTTTCAACTTGACTGAACTGACAGAGAGAGACATAAACAGGAGAAGAGGAGGAGGCTGAGGAGAGGTGAAGAGCCGACAGAGGTGGAGATGGGGGGTGAAAGAAAGACAGCAGGAAAACAAAAAGAGAAATCAAGAAACAGAGAAGGAGAGGGGGATGCTGAGAAGAGGAGGAGTGGGGGGAGGAGAAAGGGAGGCAGATTGAAAGACAGTAGGAGAAAGAGAGACAGAAAAAATAAAGGTATAGTGGAGGCATTGCAGGCACGGCTGCCCAGGTCTGCGGTTTGTTAAATAGCTTTTTGATGGAATTGGTAAAGCAGTGAAGCCTGTGACACTGTTAGCTGGCACACCGCAGAGAGGGGGAGAGGCAGAGCAATGGAGAGGTCAACAGAAAGAAAGGAAGAATGAGGGAAAGCAGGTCGAAGGTAGGGAGTAAAAAGAAGAAATCAGAGGGAGTGAAAGTGGAGGAGAAAAAGATTAAAATGTTGATTTGTGGATTTTACTGAGTCATTCTGCCCTCAAGAGGTGATGAGTGTTATAACAGCTCGGCCTCAGCACCAAGACAGACAGGAAGAAGCTGACTGGCTGTTTGTTGAGCATTGCTTGGCTTTGTAAAGTGTTCTCACATTACATGCACATCATTGTTTGCTGTTTAATGTGTGTTTTATAAAGCAGTTGCCCGTCTGTGACAGCAATAGTAGCACTTTTTTAAAAGTCTGATTCATACTAATCTTCTGTGGTCCTGAAATTAAAACCTTGTATGTTTAAATACAGCAAATAACAAATGTTTCTAATTTTGAAAACCTGCACCCGCCCACACCAGCTCAGTACCAGGACCAACCTGTTACCCATCATTATGTCTAGAGCCCAGTTTCCACCAAAAACTTTCAGTCCAGTAACTTTGGAACCTTTCAGACATGGTACCTAGACCAGGCCGGTTCAGTTCAGTTCATTGTTTCTGTCTCCACAGTGAAAGTTGTGGATGGTCCCAACAGCAGCGTCCTTAGCGTCCCCATGTTTGGTCCCCCCTCTGTTGGGGCACCTAGCACACAGATCTGCTACTAAAAGGTGGAGCTAGAAACCCTGCAGTCTGATTGGTCAGTAGAGGACGGTCACTCTGGTTTTATGTAACCTCTGTTCATACATCAGTAAACTACAACTATAAAATGAAAGAGAAAAAAATAACTTCATTCACTGGGCCGACTGCCGGCAACTTTTAAGGTGGAACGTTAACTTGTAATGTTACTCAATGCATGAGTTGATGACGTGAATCCATCAGCACACCTTAAATTTCACTGTGACAACTTTGACCATCACTTTAGTTTTTATATGACACACACTTTTAGTAATGACTTTAAAAATATAGATGAATTTGGAGCGGATTATGTGAAGGTCATATATTCTAATCCTCACTTCCTGTGGGCTACAGCAACACTAAACCCCTGAGCTTGCCTGAGAAGGACTAAATGCACAAAGCTGCTATTTTTAAATATCCCATGGAGAGAGACTCTCACTGCAGCCTGTTCTATTTTGTTCTGAAAATGTGGGCGTGCAGCCTCGTTCTGTGGACGATAAACCAGGTGCAGACTTCCATCTGTGTCACCGCTGATGAGGAAATACAGCGAGCGCTGGACGGAGCAGTGAGTGACAACAACCCCGCCCACATTTAAGAGACTGTCTGAACACAGCGAGGGTCTAGGTGCCATGTCTGAAGGCTCACTGCTGGTTCTAAAGGTGCTGGACTGAAAGAGTTCGGTGGAAACGGGGTTCAACCAATCCAGGCAGCAGTAGATCAGCAACCCTGCAAAGTAAAATTACAGTTTTTGTCGGGGGAGTCTGATGGCTTTGAGATAATGGCTTCTGTTCCTCGCCAGAAAACGCTGTCTGACAGCAACGCATAGCAATAACATACTTACACTTTGACTTTCTGGACATGCAGGAACGACATGCAGAAAAGGGCTGTAGGTTAGAATTGAACCTGGGCTGCTGCGAAGGACTCTTTAATTAAACATTGCTAACAGTTATGTGTGAAAGGAATTGAATTCCTACAGGCCTGTCGATTTCAGTGATTTAAGTAAATAGTAGCCTGGGCTGTTATTTGAAGTTTTCAGTATATGGGGCGCACACACTGAGCTAGACGGCCTCTTCTAAGGTTGCAAAAACCTAACTGTCTGAGGCAGCATTTGCTCAGCGCTGTTTAGTTTTAAACATTTGATGCAGGGGTTTCTTGCTGTAAGTCATGATAAAAGAAACATCGTGATGTGGTCTGTGCTAAGGGTGCATTTGAACCACCAGTCGCCCACACACAGTTATATTAATACACTTCTATAATGTTAGGCAGGCTGTATCTCCTGTATCTGTCCACAGCCACATCAGTCACCACTGCACCACAGTACTCGGTACATAGTGCACAGTACATACTCTCTCCCAGTCTTTAGATAGAAATCCATCAGGATGCAAACAAGGAGCAACACTTCCTCCCCCCTCTACCTCTCTGTTAATTGATTAAAACATGATGTGTAGGTCAGAAGAACTTAGACACAAATCCAGCTAATTAAGGCATTTTAATCTGAGTAAAAATCCTACATTATCGATACAATTATCTATCCGATAACACAATCCTCTACATCTGCTGTTTCATACAGAATATGCACACATTAAATTGTGTGTTTTACCTGTCTGGGACGAGCAGGTTTGGAAACACTGGGAGAACTGACCTGTCATTCTGAGCATCAGTCACCACTGTGTCCAAACAGATATAAAAAAGAACGTCATCGACATAAAGTCAGACTTTATCGACGGAAAATAAAAGAAAGATTAATAAAATATCAGCATACATTTCTGTTGATTCCTGGGAAGGGTTACAAAAACAGCTGCTTAGAGCCACAGATGTTGCCAAGCTCTGGTTTTACAGACGATCACAGATGCACAGAGACCTGTTGTGTTCTTGAGGGTGTACCACGGGGACGCGCGGAGGGTGTGCATGCATAATTGCTGTAAAATTGAAATGTGCAAAGGTTTCACATCTGTGTCGTGTCAGCTGTCACTCCTGCTGGCAGCTACAGAACTCACATTTCACACAGACAGCAATACACAAATGAATTCTTACTGAGAAAATACTTTGACATGACTTTGTTAGGAGCTTTATACAGAAAACAAATAGGCTAAGAAGCTGTCAGTCACATGGAAAGTGCTGAAAGAAGCTTAGTGAACTTTAAGTGCTTCAAAGGAATCTGCCTTGTGCATGAAAATAAGAGAAAACATAAATCAATGTAAATGCAGAAAAGTAGGATAAAAGCTGTTTAACGTTTACAGACAATTGGATAAAATATCTGACAGTTTTTATCTGATTTTAAACTTTGTGAAAGGACCCTGAATGCAGCGCTGCTCTTGTAGCTAATAGCTCCCTGCTGCTGCTGCTGCTGCTGCTGCTGCTTACCCACCCTGATACACACACATACACCCACCCAACATGACTCACACACATTTAAAAATTCATAAATACATAAGCCTTTGCTCTTTTCTGCTCCGAAGGGTAAACTTTGATTTTCACCCTTAAAACGCTCCTGACAAAATAACACATCACAGCATCAAAACACTATAAAGAAAGTCTATTTTTGTGATTTTTTTTTTCCCATTCCCCCCAACTTCTCTGTTCCAGATCGATTTGTTTCTTTGAAGACAGATTGTGAGAAGAAAACAGAACGGCTCAATCCATCATTCTGTCTGCCTGAGGCCCTGTGCCATAAACAATACATTACTGGTGGTATCTGAAAGCGCCCGTAGGAGCCCGGCACAGTTCAAAGCCATAACCACAAACAAACAGAATGGAACCACACAACTTATTTCGGATAATTCATACTGCTATCCACCTCTGTGCGCGCTTCCTCTGCTTCACACCACTTAGGATCACACTGAAGTAGCATTTAGCACATGCATTTATCTGACACTCTTAACGCGGAACAAGAGACTTAGTCAGCATTCATGATTCACCGTGCAGCCGCAACAAGCCGCTGTGCCTCTGCTCCGCCGCAGCAGGAACGAGGGAAGCCTGCAGAACAAAACCAGAGCAGATGAAGGGTGGAGGATTACAGCTTCACAGATTTCAATGCTCTGATGTTGAGAGGGAAACAGGAATCTTAGCAGTGAGATGTCTGATGGTTTTCAGATGCTGCATGAAAAGAAATGTGTCAAGATTCCTCTCAGTATTCATTCACTATCCTGCGTCACTAAGGCTACATGCAGGGAAATCAGGTTTGTCAAATCAGGGGCCGGTTGCACAAACACCTTAAGTTTGCTCCTTGAGTATGACACTCAAGGTTTAGCTTTTCCTCAGCTGAGGAAATTACTTAAGGGTGTTGCACAGAGTCTCTTACAGTAGTTATCCTTCGTCAAGGAGACATTAAGTCATTTACTGCACTGGAAGAGATTTTACAGCAGTGAAATCCTCCTGTTTCCACAAACGTGCTCTTGTGATAAACTAACTGTTGTAGTATCGTCTCACAAAGTCGGCCTGATAGTAAAAAAAAATGGCAGAAGATAAAAAGAAATGAAAACCAAACAGGTTGGAGGAAGAAAAAATTATACTTCGAGGAATTCAATAAAAGAAAGAACAAACTGAAAAGTGAATTTGATCTGTAAATAACAGCAAACATAAAGCAACGAACGTGAGAGGAAACTGCAACAGGTGAGGGCATTTGAAACCCGGTGACTGACGTGGCACACTGTTGACCTGTGCACATAAAACACCTCGTCAATAACTGACTGGGAAGATCCAGTTGCATAACTCCACAGAACAATCATTAATTGCAGGGCTGGAAGAGCAAAGCTTCAGAAAGTTGAGTGATCCAACTCCAGATGTTGAGTCAAATCAAATCAAATTTATAGTGACAAATCAATTGCTCATCGTTCAGGGTGTCCATCAGGTTCTCCTGGTCGCAGGACTCTTCTCAGGACGCCCTCATTTTCCTGATTCATCACCATAAACTCAGCCATGTTGCCTTTAAGACGCAGTCAGAGGTACCTTGTGTTTTTGTCCTTACTTTGGTTGCCAACTGTTAATGGACTTTAAGCAAGTCCTTAATGATGTTTAAGTGCAACCGATTTCATTTAAAGGAAAATCTTCACTTTGGGTGCTTTGTGCAACTGGCCCCAGATCTTTAAGACAAACAGTCTGCACTGTTATTTGCAAGTCATCCAATTTGTGTGTCCAGCCATCACCAACCTATCTGCATGGGTTGCTGTGGCAACAAACGCAGGCATCAGTAGCTACGTAGCCAATCTGGTCTCACTGTATATTTCCTGTGAAAACAGAAGTGTACTTTGAAAACAGACAATGCATGTAACAGGCTGAAGTTGACACGGCGTCCCAGAACGTCATGTAACGTATGTGGACGTGGAAAGTCCATGAGCAAACACCAGGGTTCACTATTCATGTTGAGTTTTAAAATCTCATCAGTGAGCTGGGAAGACTTTGGAAACTTAAAAGCACCGTTGGGTAAAAAGAAATACAAAAATAGCTTAAATCAGACGTAGCCGTTGACGTTAGAGATTCTGTTGATGGATTTGTGGATTAAATGTTTCTTCAGGTGAAACTTGTGGGAGTTATTACCTGCTGACAAAGTCTGGAATATAAAACATTATTATAAAGGATCAACTGCCAAATACTGAGAGTTGATGTGCTCGACAGTAACGTCATGAATATTCAGATCTCTCTTCAGCAGCACATTTGAGTTGCTACTGTGGCTGCAGCAGCTCTGCAAATAATGTGCACATTTTTTATTAATTTATACGCTGCAGATTTTATACACTTTGTACACAAACAGCAAGTTTTATGCCAAGTTAGTCACCTGCCTCTGCCTTAAAGGATAAGTTCGGTTTTTTGACACCTGGGCCTTATTTTTAGGAATAAATACGCTCGTAGACTCACCCAGATGATTTTGGTGGAGGTCGGAGCCGTTTTCGAGCAATTTAGATCCATCCGACGGCGTCTTCTCTCATGCCATAGAAGCGGACGGGGCCAAAACATCGAAGCCCCTAAATTAGACATTATCTGCTGCGAAACTCGCTCATTTCACCTACATTTTATACATGAATGGCCAGTGTTATCACCATGTCCGCTCAACTTCCTTGTTATGGTCATCCGGGGCTTTACAACGATGGGTCACTTTTGGTGACGTCATAGACGTGCGCCGCAGGAGCGCAGTACAGCCGGCGCTAGGCTAGGAGCTATACGGATATACAGCTACTCTTGTGCAACATGACGGAATATTTATCCGATGTAGAAGTGTCTGATGACGACTCTGAGTATGATGGATGCCAGTATCGTTTTGAGCCAGAATACACCAACAAGGAGCTATTTGAAAGGAGGATGCAGAGGGAAAGAGCCGAACAGCTGGCCAGAGAACAAGCGACCACTGCACGTCCACGAATGGGGGCTAACTGGTGTTGTTGTTGTGGACGCTGCACGCCACAGACAACAGAAGAGGAGAGCTTTTGCTGCTCAGAGTGGGACTTGAGACCAGAGGAAACACGTATTGATGCCCCCAAAATACGTGTCTCACTACACTGGAAGATTTTTCTGCCATGACAAACCGGGCTGTGGTAGAGACTTTTTTTTATGTCCCGAGAGTCAACTGGCAGACGCAGCCGAAGCCAGCAGGACCGAACGGACAACTTTCGATAGAGTAAGTAGCCCATACAAATGCAAAAAGGGTATATTTTCTATGAGTGTTTGCTTTATAATAAATAACGGTCGAAACTACTGACAATTAGTTTTGGAGAAAGCATATGACTACTTGTAAGTGTGCGCTAACAATGCAGACCCGTGGTGATTGAAGCTCGAGTCACAATTTATTGCCTGCAGAGAATAACCATATCATATGCATTGCGAGTTAGTTTTTCAAAAACTAGCATGGACTAGAGTAAATTATATTGCGTTACAGTGCAGTATTCTTTTGCAGGAATGTATTTTTAGAAGGCTACTCCTGCTAAGACATAGGTCGTGAAGATAGCTATTCATTTTATACAAGGAGCTTTATACGCTGGCCGACGTGCACTGGTTATCGACCAATATTATTACATCTTCAAAAGAAATGCATTACCTCCGCTGCGTCTGTTTTGCCCTCTGAAACAATCGGGATGGCATTCCTCCTGAGGTACTGACGCTAGGCTTCCTGGCCTTTTATCTTTGTCGTCTTTGTAATGAAGTCTTCTGGAGCGAAGTGAGCGCTGCAGACCCGGTGACTGACCCTCCTCAGTTCTTCCATAGGAATATTCGGGTCCATTTTCAGGACAACAAGCCAGATCTTTAGTAACTCCGGGTTTTTCAAAGGAAGCCTGTGGAATGTGTCCAACTAGTCATTTTGTTTGGACAAAGTGGAAAAATGCAATGACAAACCATGTTTGTACCCGTGTAGCTCTTAGCCTAGCCTAGCGCCGGCTGGACTGCGCTCCTGCGGCGCACGTCTATGACGTCACCAAAAGTGACCCATCGTTGTAAAGCCCCGGATGACCATAACAAGGAAGTTGAGCGGACATGGTGATAACACTGGCCATTCATTTATAAAATGTAGGTGAAATGAGCGAGTTTCGCAGCAGATAATGTCTAATTTAGGGGCTTCGATGTTTTGGCCCCGTCCGCTTCTATGGCATGAGAGAAGACGCCGTCGGATGGATCTAAATTGCTCGAAAACGGCTCCGACCTCCACCAAAATCATCTGGGTGAGTCTACGAGCGTATTTATTCCTAAAAATAAGGCCCAGATGTCAAAAAACCGAACTTAGCCTTTAATGTCATCCTTATTAATTGTTAAAGACTGTGGAGTTCCTGGAGGCAAAACTCAAGATTATAACAATTCAAACATGGAGCAGAGTCAAAGACTGACTTCAGGGCAAAAGGAACATAAACAAAGAAATCAATCAATTCCAAATCTTTGTATTACACAACAGAACTCACAAACAGTGTGTTTGAGAAATATTCCTGCACCTGGCCTTCGGCAGTGTTTTTTTCAAAGGGCCACGTCCTGGAACAGATATTTCTCTGACTCACTGAAAAACACAATAAGCTCATTTTGTGTGTGTCTAAAGTTTGTCCCAATGGAACAGCTGTCCGCCTCTTATTCAGGTGTCAGGTCGATGAGATTACAAATCATTTTTTTCAGATGTTTTTGTTCATCAGAAAAATCCTTTCATGCTAATATCAGGAGGCATTTTTGCAAAAGAAGCTAATGATTCGGGTCCTCATTTAAACTCACATCCAAAGCTGTGTTTACATTTTCCAAGTAGTGGAAAACATTATTTTCTGACTGTCTGAAACTGAAAATGTTTAACACACTTCCCTCACTAAAAACATCATGATTTGGCTCTACATTCATACAGAAAGCAAACACCGGGCTCCTGGGTGAAAGTCAAGCTCCTTACATTATGTTGTTACCCGCAGCATTTCAATCTGACGCCATCCAGCGGCGTGTCATACCACTGTGAAGGTGACTTTTGCTGTCAGTGTATGACGCCGAAATCACTGACAAAGTGTCGGTATTTGACAACTTGGAACAAGAACAGGCTGGAATTTAAATAAAACATATCGTTGGATTTTCAAATTTGCATTGGTCCTTCAACACGGCTTCTCTTCGGCATGTCAGAGATGGGCCGCTAGCTCAGCAGCTGTTAATGTGTGCTCACGTTTCTTTTCCTGTAACTTAAGATCCAGATGTTCAGGAGGATTGTACTTGGAGATGAAGTGTCCGCAGAGGTTTCTTCTTCTAAAAAAAAAAAGGAAAGGTGGATTTAAAGTGGTAAAAACGCTGAATAAAGCAGTTTCATGTCAAAAAAATTCCGAATTTTACCGACACTGCTCGTCACAGAGGGGCTTACTACGGTGGTTAATGCGATAACAGGAATGTCCCTCTCTAGAGTCTTTGGTTTGTCCGTTCTGGGCTACTGTAGAAACACGGTGGACTCCGCAGACAAGGACCTACTTGCTACAGTATGTAGATAAAAATGGGTCACTCTAAGGTGACAAACACACAGCATGTCTTATTTTCAGGTTATTATACACTGAAGAAAACACACTTCTTGTACTCCATTTCTGCAGATATATCCCCCTGAACCCTTCACACTGGACCTTTAAAAGAAAGGCACAACAACACAAATGTTCCCCAGACATTCAAAGCACAACTCTACTTTCTACTCACTCACAGCAGCCGACCGTCTGAGCCTCACACATGAAACAATCCACATTTTCTGCACAAGAGCTGCAACAACAACTCAACAGTACAGCTTCATTGTCTCGCCACAGCGTGTTACTAAAATAATGGCTCGCCGCTGTAAGTGAAATCTGTGCTCGAAAAGTGAGCCACGCTGTCACTTCCCTCGACTGTTAGCATCGATGAAAACAAAGGGCACTCTGGGTAAAGGCCGGGGATCGGTGCCGGTCCACGGGCTCATTAACCAGCATCTATCCTGATCTATTAGCTGTAATGGAAAAGGTCCCTGAAGGTGGCGGTCCTGTTACACTCCAGTCCCAGAGACAAAAAGGCTACAATTTTCACACTTGCACTCACACACTGATCTCCTGAGGGCTCCCTGGCCTGGTTAGCTGGTGCAGATGGAGGAGCTGTTAGCTACGAGCGTTTTTAATGGCAACGAGTTAGCCGCATCAGAGACAGTCACTGAGTGCGACAGTGCCGGTGCCATTCCCCTCAATGTACAAACAAAAAGTATGTCTGCTTCACTGTCACCAAGACAAAAAACGAAAACCTGCTGCTTTCAAGGCCCTGAGCAGAGAAATCTGCTATTTGTTCTTGGTACAAAACACCCACGGTGTGTTTACCTTCAGCTAACGGGCAGCATGGCTCCACGGGCTGAAATAGTTTGCAGTTGGTGTTTGTTTTAACAAAGGCTTTCATTGGCAAAGTGCGGGAGCTGACAAGTTCAGACCGTCAAGGAGGAGATAAGAGACGGCCTCTGGAAATCACCACACAGATGCACACACAGTGTGTTCAGTCACTTGTTCAGACACACGAATGGCTCTGTGGAAAGACAAGTACCTCCTCAGGAACTGCCCGTCTTTCTCTCTCGCACACAAACACAGCACACATGGTACACACTGGTATGTGATGCACACTCACGTTGGGTCAGTTGGGACCCACGACGTGTGTGCAGGACTGCTGCATGGCACAAAACAGGTGACGAGTTTTTGGATGGAATTCTTCCGCAGAAAACAGTTTGTGATGATGATGATTGTTTTTTAATATGTTAAAGCATATCAGAAATATCTTCTTTGCCTCGCTAAGACCTGTTTCACGGGAAATAGTTGCTATTTTAAGAAAGGATACTGGATATAATCGGCTACATGAATCATGACTTTTGTCTGTCAGACGCAGTGTAGCTTGATATTGTTTTACATCGTGCTCAGACTGGCATCAGGCTCAGATCCATGGCCAGAAGAAAATGTTGCCATCAGATGTTTCTGCAAAGCACAGATACACTAACTTTGTGCGTTTCATACATATCATCTCAACGTAACATATTAACTGAGTTTGTTATCTGGAGATGGAGGAAAAGGTGGAATGTGCGACACCAGGCGAGACGCCTGCCGAGCTGCAGACCGCTGCTCAAGACCAACAAATCCGGCTGATTTCTCAGACGTCATCGCTGTGTTTCCAGAAACTTTTTAGCCACCACATGTGAGTGTTTTTAGCGATCTGTCGCTGTTTTTTCACCAGGGATGGTGCTACGTAAAGCTGTCGTTTTTTACTGAAACACTGTAGCATTTCCAGCTGGGAATGTGCCATGAACAGCGGTTGTTTTTTTACCATCACAGCATTTTCTAGCTAGGATAGTAACACAAAAACAGTTGATGTTTACCGTGACATCACTGCATATTTAGCTGGGATAGAGCCACAAATAGTGACTGTTTTCACCAAGACTTAACTGCGTTTCCTGCAGGGAGTGTGTCGTGAAAAGCAATTGTTTTTGACTGAGACATAAATAAAAATAAATAAATAAAATTGATTGATTGATTGATTGACATCGCTGCATTTCCAACTGCGATCGTGCCCCTAAAGCTGTACTTGTTTTATCTCACATACGATCATTACCTGACCTGAAGTGTTTTTTGTGCCTAAACCACGTTAGCCACTGCATTGGTAAAATGTAAAGGTTAAGTGTATCCTCCACATAATAACACACAAATGTAACATACCCACGTTTGCAGAATCGTATAATGCCAACATTTTTTTCTGGGGATTGGGTTGAGCCTCGGTGTGCCAAAGTAGTCTTCTGACAAAAAAAAAGTTGTGATCCTGCGATGCATCGTGGGATTGTGGGTTGTTTTGCTCGGGATATTTCTTGACACCATTCCTCGTCACACACAAGACAGCAACAGCTACAGAGTTCTCTTTATACATCAGTGAGGAGAGGAGTGGAGCTGCCATAGGAGCAGAGAAGAAGAGCTGCTTCAGGAGCTGGTGTTTTCAAGCAGAGCGCGAGTTGGGGAAAATGCATTTAATTGTAGGTGTGGAGAGTCTGGAAATAGGACAGTGACATGTGTCTCGCCGCCGCCAGTGTGGGACTGTACACTGACGATAATAGAGGCAGAAATTTTTGATGCATGCTGTCCGCTGTCAACATGTTTTGGCCTTTATCATTAGAGAAACACGTCCCTGTTGCTGCTCCTTGGAATTTGGTGTTAAAGGCCTCTAACTCAGGAGAGCTCTCTTCACTGACAGTTTCTTACCCAAAGTCAAAGCTGATTTATTTTAAGCATGTCCACAGTCATTTCCTGTCTTCTTCTAACCATGACATGAAGGTCTCGGAGCTAAACAAGGTAGTTTTACCCCAAACAAGTTGTTTTCATGCCTAAACAAAACTGAACCTTCATCACAGCATTAAAACTAGGTGCCGTATTTTCTCCCCTTAATTGTGAGGACTCATTGCTTGAAAGATCATTTAATAAAGAAATAATATCGCTGACTTTGCACAAACTAAATCAAGATCTAACTGTAAGCCGTTGTGTTGCAGCACAGTTTGGGAAACCAGACATTGAATCAGTTAGCAGCCAGGCGCTAAGTATTTACTGATATGTTTGTGTCACATGTGGTCATTGTTTCACTCGACTGTGCAACAGTTAGCCAAAGACATTATATCTAAAAACATTGAAAAACTGTTTTCAATGGTGCATTTAATGAAGTGCTCCAGCTGCAGCAGAGACTTACACTACCTGCAGTGCTGTTCGTAGCTTGTTGTGATACTTTATACTGTTTTCAGAGTTATTAAATGACTGACTTTTTGGCTTGATCTGGAATGATGGATGCTGTCATGTACTGGCTGAGGACATGTGATTGAAAGGGTCATTTTGTGAAGGCTGAGAGGGCTGACTGATGGACTGGACAGTATGTTGGACTCAGAGACCGAAAGAACAGACAGAACAATCTGCTTTTCCTCCTCTTCATTTCACTCCTCCTGGGTGTGTTTCTGGCTCACAGCTTCATCTTGATACCGTCTGCATTTTCAAACAATCTGTCATCGTGGTTTGTTCTCGGAGTCCAAATCACAAAGATTTTTTTAGTTTCTTGGCCTTTTGTTCCTTTTTAGACGGGATGAAACAGCATTTACTGAAACGCACACGTACAAACATTCACCACAATAAGCTGACCTCAGTAAAGGGTTAATTAACCCGGATTTTCCTGGCAATAGTTTTAAGATCATGGGGACTATTGCACTTTCAAACAAGTAGATGCTTCCAGCACAGTTTGAGCAAGCGGCTGAAAAATGAAGCCAGTGCTAAAAACTGCAGTTCCTCTAATGTCCACTTGAGGCTGGCTCGTAAAGTGAGTCAATCCCCACAGACCCCCACGTCAACATGCCCAATAAACATGTCTACAGCCTGAAACAGTGTTGGTCACTATAGCTAATCTCATCATTCATGATGTCTACACAAGGGCTGAATATATAACCCAACTGTCAACATTTTATTAAACGCATATTTCTGCTTGGGTGAGGCTGTCTGTGTATGGAACGTGGAGGGGATTTAAAAGTCTATTTTGACGTAGGTATTAATAAGTCAAATTTGTTTGTTTGAATAGGTAAAAATAAAACATCTTAAAGCAACCCTTGCCTTTCTTGCATTTCACACAGCGCTTAGAAAACATGTATACATCCACAACTCCACCTCCCTCCAAAGGCCTACTAGAAGGAAAAAGAAGGAAATAAAACACGTGGAACACACCACCTGTTACGCCTCAGACGGTATAATGTGATCATACCTCTGTTGTCTCTGACAGCCGTCTCAAAGCATTGGTTGTTTTCCTTTTTAACCAAGCGTGTTAGCGATTAGCTCACCTTGCTCCATTAGCATATTGTTATATTTAACAAAGCCCGAGCTAGCTTACAGTAAATATCTACTGGTAAAAGATGATTTAGGATTTCTTACGACTTGTGAACAGACTGTAACACATGTGCGAAACATTTTACATAACTATGTATTAATTTTAACTCCATGTTAACTCTATGCTGATGCCGCAGTCACTGACAAAGCGGCAGTATCTGCAAGTTGGGAATGAGATCGGGCCGCCATAGTTCCAGCCTCTCGTCTAAATCTGGTCACTTCTGACTCCAAAAAAAAAAACAAGACTGCGACAGCCACAAAGCTGAAGCTGAGGCTGCAAAAGGGGAGTCCATGAACCAAGGGGTCTGAGCTTTAGTGTCTGGAGTAACTGTGTTGGTGCTGAGCTTCAAATGGCATTTTATTACTATTATTAATAATAGCATAAGTGACTAAACTGGCGTTTTAATTGCTGCCATTACACCTTAGCATTAATTAAAATGTGATAACTATTTGTGATCACAGTTTGTGTCACGATCATCGTAATTTATCTTATTTGTGACCTGAGACAGTTTTTTATGTGTTATTTAATTCATGATTGTATTTCTCACCTGTAGAAAAGCACTTCAGGTCGTCCACAGTCTCCCTGCTGTTGTCTGTGCGCCGTCAGTGCAGGTGGAGAAATCAAGATTCATCTCTTCTCGCTTCAAGTCATTTATTCTTGTAAAGTGTGAAAAACAACTCCCACAGAATGAAAATTGCCTGAGCTCAATAATCCATAGCACCAAACATGAACCACTAATTTATTTTTGTCAGAGTTTGTTTCGTCATTATTTCATTGTGCCTGTGTTGTGCATTCTCACATCAGTGTGTGGATTAAGTAACGCTCTGCTTAGTGTCAGTCACCTGACACCCACAGGGAGAAAATGAAAGGAAATAATCCCTAAAACCGTGCACATCCATGCGCCCATAATGAGCTCAGACAGAGAGAGTATTAGGATTTGCCCCTTCAAAACAAAAGTATATTCTTCTTAAAACTCTTGTTCACATTTCATCACTTCACATGCCTGTTTTAACCCTTTAAATCCAGCTGTTTTCCCCTTTTAGTTCCCTTTTAGACAGTTTCCCCAGCTTCTGTGGTTTCCAGTGGAAAACATGACGGCTTTTGCTCAGTCTTACTGCGAAGTCATCGAAATCTGGTGCTTGGTCAGTGATTTCCAGGGTCAGACATCGACGAAATAAGTTGGCCGGTGGAAGCTGGCTGCTCGGGTGCTTGTGTGTCTGTTGTGGAACAGCTGCGCCCATTATCCGCTGCGTGCTCCATCATCCGTCAACACCTACAGGCTGCGTTTGCTGTGCAGAGCGGTGCAGTCACGAGGACCCACGAGATCTTGCGAATTCACGCATAATCGCGCGATATATCAAGATGTAGTTTCTATAAACAGAACCACAAAACCAGAGGAGCAGCAGGAAGACATCTGGGTGCAGCTCCATGATTAACATCTCCTCGTCCATGGTGTCAGCGGGGTGAAATGACGTCTGGAAACCTCTGACCTGTTGACTTCAGGCCTGCCTCCGCCCACTATGACGTTTTCAAGGTGTAGCGCAGGGAAATATGATCCGCCGTGAACACTGTGTATTTTATTTTGAAAATTATTCAGATCTTTTATTTTGTTTCTGTGCACGACTTCCTGCCCCGCACGATCTGCTCTGTGCTGAATTGCTGCGTTGTGCTCCTGTGTATCTGTTGCGGAGGCCTCCAGAGTGCCGCAGCTGTGACGGAGCCGGAACGCAGCACAACCGCAGCTGGTGGAAACACACACATTGACTAGAATTAAAACGGATTGGCTCTGCTGCCGTTCCGGAGCGCAGACGCAACCAACACTCATCTGGTGCAATGTGGGGGTCAGTCTCTAGTGCGCCTGCTCTGTGGGCCCAGTAATGCAGAAGCAGCACTGACTGTCTGGGTTATTTCAAACCGTGGTCATGGGGTGATTGTGGCGTCATGCGCCACTGAGCAACTTTCACAGGAACGAACGGAGCCCTGCCACCAGTGCTGCATCTAGGTCTCTTAATACATCCACGTCCTGCCAGTGTTTACCGAAGCACCTGCCTGTCATCACCACTGTGGACCGTAGTGAGAGCAGCCACCTTTTAAAATGCTTTGATTTTTAGATTACCGCTCTTGCAGGTAGGACGGAGGTTATCTGTGCGGCAGTGTGAGAGCAGCTTTAACACTTTGAGAAATATGCTGCGTTGCTTTAGCCAGCCTCCTCTCGTGAAGCTGCTTTTCAGACAAAGCATTCAATCAGAAATGAAATCATTACAAGAATATCAAACTCATTACCGAGCGCCGATTACCATGTGTGACATGTTTACATTTCCCTCCAAGAATCTCTACAGTGTAATGTTAATTGACCATTTCATTGCAGCAATGCAGTTGTAATGTGGGTCTTGTAAAGTGGCACTTGTTGTGAGCTAATTGTTGCCTCTTGGGAAATCTAAAAAAAAATCTAATTGAATGAGTTTAGCAGGGGCTCATTTCGCATATTCAGTTAAAACCAATCTATCCTCACCGCTGGAAACTGATGATTGGAGAGAAACTCTTTTGCTAAGTTGACACATGCACACACACAACCACCCACACGTACACACACACACACTACGACGACTACGACTTTATGCATGTGTCTGTGTTTCATAATAGTCCATTAGTGTGCAGTAAAAACACAAATTAGTGGAGATGAAGAGACAGATCCGCTGGGGTTCAGAGCTAATATGTAGTCATAAAACACACACACACACACACACACACACACACACACACACACACACACACACTCATACAGTGTGTCAATAAAGACATTTCACTGATGTATTACTGAGTCTTTGCACAGAGTTCAATTTTCTTTCATCAGCGCTTCTCTGTGTGTTTATATACGTGTTACAGTATATTCTTTGCATGTGTGTATTTGTGTGTGTGTGTGTGAGTGTGTGTCCCGCAGAGTAATGGAGGATGCTGAAAGGAAAAAATGCAAAATAAGAGAGGGGAGAAAATTTGACAGATGTTCTTTGGCCTTTCGCATTGCCGAGAGACGGAGGGAGAGACAGGAGGTGGAGAGAGGAGAGAGGTCACAGAAGTAATTAATTGCTCTTTTTCGCTCCTCAGAGTGAAAAAAGCAGAGATGATCACGCGCCTCTCCTTTAAACACAGGTACTGAGAGAAAAGCAGAGAGCAAAGACGTGTCATCAGAGTACTTTGGGGTCTAAATTGCAGAGAACTGGAGGGAGAGGAAAAGAAACTAGTTTGCGCGCCGCCTGACATTCCCATCAGAGAGGAGCTGAGAAAAGAGCCGCTGCCCGCAGAGGGCCGTGAGAGGCAGGTTTCAGTGTCTGTGTTTCGAAGTCACTGCTGGCGTCTTCATGCATATGTTACTCTCAGATAACAGCTGGAATGCCTCCATCTGTAATTGTAGCGAGTCTGGAGGCCTGCAGAGAAGACAGAAATGTCAGCAGGGCTCGACGGCAAATTGCCAGAGCAGCTTTCTCCAGAATGTGCGTGTGGGTCGGGTTGGTGCTTTGTGTGTGCGTGTAGAGTGTGTGTTTGGGTTTGTTTGGTGGTTATTTCACATTTAATGGTGTGTGTGTTTGTGTGTGTGTATTTGTTGTGTAGGATAGCAGTGTGGACTCATTCTGTTGATGTGGGACAGCAGTTTATCCAGGGACAACATGATTGTCCTCAGTTTTGTTTCAAATCGCAGCCTCACTCAGCGTCAGCGTTTGATTAGAGTTACACTTTAAAAAAGAACAATCTGCTTTTTGACGCTTTAGATGATGATGATGTCCGTGCATAGATTAGTTCAGGTCGTATTTAGCCTAGTGTCAGAAAATGCTGCCTTTCCACTGCAGGGTTCGACTCATCTCGACATTGTTTTGTGGGCTGCCATTTAAACAAAAAAAAAATCTAGGGTAAGTGAATGTTAAAAAATTGAGATCCTATTGACGGAGGCTTGGGGTGTGTGCGGGATGTGCTGTGTTGACAAGGTAGCAGTTCTCTCTAGCCCCTTTTACGCTGCCTCTTTAAGGCGTGAATTTAATTTCACACTGTTATGTCGCCTCGCGGTTCTGTGTGAAAGGTACAATCACAGAATGGGGTGAGGAAGTTGTCTTGCCTTAAAGGTGGCATTGGAGGAAGTCCATCCATCCATCCATCCACACATTTTCAACTGCTTATCTGGGGCCTGGTCTCAGGGGCAGCAGGCTGAGCAAAGCATCCCAAACATCCCTCTCCACAGCGACACTCTCCAGCTCCTCCTGATGCCGAGGTGTTCCCAGGCCAGATGAGATATATAATCCCTCCAGTGTGTTCTGGGTCTGCCCCGCAGCTCGGAACACCTCTAACAAGAGGTGCCCAGGAGGATCCTGATCAGATGTTGAACCACCTCAACTGACCCCTTTCGATGCAAAGGAGCAGCGGCTCTACTCCGAGCTCCCTCCGGATGTCTGTTCTCCTCCTCCTATCTCTAAGGCTGAGCCCAGAAACCCTACAGAGGAAATTGGTTTCAGCTGCCTGTGTCCTTGACCTCATTCTTTCGGGCACTACCCAGAGCTCATGACCATAGCTCATCATCATATCTGAGGTAGAAAAAAAAACGCAATATTGACCTGGGGACAGCCGGTAGGACGGGATCATGGGTATGATGTTCTGACGGCATGTTAGATGTGCGACCCACCATGGGAGATTTTAAAAGTAGTCGTAGCAGTTAGCAGCTAACTCACAGAGGGAGAACAGTGGCCGAAAATGTCCACAAATTGGGACAGCAATGAGATTCAGGAGCTCCTTACCCTCACAGGACAAGACTATAAAATGGGACCCATTGCCTCCCTGCGTGGCACTCAGCATCAGGGGTTGGAACAAATTTCACACACTCAATATTTGTGCTCCTCCATCTCACAACACCTCTCCGTGGATGGATGGTTCCTACCTATATTGACAGATACAGTGACCCCTGCAGGATAAATTAGCATCCCACATACATTTTACACCAGGGATGGCTCCTATAAGTGCTTCTGACAAGTCAGCTGTCTGCAGTGGTTTAACTCCACCTTGTAGTATTGAAACCTCAACAGAGGTGATACCGAAAAAAGCACCAGGGGTCAGGTCGTATCCTCAACTTTTGCTACTGGAAAACAAAAAAAGTGAAACTCGAGGTGAGTCGAGATGTGGCGTTTACTGGAGGAGGAAGCTGTTGGCTGTCAAGCTAATAAAGCTAATAAAATCCACCCTCCACCAACTCCACTTGTATGAACTGATTCATTTGACCACTTGGAGAAGACAAGGAGCAAAATTAGCATGCATCTCTTTTAAGTCGTGTTTCTGTCTGTCTGGCAAATTTAAGTCCAATGTCCTTCTTCTTGTGTGGATGTCCACCAACTCCTGAGTGGAATATGCAGATCTTCAGCTGCTGAACACTTTAGCTCCTCTCTAACTGTGTCTGCTGTCTGGTGCTGAACAGGGAGCAGCGAGCGTGCAGTCGGTCTTCATGGCTTTTTTGCTCAAGACTGCTGCCTGCTGCGGCTGGAGACACTGTGTACTATAAACAAAACAGTAAATATACAGGGCGTGTTTGGGCTGTAGAAACAAAATGATTACTTAAAAGATGCTAAAGCAGCGCTCTGTCGTCACTTTAATGTGTTGCTTAATAGTCTTGTAGCAAATATGAATATGGACCATGCAATGAATCCTGCAGAAGTGAAAATGACTGACAGACTGTTAACATCTTTTGTCTTGGTGTTAAACTCCGTATGTCTGAGTCTTCTGTACAATCTCCAGCTACTCTCTCCCAGTAAGTTTCCACAGACGCGGTTGGCTGCAGAGAAAGATGTTAAAAACAAAGAAGAAAAAAGGTTTGACAGCTCAATTTGTCTTTGCAGCAAACAGGTGACGGCCGCCTGCCTGCACCTACAGATCTGGGCTGGTCTCCTGGAGCCACAATTGATCACTGTGCAATGCAATACGTGTGGGGAGCCATCTCTCACCCATTGCTACGATATTGCACTCCACACTTTAATGCTTTCAGGTTTTTTTCAACCATAATTAGGAACTAACACAGATAAGCTGGTCATTTCTAATGTACAGTGTTGTCCTACACCTAAATGTGTATGATCCAAATATGCTAAACATTTTATATGTGTTTAAAAGCTGAAATTCTGAAATTCTTCTGCAACTTCTTCCATTTGTTTTCTGCTGGAAGCTGAGTTGAGAGTAATGATGACCTGCAGACAGAGACAGTGTGACACATAACTGAACCAGAATGTATATCTGATACAAATCATGGCTCTCAGTCAGTGGGGGTGTTACACATGAGACAGAATGACTGGTTACTCTCTGGGTTAGCACTGTGACAAACTGAAGCAGCTATTAAAACTTTACATTTCACTGAGGTTACTGTGTGGTGACGTTTAGACACAAAAAACATTTTAATGTTAAGGAAAAGATGATGTTTTGGCTAAAAATACCCAGTTTTGGTGGCACAATCCCAGCTTGAAACCTAGAGATGTCTTGCTACAAAACAAATGCTTTTTTTACTTGACTGGAAATGCGGCAATGTCTTTCCCAGACACTCAGTGATGTCTGTAAAAAACAATCACTCTTCTTAGCACTATTCTGGCTTGAAATGCAGCTATGTCTTTTCTATGTCCTAAAAATTGATTGCTGGTTGTGGCACTATGCTGGCTAGAAATGCAGTGATGTCTCGGTAAAAAAAAAACACTTTCTGTGGCAGTATCCCAGCCTGACATACAGCAATGTATTGGTAAAAAAAAACCCTGCTTTTTGTGGCACTTACCGAGCTGGAAATGTAGCAGTGCTATTGCAAAAAACAATCACTTTTGTGGTTCTCTTGTGGCTAGAAAAGCAACAATATCTCCATAAAAAAAATTTAAAAATTGCTTTCTGTGGCACTATCCCGGCTAGAAACGCAGTGATGTCTTGGTAAAAAACAAAACTGCTTTTTGTCGCACTATCCCAGCTAGCAGCGCAGTGATGCCTAGGTTAGAATCAATTGCTTTTCAGGGCACTATCCTGCCTTGAAATGCAGTGATATCTGGGTAAAAACAATTCCTCTTTTGTGGCACTATCTCAGCTAGAAACGCAGCAATGTCTTAGCAAAAACAACCACTTTTCGTGGTACTATGCTGGCTAGCAGTGCAGTGATGCCTTGGTAAAAAACAACTGCTTTTGTGGCGCTGTAGAAACACAGCAGCAGGGTACTACAAAACACTCAGGTTTGATGGCTTAAAAGCTGCTGGAAACACAAATGATTTAGTTGTTTGTTGGTCTCCAACAGTGGTCACACCATCCATCATCCCCTTCACCTCCTGATGACAAAGTTGGCCCATTTATGTCACTTTAGTTTAAACGTACAAATGTAGCGTATCTTTGGTTTGACCTGTGAGAAGCTGATTGAATCCTCAAGAGGAAGCTTCTGCAAACAGTTCAGGAAAGAGGCAGAGCAAAATAAAGAATTGCTGCTGTGAAAATAACTTGGTTTGACTTTGTACAAACTCGTCCCCTCCCTTTTACACACACACACACACACACACACACACACACACACACATAAGTAATGAAGTCTCTCACCCTGTCACCCAGGCTCATTTAAAACATATCGATACTCTTGTCATGTCACAACCCAGCAGCAGTGACTCACCACCTACTTAACTTTGGGGTCGCAAACTCTGGCTGAAAAACAAACCGTATTGAAAAACGATCTCTCCTTGTTTGCGAAATCGCCTTGAATTCGCATCGATTTTTTGTGAGACGTTTGCTGTTGACTGATCAAGTGGAGATTAAACGCCTCGCTGAGTGGCACAGCTTCTCGTTGTCTCCACTGCCATCTCTCCGCGGCTCTCCTCGAGCCCTCTAGTTTCTCCATCTCTCTCCACAAAACACCAGCTATCATCACGGCAAAGATAAAATCCCTGAGACAGCTGAGTGTGAAGAGGCGGGTCAGAACACACACAAAGCAGAGTAGGCTTCATTTGCCATTTCTTGGCATAATAAATACAATGATAGGGAGCATTAAGAGACGTATCTGTCACTCTGTTTTTCTTTCCTTCTTCTGTCTTAAGAGCTGTTTTTGACCTCACAGACACACTGTGCACGTGTGAGTGTGCATCCATCGCTCTCAGCCCTCTGCTGTTACCACTAACTACTCCAGGCCACAGTAGTTCAGGTATTGATTTTTCTCCTTGTTCATTCTGTCTTTCTGTCCCCTCCAAACCACTCCCCCGAGAGGGTGTGTGAGTGTGTGTGCTCTCACACGTTTTATCTGTCTGTGGACCAATTTCAGTTTTGGAGTGTTTCTGGGTCGATGCTAAACTGCATTTTCTTCTCACCAACTTGGTACAAAAACAAGTTAATTTCGAGTCCATTTATGCCAATAAGGACATTTACAAGTGTATAAATACAAATGTTTGTGAACGCACCCTCATGACTGCTTTTGTTGTGTTATCACTGCTCCTTAATGTACACTCAGCGGCCACTTTATTAGGGACACCTTGCTAGTACCAGGTTGGACGTTCTTTTTAATTCTTGGTGTGAGAATCTGCCGTTCCAGCACATCCCAAAGTTGCTCTATTGGACTGAGATCTGGTGACTGTGGAGGCCATTGGAGTACAGTGAACTCACTGTCATGTTTGAGATGATGTGAGCTTTGTGACATGCTGCAGCCCATCTGCTTCAAGGTTGGACAAGGTGTTGTTGCTTCAGAGATGGTCTTCTGCAGACCTTGGTTGGAACCAGTGCTTATTTGACTTCCTGTTGCCTTTCTATCATCTTGAACCAGTCTGGCCATTCTCCTCTGACCTCTGGCATCAACAAGGCATTTTGGCTCACTGGATATTTGCTCTTTTTGGGACCATCCTCTGTAAACCCTAGAGATGGTTGTGCTGAAAATCCCAGTCGCAGTTTCTGGCACCAACAACCATGCCACGTTCAGAGTCACTTCAATCACCTTTCTTCATCATTCTGATGCTCCGTTTGAACTTCAGCAGCTCGTCTTCAGCATGTTTAAATGCACTGAGTTGCTGCCACGTGATTGACTGATTAGCTATTATTATTGTCAGGTTAAAATGGCACTGAAATAACAACAAGTGTTGGTGTTTTAGTGTTTGTGAGGCTGAAGGAGTTAGAGAGTAAAAGAGGGTGAGGAAGGGGGGAGATAAAGTGTAGTAAGGACAAAGAAGGACATGGACGACACAGAGGAAACATCTTTGTGCTTCATGTCATCAGTGTTCAAGAAACTAAACTGTAAGTGCACTAAATGTCCAGAAGATGGCGGCAGAGGGCTGGGTCAACATCTCCCTATTATGTAGAACACAGCAAATATGCTTTAAATGCTTTAATCCTGCATCAACTACAAACTCCTCCTCCTCACCTACAAATCCCTCCATGGCCTCTATATCCCGTCCTAATGCCACCAGTTCTCTGACACTCGTCTGCTCTCCACCCTGCTGCTCCGCCTGCCTGCAACCTCGTCACCCTCAGACATTCACAAAGCCTGAACATTTACAAAAAACTGCTGTAAACCCCCTTATTCATGAAGAACTGTGTCCAGGGGCGTAGCACCAAATTCTGGGCCCTTAATCCAAAAACCTACGTGTGATATTTGACAGGGATCTCTCCTTCGAAAAATCAGCCCTGTTTTATCCTCCTCACTGGTTTTTAAGACTTTACAGATCACTTTGAAAGCACTTAATGACTCACCCCCAGCTTCACTGCTGAGATGCTGCTCCACTATGAGCCAGGCCGCAGCCTCAGACCCTCAGACTGAGCTCTGTCGGCTGTTGCTCAGCTGTGGAGCTCTGACTGAGGAGCTGAGGCTGCTGGATCAGTGATGTCTTTTAAATCACCTCTTAATTTTATTGTTATCATGTATTGTCACCTGTTATTGTAATATTTTATTTTGGTATTATTCTAATTGCTTGATTTGATATACCTCTAATCTGCTTCAGTGATGGTATTTCAACTTTATATTATTTTATTTTAATTTTTGTATTTCTTGAAATTGCCTCAATTTTTTTGCTTGAATCCTGCATTTTTTAAATACAGGATCAGCCATGTGAAACTCTTTGAAGCTTTGTTTTGAGAAGCCCTTAATAAAAAAAAAAAGTATATTATTATTACTAATAGTAGTAATAGTATGTGGGCTGTCCTTATAAATAAATAAATAAATGCCCTCCTCCTCAGATGCCTTTTATCTGGCAGGATATTAGTGAAGGTAGCCTGTATTTTATTTTGTTACGTCTTTAAACTTTTAATCCTGGTCATTTAACTTCACTAGCTAAACTAGTTTTAACTGGAAAAAGGAGACAAATGTATGCTTTTCTTTTGCTCTTTCACTTTTAATCAGTTTTATGGAGTTATAAATATAATATACTAAACCCTGGCAAGAGAAAAATAAATAAATAAATAAATAGATAGATTGTTTAGTTAATAAATGCCCTCCTCACAGGCATTTTATCTGACAGGATATTAGGGAAGGTAGCCTGTATTTTATTCTATATTATATCCTCAAATTTGATGTCTTGTCACTGACTTTATTATTATTATTATTATTTTCATCAACACTAAAGAGAAAACTGTGATTTTTAATGAACAGTATTTGTTACAGTGCTGTGGTGCTGTTGGGTGCAGTACCGCTAGTGTCCTCTGGGGGTCAGTAAAGGGCGCGAGAACAAACTGTGCTGTAAATAAACGCAGAAGAAGAAGACGGTTCAACGTCAGTGGAGGGAACGTGTTGGTTGTAAAACATCAATCTGCTGAAGCTTCGTTACGTTTTGAGTTAATGTCGCTTATTTTCCACGTTATTTAACAGTCAAACTATTTCACCGGACAAAACGAAAGGTTTGTATCGCCTGACTGTCACTGTCACAGTGTTTAAACGGAACATTTAGCTAAACGACACCGATAACAGTCACAGTTTAGCTAACTTAACGTTAACTAACGTTAAACTCAGTGTCAGACATATTTCTATGTGTGTGTGTAAATTCAGCACTAGCTAGCTCAGTGTAGCACCGTTAATTATAGTTTAATAACTATTGTTTGTTCCATAAATGTTTAAGTAGTTGTAGCAAAGAGACCGAACAGACGTTAACGGTTACTCGCTTTGTTATTAGCTAAACTGTACCGGTTGAATTATGATTAAACGTTGGAAGTGCACCAATATAAAGTTCAGCTAAACAGATAATTTATGTGCCGAATTGTCAAGCGGTTCGTATTTGTTTAAGTTTTAATCTAAAGAGTTACATTCAGTAGTGTCAGGGTGGGCTGGCACTAAATTACCAGTTTTTTAAAAGGGGTTGGGAGCGGTGATAATGTGAGAGGTGTTACTGCTTTGTCATTTAAACCAGTTCTCTTTTAATTAACAAAGACTTTTTCGTTAGTTCAGTACACCTGTGCTTGGCAAAGAGAAAACGAACTGTTGCTCTGTTTCTCCTCTTTTCAGTGAAGCAATGAGTGGAGAGGAGTCCAGGAGAGGCTCATGGAGGGGTGGAGGAGGAGGAGGAGGAGGAGGGTGGAGAGGACGAGGAGGTGGCGGTGGTGGTGGATGGAGAGGAGGCTGGAGAGGAGGAGGTGGATGGAGAGGAGGTGGTGGAGGATGGAGAGGAGGAGGAGGAGGATGGAGGGGTAGACCATGGAGAGGAGGATCGGGAGGTGGAGGAGGAGGAGGAGGAGGAAGAGGTTCAGGAGGAGGTTGGAGAGGCGGAGGTGGTGGACCGGGAAGCCAAACCTCCAGCAGCCAGAGAGGTGAGTTACATTTGTTTTTCCATTTTACCTATTTAGTGACGTTGTGTTACAGCCTTCAGCCTTGGTCAGTGAGGGAAATGTGATGCTCAAGGTAACAGGTCAGCAGAAGGCCTCGTTATGAACACGCTCCATCTTTGTCTCCCAGTTGTGGTGGAGGGAGCACAGCTGTCCAGGTAAGAGTGTCAAGCTGGATCTGTTGCCATAGCTTCCAAGGTTAAGAGGAAGGTAGAGTGTCCTGTGCTCCAGGCTCAACAGACAAGAATCTCTTTTTTGATGTGTGCATCTTGTGAGAGACAGTCGAGGTGATTTTGAGCGAGCACAAAACAATAGATCGATACAGAATAACCTTGTTTGGGAACGCAGGAGTCTCGCAAGTGAGTACTGTTTGAGTTAAATGCAGGACACCCTCAGGATCTCTGGACGACACACTGTGTTACAGTCTGTATGTTCATCTGAGATCCTCCTCAATCGAGGAATGTGGTCCATCGCCATCTCCTGAGGTCTCCTTCAGATATTAAATCATCAGCTCTGACACTTTCATCAACAGTAATCAACTTTGGAGAAATTTGGAGAATGATTTATTATTGTATAAAAGATGAATACAGTTGTGTTTTTTAATGATCTACTTTGTTTGCTGACAGCTTCTTTAACAGGGTGCTCATGTCTGCTGCGTAATAAGAGAAGAGACACACATTCAGTTTTACATGAGCTGAAGACAAATGAGATATTAGTATTTAATGTTCTTACAACACTTTATCTAATGAGAATGAAATTGCCTGTCTTCCTCTGCTCCTCTGCAGTGCTTTCTCAGGCTACTCTCGATGTGATGTGTCCGTACAAAGGATGGGCTCTCTACTTCACAGACAGTACGTGTGTGTGTGTGTGTGTTTGGAGCTCTGTTTCACATATACTGGTTGCCATAATGTGGCTTTTTCTCTGTGATACATGTGTCTTAATAAGTGTTCCCATGTGCAGGCTTCATTCAGAGCTCGCCGAGTGTGGAGAAGATCAAAGTGTTTGAGAAATATTTCACATCAAAGATTCAACTGTATGACAAGGTCAGTCTGTCTTTCTGTGCATCTTTCTGTTTAATTGTTTTGTCACTTCTCTGTGTCGACAATTTATCTAGCTGTGACGTGAAGAAAAACTTTTTCCAGTGAAAATGATTTCACTTCTTATCCTGATATCCAAATGTTTGCTCGGTCAGTTAAAAGGACAGGTGTTGTGTGTGTGCACAGGATGAGATTGAGCGTCAGGGTAGTGTCCTGGTGGATTACGCAGACTTGACTGGAAATAAAACGGTGCGTAAAGCTCTTCCTGATCTGACCACGCAGCTGAAGGAACAGCCGGAGGTGATACTCAACTGTTTGGGAGTGGCCATTCACCAGGTACACAGTCGCTGCTACAAATGTGTTTTCATCTGCAAGTTCCAGCCTTTCAGAACCTCTCCATACTGTGTATGTGCAGAGTTTATTAATAAAGGTGGAGTCAGTAATTGTGTAGAAAGATATCTGAGCTCAACACCCAAACAAATAATGCAGTAATACTTTTATCGTCCCTTTTGTGTCCACTCTTTGTTTTCTCTCTTCAAATGTAAAGACTGGAGAACTGAAACTTGATCTACGAAGAGTGAAAGTATTTGTGTTTTTTTCCAGGTGTTGACTGTAGATTTGGAGAAACAGGCTGCAGAGCTGCAAGGGGAGGAGCTTCCTGTCGCTACACCCATCATCAACATCCCTCACATTAGCGCGAGGTAATACACAAAGAGAATCAGTTGTTTGCCTTCATGTACCACCCGTACGTACACCTGCCGACCCTGAATGAAGACGACTTTCTCTGCATAAATCATCCGCAGGTTGTATAACTATGAACCGACTGCCTGCGCGTTGCGTGCCAGTGTGTTTGGACGACTGGTGTGTGTGAGGGGAACAGTGGTCAGAGTGAGCAATATCAGACCTCTGTGCACCAGGATGGCCTTCAGGTGTCAGGGCTGCACACACACACAGTCTCTGCCACTGCAGCACGGGAAATATGCCACACCTACCAAGGTACGCACACCAGGGTGGGGAGAGAAATCGACAACGTAGTATCGCGATCGTTTTGTGTGGTAATTTTTTAATTATATAAGATTATTAATATGACAAATACAAATTGAACTTTAGGTGGCCCAATATAATACAATCAGTTGCTTTTTCAGTTCACTAGATACATTTTTCTGCTGTAAAAAATGGCTGAAGACAAACTGTCTAAAAACTTGATCTTATTAGATGAAACAGATGTTGACAATGTTTTGGTGACCTAATTTACAGTCGAAAAAAGGTAATAAATCACAATATATTTTATTTCAATACTCAGCATATTGCAACATATTTCAAATCGCAATAATATTGTACAAAGGATGGTAGTAAGCACTCCAAAAATATAGAAAACAAGGAAGGACGTATTAAAAATCTTTTATTGTAGCTGCTAAATCATGTTTCGACTACTGCAGGTCTTCGCCAGGGCTTTAAAAACATACAACAAAGCTATGGCCGTACCTGTATAGTAGCAGGAACCATCTCATGACTCAAATAATGACATAATAATAACCATAATTCTGTGGTACCATATTTTCTGAGATGGTTATCACATTGTGAAGATGTCATACAGTTGCAACCCTACACATAACCATCTTTGACACCATGACTTTGATTTACAGATTCATTTTCCCCTCCTAATGTGTGTGTATCCATGTTTCTGTCCCTCAGTGTATCCAGCCCAGCTGTCGCAGTCGCTCCTTCACCCCCAGCCGCAGCCCCCCTTACTCACACTGTAGACTGGCAGATCATCAGGTAAGTCTTTTGTGAGCCCATGCAGACGTTGAGCTTTCTGGTTGTTAGTAAGAGGAGGCGCCATTTAAATTTAGGACAGTTGCTTACATGCAAAAAGCAAAAATCAAAACAGAGAAAATATATTTATATTCTTGGTTTCTCTGGTCTGAAAGAGTGAGTAAGGAGTTACATGTTTGACTTGCACAAGGCTTGGGTGATATGGTAAGATTTTTGTTCAACACCACAATCCATGTTAACAGGAACATGTATTCAGTTATGCTGCAGGGGAATTTTAACATCACCCAATCCTCGTACTTTATCACAAGTGTCGCGAAATATTGTGGCAGGTTGTCTCTACTAGAAAGTGGAATATTGTGAGAAAATGCCAGTTTTTCTAAGATCATATTCCAATGCAAAAAAACAGCACATCTCAGTCACTGAATCATCATTTACATGCTTCATTTGTTTTTTTCAGGGTGCAGGAGTTGATGGGCGGCGAGCAGAGGGAGACCGGACGAATCCCACGCACCGTGGAGTGTCACCTGACCTCCGACCTCTGTGACAGCTGCGTCCCTGGAGACATGGTTACAGTGACGGGGATAGTTAGAGTCACCAACGATGGTACAAACACACTGAAAGACACACACTCCAACCAGGGTGGGAGGTTTAGTTTGGAGGAAGCTTTTGTATACAGAATAAAATATAGATCTGTGTTTAAGTACAAAAATTCTGGAGGAAGGAACAAAAAGTGCTGTCACAATCACACAAGTCCCAGTGACTACAAACAAAACACCCTCTTATTATCTGTAATATGCAGGTATCTCCAGAGGGAACAAGGATCAGTGTATGTTCCTCCTCTACCTTGAAGCCACTTCAGTCAGCAACACTAAAGGTACAGACTCTGTGTGCTTGAACCTGAGTTATGTGGAGCAGTTATGTAAAGTAGCACAGCAATGAGGCAGTATATCTTCTTCACGTGTAGGTCAGCAGTCCAAATCAGGTCAGGGGTCGCTGGAAGATCGTGCTGGAGGGGAGGAGTTTAGTCTGAAGGAGCTGTACGCCATCCAGGAGATCCAGTCACAGCCTGACCTGCTGAGACTCATAGTGCAGTAAGATATTTGTTACCTACAGTATGACACGTTTATTGGTTTCAAAAAGTTACTGCATCTTCTTTCATGTCAACTTTTGATACTGTGTTCGACATGACAGAGTTTGAACATCATGAGCGATGGTATGATTTCAAAAATGTTTATTTTTTCATGGCAGAAAAACATCATACAGGTTGTGTAAACACAGCTGATGTCTGATTTAGTGTACTTTCATGCTTTTCCTTCACAGCAAGGCAAAGAAAGGTTATTTATAAAGCACATTTCAGCAGCAAAGAAGTTCAAAGTGCTCTACATAAAACATCAAAAGCGTCAAGACAAGATGCAAAAGAAGCACATTATAAAAGGACATTTATAAATAATTCATTAAAAAACTAGAGAAGAGAAAATAAAAATACAGTAATAATAATACATTTTATTTAAAAAGCACCTTTCAAACCCGGGGTCACTTCACAGAGCGTAAAATAACATACAGAACAAGAGACGTGAATTGGGCAGACGCATATTGTTGCTGTGATAAAGGCAGGTGGCAGAGGGTGCAGTCGGTGTCAGAGTGCATACGCCAGTTTGAACAGGTGGGCTCTGCAGTGGGATTAAAAGGTTGTTATGCTATCAGACTGTCGAATGTGTCGGGTGAGACGTGAGGTGGGAATGGTCAGGAGACCAGCAGAGGAAGAGCACAGGGAGCAGGAAGGGGTGTACTCTTGGGGAAGGTCAGAGAGATGAGTGGGGGCTGGATTGTGGAGGGCTGTGAAGGTGAGCAGAAGGTTTTGTCGTCAATTTAGCCCCGTTTTCACCAAGTAGTCTGGTACTGTTCAGTTGAGTTCACTACGCATTGTTTTCGTTCCCACAGTAGAAGTTGTGGATGGTCCCAACAGCAGCGTCCTTAGCGTCCTCATGTTTGATCCCCCCTCTGTTGGGGTACCTAGCACACAGATCTGGTATTAAAGGTGGAGCTAGAAACCCTGCAGTCTGGTGCTGTACTGGAAGTGTTTGGTGGAAATGGGGCTCTTGTCACCAAACAGGGAGCAGGTGTAGTTGAATAATAATGGGGGTGATGTGGTCAGATGATTTGGTGCGGGTAATGATCCGGGCAGCAGAGTTTTGAATGATTTGAAGCCTGTTAAGTTGAGTTTGGTGGGAAGGCAAGAGAGTTCTGTTTTTTGTGTGGGATTCAAATGAAAAAGTGTTTTCCAGAATGGCACCAAGGCTCTTGATATGACTGGAGGAGGTACAGGGAAGTTATGATGTGTGGGACTTGGGTGTTTTTGGAACCAATGAGCAGAGCCTTAGTTTTGCTGCTTTAAAAGGTTCCAGTTCATCCAAATCCTGATGTCCTCAAGGCAGATGGTACTGAGACAAACATAACATACAAGAATAATGTTACAGTGCTGTTAAACTCTATAAAAGTATTTGAATAATAAAGGTTACAGTGCAGTGTAAGAAATGAACAAAGAATTGATCAAATAAAAGGCAGCAGCAAACAGATAAGACTTCAACCTTGATTTAAAAGAAGTGAGTTGGTGCAGAGCTGCAGTTTTCTGGGAGTTTGTTCCAGATATGTGGAGCATAAAAACTAAACACTGCTTCTCCATGTTGAGTCTCGACTCTGGGAACAGTTGAATCAAAATGATTCCTCCATGAGTTGTGCAGCTAAACCAAGCTGAGGTACAACTGAAGCTGAAACAAAATACAGCTTAGAAAATTGAGCCACGTCTGACAGTGTAGAGCCGAGCCTACAAACTAAATCTGTCCCAAAAATGTGTAGATGATCAAACCTTTGATGTTGCTAACAAACCTCAGGCCCAGCTCGTGGTAAAGATCTTGATCTCGGATTTTGTTTTGTGGTTTTTCATTCATCCAGCAGCTTTGTTTGGTGTTATGTAATAAGCATTACAGCTTCACAGGGCTGCTGCTGTGGGTGTAGACTGGTCGTCCTCTTTAGTCCTGTGCTGTTACCTTACACTGTGATATATAACACTCTGATCTTCTTTTCTTCATCAGGTCTTTGTGTCCTGCCATCTACGGCCACCTGGTGAGTTGTGTGATGCACTGTCCTTTGAACCCTTTGAATTTCATTTTCATTAGGTAGGTCACACATAGTCCAGGATTTAAAGGACAATTATCACTTCACATACAAATACATAATCATACAACCATCGCTCAGATAATTGCACCAAGCCACGTCTCAACAAAGCTTTTCCTCCATCTATTTCTCTCCCTTTTTATTTTACCTTTGAACAACTATGAACATCTGAACAAAAGATGTCACACTCACTCATTTATCCATAAAGATGGACACACAACACTCTCTCCTTTGTAGTCCAGTAGAGATGGTAACTTAGCAAGGTAATTAAAGCAAGCCTGGTCTCTGCGAGCTAATGTATCTGACGGCATTTTTATAGAAAATATCAGTTTCTCCATTACGTTGATTTCATAAAATTTTTTTAACCAGTCTGCCAGTGTTGGAGCATCTGGTTGTAGCAACTTCCAAGTCATAGCTTTCTTCCTTCGATAAGTAATATTCTCATTAAGTATGTGTCTGCTGTAGATTGAATATTCAGTTCCCAAAAATATTGTCAGGGAATCAAATGGAGTAGAGATTTGAAATACAGTTTCCAGACACTGTCACTTCCAGACACGTTCAAATGACATTAGAGAAAATCGATTTATTGTGTCAGTCCGACTAAAACTGGACTTTTAAAATCCACTGCTAACTCGAATTTCTCTTCGTCTTCAGATATAACCATTCCTCCTTCTCTTTCCTGTTTACTTTAACATGCTGGCTGTTTGAATTCAAAGAACCAACAGAATTTTACTAATAATAATAATAACAATAATAATAATAATAATAATAATGCATCAAATTGATATCATGCTTTTCAGGACACTCAGACACTTTACAGTGCTGAAAAATGACAATGACAATAAAATAAAAATTAAAAATGACAGGTGGAAACTAGGGAAAAGCCAGTTTGAACAGATGACTTTTTAACAGTCTGTAGGGAGTCTGCATTTCTGATGTTGAGTGGGAGGGAGTTCCAGAGCGTTGGGGCAACGGCAACAAAGGCTCTGTCACCTAAGGTTCAGTGCCTGGTGTTAGTGATGGCGGTCAGGAGGTTGGAGTCAGTAGAGCGAAGTCGGCGGGTGGGGGAATGGCGGTGGAGGAGGTCAGTGAGATAAGAGGGGAGCAAGGTTACTGAGGGCTTTGTAGGTGATGAGGAGGAGTATGTACTGGATGCGGTATTGCACAGGGAGCCAATGTTGCTGTTTGAGGACAGGGGGTAATTGGGTCCCTGGAGGTGGTGCGGTTGAGTAACCAGGCAGCAGAGTTCTGTAGAGGCTGGTAGAGGGAAGACCATAGAGAATGCTATTACAGTAGTCGAGTCTGGAGGTTATAAAGGCGTGGATGAGTATTTCTGCAGTGGAGTGGGTGAGGGAGGTGCGGAGATGGAAGAATGGAAGATGTCCTGGTGATGTTGCTGGTATGGGGTTTGAAGGAGAGAGTGGGGTCAATTATGATACCGGTTCCGTACTGAGGGGGAGGAAGTGACATTGTGACCGTCAATGTGGAGGGAGAAGTCTTGAGGAGAGGGTAGGTGAGCTTTGGGTCCAGTAATGATGAGTTCTGGTTTATTGCTGTTTAGTTTCAGGCCGTTGATGTCCATCCAGGATTTGATGTCAGTCAGACTTTTTGTGATGGTGGAAAGAATGACTGGAGGGATGGAGTTGCTGGAGATGTACAGCTGGGCGTCATCGGCGTAACGGTGGAAGTGTAGTCCGTTGTGGCATATGATATTTCCAAGGGGTAACATGTAGAGGATGAAGAAGAGGGGGCCAAATACCGATCCTCATGGGACACCGTGGGTGACATGGGACTTGCAGTTGCTGACGGATACGTAGTGCTGATAATCGGAAAGGTAGGAGGTGAACCAGGTGAGGGGCGAGCCAGTGATTCCAAATGACTGTAGATGGTTGATTAGGATGGAATGATCAATGGTATTGAAAGTGGCGCTGAGGTCGAGGAGGAGGAGGATAGTGAGGAAAACAGAGTCCGAGCCATTGGTGACTTTTTCATTACAGGCTGCAAAGGGATACTTCTAATCTGGTTGAATATGACAGTGTCATTCACACTTTTCAAACAGGGCTTTTTCTGTCCTATCTATCTGTCGAGTTCAGCTTATCAACATGTGTTCTTCTGTTTCCCAAGCTGGTGAAAGCTGCTCTGGCGTTGGCGTTGTTCGGAGGCCGACAGAAACACATGGGCAAGAACAGCGTCCCAGTCAGAGGAGACTCACACATCCTGATGGTGGGAGACCCTGGACTGGGAAAGAGTCAGATGTTACAGGTAACACAGAAAACATCTGGCAGAGAGTTGGAGCAACACATCTCGTTACTCTTTAAGTGAGGTTGTAATGTGTGTGTTTACGTTCTGAAGCTGAGATATGTTCGTGTTAGGACCAGTGTGAGTGTGTTAATATAAAAGTACACTTATTTAATATTCATGTGCACTGTGTGTGCAGGCTGTGTGTAATGTGGCTCCCAGAGGAATCTATGTGTGCGGCAACAGCACGAGCACCACAGGTAAACTGTCTCCCTAAATTATGTCATACACGCAGCTGGTTATTACTCTCTGGACAGTTTCTGAGATGTTGACACATAATCAATTTGGTGGTTTAAGATTTAATGTTTTGTCATTTTTTAGGACTAACAGTGACTTTATCCCGAGACTCAGGAACAGGCGATTTTGCTTTGGAGGCCGGAGCCTTGGTGCTCGCTGACCAAGGTAGGAAAGAGTGGAAACACTGGTTTAATACGTGTGTTCATGCCTGTGTTGTGGATACATTATGTTATTAGGTGCGGATAATGATCTTTCTTACATTTCTTCTTTTAACGCATATTTTATTTCAACAAATTCCCAAATTTTTTTTACAACTAATACACAACTATCCCAGTCTGTTTACCACCTAATTTAATAATAAAGTACCAAGTACCACCCAGTGTTACAGAATAAATACACACTCCACACACTCCCCTAACACAACCCTTCCTCATCTATATATCTGCCAAAAATATCTTAAATAAATTGACTGATATTTGTACTTTGTTTCAACTCATCACGCAGCTCGTTCCACACGTCCACTTCGAACACTGATGTACACTGAAATACACTGACTCTGATGTTTTGCAAAGATTGTTCATGTGTGTCTGCCCTTACATGCACAAGAGTGGTTGAACTTGTGGCAACAAGCAGTGTTGGCATCATCAAACTTTGAGCGTCTTGCTCTCTGTCACTGAGAGCAGGGCCTCTGTGTGAGCTGGCCGCGCCCCTCGCACATGCAGCAGGCTGTGAGGCTCCGACACAGAGAGCTCGAGAGCAAAAATGTATCAGTGACGAATGTCTTAATCTTGTTGCAAATTAGAAACAGAATTAGGGAGATAAAAACTGTACGAGATAACGTTTATGTAACCTAAACAAACAAGAAGTATATCTTCTGAATTTCTCCAATACTGATAACAGAATCGTCCGAGCTTAGTAATACTATGGCCTCTGATAATTTGGCCCCGGGGCCAGACTTGGAGATCTATGCTGTCCACACAGCGTCAGCTCCCACTGCCTGTTGTCCTCTCTGTATTCTCTTCAGGCCTGTGCTGCATTGATGAGTTTGATAAGCTGGGCAGCCAGCAGCAGGCTCTGCTTGAAGCCATGGAGCAGCAGTCTGTGAGTCTGGCTAAGGCTGGAATAGTTTCCTCTCTGCCTGCCAGAGCGTCAGTCATCGCTGCTGCGAACCCCATCGGAGGACATTACAACAGAGGAAAGACCGTCTCTGAGAATCTCAAGTAAGTTCATTCGGTGGTTTTCAGAGGCTGCAGGAGGATGTGACTGTACATCTGTATTTACAGTGGTGCACGCTTGTCTTTAGGATGGGCTCAGCTCTTCTCTCTCGATTCGACATTGTCTTCCTCCTCCTGGACATCCCAGATGAGTCACATGACCGTCACCTGTCTGAACACGTCATGGCGAACAGGGCAGGGAAAGGTCGAACCAGCAGCGCTATAGTTAGCAGAGCCAACAGTGACTTAGAGACCTCCATCCTGCTGGAACAATCAGACATGCCGCTGTCTGAGCGTTTGCAGGTAAAAATAAACAGACCACATTTAAGGAGTAAAGTGACATCTGTAAGAAAAATCATTCACATTTATGCAGCATGTGTGTGTGTGTCTGTGCCAAGATCCCTGCAGGTGAAACCGTAGACCCCATCCCAGTGTCTTTGTTGAGGAAGTACATCAGCTACGCTCGTCAGTATGTCCATCCCTCACTCTCTCCCGAGGCAGCACAGACGATTCAGGCATTCTACCTTTCCCTGAGATCTCAGGCTCACTCTGCTGACTCCACCCCCATCACCACACGACAGCTGGAGTCTTTAATCAGACTCACTGAGGTAGGTTGGGTGTATTGAGTGAATTCACCCAGTGATGGATAAAGACACATGACATCTATAGTTTCAGGCTCATACAAGTTTTGTATGTCTAACAAATGGAACAATTTTTTACCAACATGTAGAACTGCCAGACAAAGTCAGCAGTTAATTAGTCTTCAGAGATGAGAAGTGCTCAAACCTCAAACAACAAACAAAAGTATATGTATTGACCCTTAACTTACCTCACACAAAACAAACATGAAACAGAAGACAAGTTTCTACCCTCAACTTTTACAATATGAAACAAGAGAAAAGGACGTGGTGATGCCAAACTAACAGGGCTTCTCACTCGTATTTAAACTGCTTAAAAGTTTAAGTAGAAAACTAATGAAAAGTAAACTGCAAAATAAAACTTATTTCACAAACTCAAAGCTGGTCAAAAGGCTCTTTTAGTTGACAAAGTAAACAAAATGCACACACTTGTTTACAAATGTGTTTTGCCCGCAGTTACAAACAAATCTACATTCACAGTCTAAGTCCTGGCGTTTGTTTGCAGTGGCAGAGGTGAACAGAGGGAAGAGTGTCTTTCAGCTGGAGTTTAAAAAGTCTCCTGCCACCTGCTAGAGTAATCCAGTGAGAGCAATCTCTTGGAATTAGCCAATCAGCAGTCGCCACCTGCCTCGCATCATCCAGTCGCACTGACACACCTGCACACACACTCTGAGGGGAGGAGAGAGACATCTGACAGATCACAGCAGAACAATCCAAGCACATCAATAGAAAAATGACCTGGGTCACAACATAATGTCATAATGTGAAACTCATGTTTAAATGAGGAATATGGCTCATCTACCCGACTGGATTAAGTTCTACTTCAAGCTTTGGTTGAGATATGGTGAGACTTTGCTGCCATTGAGTGATGTTGTGATAGGTATGTGTACTGTCGGCTGACAGAGGGATTTGTTTTAAGGCTTCTCTGTCAAAATCAGCAGGGAGAGGCGTGTGTAGAAACAGCTGTTTCCAAGCAGAGTTTGGACAGTTGTGGAGTTTAACAAAAGTTCAAGTGCAGGAGCCTTTTTGAGGGGGGTGAGCAAGTCTAACTGTGCTGTGTGTTGATTAATCCATGAGTCCCTCCAACAAGAAACTTTGCATGTTATTACCTGATACAGACCAGATTTTTTGGCGTGGCAGTTGTATGTTTCTGTAATTTTTCCACCAGTGTCCCAGCACTTCTGTGGTTACCTGTGTGTTTCTGTGCAGGCACGAGCCAGATTGGAGCTCAGAGAGACGGCAACCAAAGGTGATGCTGAAGATGTGGTGGAGATCATGAAACACAGGTGACACTACAGGAGTCTTTGTGTGTGTGTTCGGCTGCAGCCAAGAAAATAGAGAAAATGAACTCATCACAGTTCCTTAAACTCCAAGATGATGTTGTCAAACAGCCTGTCTTGCCTTAACAACTCTCCATGAAATTAAAGATATTCAGTGTACTGTCACACAAGACAAAGAAAGGTAGTAAAAGCCTCTCGTATCAAACGCTAAAAGCAAGAAGTTGTTGGTATTTTTACTTAGAAAAGGCCCAAATTATTAATCGATAATCAAAATATCAGGCTGTTATTTTCCTGTCAGTTATGATTTCCTCTCTTCTGTGTGTGTGTGTGTGTGTGTGTGTGTGTGTGTGTGTGTGTGTGTGTGTGTTTGTTTTGCAGTCTGGTTGATACATACTCAGATGGTCTGGGCAATCTGGACTTTGAGCGCTCTCAGCTGGGATCAGGCATGAGTCAGCGCAGTGCTGCAAAACGACTGGTCAACGCCCTGCACGCTCACGCTCAGAGGACCAACCAGAAGCAGTTTGACCTGCAAACACTTCGATCTGTGGCCGACAGAATGAACATCAAGGTAAAAACTGAAATACTCGTGTACTTGATAAAAAACAATCAAGGGCCCCAGTTCAGCTGTAACAGTGACAGTGCTGTTCACTACATAATTAAAGAGACATTTGGGTGTCTTCTCATAAATACACTCGGAGTCCCTCAACAAGCCCTGAAGGAACTGAGAAAAAGAGATGCACTTACAGTAAATGCGTAACAGAAAGGTGAGATTTCTAAAAGTTAAAATGTGTCTTCTCAGCACAAACATTCTCAGCAATTAACACCATGAGTCAGTGTTAAATCCATGCGGTAAGACCTGATGTTACACAGCAACACCAGCATTCTGTGTGTCGAGCTTCTGTCAGGTTTCAGCCCCAATGCCTCAGTGTGAAACATAAATCAGGTCAGTTGATTCAGCCAATAATCCATGTTTTAAATACATAAATCACTTAATTTCCGTCCTTAAAAACCGTCTCACAAATTAAACTACATGAATGATTGAATCTTTAAGGATCGCTCCTGCTGCTTGTGCACTACATATGTACTTAACGTGCCGTAGGTCGTACATCGTTGTTATTTCATCGTCGGCCCACTGCTGCCCCCATTTGTGCTACTTAAGTTACATAATTCAAAAATGCCAACAAAAGACTGAAAAAGAAAACAAAAACAGTCTTTTAATTTACAGCTTTACACTGTGTGTGTGTTGTGTGATGTATTCATTTACCGGCTGGTTCCTTCCAGGTGATGGATTTCGAAGGTCTGGTGAGTTCCCTGAACGAGCAGGGTTTCCTGCTGAAGAAAGGAGCCAAGCTGTACCAGCTGCAAACTGTCTGATCACTGACAGCTGCAACAAACCTACAGACCTCACCACAAGGTCAGTGTTCAGGACAACTGCACAGTCTCTTTTTAGAGAGGAGGGGAAGAAACTCAAAAAGCAGGGAACCCATTATCAAGACCACTTTTCACCAAACCACCGACCAGCAGACGACTGTGTAACCTTTGGAAGAGACTGTAACGACCACAACAAATGACAGAGACAGCATCCCTCCGCAGGACCGTACAGCCGCCACAGTTTCCTGCATGAACACACACTTCCTGTGCTTTTCACCAGCTAACTGGGACTTCAGACGTTACTCAAGACTACTGGAAATGTTATTTAGTGCCCTGTCTCTTCAACGATGTGATGTATCACAGATATGGTTAAGAGACTTTTCTCATTTTCAAACCCTAAAGTGGCAAGGTAGGGATTGTCCAACTGCCTAGGGCAAGAAAAAATGGCACTTCTAGCTAGTAAATATAGCAACTCACCTGCCATATCAGGTGGTAACAAATACCATGAGCCATCTTTCTTCTCTCTCACCTCTGTTAAGAGTTGCTCGTGTCAATTGCGAGAAGTTAAAGGCAGGGTTAAAGACAAAGTTTATGTGCAGAAGAGCAAGCCAGCATTTCGGTTACCCTGGAAACAGGAGTTTAGTTGGATGAGGATGACACTCTGTATTGTGCAGTTTTACCGCAAGGCCACTAAAAGGGAAGCACATGGTGACTTTCAAATAGCAGCTGTATCTAAATTTTGTTTCTGTTATATTTTAAAGGACGGTCGGTCTTTGGCAGTGCGCTGAACTTCAGAGAGAAGTGCTGATATATTAGATAATTCTACGCATGTGGTTTCACTGTCTCACTGCTGAGTTGATTTAACATTTTGTTCTTTAGGTGACTTTGTTCTAAAGAGACTTTTTTGAATACAGTCAAAATGTACTATATTTCAGAAGTTCTTTCTATGTAAATAAATGACATGTATATTTATGTATATATTTATAGTATCATTTGAACAGTTGCTTCCTTTTGCTGACATTTTATTGTTAACATAATTTTCAGTTTTCTAACACACTGACTTTGGGATTGGCATCAAGGGTCTCGTGTGTGTCGGTCTGTAATATGTCGATCCAGAAAGTCTCATTTTGTCTCAAACATTCTGGACTGTCGACTGTTTCTGGGTTCTTTTGTATGATATTATTAAACATTCACTTTGTACATTATTTTATTTCCCTTTAAATCTCAGCATTTTGTTTTTTACAATAATAACAATGGGTTTGCACATGGATAAAAACATGATTTAACGTAAAATAAAACTTATTTATTATTTATACTTATTTATATTTAGTTTTTTTTTATTTACAGCAAACTAAACTGATGATGCTGTTGTTTTTACAGACTTTACTCTGATAATAACAAAAATAATAATGATAAACTTTATTAATATTGCACTTTTCAAAACCTAATTTACAAAGTACTTTACAGACACGAAAACAAAATAAAAAGTGCAATTATAAGACTGGAGTAAGTCCAGAGATTAGATTTGAGGATAATCAAATTAATTACAGCATGAAACAAACAAAGACACAACATGTGTCTTGCTATAAAATAAATAACTCGTCTCAATCACAATTTCTTTTCAGAATAAAAGCTGTCACCGGAAGTGGCATCCTCCGTTTTGCGACACCGAGCGCGGTGTCAGTTTACGGCAACATGGCAGCGTGCTGGCAGGAGCAGAGACTCCTGCGGCCTGACCGTCAGAGTCTGAACCTTCACCATGTCCGCGGGGACGGACCGCACGAGGCCAGCCGCTCGGTAACGGAGGGCTCGTGAAGATGATGACCACGTGTTTTCGGAGGATTTCCGCGCCGCTGTGCCGCAACGCAGCGACCGCCCGCTGCCTGCTGTCAGCGCGGTGCGCGGGTGTGTGTCGGCTCGAGCCCGCGTCATGGCGGCACTCACCTGTCACCCAGTGCGCGAGGGTGGGACCGTCCCCGGTTACCGGCGCGTGGCTCCTCGCTGTCAGGAGGACGGACAGCCGCGCGGCGCGCTGGACTGGCGTCCTCCAGCAGGTGAAGGCGACGCCCTGGCACGCGCACGGAGCCGTGGTTTTACACCAGGGAGGTCACGAGAGGTCGGCGGCCAGTTTCCGGTCTCTGCTGTCACCCACAGCTCGCGGGCTGTGCAGCGGCAAGACCGAGCAGACACCTGGTGGCCCCACGGGGACGGACCGGGAGGAGGCCAGCTCGGTACCGGGACACGGACTCTTCAAGTTCAAGGAGCTGGTGAGTGAGTGAGTGTAGGAGTGTGACGTCACAGCAGGTGGAGGGAAAGCATCACTGTGTGACGTGTGAACACATGAACACTGACAGTGATAGAAGCCTGATGAACAGTGTTAGAGCAATAATAATGTTACAGGCTCAGGATTGTAAATGAAATTATATATTCTCTGCACGGTGCGTTCAGTGTCCGGACATACACATGCAGTAATGTCTTATAGCATGTCACAGGTTTGATTATACTGATGCATAAAGTATAATTAGCTTGTTGGTACAGCTGGACAGATTCATCTGTGTCAGAGCATTTATAGGTCAAGTCTAGTGTTTACAGGCCCTGACAAACAGACAAAAATGTCTACATAGATTTTACCCAGCTTACCCAGTTCCTTCATTGTTCTTCATTCAGGAGGTTTTTACCAGCAGCTAGATCATCAGCACAGGTGTCTTCATCTCCAAAACAAACTCACCTGGTGAATTAAACCGGTAAAAACATTGAAGGAAGAAATTTCACGTTACAAATCAGTGTCTCTCCAACACTTTTAGGAGGTTTTCACAGGGAGCCCAGTTCTCCACAGAGGTCTCCTCCTCTCTGCAACAAACGGACTCTACGGGCCTCATTTATAAACAGTGTGTTCGCACTAAACAAGGACTGAAAGAGGCGAACGCTACTTCCCACACACAAGTTATGATCTATAAAAATAGACTTGATGGGAGAAACTTTGACCTGTGCTTACGCACTGTTTTATAAATGAGACCCCAGATGTTCAGGAGCCTTTTTGCTGGGAGCCAAATTATCCACAGAGGTCTCTTCCTCTCTGCAACTCGCATTAAAAAATCCGTTTGCCCGACACCCTCATTACAATGTGGCTGAAGTGCAAACACGAAAATGCGAATAGTCTACCTGCTCCCTGTGTAGATATAAACGGCTCTTGCTGAGGTTACAGAAACACAACAGTTGTTGTTTCCAGATGATTATACACTAAAGAAACATTTCTGCCAGTGTATCCCTCTAAATCCTGCACACTGGACCTTTAAAGGAATATTTCACACACAAATTAAGTTCAACAGTTCATCATAGCGTGAAGACAACTTTGTTTTGTTTTCACCACAGAAAACAGCGAACATATTGATTAACTGGGGGGATTAATTTCTAACAGCAGCAAATCTATTTCATACCATCTGTTCACAAATTCGCAAACAATTACGCAGTATAGTCAAAATCTCATGTATCCAGTTGTATGTTCAGTACTTTATAAACACTTGCATTTTCACTATGACCTTACTGTTTAAATTAGAAATGAACCACTCTCTTGAAAGTTACGTTAATGTATTCAACATTTATTACAGTTTTAGAAATGTTGCTGAAGTAACTTTAGCCTGATCTACCTGTTGCATGTCTCTGACTTGTTAACCCTCTGTCGATCTGCGGAGTAACTTGTGTATCTGATTTGTTCTCCTGCAGTATGAGAACCCGTGGACCATCCCCAACTTCCTGTGTGTGTGTCGCATTTTGCTGGCTCCGTTCCTGGGTTATCTGATCATCCAGCAGCACTTTCACCTCAGCCTCGTCTGTTCACTCTGGCTGGAGCCACTGACCTGGTAATACAGATACACACACTTTGACTAAAACACAGACACACACACTGTAGCTCAGTCTATTTTAGATTATTATCGGCATGAGCTTCAGCGCAGTCGCTGATATTACAACTTGCAGGTTGCTGAATTTGCTTCTTTAGCTTTTATAAAGCATCTATTACAATATTTGTCTCTCTCTCGCTCAGTTGGACGGTTACATCGCCAGGACGTGGCCCACTCAAAAGTCAGCCTTGGGAAGCGCTCTCGACCCATTGGCTGATAAGATTCTCATCAGTATTTTATATGTCAGTCTCACCTACGCTGAACTCATACCAGGTATTACACTCTTAGTTTTTACAATGATCACTGACATGATGTGAAAGAGGTGTTTAAACAGCTGCATGTATTTGTTGTTTTGCCATTTTATTATATTTTCATGTGACAGCTCTCTTTACAGTGAGCACACAGTGTTATACAGCGTGACGTATTTTGTTTTTCTGTTTCAGCTCTACTGACAGGTCTGGTGATTTCCAGAGACATTGGTTTGATAGCTGCTGTCTTCTGGGTCAGATACAAGACGGTACCTCCACCGGTGAGACACGTTACACTTCGCTCTAAACACACACTCTGACAGAGATTTTTCTTCAACAGAATTTGAACACTGAGACTGTAAAGAACAGCATCTGTCAGAAGGTGTAAGTAACATTAATGTACTCGCAGGATGCCACGGTGAGGAAAAGGTTCTCACTGGTTAGTAAACTCTGATTATACTGAACATCTTACAAGAAAAGATATCAGTCAGTAATGCTCAGTGTCTGCAGAGCGCTGCACTAAGTTACTGCTAGTTCAACCCGAGCACTGTTGTTCAGCAAAAATATGTCTACAAAAAAGGAAGATGGTCATTTTTGGCGTTTGTTGACAGCAGATGAGTTTGAAATATTGCAGTGAGCAATAAAACATTGAGGAGCAGCCACAGTGAAAGTTTAGATAAAAGGCCCTTTTAAACATCTGTTCAAGGCGGGAATATCGTGCTGTTGTGCCGCCTTGCCTTGCTGTACATGAGGTACAATTGCAAAATGTAAACTGCCACTGGAGGTAGTAACAGCGCCGGTATGGTGTCTGTATAAACGGGACAAGTGACAGGACGGGACCACGAGCAGGATGGACGTGAGGTTTTGACGACATGTTATGCGTGAGACCCTCTGCAGAAGATTTAAAAAGTAGCTCTCACAGTTAGTGGCTAACTCATAGATGAAGAACAGCACTGAAAATTTCCACAATCTGGAAACGGTAAAGCCTGGAGCTCCTTACCCTCCGAACAGGGCATGAAATCAGCCACCATATAACAGAGACAGTAAATGATTGTTATTGTTTATGAAATGCTGCTGACGCCTCTGTATTGTGTCAGAGTGGATGCCAACAGTGTTGTGTCGCGTCACTTTTGATTCTGTGATGCCAGCGTGCTGTCTGTAATCACACACTGGAGCAGAATTATGTTGCTGCTGTTTCTGTGTGAAGTCTTTGGGGCTGCTGTGAAACTGCGCCTGCTTGGGGCAACAAAAAGTTTGTCTTGGACTGAAATGTTGCTGCACTTTGAGCACTTTATTTGTGCACAGATGTCTTAAATAAACAGGCTCTTTCTGCAGCCTGTGGAGCTTTTAGTGGCTCTGTAGCCCAGTTACATTGGTGCGCAGGTGTCTCCTCTGCCGTACTTTCATAGTTCTGTGTAAAAAATCCAAGGCAGCATAAAGACGGGACTTTGTAGCAGATCTATTTTGCCATCTCTGTGTAAAAAGGGCCAAAGAGCCGCAGGCGACAGGCTGCACACCTCCATGTTAGCCATGTAATCAACTCCTCTTCCCTCATTAACAATAGCTGTCTCAGTTCAGGGGCTGCAGCCTTCGAAGGCTTCATTTGTGACTGCTGCATCACATTTGTGCGACCAAGGCTTCTTAAAATGCGGTTGAGAAATGCAGCCTTCTCTCCCAGAATTTGCAGGATGCAACGGATGGATCCTTCATGGCACAGCCTATCCACAGATGCATCTGCGCCGGAGACGATATATGAAGTTAAATTAACTCACTAGCTAACGGTTAACTGTTGTTACTGCTATTAGCTAAAAGCACACTGCTTAAAAGTTCTTAATTTCATAAGTTTACCTGAAAGCGGCCCATTGGCTTGAAATATATCAAACAGCGGTGTCTGCGGCAGAGAGTCACATCCTCAAGTATTACATTTAAAAATATACATATTTAGGAATCATGGTCCATGATTTAGGGCTAACTAGCTTACTTCTTCTTTCATCAAGCGCAGCCGGTTGCTAAGTAACAGGAATACCAACTGTTGGTGGCGAGAGCAATTGGTGATGAAGCCAGGAAGTCCTCCGCAGATCAGACCATCCGTTTGTCTTGTGGTTGTTTGTCATGTGGTCTTCAAAGGAGGTGGCCGACGTAGACCATGATGGCCGCGTCCTTCAAAAGCTGTAGACAGCTGTAGAATTGAGACACAGCGATTATCAGGTTCCCTGTTAGCATCAGGTTAAATTCACACTGTTGCCATATGGGTGCGTTTACTTTGTGCTTTGACACCAAATCCTCTGCCACCATCTTGTTGGTCATCTCTCCTTAAAGAGACACCAGACTCAGCTGCACAGAGCAGACCAGCTCAGGTTGTAATCATAGTGTCTGTTGTCAGAGTCAGCAGCCTATTGATTAAAAAAAAGCAACACACTGTCGTAGTGTGGGCGGCAGGCAAGTAATGTAATCGGTATATGCTCCACCACCGTGTAGCACCGACTGCTGCGGCAGGCCTAATGTACTCTGGATCTGTAGTAGAGGAAGCAAATGAATGTACTTAAAAATCTCTTCCTCTTTTTCCTCCAGGTAACCCTCAGCAAGTTTTTTAACCCCTGCTACACCACTGCACAGCTCAAGCCCACACTCTTCAGCAAGGTGACACACACACACACATACACACACACACACACACACACAACCACCCACTCTCACTGTGCTCTGGACTTTGAACATTTTGTTCATCTCTGCACTGAAGTGGAGATTTAGTAACAATGGAGCCTTAAAGAACACGTGTGATTATTTTATTTATATTTTCTGGCAAAAACTGAAACCCTGGCACAGTGTTTGACAGAATCTGGCCCAAACTCTACTGTGATTTTAAAGAAGAAAGGATGTTTGTGAAGGTGGAAGATTTTCTTTGTAAATCAAATGCAGTGCAAATGTTAAAACCAAATCATATTTACAGTTTGATCACTCCCAGTTATCTGATTCAGTCACGAGAGAAACCAAACTAACACATTTTAAACTGTACTGGTAAAAAAAAAAAATCATCCTGTTGATGGAGAGTCTTCCCATTCATCCATCATTTTGGATTGGAGTCCATGGTTGGATGCTAAACTCTGTCACACGGATGCAAAAATGTGTTGTGCAAAAACTAACACATTAAAATTCACTGTCAAAATGTTCCTTTATGGCGCCGCCACAAATTCTGCATCATGTATTTTGATACCTTGAAGAAGTGGTGGCTGGCAGGAGAAGTTGTTTTTTTTTTTTAAGCTGCCAAAAGTGTTGTTTTGTTCTTGGAACCAGCCACAACTCTTGTCACAAGCGCAACAGGTTTTCACAAAAATAATGAGCCACACTTCATTTGTCGGAGAAGCAGGTAGTGTGTGAATGTGGAAGGTTTTTGCGCCTCTTTAATGTCGCCATTCTGACTCTGTGTGTGCGTTTCTTTGTTAGGTGAACACAGCCATCCAGCTCCTCCTGGTTGCATCCTCTCTGGCTGCTCCAGTCTTCCAGTACACAGACAGCGTCCTGCTGCAGTGCTTATGGTAAACCACATACACTGTTTTACATATGCATACGCACACACAGGTCTCACCCACTTGACTTCAACATCCATGACGTCCTGTACTTTTCAGTGTAGTGGCTACAACAAAAAAACAGTTTATTGTGTGAAGGGTTTTTGAATGCAAATGGTTTCATCTCTGTCAAGCACATAAATACGGTTTGTTCCAGCAGAGTGTTTGGGTTAAGTGCGCTGACTCATTTCAATCTACAACTAGGAGGGATTTGGAGTAGAGATCCAACTCGGGACAAACAGTTTATTGTGTCACAGTAACCTACATTTATATACGAATTCAGCAGACTGTTGAGCTAATACAACAACAGTTTTATGTTTGCTTTGTTGTTGTACATTTATGTTCACACCACTGCAAAGACAATTTCAAGCCTACGTATACACCATTGTGAGCATTTAGGCCCCAATCACACAGAAGGCATTTTGCGGGTTTCAAAACGCAAGACACACTGTGCCTTTTTTTTGTTGACAGGCAACAAGAACCCCATCACCTCCTTAACCTAACCTTCCTGTGTAATCAATCTGCTGTTTGTTTATGTATTTAATTTCACAGTAATGAGTGTGTAGCTGCTGCCATGTTGAGGCAGAGGGTCTGTGTGTAGCTCTGGTGGTGAGAGGGTGAGAGGCTGTCAGCAGATAAACAGAGATCTGTGTGGGACATGAGACCCTAAAAAAGAGGCTGGATCATGGGAGAACCACCAGTTGGTCCAGGAGCTTCTCCTCCATCATGGACGTTTACAGGCAGGTTTTAGGACGACTCAGGGGCATGAACTCATGGCGCAAAAAACGCCAGACGCCTAGAGTGCAGAAATGCAGTGCATATAGCAATGCAAAAACAGCGAGCAAAAAGCTTCATTCTCATTAAACACTGTTAGAAAAAGCCGCCTTCAGCTGCTGAAATGTGATCGGGATTTATACTACTGCAGTGGTGTGTCTGTGTCACTCTGCAGTTACACCTCAAAAAAACACTAGATGGTGGTGGGGTTTCTGTGAAGTGCTCTGAAGTTTAGACACACATTAAACACACATTAAACACACATTAAACATGGCTTAATAGAGACAGTTTCAAACACAAATCAGCACTATAACTCGCAGCATTCACAGACAAACACTTGTCTTTATCTGGACACATTTTCCCCACATACAAACATGCTAACATTATTAGCACAAGCCTATGGCATTTTACATTGTATAATTAGCCTAGCAGCTAGTGGAAACTTTCCTCTTCCCATATGAAACCAGGGACAACAACGACATGTAACAAAGGTAACGTTACAGAATTCAGCTCCATTACAGCTCACACAGACAAAACAACTGTCTTATACTAGACACAATTTCTAAACAAATATAACATGCTAACGTTATTAGCACAAGCCTATGGCATTTACATTGTATAAATAAACCTAGCAGCTAGCAGAGGTTTTCTTTACTCAAACGAAGCAACAAACAAAAACAAATAAAACCCCACGAAGCTTAATTGCACGGTTTCAATTAAAGTTTCATAATTTAATACATTGTTTTTACATGTATCAATAATTTAATCAACTAAGACTAGCCACTGGATGACGATTACAAATTCCTATTTTAACACATTCAACATTTCACAGTGGAGACATGATGCTGTCAGTATTGAAATAAACTAATCAGTCCATCAGCTTGAATTAAAGTGTTGTTGATTGTTATATTGCAGGTATGTGACGGTGACTACAGCAGCGTCAGGCTATAGCTACTGGCACTACGGCCGCAAGACTGTCCAGGTGCTAAACACCAGATCACCATGACGACCCACCAGGAAACACCCAGAAAGCAGAGCTAAAAGCAGAGACACTGATCAGTTGTGGTTAAAGTCATACAGACAGATGGACGATCGCCAGGAGCTCTGAAACCAAGTAACTGTGACAGCCATTTATGAGTCGCCATGGCAATGACACATGGAAACCAACTGGGGCCGCAGATGGTTAACTGCAACACTACAGAAACGCCTAACAGCAGCTCTGCTACTGGGCCGGCTGCTGAGTGGAGACCAATGCACACAGATAGAAATAGCAAACTCAAATATAGATCATCCTCGGACACGCACTCATGTGCACTCTAACATACGTGTCAAGTATATGTTCAGTGATCCGGCAAGAGCTTCTATTTTTTCTTAGTTTTTCAATCAAGAGGTTGCGACGTCAACATGATTGTCAGTTTTGTAAACCAATGATTTATGATTAAAAAAGAAAATCTGCTTTTGTTCATCTTCGTTGTGTGTGTGTGTGTGTGTGTGTGTGTGTGTGTGTGTGTGTGTGTGTGTGTGTGTGTGTGCGCGTGTGACTGCGGGGCTCATTTTTCTCAGGGAAAAAAAGATGTTTAATCTCATGAGACACAAATCTGAGTTTATCTATTTTAAAAGCAGCAATCAGAGGTTTAAGAAAATAGGTACAAAACAGCAATGACGTGCTGCCAGTGTTTCACAGGACCAGTCTGCCCTCCCAAATAAAATCTGAACACTAGGGCTTTAAATTATCATCATTCAGTAGAGAGGAAACGTTATCTTTAATTGACTCATCAATTAATAGGAAATTTTACCAGAGTGTAATTTTGAGAATTGTTTACAAGCAAAAATAAGCCTAAAATTGTCTTTTTCCAGCTCCTTCAGTGAACATGTGCTGCTTCTCTCAGTTAATAAAACTGTAAATATAATATAATTAAGACTGTGAGATGTTTAAAGACCTCATTATTTTCTGACACTTTAGAGATTAAACAAGATGAATCAATTGTAAAAAATGTCATTTGCAGCCATGTTATTGATCAGTCTGGGTTTCCTTTTTTTCTTTTTTCATTGTCAGAAAGCTGCGACCAGTGCCCATCAGAAGTTTCCCAGTTAAATCATCCTGACAGCGAATGACAAGGCTTCGGGCCAAATCTGACACATTTGCATCAAAGCGATAACATTTGCTGCTTCTGATAAATAAAGTCAAAAGTCAGAGGGGGCATCCTAAAATGTATTATTTTGCAGCACCGGCAGTCAAACTTCTAAAGATACAAAATAGACAAAGTCAATTTGAGCTAGCTGGCAGGCTACAACCAGGGACTGTTTTATCTCGGGACCTATCGTTATTAGTCTGATGTTAATAAGCCTCTGGTATGTCTGGTGAGACATGTTTAGCTGCAGACACATTCTGTTTGTTGCGTACACACCTCTACAAACTGAATACTGCTAGTACAATCCCATACTTTTTACTTTTAGCAGGTAAAATGTATGAACTGTTTGCATGCAGTCCCAGGTAGCCAAAATGACCTGGTCCACCATCGGCCTTAACCCGACATGCCACATAAAATTAGCTGGACCATGTCAAGTTTCCTGACTCGGAATGAATGACGTTCCAGAATTGTGCCAAATCAAAAATATCAGAAACATCAAAAATAAACTGGACCGGCTTCGGCCCAAACTCAGCACGCCAGAAGTAAGTTGGGCTACATCCCGATGCCTGACTCGGCCGAGACTGACTGAATGACTCCCCTGAATTGTGCCAAATAAGCGGCCCAATTCCGGCTGATGACACTGCCATCACTCAGCCGTTAAAAAAAATAACTGAGTCCAGCATCAGCCCAAATTCAACACACCAGAAAAATAAGTCAGGCCTCATCCAGATACCCAACTGGCATGAGATTACTGAAATTACACCCCAGGATTGGGCCAAATCAGCTGGCCTGATAGAGACTGTCTACACTGCCATCAATGGGCCATTATCAAAAATAACCTGACCCAGCATTGGCCCAAACTCGGCACGCCAGAAGAAATAAGTTGGTCTGTGTCTGGTTGCCCAACTCGGCTGCGACTCCGCATGAATGACGCCAGATCAGGCTTGATTGTGGCTGCCGTCACTGCCATCACTGGGGGTTGCACATGATCAGGACGTACTACTTTCCCATAACGTTACACCCTGAACATTGACCCTCTTGCTTTTATACCTGTTTCATTGGACATAAGATCAAATGCCACTTAGCGAGTTTGCAAGAGACGGAGCTCAACTTGGAGAGATCTGCTGTTGTTACCTTGCTATTTGTGCGGTTTTAGTTTAGTTATAACTGCATAGATTCAAACACATATTTGTGACAGTGAAATAACGTCTGCAGTTCTCTGTCGTTGTTTATAGTTATGTCCTTTTGTTGTTTGTAATATTTGTGATTATTTTCTTTGACTTTAACATTCAATATTCTTATCATTACTGTGCGACTGCTCATCAGTTACTTGAATATACTTTCATCCATAAGTGCAACCTCTGACAGCTGTCAATCAGCTGTCAAGCTGTCATTTATTTGTGGCTCAGTTGATGTGACGTATCGTCTGCTGGGCATACTGGTTTGCAGACTGCGAAATCGGACTGGATGTAGTAGAACATTTTGGTATTTTTGGCATACTGCTTTTGACATACAAATCTTCTCTGGCATTTAATATAGCATGGTAGTATAGGTATTGGAACATAGAAGATGAACCCACCAACACATCAGTTATTTGAAAGCTGCTACAAGACGACATTGTAGTGAGCAAATAGGTTAAACGTTGCAGTAATCCACTTAAGAACTCGATTTACAACATTTTTATGAAGACATGATTCACAGGATATATAACTCTAACCCTCTTTTAAGATAATACCTCATAGCTAGCTAAATGCTAAGTTAGCACTTTCTTCAGAGCTTCTGCTTCTGGGTCAAGGAGTGAAGGGGGCTGATCGTTGACTGATGTGTAGGTATTGTGGGCGAGTCATGTAGCTCCTGGGTGGGTCGTGTTGCTGCTCCAGCCGCAGCTGTACCTGTCCGAATATCTCTGGAGATCCAGTGTAGCCAGCTGGTGTCTGGGCCAAGGCTTCCTCTTCTGTGTGCACGTCATTTTGTTTGATCTCTATAAGCTAGACATCTGCAAACAAAAGCAGTCCTGTCAGCAGAAGATGATGTTTACATTAATCCACCAATATGTTACATATGCCCATTTCATAAGAATCATATCAAGGTTTCCAAAGTAACGTAGTACATGACCTGACATCATGAGGTGGAGAGGATGGTACATGGTGTGTCATCTCGAGACACCTGCCAAAGTGGAGACCAACAAACAACAAAACAGGTTGTGTGTCGCTGTTTTTCCTTGCAGCTCTCAACCGTATAAAGCAGTTGTTTTCATTGTTGCATTTCCAGATGGGATTGTGTCCCAAAACTGGCTTTTTTTTAATATTATTTTTGTGGGCTTTTTTGCTTTTAATAACACGACAGAGAGTGAAACGCTAGGTGCACAACCTAACACATTGACGGATTGACGCTGACCGGAAGTCATTCATTCCAATGGAGGTGAAAATGACGGGTAGTAACAGACTAGTGTGCAGCACGGCAGCGGTTCCGTTGGACCATTGGGGGCGTTCAATTTTTCCTACTCGGGCGTTGACAAGATGGGATAAGCGGAGCATAACGGTGCCGGAAGTAGGAAATAAATTGCAATCGCAGTTGTAAACAAACAATATCTCATTTATTTATGCAAAAGAAAAACAAGCATAAGCATTTTTTCAACTATTAAAAGTGATTGTTGACGTAGGTTAATTTCTATGCGGTTGATAATTACTCTATATTTTTGAATTTCGCGTTCCTTTCTATATCAGCTCTTTCAATAGTACACTACTCAACTCGTCTCAGTTCAGTTGGTACAGTGACAGTCAACATGAGAGATCTTCGCAGGAAGATATTGCTAGCTCGTCTGCTAGATGACTTTGCTCACCGACAGCATGCGAGCTAGCCACCCGCATTGCTCTGGGGGTGGGGAATGTGTTGGGGAAATGCTCTGTTAAAGCAGGAAAAATAGGTTGTGCACCCGGCGAAATAGGGAGATGGAGAGAAAGTGGGAACAGACATGTAGCAAAGGGCCGTGAGCTGGATTCAAACCCACAGCAACTCATTTGACTGATAACCAATGACGACATCAATATATCCACTTTTTCTCTACCTAAGTTTAGTGATCATCATCAAGTCTCCTCTATAGTGGAATTAACATCTCAACGTTCTTATTAACATATTATACATCGTGACGGCCCACCAGCAGACGGAGACATGAAATACAATACTTTTGAGTGTATGTGGTATTTATTTATTGTGCAAATTAAGAAAAAGCATGTTGGCCAATTCTGAGAGTTAATTTTAAAGCCAATATTGGCCAATACTGGTGACGTGCTGATATTATCGTGCATTCTTAATAGTTTCTGAACCATTACCAAGTAGTATTTGGGCCTAAACTAACCACACAATGCAACTGCTTCAAAGTATCCACTACGTCATAACGTGCAAATGTGTCTGTGGTTCACAGAAATGCACAATGGCAACATTTTTGCTGCCAATTGGGTCGACAAAAAGCTAATATAAAGTTTTATTGTTGTTAGACGATGGCTGATGGTTGTGAGACTGCTTTACGTCCAATGTGTTCTGCCTCTCCACACGAACTGCTTACCTGCACTAAAATAGGATTGGTCAGCAAGACTCAGACAACAAACGGAATCTAAAACACTTCTAATACCAAAATGTTGTCCCGTTGCACACAGATCCTGCATACATACACAAAAATCTGTTTTCTGAGATTAGTGTTTGATGTTAGTGTTTGATAAATGATTTTAAACAACTCATTTCTGCCAGTTTTCTCTTCCTGTTACAGCACTGCTTCTCTTCCTCAGGTGCAGCACACAAATCTGAATCCTCTGCTTATTTCTCCGCTCACTGTTGTGATTATTAAAAGAACCACAAACGCCGCAGAGCTCCTTTCAAGTTCCTCCAGTCTGGAGATCAATAAGCCCAATAAGCCAGAGGTTATTTGGAGACACCAGCCACGACTGGAGCTTTTTGGCTGAACTCCTCTGGCGGTTCTATCTGACGCTGCTGCTTTTTCTCCCCCTCAAGAAAACTAGTGCGATGACGGAAAACGTGGCTGCGTAACCTTTTCAACTCCCCCACTTATTTACCGGCAATTTTCTGCACCGCTTGGGTAATGCTGTTTCATTACTGACCGTGTGCCGATGACTGCCAGGCTTGTGCGAGTTGTTTTCGTGGCCTTGTGTGGGATGTCAGCTCATTATCTCCTCACTGAATAATTTAAAGAGTCTCATTCTAAAATGAGATATCCATCACTGGGAACAAATTGATACCTACGCTTATTAAACCAGTGCTTAAAGAACTTCTGGTGCTTTTTTTTTTATTAGATTTTATTAGATAGTTACTTAAGTCCATATTTGAAAACACAGATTGGGAGTGTGTAATTTGGAGGAACTGGATGATGCCCCACAGGCTTCTCGTGTAGTGTTTGGGAAAAGCTCTTTAATTAGTATTGCCTCGGAGATGAAAGCTTAAAATAAATCAAACCGCTCTTTTCTTTTCAAGCTCTCAGTGTGAACTCACCGGGCTGCGTGTGATTGTGATTGACAGATATTAACAGCTTTTATTTGTACAGTTTTGGTTTAGTGTCTGTAAAGTGATTTAGATGGACAGTAGTCATCAATATTAAAAGAATTTTGGACTTTTTTAATCATAACAGTATGTAAAACCTTTGAGCAGCCACCAGATTAAATGTACATAGAGTTGACCTTTGACTTGATGGTTTTTCGGCTCCTCTGGTCGCTTTGAAAAGTCGTCAGTCATTCTTAAGTAGAGCTGCCACTAATGATTATTTCCATTGTTGATTGTTCAGTTAGTTGTTTGGTCTTTAATTTGTCACAAAATGGTGAAAAATGTCAGTGTTGCCAAAATCACAAGATCACTAGAGGTGGGAATCGCCAGAGGTCCCTTGATAAAATATTATCCCGATACTGCTGCACTTTGCAGGAGGGCTGTAGTGTTTGCTTTGGTGGGACTTTGGTGTACTGTTCTAGTTTGGAGACAGCTTTCTCCAGTCCTTTGTGAGATAATGTGCGGTTATAGTCACATATGAATCCACTGACCTTGAAGTCCAGGCGTCAAGTGTGTTTTTTACTGACTTGACATATTCGTGAGTTACTTTAGGTCCACGCAGGATGGACCAGTGACTCACCAGTTGAGAACCACTGCTTTAAAACATTATAGTACCAGTACCTTAAAGTTATACCAAAAAGTTATTTGATACCCTTTGTTTTTTTTTACTTCATTCGACACCCGTCACAATGGAAGCATCCCGGATGCCACAGGCGTGTAGCACAATCATATTTCTTGATGTTTTGGTGCCATCTCAGCATGTTGTACTGCAAACTCCATCAAACACACCGCACTCGACTACAACATGCCAAAGACTCTGTGTTGTAGCTGCTGCAGTAGTGGCCCGTTCCCATGTCACATTAAATCGAGGAACATTTGTGGTGATTGGCTGCAAACAAAACCATACAAATAGTCGTGTTTTTTCTCGATCTGTGTATAAAAACGGTCGATTGTAGGTATGCTTTGACTGGAGAAGTTTCAGTTCTATGTGGTACTTCATTATTTTGGTCATATTCAAAAAGCATCTCAGGAAATGAGAAGGTCCAAAACTGTAGTTAACAAGTCAAGAAGATTACAGGGTGTACCATCGTCACTACACTTCATGTTACTCACATTCAGCAATTACAGTACAGTAAATTGTTTGATTTACTTTATTATGCGTGATAGATAATCAAACCTGATGAGTTCCTTTAAAGCCACTTTAAGATATCAGTCATATAAAGTTTTGTTGACTTGTGTCCCTTCATCCACAGTATTAAAAATGTTTTTATTAGAATTGTACCAATAACAGTATCGGAAATGCCTCCAATACTGCCTAAAATGCGGTATCGGGTATTGGTGAGTGCAGCCTATGACCAATCTGATACCACGTAATGCCTCACGTCATTACGCATACGCACGCTACAGGCAAAAGAAACGGAAATGGAGCGGAGTTTAAAAAGCATCCTACTGTAGCCTTTAAAATGTCTTTTTACCAAATTGTGTGGCTGCACTTTAACTTGTGTCTGGATAATAATTTAAAAAGTTTTATGGCATTCATTCTACTATTATGTATTTATTTCTTAACATTTTACATAGAGATTTAGGAGACAAACAACAATTCATATCCCATCCATTTTTATTTTACACGCTGGTATCGGATCGGTACTCTGATCGGCAGATTGTGATGCTGAGTGGAAGGCGTGTGTAGGATCTTCTTTTTAAGACTCAAGTGATACTTTCCAATATACCTGCATCTGAGATGGTTGGATGTGCTCATGTCTCCCTTTCAACAAACTTATTTGTCTAAAACAATATTGTTCCACTTCAGATGACAGCAGTTAAACAGAATGTAGTGTGGACGTTAATCTTGTCATGACTGGTGCTGAATTCAGTGCCGTCTCTTCACCCTGCTGAGAGCAGTTTAAAGAAGCCACTGTAAGGCCTCTCTTAACCACTAGATGGAAGAACCAGATAGAAACTCTTAAGATGCTTCAACACCAGTTACCTCATGGCTGTTTTTATTGTATTATACTGGATTAAATCATATTCCATTACCAGGATTAAGGCTTCTGTCTGATCATTATTTTCTCTGCAACAAACTTTTGAGCACAAGTTTATTTGACACATATTTTAATACAGTGACAGTTATTAATAATTAGTTTTGATGCTTCAGTATTTGTTGAGGATTTTCAGGAATCGTCAAATTATGAATTAATCTGTGACTGTGAACGAACTTCAAATTCATGTGGTCAAAAAATGAGCAGCTGCCTTTGTCTCAAAAAGTTTTTATTTTGGTTTAAATGCTGTTTATAGACTTTTCCACCATGACGGAAACACAGTTCCTTTGTAGGTGAAACACAGAATCTTTGTTGGTTGCTCGTCCTGAAAATGTTCATATCTAAATGTATTGAGTGAGTGTGCAAACTCTCAGCTGCTGGCAGTTTCAGAGTTGTGGTGTTCGTCAATATCCCGTAACATGTTTTATTGACTGACTGAAATGCTTCAGAAGTGCAGTTTAGTGAGAGAAGCTGCAGGCGAACGTGCTGGTGTCAGACAGAGATCATGAGAGGCTGAAGGTGGAAGGTTTAAACGGTTTCACAGAGACGTGTATGACGGTACATCTCTGTTCATTTTGTGGTTCAGTGGCTTTTATTTAGTTTCAGTCTTTGTTGGTATCATGGAACATATTTGTGCTTCCACTTTCAACAAGACACACTCGACAAAAAACATTTCCAGAGGCTGTCCTTGTTTTGAGAACATGAGGGTCGGTTTAAAGTAAAGCAGTGATACAGATGATTTAGTGATGGAGGCGAGCGCCTTCACACTTCACAGCTCTCCGGCTCTCCAGAACCCACAGACAGGCTGAATCACACTAACAAGGACAAACTTTGGATCTGTGCGCTTATGTCAGCGCGGCCCTCCAGCTACCGTTCACTGCTGCAGTCAGTCCTGCATCAAGTCGGAGAGTCCTGTCTCCTCTAGAGCTAAAGACAGCTCAGCTCTGCTCAGCCATATCTCAGGATAGACTGTTTATTTCCACCTTATTTTAGTGAGCAGGAAATAAGATGACACTTGATGTGGAAATGCCAGAAGCAGCAGGAAAAAAGCTTTGTTTTTGCAGTTAAACATCAAGGCAGAATGCTTTACATTTGCTCCTGCTCTAATATTTATACCTTTAGTTCCTCTTACAACTCTAAAAGCTGTTTCTGCACATCCCCCGATTGTTTTGTCTTGGGATTTTTACCATCCAATTGTATTGTTGATGTAGAATTTTCTGCAGATTTTGCACACTGATAGTCACTTTACTCGTCCTGTTAATGTTACAGATCAGAAGCACAGAGAGTTGTTGACTAGAGATGATACACCGTCTCATCGTGAACTGGCAGGTTTATACAACATTCAGGAACAGAGCATTGCAAGTAGTTGCTTATTACAACTTGTCTCGTTGCGAATTAAGGAGCATTCTCTGGACACTTTGAAAATCCTATTTTGTCACACAGAAGCAAAATGGCAGAAACGTCTCCAGCCACATTTCATGGTGTGTAAGAGTGCATTTAAAGGTTTTAGTTTGAGCTGGAATTTAAAACAATTCCTTTCCAAGCACCTTCAATCAATTTTAGTCCTTGACTGATTAACACCACAGAGACGGGTTCACCAAAGTCATTAAGGTCCGTCCTGTGGGGACCATTAATGTCTGAAGAAGAATTCACAGTTATCTATCCAGATTCACCCCAGAACAATACATTTAATTTGTGGTGATTATTGACCAGTTCAATTTCCAAAACTCTTTCTGTCCCTCCTCTCTCTCTTTACATTCAGGAGAACATGATTTGGACAGATTTTACAGGGACTATTTCTTTAGTAGAAGTCGTGAACCCTTAAAATGCTTCCCGGAGATCTCAGGAAATTCAGAGGGGCTTTTTTTGGGAGAAGACTGCAATTAAAAGAAAGCTTTGGAAAGGCTTTTATCAGAGCTGTGAGGCAGAGGATGCTGCTGCCACAACATCCGGGTGCACTTGACATGTCTGTGGCTACAACAAGTAAACATGTAGGCATTTTCCAGTTGCTACGCAGCTCAGTGGGATCACTGCCTTTTAACTGTGTGTGCAGGCAGCTCCGGGGTGTGACTGAACGCGTCGTAGGCACAGAGACTCTCTGAGCTGCCAGAGGTTCTGAGCCAAACTTCACTTCAAACTTGACTGGTTATGAAACCCACTGAATCAGAGTCCTTATAGTCCTTGCAGCAGGCCTACACACACACACACACACACACACACAGCTGCACCAATACAAATCCATATGGGCACGATAGCCATGCACACACACACAAACACACGCTCGCACACATGCACACTTGCGTCTTTTCTGGTCCTGAAATAGCTCTCAGCCTCCCACTCTCCCTTATATAAGCTCCCAGCACGGAGATCTGCTGGTGAAGACTGGTGTGTGTGTGTGTGTGTGTGTGTGTGTGTGTGTGTGTGTGTGTGTGTGTGTGTGCGTGCGTGTGTGTGTCAGTGCATGTGCATGTGTGCGCCTCTGTCTGTGTGAGTGCCAGTGTGTGGGCAGTAGGAGTGTCTTGAGTCTTGTGTGTAAGTATATGTTTGTGGAAACATTAGTGTGTTTCTGTCAGTGGGTTTCTGCTGGTTATGCAGCGTGCCGCAAATTAGAAAACAAATTCTTGAAGGAGAAATTCCTGTTTTTATTCAGCGGTCTTGTTTTTGTAGTTTCGGTGTTTGTCAGTGACAACGCCGGGGGGAGATTCTGTGACATCACCGGGATACAGTATGTCAGGGTCAGAAACAGATTGAGACAGTGATACAGGTTGTAAACAAACACACAGCCTCATTCACTGACATCTTACCAAGTTTTTTGAAAAGTCTGTGTCAGATTCATGGCATTTTTCCACCTGTGTTCTTAAGCCCAGTTCAGACCAAAGTTACATTCTTGTGCTGCATTTAGCAGGAGGTCTGCAGTGTTTGCTCCGCTGTGAATCCTCTGACCCTGAAGTCCCTGCTCTCCGTTCGAAGCTTCGATTAATCATGCATAATTCTCACTGAAAATTTGCTGTTTAAAAACTGATTTGGGACAGCTCTAACTTTCAATGATTGTTAAAGAAATCTGGGCAAAAAAGTGATTAAAAATCAAATTGGGGTGGGGAAGAAGATTGATACAACATAGTGTCGTGATATTTTTTTTTATGACAATATCGTACCATCAGTGCCAAGTATCAGATTTTCTTTATTATATAAAGTATTGTATGATTCTAAATTATTATATTATCAGTCTTAAATTATGGGGATATTTTATACATGCACACCTCAGCTGCAAGTCTGAGGCCCCTGGACTCTGTATATCAAAGTGCACATCACTCTGCCTTAAGGTTCATTGTCACTGCCATGATGCGGAAATGCGGGATGATTTGTAGAATATTTGCGCAGCGCTTTTCCGCATTTAAACCATACACACAGGCGCGGTACGGACGCGGTGCGGAATTTCACGTTGTTGTGTTCCAATTCCGCGCAGTGTGAACGGATGCGGGTGAACATGGACGAGAGTAGCAGCAGCAGCAGCAGCAGCAGCGAGCTAGCAAGCTAACATTTAACAAGCGTCAACATCAACATTCTTGAGCACTTACCACTCTCACTGCAGCCACCAAGCTGGACAATGACCTGCCAGACTTTGTCTTTTAATTCATTGTTCATAAAGTCTTTTATCAAAAAGGACGGGGTGCTGTGAAATGAGGTTTATCAACCTTTCTCCCATACTGTCCTGCCTGACTGGATTTTGGACTCTCCTGGGTCTGTGCGACGTCACTATAATCAAACAATTTCATTGGCCCAGCTGTGTAGTTCCGCTGGCGAATTCTGCAGGGGTCAAAGTCTGGGCGGAAACTTTTTTCACCGCATGAAAGTTCCGCCCTGGTGTGCAAACTTCCATAAGAACTCATGAAATCAGCTTTTATATTTTTCCACAAGAATAATCCACGTGGATATTCGCCCTCAGCAAGAATGGACTTTTAAGGATTCATCACTGGAGATAGCGGCTAACTGAATGCTGAGGTTGGATGGCCCTCTCTGTGTAAGACGTGAAAGACACTGTGTTTTATTTATTTATAAAGCTCTTATCGATCTTTTACCTTCTTATATCAGATCGATACCGTCTCTTAATGTGGGCTCTTACCAAACTCAGACCAGTGGTTCGATTACACTCCAGGTGCCGGCTGTTTTTACTGAACTTTGAAATCCATTTTTCCATATTGTGCTCCTGCAGTGTTTCTTTTACATTTTTAATTGTGGTTGTGTAATTGTGTTTTTTTTTACTGTGTCTATGTGCTTCTATTTTATATGTTTTTACTCGGCTATGATAAATGAGGTCTGCACAAATGCAAATTAAACTTTAGGCAGCCCACTAGAATCATATAAACAGTTGCTTTTTCAGTCCACTAGATACATTTTGCTGCAAAAAAAAAGGCTGAGGTGAGATAATGAGACTGAAAACTCTTATTATTAAAAAAACATTATAATTTACAGTTGGAAAAAAAGGTAATTAATCGCAACATATTTAAAATCGCAATCATTTTGTATCGTTACTGAAGTATCGTGATAATATCGTATCGTGGCTCCTCTGGTTATTCCCAGCTTTAGGGAAAAAAGCTATGTACAGTCCCACGAGTCCAGATTTGATCTGTTCCACAGAGGTACGCTGGTGCATATCGACCTCTCCGGCTGTCTCTGCTGCAGAAGGACCTTGTTTATTGCAAGCTGTAATAACCAGTGTGTTCTTTCAGCAAGGGACAACAAAATGTGTGTGCCTAAGAAAATAAAATCCTGTTTAAACAATCCGCTCCTTTTTAAAAAAAAAAAAAAAAAATCTATTTAAGTCAGCAAGATCTGAAAAGACTGATCCTTAATTTTATTATCAGTGTGGGATTTAATTTACCGTACAGCCTCTCCTGTACAAACGCAGTGTTGCTCATCCTAATAAAGACCCCACAGTGATATTCAGTCTTAAATTATGAATGTAGAGAAGAAACCCACAGGAGGAATCTCTGCTCCCAAAACTGCCATAAAAGGTAGCGTATGTTTACCTCGTTCATCCGACTCTCTGTATGCAAATTGAGCCGAAGGATCCTGAACTGAATCCATCCGAGACGAAACCTCCCACCCTTTCTGCAGGAGCTCCTGCGTCTCATCTCACCGAGGTGCAACACAGAGCACCTTAACTGCTCTTTTGTGCTGACAGCCGTAAAACTGTTCAGTGCCTCCCTGGTGTTTACTGAAGCAAAGCGCCTGCTGTGTTTATGTGAACAATGCTGGATTGTTATCTGGACCAAACAGTGTTTGTGCTGGTTTGGTTTTGTAAAAGCAAAATCCTGTTTGTCCTTAATTATGATCTGATGATGCCCGATGTAAAGACGACGCTCACGTCCTTCGTATCTTTTGGTCTTTTAGTTTGTGTTGGTCAATATATTGGGTATTTGCCAATAAATTTGTCTCTGGCAGCGAGTAACAGTTTCAGGTATGAACTCACAGTATCATGAGTCTCTGCATGTGTCTTTTAATGCATTAAAGTGTGTGTGTGTAGGAGGCTGCAGGCTGGTACAGTGGGCCTTGTAAGGCTGTATATCAATAAGTAATGTATTATATTTGTGTGTGAGGCATTGTGTAGGTTACAGGGTCACACTGTGGCTCAGGCAGGATGCTGTGTGTTCCTGACTCCTTTAAAGTGTATATGTGGGAATCAATATTTTCCTGCATGCGAGTGTGTGGGCACGTGTGTTCGACAGACAGCTGTGTGGTGTGTTTGTAGCGTTGTGTGTTTTACGAGGCTTGAATCAATCACAAGAGGCGATAGGAAGAACAAGAAGGGTTCATTATTGTTGTTTGTGTTTTGGGAAACAAAAAATGTGACGACAGAATGAGCCTTTTCTCATCTGTGTCTGATGGAGAAATCAGTGTCAAAGTGGTATTACTGTAGTTGATGGCTGCAGAATGAGAGAGTTCCTGTTTCATGGCGTATAAAGTGTGTCATCGCCGCCTCCTGGGTGAAAGTCCGAGGTTTGTTGGAAGGTGAGGGAGGGGGCGTGTCTTAGCCATAGGTCAGTTGGTCCAGCACTGAGGGAGTCACATTATTGAAATCAGGTAAATAATCATCCATGACATCAGATATCTTTTAGATAACACTCACACACCTCTGATTACTTTACTCTCTCCAGAACTCACAGGTTTCCACTGTTATCCACTGTATTCTGCAACAAGTGACACCTTGTGATGTTTCAGATAGACGAGGCAGTAACAAACAGACTAGATCAAGTGAAAGGTCTTTCCATTACAGCCTGTTGTGTGGCTGCTGGTCGCTGTCGTTTCCCTCAATGCTGGAACAATTTCAAAAACTGCTGTTCACATCAGTCTCTTTGATCAGTTTACACAGGGAAATGGGGTCCAGGTTGAAATATGCAGAAGTTATCCTTTAACTGACACCACCTGTTCGCATGTCATACCGCTGCGACAGGTGTGGTGGAAAGATGGCTTTTAGGGTGTCTTAGTGTCTAACGTTGGAATCACTGACAAAGTGACAGTATCTTCTCTGTTACTGTGGATAATCCACAGACTGCACTGTGGACAGTTTCACCACAACTACTTTCTCCAGAAAACAATCATTTCTATGAATCCTGCAGAGTCTGTGACTGATCATTAGCTGCGTCCCTGCAGAGAGAGATAAATGCATCCTGTGATGTCACTGCCGATGCATTTTTTCAAAACGTTTGATTGCATGTATGTATGTATGTCGTGTGCTGCTCTGCAAACACAGGACGACATGTTTTACTGGGATTGTTTTCCAGAAGACGTGACTGGACTTGATTCCACGGCTTATTTTTAAACACAACACGCAGGGCTGATATTACAGGCGTTCTCAGGGTCGTGTCCTTAAATGTCCTCATTACACACACTCTACACCGTGTTCTCTGATTCACTGGACTCTTCATGCACCAAAACTGCCAATTTCAGATGTTGTATTTCGAGGCAGGGACACATTGTCATTGACTGAATTTTTTAATACAACATTGCGCCAGTATGAAGTTATTTAATCTGCACTGTCGCCCACTCTCCTTCTTCCTCTGTTATAATCAGCTGTGTTTGTAAACATGAAAAAAAAATCGAATTCCAGGCTGTTTATTTTTAGGTACATTATTTCGCCAAAAATATGTGGACACCATTGCACAGTTTTAGATCCCAAGCACTGACACGTGCGAGGATCCTGTTGAAATGCAACACGTGAAACACATTTTGTGAAAAGGTACAGCTGCTCGAAAACTCAAACCAAACTTGCACACACATTAGAACTGGTGAGAAATTCAATATTTTACAGGTTTCGTGCTTCAGTGTGACAAAATGGCTCTGAAGCACCCTCCACAGAAATGCAATAGACTGTACATTTCACTTACAAAAATTGGAAGGCACACGTGACATCATAAAAGTCTCTTGGAACCACACCCTCAACCCAACATGAAGTCAGCCATTTTGAAATTGATTTTATTTTTTTTTTACATTTGCAGCAGTCATGTTTTAAATGTATATTTCTTGTGAAAACAAAGGTGGATTTGGAAAATATACAATGTATTTAGCGTCGTAAAATGACATGCTGTCCATTAAGGTCAACAACAAACACAGAAGGATGCCCAGCGCAGAATATGTAGAATTGAACGGCACTGACAAAGCAGCGATATTTGAAGAATCAGGATGAGAATGTGTTCACTTTTTCTGTGAAAATCATAAGTCATCAGTATGAGTATTCAGTATCAGTATTTTTAAATCGGAAATTCTGAATAAACAAAATTTTGAGCTGTTTGGGTTTTTTTTTCTTATTTCTACATTTTCTGAAAAGAGAAGTTTGATTGTGATTTTTCAGAGCTGAACAATGTCCTCTCATACAACGGTTCGTATGATGTCCTACAAATTAGTGCCCACACATGCGTTACGTAGTTAACATAAAGTTTCTTTGGTTAGGTTTAGGAAAAGAAAGCTTTGAACCAGACAGCTTCAAGTTTTCTCTGTGCCATCTGAAGACCTTTGACATGTAAAGTTGTTACAAGCTTGAGTGTCATTTGACGGTGTGTCCGTGGTGAGGTGGCATATTTCCATCTTTCACGACGTAACATAAAGTGGTTGTAACTCCAGTGTACTTGTTCAAATCTGCCCCAAACTCACAACATGAACAATAATAAGTTATAGTTATGGTGCCACTTACTGGCAACAGGAAATGACATATTTTGTACTTTAATGTACCCCTCCTAGCAAGTTGACCAGATCCACCTCAAATTTGTTCTGAAAAGCCTGAAGACCTTGATGATGCTTTATAGAGAGGATGGTGAGTTTTATTCAAGTGGTGTTGCCGTGGCGCAGCGACTATTTTGCATGTGAAGTCATTATAACTTGAGCGTACATTACACAGTCTGCCCCAGATTTCTCTCGTGCTGTACAAGAGTCCCGGCCTCATGACATGTATGTACGAATACTGAGTAATAGTCACAGTGCTACTGACAGGCAACAGGAAATGACATGTTTTCTACTTAACACGTCGACCAGATACGACTCAAATGTGGTGAGAAAAGCCTCAAGACCTTGATGATGCTTTCTTGTGATAATTGTGAGTTTTCATTGGTAGCCATTGTGATGGCGGCACATTATTATCTACTTGCTGTCTTTCTACGTTGGTTACGTTACTTTTTAAACAAAAAAAAACAAAACATATTTTACATGTGATATTTACTGTAAATGACACGATATAGTCAACAGCAGATGGGCTAGCTTGTTATTAGAGATGATCATTAGCATGGTCACAGCTAACCAGAGACTATGAGCTTGTTGGCGATCTCTCTACAGCCAGCTGCCACCTTATGTTTCTGTGGTGAGCAAGAAGGAATTGTGTAGATAATTTGGCATTTCAACTCAGTGAATCAGCTGATCCTTGTCCATTGTGGCACTTTCAAAGTGAGCGATAGATACAAATAAAAACATGGCTTCCAATAGCACTGTGTCTCTTGCAGTTAGCTAGACCACCTTTTTCATCAGCTTCTTTCATGTTGCCTGTGCTCAGCTCTGCGGTAAATTACATAAGGCCTGTCGGACCTTAGCAGCTCCATTTGTCTGTTTATAAACCTAATACTAAGTTATTCACAGTGTAGTGTTTCTTATTGCTAATGTTATATGAGTTGGATTTAGTGCTGTGACACCTTGTGCATAGATGTAGAGTATTATTAATTTGTCAGGATGTGTCATAATGATAAATGCCAGTAAATGTGGTTTGCCTAAAATCAACCGGTTTAAATTTGTACATCAGACAGACCCAACTCTACCATGTGTCATTAAATATACTGAGATGAATGCATCATTAATATTTCTGGTGTTATGAGGGGCGGCACAGTGGTGCAGTGGTTAGCATTGTCACCTCACAGCAAGAGGGTTCCTGTTCAAACCCCAGGGTGGGGGCTCCCCCATGTAGGACCTGCATGTTCTCCCTGTGTCACAGTTGGTTTTCTCCGGGTACTCGAGCCCAGGCTCACCCCGCAGTGGCAGGACAAGGACGAAAGTTGAGGCGGCGAAAGTCAGAGTGGGGCGGGCGGCAGGGTTTGTAGTAAGTGGGTCCAACTTACACAGAGTTTCACCTGAGAGAGCGGTTTTCGCGACCCATAATTCTAAAGCCAAACCCTGCTCTTTTTCCCTGAACCCAACCACGTGCTTTATTGTCGAAGGGGGAAAAAAAACATTAATTTGCAGTGTTGTACCGACGTAGTGCTTTTATTTTTAAAGAGACTGTATGAGGTGCGTCGGTGGCTTACTGGTAGAGCAGGCGCCTCATGTACAAGGCTGTTGCCACAGAGACCCGGGTTCGACTCCAGCCTGTGGCCCTTTGCTGTCTCTCCCTCTCTCTCTCTGCCCCTTTCACACTTGTCTGTCTTATCAAATAAAGGCTAAAAATGCTCCAAAAAATATCTTTAAAAAAAATAAGAGAGAGACTGTATGCAAACGTCAGATTTCCTGTGAAAACACAAGTGTAGAGAGCTTGACACGGCGTCCCAGAACATCAACAACCAGCACACCCAGGGCACCTTGCACATCATATGTGGACGTTCAAAGTCCAAGACCAAAATGTCTATATGTGACGAGGTCGGAGTGAGAATGTGATGGGTACTCCGGTTTCCTCCCACAGCCCAAAGACATGCAGGTTAATTGGTGACTCTAAATAGGTGTGAATGTGAGTATGAACGGTTGTCTGTCTCTATGTGTCCACCACCCCGCGACCCTCAACAGGATGAGCTGTTATGAAAATAAATGAATGAATATAAATATTCAATTTCACCACTCTCTGTGATTGGATTCATGTTAAAGGCAGTTTTGTAACAGTAAATGTTTAACGTGATATTTCTGATCTCACAGCAGCAGAGAAGCAAAGAGTGCACAGTCTATGAGGAATGATCCAACGTGGGATGGATCTATTTTTGTCGGTACAGATTCTATTGACGCGAGCATCGATACCCAAAACGAGGCTTAGTATCTGTAGCATCGTCCCCTCAGCCCTAAAGAGATAAAAACCCTTCTCCCAGTTTGATGTGGAAGGACTTCACTGGCCTGCCCAGAGCCCTGACCTCAACTCCACCCAACACCAACGCTGACAGCGAGCCAGGCCTTATCGCCCAACACCAGTGCCAAATCTCACTAATGCTGGCCAAGAGCAAATCCCTGCAGCCAGCTTCCAAAATCTGATGGAAAGTCTGGAGGCAGAAGAGTGGAGGCTGTTGTAGCTGCAGATTGATGGTTCAGGCCTGAGAGTCACATATGGGTGTAGTGTTCAGTGTCCATATACTTGTGATGATGTAGTGCAGATTCAAAAAGTGGCCTCATTTGACCGTAATCCTAATTTGGTTTGATTCGCCCTCCAACCAATCGCCCACTCTGTTTCCCTTTTCTCCCACTACCTCTCCATCCTCTGTCCTCTCCTTTTCCATCCTTCCTCTTCTTCTCTTTTCATTTCTCTCCCACTCTCTTCTTTCTTTCTCTCCATCCCTCCCTGTCGCTCCTGCTCTCCCCTCTCTTATCCCTCCCCCATCTGTGGGAAGCTGCCGTTGTGCGCATGTCGCCGATGAGTCAATTTGTGGAGGCAGTGCACGCACGCACACACACATGCACGCACAAACACACACACACACACACACACACACACGTATCCTGTCTCCCACGAAGGCATCTGTTTCAGTCTGTCTCTCTGTGAGATGCAGCACCAACAGAGGAGAGAGGGGGAGACAAACAGAGGGAGGCAGAAGGAAGAGGAGAGGTAAGAAAAAAGAGGAGAGGAAGGAGACACAGAGCAGAGAGGAAGAGGAGAGAGAAGGAGTGAAATTAAAAAGAGTGAAGAGGCAGAGAGAAGACAAGTGCAGCTGAGACAGGACAGATCTGAAGAGGAGAGGATGCTGCTGCTGCTGCAGCTGAGCGTCTCTGCCTGACTTCTGAGGAGTTTGGGCTCGGACATGACGGAGATGCAGCACCTGTGTGTCTGAGCATCTTTCAGTTTGTGTGTTAATGTGTGTGAAGTCATGGCGAGCGCTCAGCCGGGGGTCCACGCTTTAAAACTCCAGCCTCCCTCCGTCTCTCAAACACTGAAGAACGGAAGCAACTTCATCAAATGGGACGAGGTAAGACGCCGATTTCTTTCTTTGAGTACTTCCTGCAGAACAAAAAGCAGAAACAATCTTTATTTGCTTTTTCATTTTTGGGTTTGTTTGTATTTTTGTAATTTTGAATATATTTTGGCAATGTCAGAATTTTATCATCGTTATGCCGACTTGAACTGAATCTAGTTGGAGTGAGAGAAAAGGAGGAGGAAGAGGAGGAAATGTGCCATGTTGTCAGATGTGTTTACTATTCATTTGTTGATTGAGCTTTGGCAGTAAATACCTGAGGATTAGACGCCAGCAAGACACACAGGAGAGTGACAGTGTGTGTGTGTGTGTGCGTGTGTGTGTGTGTGTGTGTGTGTGTGTGTGTGTAATGCAATTGTGGTCAGTTTCTTTATTGCCACCTGTTGGTATGGAGATCCATCAGTGTGCACACACACACACACACACACACACACACACAGTGTACAGTGTGTGTTTGTGTATTTAAATACGTATAAAACACACACACGCATGCAGAACTCCTCCAGAGCTGTCATGTGCACACTCACACACAGTCACATAATTGTAGGTGTGTGTGTGTGTGTGTGTGTGTTTGTGTGTGTGTGTGTGTGTTGGTATGCTGAAATACTGAGGTCTGACAATGAGAAACGTGCTGTCCGGTTGCCATGGTAACTGGCATGGTTACCATCACCTAAACGGATCTGATGTGTTTGAGAAAGAATGGATTAGTGTGTGTGTGTGTGTGTGTGTGTGTGTGTGTGTGTGTGTGTGTGTGTGTGTGTGTGTGTGTAAATCAATGCATTGAGCCATATGATATCATGAATCATACTTACGGAAGAACTGATCCAATATACTGTTGAATCTTCTCACTGTGATTGAACCAACTGAACTGTGCGAGTGTGTGTGTGTGTGTGTGTGTGTGTTTTGCTATTTGAATATTTTCTGAACACGTACAGCTGGGTTTTATGAAAAATAGAGTTGGTTGCCATGCCAACGAGTGACAACCAGGGATCTAGTTAACCATCTTCTGAGCCTCGTTTTTTTTTTTCTTCTTCTAGTTTTTCTGCTTTTGAATGTAGGCTGCACTATTTATGAGGAAAGCAGCTCCGACAGCAGGATTCACGACCTTTCACAAAACATGCAAAGAAATATTCAGAACTTTATGAGCACCGACATCTCTACAAATATGTTGGCAGATTGTTTCCCCACCAGAGATCCTGCCTGGGCACAAACACTGTGTGTTTAATCTGCACTTTTTCATGTATTTTTAATTTGCAAAAGTTAATTTGAAAACTCAATTTTCTTCTTGACAGACTACAGAAACATTTTACAAGGTCTTCCCTTAAGAAAAGGTTTTAATGTTGAGTTCAAACAGCTTAAAACACTAAAACATGTTTATGTTCAGAGCCATGATGGAAATAAAAAAAAAAGGTGCAGAAGTCCAAGGAGACCTGCCGTGTGTCTCAAATCACATACTTCTGCACTAAACACTTGATATTTTGAGTGCACTGACTGCATTCACACTGCACAGTACGGAAATATGCAGTGTACAAAAGTTGAGTGTTGACTGATGGACACTTCTCAGCCCCAACAGTCGCCATGTTTGAGACGTAGCAAACTTCACAACTTTGACATGGCGGCTGGAGACAACAAGGAGCCTGATAGTTTTTTACACAAAGAACCAAAACTCTTGTCGAATAGGAGCCGCCAGTAATGTTTAAGTTCTGGAACTTTTCCAGGGGCTAAACAAGTCCCTGCCTCGGAGTAGGTGCTCAGAACGGCCCCGAGAAACTCCTGGCTGAGTCTTGGGGTTTACTTGGTGCTGATTGGATATACTCAAGGCGGGATGTGACGTCAACAGAAAGCGACAAAATAGACGGCATTTTTAAAACTCAGCAGACGAGGGTTAGCTCATTCATAGCTTCCACCGCCATGTAAACGAAGAGACACGCCAGAAGCACAGCAACCACCTCAGCTCCTTCCGTAAGGGATAATGTATCGTGAGCCGGTGACTGTTGAAAAATAACTCCAGACAGGGGAATGCAGTTATTTTTCAACCGGTCACCGGTTCACTATAGAGGAAATCGCCTTGTTGTTTACAGATACTTCGGGGTAGAAAACCAGCAGAGTTTAGCTACATACATATATACATCACATTTTTGATGTCACTATATCAACGTTAAGACTAATCTGATGTTTGTAAAGTCTATAAACAGTGATTGAACACACATTACTATTTCTGTGTGCACGTTTTGTAATTAATAACATGGTTATCGTAGATTAGCTGGGCTAACCGTTAGCTGCTAGCGGTGTCTGTAATAACTCAATAAATGGTCTGTGAAAATTTTTTTTTTTTTTCGGGCAGATATCTTAGTCACAACATGATTGAGCTAGCAAAGCAGTTTTGTGTTGCTGTGTGTGGTATTTATTCAGTTCCGGGAAATCACGATGTCTAGAAAGCATCAGCTGACAGAGACAGCTAACAGCAGCAGCAAAGCTAACATCAGGACGTCATCTGTTAAAAGCCTCCCGTTGTCGGATACGACATGAAACTACTCCAGTTAGCTCAATCATGTTGTAACTAAGACATCCGCTGGAAAAAAAATTTTTCATGGACCGTTCATTGAGTTACTAAGTTATTACAGACACTGCTAATAGCTAACGGCGTCCCTACACCCCTACATCACCCCGGTCAAAATGGCCGCGCAACGATTACGTCACATCTAGACCCCGCTAACTTTACAGGAACCTTCCTCCTACTCCGCCCTCTCAGTGGAGACACGGCGGTTGAGAGGGCCGAGCGAGAGGACGTTCCTGTAGTAGTTCCTGCCCCCCAAATACTACCAGGAACTTCTTTAGTGGAGACAGGCCTTTTGTTAGGTCTGTAATGATTTGGTACCGGCAACAATAATGGCGAGCTAGCTTGCTAGCTAACTTGCTGCTAGCTATGGCGGCACATTTTAATCAGCACTGACGCGGTGGCATAACTTTGGGTTGTGTGCGGGTGGAGATAGCGGTCAAATCGTGGCAATAATACTATACTACTATATATACTCGTTACCTGGAGAGGTTGGATGGAGTGATAGTTTTCTTCCCAGTTTCAAAACTGAAGTCAAACCCTTAAAAGTGTAGGGTTAGCTAGCTGAAGGTATAGCTCACTGCACATACACATGCTACTGTTGTTTTTTTTTTAATTTAACCTTTATTTAACCAGATAAAAGACGTACTGAGATCAAGACTCTTTCACAGGGGTGACCTGGCCGAGAAAGGCAGCAGCACACGTCATAATAAATACTACAAATGTAAAGACAGATAAAAACATACAAACATTGGTATCTAAACAATTTGACAAATAAAGTGCAGTAGTTATGGTTTCAGTAACAGCTTAAGAACACAAGCACTGTTTGATTCCCATTCTCTGTCTTTTAGGATAGCGCGAAAGGCTTCAGGTGAAATAAGCTCTGGTATTTTAAGTTCAGGTTGGAGAGTATTCCGAGCAGAGAAACTGCACGCTTCTTTTCCCCACTTCAGTCCGAACACGAGGAGCAGACAGGTGCAAAATGCTGTTAGATTGTGAGACATAATGGATTTTAGTTCTCTGAAGAAAAGTGCATGAATAGGCAGGAACCAAGCCAAGAAGAGCTTCCAGTGTATATACCTTTGTACATTCAAAGAGGGCAAACCAGCTTTAGCGTACAGTTCACAGTGGTGGGTGAGGTGGCTGCAACCAGTAGTAAACCTCAGAGCACAGTGGTAGACCAGAATCAAAGACTGTGGACAGCTGGTTGAAACACACATACACACAACATCACCATAATCAAGTACAGGCAGAGAAGTAGCCGATATCAGAAGCTTCCGAGCTCTGAGGGAAAAACACGACGCTGAACAAACACTGAATGAAGATCGACTCTGCTGTTAAAGAACCAGTGAAGGGAAGCACGGGCACTTTGCTGATATTGTACCAGTTGTGTGTCATCGCAGTGTGTGTGCTGATGAACAGTGTTTGGCTTCTGGCGGAGGATCTCGAGGTCTGGCAGCTAGTGGCACCAGGGGGGAAACTTTCATCTGCACACACTGCGATGACACACAGCTGGTTCAATATCAGCAAAGTTTCCCTACTCTCGACATCTTACTCGCCATTGGGTTCAAGCGACAAGCCATCGTGGTGCAGCGCAAGCCCACAGAGATAATGGGTCTCAGAGCACAGAGGTGCCGTTGTCACGATGTAGCTAAAAGGGCACAACACAGTGGACTTATGCGCTAACTGAATTTAAACTTTACAGAGTCCTGTGTCTTTGTTGCATCGTGAGGTGTTTTTAATGACTCTGAATTCATTCCTTCTTCTCATCAGTTCATTCTGACTTCAGTTTGGCTGCCAGCTTAAACACATTTACTGCAGCTCCTTCCATGGCTGCAAAATCAAGATTTTAATGAAATACTTTTAGGAATCATACAGTTTAACATAGTTTACACCACATCTTATAACTTATTATTAGACATGTATTCATTATCTGATGGCGTCTGTCTGTCTGTACCAGTCTGCTGAGCGATGTCATTGTTTGTAGACTTTTTTCCAGTATAATTATCCACATGATCCTCTGAAGTGTAAAAGCTTTTCAAACAGCAAAACATCAGGACACCTGCGATGCCTGAGTCCTCCTGGAGCCAATTAGAAACTGTCATGGTGGGTTACTACGGCAACAGGGACAATAGTTGGAAGTCATGACGACTGAACAGAACTTTAGTTACATTTTGTGTCCGACAATCAACCAGTGTCTGCTGTTTTAATAAGCACAGTTAAAAGTTGACACTGCAGAGAATCGTCATCATTTTGCACCACTGAAGGTGCAGTTGGCATTTCATACAGTGAAAAGACAAATTCAGATTCAGATTCCAGTTTTAATTTGGCTCAGATTACTTCAATTGATTATAGAACCCATTTTGTTCCATGGAAGCGAAGTGTGATGCAAACGATCGAACCGAAATCAATAGGAAAAGCATTGGATTGAAAATGCACAGGCATCCATGCAGAACTTAAGTAGGCCAATGTCTGCTATTATTGAAAATCCATAAGCTCCATCTAAAACAACGTGACCCCTGCTCCTGCCACCACAAAGCCCTGCAATTAGAAGAGATGATCAAAAACAGAAGTTGCCTCACTCAGCTGTTTCTGGCGCTTTAGCCCAGTTCAGACCAAAGATTCACGATGAGACGAGTTGAAACAGGCAACTACTTGCTAGGCTCCGTTCTGCAACATTATAAAAACCTGCCGGGAAGTGACCACCATGAGACGGCGTATCATCTCTAGTCAACAACTTTGCAGCTTTTCAGACTTATTTTGTGGCTAAATATAATTTGTAGCTTCTTAAAATCTGAATGAGGATAGTGATAGTGAGATACTGGCTACAGTGATGAAACAAAACCAGCATCAGATGGACTGTGTTCATAATCAATACTCCACAATAATAAATAACCAGCGCCAATTCATCAGTCAATGAGAATGTGTTTGTGTGGGCGGGGCATAAGCACATACAGCCAGCAGCAGCAGCAGCAGCGACTCACCGTCACACCGACACCGGCACACTCAGACCGGCCAGTTCACACCGCTGCTACTTTTCTCTGCAACGTTCTAAACTGGTTTGATCTCGTTGTGAATCTTTGGTCTGAACCAGGATTTAGTTCTCAAACCAGTTCGAGCAGTGTTCAGATGGCAGATCACAGAACGATCAGACTCAACTGAATGATAACACAACTGAAACAAAAGTGCCTCACTTAACGGAGCATAAAATTGCACCAAGTAAAATGTGATGTCCAGGCGCAGACGCTTCCAGTCACCTCTCTGTGACATTTAGGCTAAATTTAGGCTCTTGTGTCTATTTTGGACGTGTTGGTGGTGTTGTTTGCCGTTGCCTTTGGATGGTTCTGGCGTGTGGCTGCGAGTCAACTCACCAGTCTGTAAACTCTCCTTTCGCCAACTTCTGCCAGCTCGCCAGGTCAATGTTTTCAAATGTAAACGTCAAGGAAAGATGGAGAAGAATGAGCATCAGCTGAGCGAGCATCCTGCAAGCCATCATACGGATGTTGGAAATAAAGTGGACGACCTCTGTGCTGCATGAGTGTCAATTGCATATCAGGAACTGTAATATCTTTCAATTCACTAAAATTTAGCTAACCCTGGACAGGAAGTTCCTTTTGTATGTCGATGTGACAGCGCAGAGTACTCTGGTGAGCAAGAGAGGACGTGGGTAAGGACTGGTGCGTCGGTGGTAATGTGAGGTGCAGTCCCAGCCGGTCCTGCTGTGGATCTCCACTGTCTGTGTTCAGGGAGAGCAGCAATGTGACAGTCATGCTGAGGTCACGATGTGTGGACAGTTAAATCAGTCCACAACCAGAAACCATGGATCACCAGAACCATCCGGAAACATAGTTTATAAAGCGTGACGTGACGTAAATGATTGCATCTCTCCCTAAAAAGACAGTACGCTGTGGCAGCCCTCCTGACCACAGTGACTGATATTAAACACAGGAACATGATAACACAGCACAGACTGAGTGCTTCACAGCCCGGCAACAAACAGGCAGGTAGAAGAAAACATGGCTGCCAAAAGAGGAGCAACTGTGCCAACAGTGTGGAGGAGCTGCAGCAGAGACAAAGCAGCACTTCCTGACACAGTGCCCAAAATTTAACCTGTCCAGGAACAGTTCTTCCCAAATTCACTAACAGGCATCCACATTTAATTAACTCAGCAAATGAAAGACTTGTAATCATACAGGAGGAAATGAAAGACTGTTGCATCCTGCAGGAACATTTGTCTTTGTCTGCCACAACACAAGAGTCAGACTGACCTCGTCATAAATAAAAGGATGTTAATTCTGCTGTTGGATTTTCGTAAACTTTTCACATTGTTTATACATATATGTAGATGTGAAGATGCTTCTGTTTGAAAGCACTGTGATAGTTTCATGTTTTCACCTGTCTTTGTTTGTAGGATCTGTCCACCGTGACTCCGGTGACTCTACATGTGGATCCACATGGATTTTACCTCTACTGGACCGACCAGAACAAGGTTGAGCCCAACGACACTTCCACAGTCTTGAAACACTTTCACATATAGATTCTGATAACGAGCCAGAGGGTGAGGAGCAGGTCCCACGTTGTTATATACCTTTTACCTTACCTGCTCATTTTATTCATTCAATATTTAAGCTACATTAAAATGTGTTTTCTGTGAATAATTGTCTGTATTTATGTTGGACCTAATTACATATTAGTTATAATTAGGGAAGCACAATAATATCAGCTTGGTATCAGACAATATTGGCTTTAAAAAGAAATAACAGAGTGGCAGTAACCTCCAGTCTCATGCCCCTCCCAGACCTTATTTCAGGTGTTATGTTAAAGGAAAACTTGCACAAAATCTCAATTTCGTTTTTTGTTTGTTTGTTTGTTTGTTTTTTAATCTTTTGTGCATTTGACTTTATCTCACTGCCAAACATGGACACAGTTTGTGCGTAAAACATGAACTGATGCTTGTACTGTAAATGCTCTACCTCAATGCAAGGCTGAAGGAACAGGTGTTACAAAGGACAGATGCAAAGAGCAAAAGCACACAGACAACATGTGATCATTGATTGTTACAGACACACACACACACACACACACACACACACACACACACACACACGCTCTCCAGGTGGGATTAAATCCATAGCAGGAAACAGGATGAAGCATTTAGCTCCAGCTGACTCTGTGTGTGTGTGTTTTCTGTAGGAGACAGAGGTGTTGGACCTGACGTTTGTAAAAGATGTCAGAACGGGGAGAAGCACCAAAACACCCAAGGTAGCATCACCACTTTTTGCACATTGTATTAATCTTTTATAGTGCACCAGCCTCTCTCATGTGTGTATGTTTTATACATTCAATAACTACTTTATTTATATTTTTCTACCCTCATATATTGTATTTAATGCTTCACTGTTCTGTCACTATGGTTTATCTTCCTATTACTGGGATGTTCTTTGTGCATGTTGCTTGAAAAGAGCTCTATAAATAACAAAGAATATGAATTACTAAGCGGCAGCCATATTAACACCAGTATCCTCCTGACTGGGGTTCTTGAATGATTTTGCATCATGATTACAGTGGCTGCTTCACAGACTTCTAATTATCTTCTGTCCTCTGTTCCGTTCACTGCCTCTGCATTTATTTTGTCATCCAGAAATTGATGTTCGTATTGTGACGTTGTTGCTGTAGCAGCAGAAAAGCTCCTTGAAAGCTGGAGGATTCCTCTTGTCTTTACTAAAGTCATTTTCACACAGAGAGAGACTTTAGTCCCTTCCTCATGCCACCTTTGCATTTTTACACAGAACCAAACGGCACCGGCATCATTCCGCTCCCATGTGTCATCAGACAGCATGCCGGCATCATGGAAGCAAAAGAGGCGTGACATGTGTGACATGTAACATAACTGCATCGACCTCTAGTGAGACATATAGCACACACGTCAGCACTGCTTTGTAAGCAATAACAATCATTTACTGCTCATCCCTGTTCTCTGCTTGGTGGATAAGGAGCTCCTGGATCTCATAGTTTTCCCAATTTGTGGACATTTTCATCTGCTTTTTATCTTTTAAGAGTTAGCCACTAACAGCTACTTGTCACACACGACATGTAGTCGAAATGTCACACCCGTCCTGCCAGCTATCTCCTTTATAAAGACATTGTTTCGACACTGTTACTAACTCCATTCCCAGCTCACAAGCGAGACAACTCAGTCCCCGCGTTCCACGATTGTACCTTTTATACAGAGCACAGATGCAGCAAAATGGTGCAATATTCTCAACTCGAACAGACAGTGAAAAAGAGGCTAGTGTTTCTATGAATGGGGGGGAGGGTCTGTCTTGAGCCCCGTTTCCACCAAACTCTTCCAGTCCAGCACCTTTGGAACCAGCAGTGAGCCTTCAGACATGGTACCTAGACCCTCGGTGTGTTCAGACAGTCTCTTAAATGTGGGCGGGGTTGTTGTCACTCACTGCTCCGTCCAGCACTCGCTGTATTTCCTCATCAGCGGTGACACAGATGGAAGTCTGCACCTGGTTTATCGTCCACAGAACGAGGCTGCACGCCCACATTTTCAGAACAAAACAGAACAGGCTGCAGTGAGAGTCTCTCTCCATGGGATATTTAAAAATAGCAGCTTTGTGCATTTAGTCCTTCTCAGGCAAGCTCAGGGGTTTAGTGTTGCTGTAGCCCACAGGAAGTGAGGATTAGAATATATGACCTTCACATAATCTGCTCCAGATTAATCTAGATTTTTAAAGTCATTACTAAAAGTGTGTGTCATATAAAAACTAAAGTGATGCTCAAAGTTGTCACAGTGAAATTTAAGGTGTGCTGATGGATTCACGTCATCAACTCATGCATTGAGTAACATTACAAGTTAACGTTCCACCTTAAAAGTTGCCGGCAGTCGGCCCAGTGAATGAAGTTATTTTGTTCTCTTTCATTTTATAGTTGTAGTTTACTGATGTATGAACAGAGGTTACATAAAACCAGAGTGACCGTCCTTACAGTACAGAAGAAAAACAAGAGTCAGATTAGTTGAAATTAGGTCCACTGGTAAAAGGCATCCTCAGAATATGACTCACGTGTGACTAATCTAACACCACTCTGACTTCAATTCGTTGCTGTTTCATGATGATATTTGGGGCATTCACGAGTTTATTTGGATCATATTACACATTATTGGATCAGAGGTGTATGAGATTGTTTTGTACATCATGACTAAATGAATGTTGTGTGTTGAACATGATGCATCGTGCAGGGTCAATCCTACGTGTGCTCCAAAACCCAACACATTGGCAGTTTGCAGGGGATCAGCAGATTTTCCACATGAAATGGCACGAGCCGCTCGTGCCAACTTAAACTGACACCTCCTTCAGCCAAGAAGCAAAACACCACGTGTACCATGAGGATGGTAAACAAGTAGTTAGCACATATCTTTTAGATGCCTCGACTTGACTGGGTTCAAACGAGGAGAAAGCTTCATAGATCCTAATAAACAGTAGTATGATTATTTATTTTCATTTGTTTTTTGTTGAACCACCTGATGTTTAACTGATTTTTTAAAATAAATCAACAAGCATCCTCCTTAATAAGAGCAGCAGTATCGATAAAATCTTCCCCGGGCAGGAGACGGTCCTTCAGCGCTGCGTCTGACCTGTTTATGGACAGCAGGATGTTTGCTGATGTGGTGGGGTGTTGGGCGGTGGGAGATCAGACTCCTTCCTCTGAAAATGTGAGAGACATCCACACACCAGCAACAAGGCGTGTTCGGCTCTCTTGTCAGCGTGCTGCTCGTGGTGCTGCGCTTGTTTCTCTTCTTCGTCTTTGTGTTTATTGGTGACTTGTAAACCAACTTTAAAGGTGTATACTGCCGCCCACTGTGTCCAGGTGTGTAGGTGCTGCAGTTTCGCTTCATCATATCAGCGCTGTTTGTCAGCTTCATCATCGGAATAATACATGATAACATAAATGTCTCATTATCAGCCAAGTTTATCGTGCACCCCTGATAGTTTCTCATGTTCCACCTGCACCCAGTTGAAGCAGTTTTCCACACCTTCTCCTCGACATATCCGTCTCCTCTGTGCGCCTCCAGCACGGATCCATTTCAGCCCACAGCTTTTTGATTCTGTGTCGTCCAACAGGAGGCCAAGCTGCGGGAGCTGCTGGATGTGGGAAACCTGGTTGGCCGTCTTGAGAACCGCATGGTTACCGTGGTTACGGCATCAGACCTTGTGAACGTGAACCAGCTTAACTTCATCGCTTCACAGGAGGACGAAGCTAAGGTAGCGAACTCAGGACCGGTGATGGTGATGGTGATGGTGATGATGATGATGATGATGATGTAGAAGTGTCTGGTTTTTGGCAGATGTGGTGTGAGGAAGTATTTTCTCTGGCTTCCAACCTGCTGAGCCACAATCTGAACAGAGACCACAGTCTGTTGAAAGCGTGAGTACACACACACACACACGCACACACACACCTAAAGCCTGATATATCTTCTCCCTCTGTGCCGTAGAGCTCCACTGTTGTCATAAAAACACATCAGTGAGCAACACTGTTGCGCTGGGTGATGTGTTTCCTTTATTACCATGAACACACACACTGTAGTTCATTCACACTCACCGTCCTGCTGACACAAATACTCTCTACATGTAGATTAAATGTGTGTTAATCCACATCTGAAAATAATCCCCAGCAAATGCACAATTTCCTCCTGTTCTCATGACGTTTGTTGGAAAGCCACAGCGCCCAGCTGTTTCAAACATTTTTAAAGATTTACATTTTCAGTAGCAACAAAGAGGCTTAGACTAACATGTTGTTGGTTGTGATCTCTTCCTGGCATTTGTTAAGAATAATTAAAAATACATTAAAATAAAATATGAAATACTCAGGTTGTAGATGCTTTGACTGATATGTGACCCAGCATACGATGACCTGAGTATTAGTATTTCTGTAACTGTCACGTTGCTTGGTTAAAACTTTCTTTCATGCACTGCTGCCTGTCTTGGAGATTTTTAATGAGGCTTTTCTTTGTTAAATAAATAGACCTACATTAGCATAATACAACCTAGTTGCCAGAAAAGAATGTTGGCACTGTAAGATTTTTGCAAACCACAGATACGTTTGTGTGTTGAAACTTTAACGCTATGGTAACATTTGGTTCAGTTTAGGCCAGGGGTCGACGGCAACCTTTTCTGTCAGAGGAGCCATTTTTGGACAAAACAACCCCATAAGAAACTAGAATTACCACCTCGTGGTTGTATGACATGGTATGACATTTCGCTGACATGGTCCGCCCATGTCAGCGAAAACATGGATGCTTCACACACAGAAGATCTATACAATCAGCACAGTTTCAAGATTAGAGTCACCAATTCAGTATCTGACCAAATGTCTCTCCTTCTGTTCCTGAGATACGTTAAAACATGATGATGTCACAGTCAAGCTGACCTTTGACCTTTTTCTGTTAGACATTTGTCATAATCAGCATATGAATTCTTGAGTTATGGACAAAAATAATTTGAGGTCACACTGACCTTTGACCTTCAATCACAAAATTCTAATCCGTCTATTCTTTTATTGTGTCAAATTTAAAGAAGGTCTATTAAGTTATTCTTGAGATATCATGTTCACAAGAATGACACAGATGGTCACAGTGACCTTGACCTTTGACCACCAAAAAGTAATTTGTTCATTGTTGACTGAAGTGAACGTTTGTGCCTAGTTTGAAGAAATCCCCTCAAGCATTCTTGAGGTATCACGTTCACGAGAATGAGACAGACAAGGTCACAGTGACTTCTGTCTACTAAAATCTAATCAATTCATCTCTGAGTCCAACTGGACATTTGGGCCAAATTTGAAGAAATTCCCTTGAGGCGTTCTTGCGTTCACAAGGATGGGACGGACAACCCAAAAACATAATGCAACTACGAATTTTCTCAGTCGACCAATAGTTGTCATTTAGGGCCATTAGTCGATTAGTCACCTGCATGTTTCCAATATAAATTAATTATTAAACGCAGCTGTCCATGCGCTATTAAAGTGTCTGTTTTTCTCTGAGACTTTTCCTTTTTTGGATTAGTAATCCATGACTAGGCTAGCTAGGGAGATTCAAGACGAGCTGTGAGGTTGGACAAGATGTAGAGAAAAAGGCATCAGGCTGCAGACGTTTGACCCACATTTTAGTTGTATTCAATGTTTTTGCAACAAGAGCAACAAGACAAGACCTCTAAACCGTCAAGTTATAGATACAGTTGCTAACACTCGGGCTCAACCCTGAGCAACGTATCTCGTCTTGCAGTCTCGTGTGGTTAGGCACAATCTGGCCTGACCTTGCTAACGGAGTAACTGAGCTCATGCCGGGCGCCTTCCCCTATTCTCAAACTCTTGTACTCTTTTCACACTTTAAGAGTGCTAACTTAACTCATGTGGGGACCTCAGTTCCTGTCTCTTAGTCTTCTAAACCCTAGTTCCAGGGGTCGCGTTAACCAGATATTCTCGGTCATTGACGATTTTTTTTACAGCAATAACCGGAAAATCTGAAGGCCGTCGGTCATTTTGACCGGTTGCAATTTCCACCCCTGCCCACTTGGCGGTGGAGTGCACAGTCAGTGGTTTAAGTCGTTTACACACTGCAGAAAAAAAGTCATTCATCTGCTTCATGTAGCGTTGTTGACATAACGCCCTGAACACACCGGACGTGGAACCAAAGCACAGCACCCAGCAGCGGAGGCAGTTTTCAGTCAGCGCCCATGTTAACCTATCTGACTGTCCACACAGGCCGCTGAGCAGAGCGGAGCGCCCGCGGAGGCAGCGCTTCAGTTTGGTGTCTGGTCTATTTTTCACAAGAGAATCTGGCCAATTTTCAAAATAAAATAACAACAGCACACACTGAGGAACGTGAAGAGAAAATACCGTGTTTATAATTTAAAATAACACAACAGTGCATAACCGAACACATTTTTCAATACCCTGATCACTTCATTACGATTTTAATTTTGTATCACCGAGCCTACAGGCATAACAACATAACACGTCCGGTATGTCCAGGGCGAAGCGTAATGGCAGGGGTGTGTGGATGTCTGTTCATCTTTTCATTCATGTCCTTATTAATGCACACTTTATAACTTGCTTGTTGGATTTATTAAAAATGAACAAATGAAAACTAAATGTCTTTGAATATCTTTATTACCATTGAAAAACGAAAATTAAAATGGAAAAATAGATTATGACCGGATTTTTATGACCCTGTCGCTCAAAATGACCGGCGACAAAAAAGTCTAGCACAACGTCAGCCTGGTTCCCAGTAAAGCAGTGCATATGTATATGTTAAAATCAAATTTGCAAGTCCCCCATGTCTTTCGATCAATTTACAGTTAACTTCAAGGTTCTTTTTGGAGGATTTAAGACATCAGCCACTGCATCTCAACAAACTCTGTCAACGTCACATAAAGAATTAAATATCAAAAGGTCTCCTCCTCGCACACAGTAAACTAGACGTCTTTCCAGGGCCATCTCTGCCGACAAGGCCAATTATGTTGTAGCATAAATGGGATTTCGAATAAGAGAGGCTCAGACATAGAGTTGCACATTTGGGGGTCTTTTAATCCTGAGAATTGTTACATCATTCACATTCACAAATACGTGATGCTTGTACAAACTTTCCCATACACACATTCAAGGTGCTTCCCGTCACTGAAGCTGCTGTTTCCTGAGCTTAGATCGCCAGTTCTGGGAACATTTGCTTCACCTTACGTACCTGAATTTGGTCAGTCGTGTCAATTCATCTAAACCACACAGGGGGGAAGACTGAAGGAGAATCACTGAAGTCTGTGATCATGATAGCTATTCTCATATCCACTCTTAACCTCTTCCTCATCTTATGTGTAGCCATTGTGATCAAGGAAAAGAAGAAAGCTCTCAACTTTGGTCCACTCTTTGTTCCAGGTACGTCAGGTTAACCCTCCAGCCGAACGCAGAGGGGAGAATCCCCGTCAAGAAGTGAGTTCCTGATTATTAATACCTTCCTAATCTTTAATCACGTTAACTTCGAGGCACGTGTAAAGGTAGGTGGTGTAGAGGATGTGGAGAAAATAGCCCGCCGAAATCTGTAGAGACGCGTACAAACTCAAACTTTGCTCTTTCCTGTCCCTTGCTTCCAAAAATAAACTTAATTCCATGTGCACTTGGGAAAGCAAAAACAGGGACAGGATTCATGAAGGTGCTTAATTCAGCACTGACCTGGTAATCAACCACTGCCGGAGCATGAGATGGGATAATACAGCTACGACGGAAAGCTGTACTTTAGAACCAAAGCAGTATAATTAAGGTCAGTTGATATATCTTGGAAATCAGAGGAGGAGTTGAAAGTGACGGTTTAGGGGGTTTTAGCAAGGTAAAGAAAGTTGAATTGGGTAGGAAGACATTTGGGGGAGTTAAGGGAGTAAATTTGGGGTAGTTAATTAGAGGGAGGAGATATTTTGAGAAGTCAAACTGCACGTTTCAGCTTGGTGACATGTTGTAGTTGAGAGTGAAGTGATAATGTTGTGATGTCGTTGTCTTTTGCAGCATCGTTCGACTGTTTTCATCAGACAGAAAGAGAGTGGAGAACGCCCTGGAGAGCTGCAAACTGCCCTACGGACGGGTAAATACTTTAAATCTTAATATCAGTGGCAGTAGATAAACATGAGGGTTTATAGTTCATATATGCCATGGATACATGCTTTGAAAGGCTGTTGCCTTCCCTTTGGATAACTACATCACACACACTTCTTCTATCTCCGTTTTTTCTTTTCCCGTTGAGGCTTTTATCTGATGCTTTTTGTCCAGAGTGACTTGCAGTGCACGGAGAGGTGGAACGAGCTCAAATATCTGGGTCATCAAGTTTTGAAGCAACCAGTGAAAAAGCAGAAAAGTCAGATTCCCTGCTTGCACTGAATCTCACATTTAATATTCCTGTGAGCACAGAAAGCTTCTTTTTAATGGAGAGGAGTTGGGAAATACATCAAAGATGGAAAGAAATGTTTGATTATTTTTTAAGGTTTAAAAAACTTTTTTTTTTCTTTCCTTTTACAGCAATAGGAAGAGGATAAAATGCAAGGAGACGCTTGAAGCTGACACAGTGTCTCCGACGCTGGCAGTTCCAGTTCTTGCTAATTAAAAAACGTGTGGTTATGTTAATGTCCGTGTCCTATATATCTGACAGGGTGACAGCATTAAACTGGAGGACTTTACACTTGAAATGTACAGGAGCTTTTTGGACAGCCTGTGTCCTCGTCCTGAGCTCGGCAACATCTTCAAACTGCAGTGAGTATTTAGAAAATCTCCTGATTAACAGCTGCAGTCACTGACCTGTAATCAGCTCAAAGACTCGTTAATGTTAAACAAGCTACTCTGCTTTTTAAGTGCGTTGTTTTTTGCTCCAGGCCAGCGTCTTTGATATGGGAAGGATGATGAATAATGATTCATCTTCTGTCCCACTTGTACACACAGAGAGAGATTAAAGAGACAGGCTTCAACTCTGGAGTGTTAATCACAGTATTGACTATGATTATGTTCAGGAAATTATTGGCATTAATACATTTTCTATTGATCAGTCTATAAAATGTTAGAAAATGCAGACAAATAGCCGTCACAGGTTCACAAGGGATTTCTTGAAGGTGGAGAGTGGTGGAGTATCTGATATATGTAGGGAGTGAGATACAGAGAGTGGGAGCAGCAATAGAGAAAGGCCTGTCACCCCAGGTGCAGTGGTTAGTCCTGTTTGGGGAGGGCAGGAGGTTTACCGGGCAGGGAGTGTGCCGGTGGAGGAGCTCAGACAGGTAGGTGGGATCCAGGTTGTGGCGAGCTTTTTTGAAGTGGATATGCTGGGGGATGGGGAGCCAGTGGAGGTTATGAAGGACGGGGGTGATGTGGTCATGGGAGTGTGTGAGAAGACGAGCAGCTGAGTTCTGGATATTATTGTAGTGTCTTGAGAGGAGGCTAGTGCAGTAGTTCAGTCTGGAAGTGATGAATGCGTGAATGAGAGTCTGTGCAGCTGAAAAGAAGAGGGATGGGCGGAGGCATGCGATGTCTCTGAGATGGAGGAGGACTGTTTTGGTGATGTGTTTGATGTGTTGGTCAAAGGAGAGGGTTCGAAGATGGGACCAAGGTGACAGACATGGGGAGAGGAGAGCACAGTGGAGCCATCGATGGAGAGGGAGAAGTTTTGGGTGGATTTGATGAGATGATTTGGGGCCGATGATGATGACAGTTAAGTTTGAGGAAGTTGGTTTGCAGCCAGGATTTTATTTCAGTGATGCAGCTGGTGAGGGTAGAGTGAGTAGCAGGAGTGATGGCTATGGTGGAGATGCGGAGCTGAATGTCATTGGCACAGCAGTGAAACTGAAGTCCATGACAGTGGATTGTTTGACCAAGGGGGAGAATGTACAGGATGAAGAGGAGCGGGCTGAGAAGTGAACCTTGGGGAACACCTTGGTTGAGCGGAGCCATGGAGGATTTGCAGTTGTTTATGTTGATGAACTGATATCTGTCAGAGAGGTAGGATTTGAGCCAGGAGGGTACAGTGCCGGTGATGTTAAGAGTGGTTTCAAGGCAGGAGAGAAGGATGAGGATAACTGTTGTCTGAACAACAGTTAAAAAATACAGTCAATAAATTATTTTTTTTAAGGGTAATTAAAAAGGTCTATTAATTTACCAGAAAATAGATATCAGCTTTGGAAATGTTTTTCTACTTAACTTCAACTGACCTGTTTACTTGTAGTTTAATTAAAGGAGGCAGAGCTGATGTGAAAATAACCTGTGGACATACTGCAGCTGCACTGGACCCGATATATAATTCACTACTTTTAAAGTAAGATGTTTAGAGGATCTGTAGACATGCTGTAACCTCTGCCCTGACCCCGCTCTGTCCTGCAGAGGATGGGCTGACGGCACGCTGTCAGTCGATCAGATGACAGAGTTCGTCAACAACAAGCAGAGAGACCCGAGGCTGAATGAAATCCTTTACCCGCCTCTCCGTCCTGCACAGACACACGCTCTGATGGAGAGGTACCAACATGACAAGGAACAGCTGAAGCAAGGTACACACACACACACACACAGTCTTGTCTTTGCTATTTTTCCGCTGTGTTCCTAAATAGCTTAAGATGCTGTTAGCAGGTCAGCTGTGTTTGTTCACCACATGTACTTTTATACATGCATTGATACCAAAATACTCCTCTAACCCTCCCACACACCCTCAGAGTGGGAAACTGCTAAAATAAGCTCTTGAAGCGCTCACATTTGTGTTGGATCCTGCCAGAAGTAAATTTGGCACCAACTTGGAATCCAGCACCGCCTCCCTGAAGCGCCCCCCAGAAAATTCGATTACAATGTTGAAGTAGGCTAGAAGTAAACTGTGTTAATATGGAGAGGAAGGAAGGAAGAGCACGTTGATATACATTTCATTTTTCATTTTCCGTAACTGCTTATCCTGTTGGGGTACCGGGGGGGTGGAGCCTACCCCAGATGACTATCAGAGGACTGACACATAGGCTGCTTTCAGCCCTAGAGTCGTCTGCTTTGGTCTGAATCGGGGACTAATGTTGTTCCAAAGTTCTCACAGCAGCATTTACAAGAGGACCAGCTCAAATGCCTTGTGTGATAAAGCTGCTCTTGATTGGTCAGAATTTCCATGTTGGAAAAATCCAGGAAGTAAAGCAAACGTTGAAGAAGAGAACACTTGCAAGATAAAGACCATCTCTTCAAGAAGGTCTCGGTCTGGTTGTTTTGATGCGCACCCGAGTGCGATTGCCCAAACGAACCGCACTGAGGGGGCAAACGAACTTGAGTTCAATGGAACCGAACCCAACAGGGCAGTTATGAAAGAACCCATAGAGACAGACAACCATTCACACCTATGAACCATTTAGAGTCACCAGTTAACCTGCATGTCTTTGGACTGTGGGAGGAAGCTGGAGCACCTGGAGGAAACTGTGGGTGACAGTGCTTATTGATTGAAAGGAACAAAATATTTTTCTTGGAACAAACCTTCTAAAGTTTTGGGACGACTCATTGGTGCCTGAAGAACCCATTTTCATTCAGATATCTTGAGGTGAGAATTCAAGGGACCCCTTGGAAAATGGTCATGCCAGTTGCTCCCTCGCACAATTTCGACATACTTTGAAGCATTGTTTAACCTCCTTTCTGAAGAGACTTGGAGACTTGGTTGGTTTGCTTTGTTTAACAAGACACCGCAACCTTCACACAAACTTTGAGCACCACAGTATCTGAATGAGAGTGACGTTGTGCCAGTTATTTTTGAAAGGGCCATGGAGGGGCAGCAATAGTATCAGGGTGGTCATGGCTCCATGTCCACATCAAATGTCAATATCCTAATGCTTTTTTTTTGTGTGTGTATGTGTGTGTGTGTGTGTGTGTGTTGTAGGCATCATCTCTGTCCAGGCGTTCTCCAGTTATTTGTCCAGTGACGAGAACGGAGTCATCCCTCCAGAGAAACTGGATCAGTCTGAAGACATGAGCTTCCCCCTGTCTCACTACATCATCAACTCATCACATAATACATACCTGACAGGTACACACACACACACACACTACACCTTCCACCTGCAGTGGGTCCATTACTTTGCATTAAGACACTGATGTATTCAGTGTCTGTCAGGAAACAAAACAAACTCAAGGACTTTACAGCAGCGTGAGGATGGTTGTCGACATCCGTCCACTAAAATGAACTGTGTTCAAACTGCAGTCAGAGCTGATTCTGGTGCTTCGCCATTTTCTCATTCAGTGTGTTTCATTTGTTTAGAAGTTTTTATTTGCTGTGACTCTGGCACATCCGAAATCTCTGAACAAGATGACAGTTTGAACAAAGCAGAGCGTCGGGGGAACATAAAGCTCAACTCTGTGAGCCGTTACAGTTCTTCAAAGTGACAGTGAACTCAACGACACCTCAGAAAATCACCTCCATTAAACACCTGCTGTGCATTTGTGGCAGTAAGAGAAAGACTTTAGAAGCAGAGCTGGGCCTAGAGAGTGAGGTCTGGGTTGTGTTCTGGGGACTCATTTATAAAACAATGTGTGTATCTATACTAAAAATGTACGTACGACAATATCTACAGTCAGGCTTCTGCCTCGCCATCTGTGTCGCCAATTTCCCGTCTACATATGCAGTGTTTATAAATGAGACCCCAGGTCTTAGGAGGGCGGGCAGTCACGTGTCTAAAGAACGTAAAAACAGACCATTAGGTTTGGTCTGTGTCCTGCTTTTTGCTTGTAAATCTTGTTTAAATACGCCACGTACACAAAGTGCATCACAGCTCTCTCACTTTATAAGAACAGGAAAACCTCAACTTTGCCCTAGAGTGCAGTCACAGTATTACACAATCTTTACAGTCCTTATATGACACTCTGCAGCATGTAAGTGTTAATTATCACTGACAGTGTAGAAGAGAAGTAGCTTTGAATCTGAATCCATCATAATGTCTGATTTCTTTCCTGTGCGTGTGTTTCAGCGGGCCAGCTGGCAGGAAGCTCCTCGGTGGAGATGTACAGGCAGGTTCTCCTGGCCGGATGCCGCTGTGTGGAATTAGATGTCTGGAAAGGACGAACTGCTGAGGAGGAACCCGTCATCACACACGGGTTCACCATGACATCGGAAATCCCTTTTAAGGTGTGTGTGCACAGCGTGGTATCACAAGTCTCTAAAGCTTCCTGTTGATGGTAGATTCACATAATGAACCAGTTCAAACAAATCACTGTCGATTCAACATGTTCAGTGGAATTTTTATGTTTAATGTCTCACGTTGTTGAAAGTAACTTAGTACATTTACCAAAGTACTCAGGTACTTTGCTTGAGTATTTACATATCATAGTCATGCTTCCCTTTACTTCAATTCAAACTTTTTACTGCACTTCATTCATTTGAAAACTACAGTGACTTTACAGATGATTTCAGACAAGAAAAAACATAGTGAGCATGTTAAATACATTGTTCAAGATTAAGATTCATGGATTCCAAACCTTTTTGCGTTGTGACCTCTCACAACAAAGCAGTGTAAATGTCATGTTACAGATGTCCAACAGTTTCATCAAAGAGTCACATCACACTTGTCATTAGGGTGACCAGTTGTCCCGAATCCTGAATCCTGCCCTGATTGTCCCAAAAATTACACTAGAGCAGAGTCTGGAGGAGTTATTGCCTGATAAAACATTAAAAACTGATCTTGGAGGTTGAGTCGTCTTGCAGCTCCCACTGGCTGCACATTGGCTGCAGCAGTTCCTACATGAATAATGGGTGTTGTAGTTTTTAAATTGTGTACAACAGTGGTGATGAAGTAGATGAAGAAAGCGCAAGCTGCAGCCGCGAGGACAGAGACAGTGCAGGCAGCCACGAGAAGGAGTGATTTGCACGTTGCAGTGCAGCCTCTTGTTCTAACTGTTCAAAACTGTTCTACAGACTGATACGGCTGTAACGAATGTACCAGGCGTCTTTATTTTGTTAGCTTTTAGCTTTTATTGAGTTTAAAGGACAAGTGCACTTACACTGATCACTGCCACAAAATAAAACGAGAAATTAGAAAAGATTGAAAAAACTGTTAAAATTAAATTAGGGAGCTGATCACAGATGTCTTGTCTCTGTGTGTTTTTCCATCTATTGATGCTTTAATTTGCAGCTTTGCTTTTAATGAAGCTGACATGACTTGACAGTCAAGCGCTTTACAACAAGACAATAAAATATTAAAAAAGCAAATCAAACAAAACACAACAAACTAACGGACAAAAAGACGATTAAAAGTCAAAAGAATAAAAAGAAAGTAAACATAAAATAGGATGAAAATAAACATGGGAGATAAAATAAGGTAAAAACCAGTGGTTTACACTGAAAAACTGTGAATGTAACGTTTCTCCAATTTAAAAAGACAGGTCGTTGATTTAAAAACAGAAAGCACCCTCACCAGTTCTTTAATGGGACACCTTTCACATGATCATACCAGAATCAGAATAAGATTTATCATCAAGTAGGTTTTCACTTACACAGAATTTGCTTTGGCGCATACATCAAACAAACAGTAAACATGATAAGAGGAATAGAATACACTCCCAAACAAAGCACAAATAATGAAGACAAATTTGTGAAGTAGAACTTTGTCTCTTTGACCCTTTGAAGGGGCCTTGACTCCCAGGTTGGGAAGTGCTTGGAGCGGCTGGACAAAAAGCCGGAGCACTTTGAAAATAACGATGCTGGCTGCTGAGCCTTTCTCTCTGTGCTTCTTTCCTCACCGGGAACAACAGAAAAAAGACACTGACACTCAAAGAAAATGCTTTATGGACACTGAGCTTTACTTTTTCTTGATGTTTCTTTGATTTTCCAGGAAGTGATTGAAGCTATTGCAGAGTGCGCCTTCAAAACGTCACCTTTCCCCGTCATCCTGTCCTTCGAAAACCACGTGGACTCGTGAGACTCTTGTCACTTTTTATTTGATTTATTAAGTGACTGATCTGTATGGATGGATTATAATGTAGGATGTCTATCTATCTATCTATCTATCTATCTATCTATCTATCTATCTATGTCAGTTTGAAGCAGCAGGCCAAAATGGCTGAATATTGTCGATCTATATTCGGAGAGGCGCTGCTGATTGACTCTCTGGACAAATACCCTGTAAGTGACACACCATCACACAAACACACACAGGAGAGATGTCACATTAAATACGTAATAACTGCCGTGTTCTCAGTTCAATACAGCAGATGATTTTATTGTCATCTCCACTGTGTGTGATTGCAGCTGGAGTCCGGCGTCCCCCTGCCCAGTCCTCAGGAGCTGATGGGCAAAATTCTCATCAAGAACAAGAAATCCCACAAACCCTCCAACAACACAGACACCAAAAGACTGACGGACCAACCTGCCAATCAGAGCAACGAACCGGTGTCTCCTAGCAACAACACAGGAGGTAAGACACAAAGACAAAAGGACTTCTTTTTTTTTTTCGGCTTGTTAATCCACATGAAAATGTGCTCAGCTGTGACACACTGACAGTCTTTGTATCAAAACACAAAACAGGATATCTCTAATGCCTGGTGGTTTTTTCAGGATACAAGAATATTAACTCTCAGGCTGCAGAATATTAACAGCAAAGAGTATTCAGGCTTTTACTTAGCAGCGGTAAATGTGAAGTTTTTTTTTGTGTGTGTGTGTGGAAACTGGTTTCACATGCAGGAGGCGTATGTCCTCACAAATATGAGTCACCACCAGATTAGCTTCAGTTTGAAAAGGTACAATGATGGAGCTGCAGCTTCAGTGCTGCCGCTGCTGCTGATTGGTTCATAGAGATTCACACAGCCAGGTTTATTTTTACATATTTATCAAACAAATCAAAGGAGAAGAAGACGAGAAGGATTTAGAGAAAGGGGGCAGAATGTGACAAATGGTATGCAAAAGTTTGGGCGCCTCTAGTCAAAATTTACTGTGAATAGTTAAGTGAGAAGAAGATGAACTGATCTGCAAAAGACGTGAAGTTAAAGAAATGGTAGTTAACAGGAACTGTGGAGGTCAAGCTGGAAACTTTGTGAGAGAGCTGCTCGTAAGATTGTTAGAAAGGCAAATCAAAAGACCTGCAGGAAGATTTCTCAGACTCTGGAGTGGTGGTGCACTGTTCTACTGTGCAGACACACCTGGACAAATATGAGCTTCATGGAAGAGTCATCAGAAGAAAACCTTTCCTGTGTCCTCACCACAACATTCAGCGCCAGACGTTTGCAAAGGAACATCTGAACAAGCCTGATGCTTTTTGGAAACAAGTCCTGTGGACTGATGAAGGTAAAACAGAACTTTGAGGTGTGTTTGGAGAACAGACTGTTAAACACGGGGTGGATGGATGATGCTTTGGGCTTGTGTTGCAGCCAGTGGCACGAGAACATTTCACAGGTAGAGGGAAGAATGGATTCAGTTAAATTCCAGACATCACAGCATCAGTAAAAAAGCTGCAGATGAAGAGAGGATGGCTTCTACAACAGGACAATGATCCTAAACACACCTCCAGATCCAGACTATCTCAAGAGGAGCCAGAGCATGAAGACGTCCCAAGAATCTCACAGAGCTAGAAGCCTTTTGCAGGGAGAATGGGTGAAAATCCTCCAAACAAGAACTGAGAGTCTCTGAGTGTTTACAGGCTGTGATACTTACCAAAGGGGGCGCTACTGAGCACTGAGCATGCAGGGTGCCCAAACTGTTGCTTCAGGCCCTTTTTTATTTTTGTTATTTTGAAACTGTAAAAGACTAAAATTAAAAAGTAACTAAAAGTAAAGTTTTATCTACAACTTTATGCCTTTTGGAGATCAGCTCATTGTCTACTTAGCTACTCGTAGTAAACTTTGCTCAGGGCTGCTCAGACTTTTGCAGCCACTGTGTTTCAAGTTTATTGAAAAGACTTTGGAAGAACGTGAGACGTGTGGTAGTTACAAAGTTTATCTGACTGTAGCTCACAAAAAAACGTGTTTTTAATTGAACTTAAAACATTAAAATCACCAGAAGTTGAATCATCTGGTTATCACACAAAATTCTTTTAATATTTCCTGCATTCAGATTCTCCTCTGTTGGAGGACATTATTCAGCCATAATTTCCTTCATGACTTGGGCCAAAGTTACAAATCTGCTCCTCCTGCTCACTCTGGTGTCTTTGATATTTTTTTCTTGTGCGGCCCTCTGCTCCTCATCAGGGATGTCTCAGTAATGAGCAGGACATCCCAGAAGAGGCCAGAAGCTCAGAACAGCAATTAATCAGCGGTGCAGGGGGAAATTATGGAGCCTTATTGACACGTCTGATGTGCAAATTCTGAAAACAGGTCTGGGACTGAGAGCCCAGCCGTACACAAAGAGCAGACTAGTAGCCGCGCTGAAGTACATACTCATACAGCGGCCGTGACCCTTCAGTCAGTGGATGCTCGAGTGGGCTGAATAATCAGCCGCAGAGTTAAAGTAGTGGGTTGTTTACAAAACGACAGGCAGCTGTTGGTTTATATTGTGATGTTTTTATGTTTTCTACATGAAATGGCAGCACAGATTTAAATTTGTCATGTGTCATTCAGACGGTGAGCATAAGTGTCCTGTAATGTAATGTATGCCCAACGCACGTCTCTACAGCGGACACCTCTGGAGACTGAGTAAATATTGAACCATTTATTTACCATTTTGCTGCAAAGTGTTCGAATGATGTTAAAGATCAGCTGTTTACTTGCACCTACATTTTGTGCTGTGAAATAATTAGTCCAAACACATTATTACATCCATAGAAATTTACAATCTGAAGTTGCATCGTCTCAAATGTTCATGTTCTCCACATTTTATCCATAATTTCTCCTGCTCTGCACGTGAACAAACTGACTGGCATGTCTCAAAATGGAGGTGAACTCCTGACCTTTCCATTGACACCTCACATGAGCCAATAGAAGCTTCTAGTGCTGTTGCTACGGCCACGATAGCCAACCTGAGCCTGAGCTGAAGTTCAGCTCAGTGACAGAAGCATTTACAGTTATTGTGACTGATGAGGAATAAACGTCAGAGTGTTCCCTCTGAAATGAGACCACACATGTACATGTGCTAAAGACAGAACAAGAACAGCTTTTAATTTCCTCCAGCTGAACACACGAGGTCAGGTTTCTGCTGCTCTTTGATATTTGGAGGATAAAGACGAGGGGCTGAAGAGACGATGAAGATGAAGACTTGTTTAACTTTAATTTTAACAGAGATCGAGGCTGAGAGTGAGGAAGATGATGATGATGAAGATGATGATTGTAAAAAGGTCAGTGGTGACATCATACAGAGCCGAGGGGCGGTCGCCCTCACCACTGTCGCCATTTGTTAATGTTTACAAGTCTTGTTTATTTTCGTTGTTGTGTTGTTTATTTGTTATGCCATCGTTGATCTTGTTATGTACTTTATATGTTGTTGTTGGTGGTTGTTGTTTATTCTTAATGTGTGCTGTTGTTTGTGTAGTGTGTTGTTGTTTAGTCCTCTTGTTGTTGTTGTTGTTGTTGTTGTTGTGTATTCTTAATGTGTGCTGTTGTTGCTATTTTGTTCACCTTAGTTTTCACAGTGGGCCTGAGATAACTCTTTACCTGTTTGATTGAGTTTCCATTAAAGCAGGGGTCTCAAACTCAACTTACCTAGGGGCCGCTGGAGGTAGAGTCTGGGTGAGGCTGGGCCGCATCAAGTATTCCACAAAAAAAAGGCTTCAAGTATTCCAAAAAAAAGGTCAACTGATCCAATCTTCTTAACAAGTCAGAACATGCAGAACATGAACAGTTCTTCAGAACATAGGCTTCATTTACTTCCTCCTACTCCTTGCTGCCAGAGACTTGGCAGCGCTTCCTCTCACACAGCTGAGCCACATTTGGCTTGAGGGAGGAGGCAGCTGAGACCCTCAGTATGGCTTTAAGGTGCTCATCTTTAAGTCTGGATCTGAACTTTGACTTATTGAAGTTCATTGTGGAGAAGAGCTTTTCACACAGATAGGTGCTGCCAAAAAGGCTCATGGTCCGCTTGAACATCCTGGAAAGCTCAGGGAAGGTGGGGGGCAGTTTTCTCAAAAATTGTCCAAGCTCCACTGTTTTTCCACTCACCTCCCTGAACTTGGCTTTGAGTTCAGTATTGCACTGCAGGTCAGTTAGCTCCATCTGCAGGACAGGGGGGGCATCCTCCACATCAAAGGAGAAGGGGTCAACAAAAATGTGAAAAGTGGCTCTGTGTGTCTTGAAGTCTGCAAACCTGTGATCAAATTCTTCCTGTAGCTTTCCAATGGTATCAGCATACTTCTCACCACTGAATGTTGTGCCTGAATCCATGAGTGCCTTGCATGCTGGGAAATGGCAGAGGTTTGTCTGGGAAAGCTGGGCTTTCCATAACACAAGTTTTGTGGAGAATGCTCTGACACTGTCATATGCAGCACTGACAAACTAACCCTGGCCTTGTAACTTCTTGTTCAGTACATTCAGCTCCTGTGTGATGTCAACAAGAAAAGCTAAGTCCATTAGCCATTTAGGATCACTTAGCACAGGAACAGTCATCCCATCCTTCTCCATGAAGGCTTTCACTTCTGCTCTCAACTCAGAAAACCTCTTCAAGACCTTCCCCCTGCTGAGCCAACGTACCTCGGTGAAGTAGAGCACGTCCTCATATTCTGACTCTATTTCCGCCAAAAAGTCGCGGAACTGCCTGTGCTTTAAAGCCCTGGATCTGATATGGTTGATGATTTTCACAACGTCAGACATCACATTGTCAAACCTCAGGATTTTGCTGCAAAGGGCCTGCTGATGGATAATGCAGTGCAGAGCGATGGCATCTTCCACACCCTCCTCTTCCAGTTTTCTTTGAACAAGTGCTACAAGTCCGTTTTTCCTCCCTGTCATTGATGGCGCTCCGTCGGTAGAAATTTTAGCCAAACGCTTCCATTGTAAGCCGGCATCCTCAATGGAATCACACAGCTGGCGGAATATCTGCTGACCGGTGGTCTGGCCATGCATTGGAATCACTGTGAGCAACTCCTCCGTAACTTCAAAATTGTCATCAACACCACGGACATATATTGCGAGCTGCGCCGTGTCAGTGACGTCTGTGCTCTCATCAAGAGCGAGTGAGTATGAATGGAAATGTTTAGCTTTCTCACGCAGTTGATCATAAATGTTACCTGACATGTCAGAAACGCGCTCTGCCACTGTGTTGGCTGAAATGCTGATGTTAGTAAACTGAGCCTTTTTTTCCGGGCAGACTATACTTGCAGCCTGTAACATGCACTGTTTGATGAACTCGCCGTCTTTGAATGGCTTTCCTGCTTTAGCAATCATCTCACTCACCACGTAGCTAGCTTTGACAGCCGCTTCACTCTCTTTGCTTGCTTTCTTGAAAAAATCTTGTTGCCTCAGTAGACATGTTTTAAGTTTGGCGACCCGGTCCTCTCGCTCATCTCCCAGGTATTTTGCATACTCCTCAGCATGTTTAGTTGAGTAATGACATCTGATGTTATACTCCTTGTGCACCGCAACTTTATCCATGCATATTAGACACGTTGGGATGCCCCTGTGCTCAACAAAAAAATATTCCGCCTCCCACTTCTCCTGAAATTGTCTGTGCTCATCGCCAACTTTTCTCTTCACGACAGGTTTTGAAAAAGACATGACTGGGGCTGACAAAAACCGTATAGCACTAGGTGACAAGATATTTTCCCTCCACTCGTTCATCCAAACATGTTAAAGTGACCAATTGCTAATTCGCGCTGTTGTCACGAGCCTGAGCTACGGGAGCCCACAGGTGTTAAAAAATATAAAACCCCCAGATGCATGTGAGAAAAAATGCGCGGGCCGCACTAACACAAAGCTTTGATTTCAGGCAGGGGGCCACAAAATATTGTCCCGAGGGCCACAATTGGCCCGCGGGCCGCGAGTCTGAGACCCCTGCATTAAAGGAACACTCCACCAATCTTTTCTTTGGTTTTGTTCGACCTGTCATTCATGGTGGGATGTAACTAAGTAGATTTACTTAAGTACTGTACTTAAAGGGATAGTTCTTATTTTTTGATGAGGGGTTGTAAGCAGACGTAGGGTATAGCAAGCTGAATTTAAAATCAGGTGGAGAGCAACACTGAAATAACCAAGGAGTCCAGCTTAAGTTAAAAAATAAAATGAAAAATAATCAAAAAATTAAAATAGTTACAGTTACTAACAACCCACCAATGGTGTTGATAAGATCCTAAAAAAACAAGAGTTAAAATATCATCATTAGAAAAATATAAAAGGCACATGTTACAATGTTCTTACAAATGTCCAGGGAAGCAGCTCAAAGATTAAAAACAATCAACTGTCCTAACGTTGTTAGCACAAGCCTATGGCATTTTACATTGTGTAAATTAGCCTAGCAGCTAACAAGAGAACCAGTGAGACTGGATAAATCACACACAAGCCTTAAAATGCTATTTTGTTAAAGCTTTATTGTCTTCACCGTCATGTCACACACTGATTTCCAACAGGGAAATTAAGCTGATAGAGCACTTTCTTTAATGCCAGACTTCATCGAGAAAAAGCCATTTAACATCACTGAACACAGGAGCTGCTGGTCCACTGCTGCCTCCATCAGTTATCTTGTTTGTGTTCCTGTTCGACTTTGGCATTTAAAAGGGTTAGTTTGGATTCACCAAAGTCACACAATAGCACAAACTAACTAACCAATCGAAGCAGCAGTCGACCAGCAGCTCCGTGTTCAGTGAGCTAAAATTACTGTTTTTGTCAATGGAGTCTGGCTTTGACAAGATCATAGATGGGGAACTAAAATATTATACTTCTACACCACTATAATTCAGAGGCAAATATGTTTTTTACAGCACTGCATTGATTTAACAGCTTTAGTTACTTTGCAGATTCAGATTATTAACACAAATATAAGTATCATAATAAAATAAAACTGTATCACTTCCTTAGTGAAATTCAGAAACTACCTAGTTCCAAAAAGTTTCCCACAAACTCCGTATTTTAATGTATGTTATTCTGAAATTGCCTGTTGGTCTGCATAATTAGTATTTCTACTTTTTGTACTGTGACTTTTAACAAAGTATTTCTACATGTTAGCATTGCTACTTTTACTTTGAATACTTGAAAATTTGAATACTTGACTCATGACGGTTAAAAAATGATGAAAATCGATGCAGATATCGTCGTTTATTTTTATTACACGCATTCTTCCTATGTGTAAAAAAATCTGTCGCCTACATTTTGCCCACAATGCAACTGACAGTTAGGTCAGAGATTCAGGTAGCTGATGTAGCCTGCAGCAGAGATGAGCCACAGAGGTCTGCTGACTCCACACCTCCAGATTTATTTTTTTAGGAACCTCTAGTCTTCAAACAACACTGACTCATGTGACATCACTCGAGGCAATTTATCAGATTTTGTGTGGCTCCCTCTGAAGCCACAAAAGGCTTCATACGACCTCACTCACACATGCAGTCGTGCTCTGTGCAACCTGTGAACACCTGAGCTCCCCTTCATCCTCACAAACAGATGAGCTGAATGTGGAGGCGGAAAACAAGAAGACACACAATCCAGTAAAACAAAGAAAAGACCAAAGTGCTGATGAAAAATGTTGTCAGAAAAAAAGGAAATTAAACAGATATGAAAGAAATCAGAAGTGTGTTGGGTGTTGAAACAGAATTCACTGCAGAGAGGAGAAAAATAGGACAAAACAAATGCAAACAACAAGAGAAGGAAGAAACAGGAGAGAGCAGAAGGCCTGCTGTGAGCTGTGGCAGTGAGAGGAGGTTAGTGTGTTTGCACATGTGTGTGTGTGTGTGTTTGTTTTACAGTGTACATGGATGTCTTGTTGGAATTGGTTTGCTGTTTAGTCTTGTTGTCTCAGTGCGTCGGTGTCTCTGCTCACTGTCAGATGATGATGCTGTTTTTTGTCGGGGTGCAGGACCAAAGCAAAGACACATAAATGAACCTGTTCCCTCCCAGCGTCTGTCCAGCAGACCTTTACACCTCTGATTTCAATACGTGAACCTTTTACTCTTTAAATTTATTCCTGTTGTCGTTTGTTTCAGGGCTCAGCGGAGCGGGAGGCCGTGGCTACAGAGGAAATGTCAACTCTGGTAAACTACGTCCAGCCAACCAAGTTCAACTCCTTCGAAGCCTCAAAGAGTAAGAACCCGACACTCTGATGAGCTGATACACTCAGTCATTGTTTTATGTTTCTCTCTCAGCAAGAAAAGTCTTGAAACATTTCTCCCACAATGCTGGAAAATAAATGTCCAAACCAGTTTGATATTAAGCCAGACACCAGACTGGTTTACCTAATTTACCAGGTGTCCCACTTGACTCTGGAACATAATGACACCGTGTCCCAACAGGTAACAAGTGTCTGACTATGGCTTAGCAACATGTGTCATCAGAGCTTTTAATCCACACTGAATATATTAAATATGGACTTGTAAACAAGCCACGTCGCTATCAGCTGTGAGATCAGACTGAAGTCATAACCACTGTCTCTACGGCTGTAACATTACTTGCTCGTTACGTTCAGCCGCCCAGCGACCTCCCTCCAGCCAGCCATACTTAGGTTTTTGTAGTGAACTAAGGAATCATGGAGATCATTCCTCGTTTCAGCTTCATGAATCAGCTGTTCCTCGTCCATTGCGGTGCTTTAAAAAAGCGACAGGAATAACTAAAAAGATGGCAACAAATGAAAGTTAGGCTGAAAACGGCGCTTGCTGCCAGTTAGGACATCACCTTCACTGGCTTTAAATCCAAAATGTTAGTGCAGTTTTAGTTTTTTCTTTTGGGCAACTAAGGCCCCAGTCACACAGAAAGTATTTTAGCAGCTGGAGGAGGCTTTTTGCAACAGTTTATGATGAGAGCGAAGCGTTTGCTCGCTGTTTTTGCTTATGTTTCTGCGCTCATGGCGCCTGGCGTTTTTGCCAGAGCGTTCTGAACTCCTCGAGTTGAAAAAACTTAATCTCGGAGTGAAAAGGCACCCTCACGTCATACCTGCTTTTTTTCCATTGTCCAATGGGATGATTTGAGAGGCGGGGCTTCTGTGGTGGTCACGACAACAAGTTTACAGCTGGTAAACAATGGAGGAGAAACTGGTGGTAGTGGTTGCTGGATACCCAGAGCTATACGGCCTGATGACAGACAGCAGGTTGTCAAACTGCCCCTGAGTCATCCTAAAATCTGCCTGTAAACGTCCATGATGGAGGAGAAGCTCCTGGACCAACTGGTGGTTCTCCCCATGATCCAGCCTCTTTTTTAGGGTCTCATGTACCCACACAGATCTCTGTTTATCTGCTGACAGCCTCTCACCCCTCAACCAGAGCTACACACACACCCTCTGCCTCAACATGGCAGCAGCTACACACTCATTACTGCAGGATAAACACAAGAAATAAAATAAAAATTGGATTCATGACACAGGAAAGTTAGGTTAAGGAGGTGATGGGGTGGTGCAGGCTTTACTCTGCAATGTCTCCTCTCGTCACCCCAAAAAACACATCAATTTTTAAGTAAACAAACAGCGTGCATTGCTCATCCCCCGCCCACCTGTGCTGAAATTTAATTTCCTTCAAGTTGTCATGCTCGGCTCACGGCCTGTCAGACACTAGTGGCTCTGTTACTCAGTTTATAAACATAATATTATATTCATCACATTGTCATATTGCTGATTTTTTAATTTGCCAGAACGGGTCATAATGACAAATGCTGGTTCAGCGATTTGCATAAAATCCGGACCAACCAGCAAAATTGGAAACTAACCCTTTTCTCGAAAATTCCTTCAATTTCTCAAAATCTTTAATCTCATTGTTTCTTGAAAAGACAAATCAGTTAACTGACGTGTTATTTTGACCTTTACCATGTTTTAACAGGAGATTCGGGTCGTTTGAACACAGAAGCATAAAACTGATTTGAGTACAGAAAGTTATTGTAACTGATGTGCAGAGAGAGTGTTGGGAATCATGTTGAAACCAAGATAATTGCTGAAAAATGCCTCTGTGTGTGTGTGTGTGTGTGTGTGTGTGTGTGTGTGTGTGTGTGTGTGTGTGTGTGTGTGTGTGTGTAGAGGCAGCCCGCTGTTACCACATGTCGTCTTTTGTGGAGACCAAAGCTTTGGAGCACCTCACAAAGTCGCCAGTGGAGTTTGTGGAGTATCCTTGGCAACAGTAACCACAGCTACACCACCATGACAACCGCTTCTATACTTTGTGCTCCTCCTCATTTGAAACCTCCAAACATCTGTCTCAGTCACTGGAGCAATCTTAATTTTAATTTTTATTTCAGTAACAACAGCATTATCTTTGAAAATTTTTATACCAGTGTGCAGCAGGTATGATACATGTAACATATGATGATGTGAGAAGTATAGAAACAAATATATTTGACCTAATGCTCTGATTGATGTCTGAGTGGAAGAATTCTGGCTGTGTTTGTGATCTTTGAGATACAGCAGTGTCTCGTGTAAATGTTTGTCATGTCATGGAGACAGAAAATGATACTCTACTTATGTCCTTAACGTTACACCAACCAGATATAATAAATCCCAGCTGAGTCGTATCTATCCGAAGGGAACCAGAGTTGACTCGTCCAACTTCATGCCTCAGCTCTTCTGGAATGCCGGCTGTCAGCTGGTCGCTCTCAACTACCAAACTATAGGTGAGTATGAAGGTCAACATTTTATAACACAGCAGTGATTCCTAACCGTTTTGGCTTCTCGTGACACCGTAAATCAAAGCTAAGACTACTTTCTTAAGGTGTCAGGTTGTGACCAGTTTAACTAGTGTGATTCTTCCTCCTCAGATGGTTTTGTTTGAATTATGTAACACGAAGAGAGAGTAATAATTCTCCGCTACATCATGGTTGTTTATAATTTGTAGCCCTAAACTTAATCTTGACTTTTTGTTCCAGATTTGTCGATGCAGCTGAATCTCTTCATGTTCGAGTATAACGGTCGCAGCGGCTACAGACTGAAGCCGGAATTCATGAGGCGGCCAGACAAACACTTTGACCCTTTCACAGAGAACACAGTGGACGGCATCGTAGCCAACACCCTTTCTGTGAAGGTACAGCAGCAGTTGTTTCCCTTTGTTAAAGCCTCACCGTGAAGATACACATCTCTTTGTATCACTTTAAACTGTCCCTGCAGTGGTGTCTTTATTCCCTGACACATGTTTTGTCCTGTTTCCGTGTCTCTGCGTGTGTTACAGATCATTTCAGGCCAATTTCTGACTGAAAAGCGGGTTGGTGTTTACGTGGAGGTGGACATGTTTGGGCTTCCTGCGGACACCAGGAGGAAAGCGCTGAAGACCAAAACGTCCCAGAACAACAACTCCGTCAACCCGGTGTGGGACGAAGAGCCGATTGTCTTCAAAAAGGTGACGTGATGAGAGTAACTCAGTAAAATCTGACCTCACACCACCTCCATCTGATCTGTCTGTTAATGCTGCGCCTTCAACTCTCTGACAGGTGATTCTTCCGACTCTGGCTTCTATTAGAATCGCCGCTTTTGAGGAAGGAGGGAAGTTCATTGGCCATCGGATTATTCCAGTGTCGGCCATCAGACCAGGTACGAATTTTGAACTTTCTCTTTGAGGTTATCTGTAAGATTCAGATTTCTCTGCTCGCTGCTGTGATCCCAGAGATCCAGTCAGTGTTGTGTCTTCATCTATTTAGTTTGGCTCAACACTTGTCATGGTGTACCCCAGGGCTCTGTGTGCGGTCCGCTGTATTTTCAATTTATGTTAATAGTCTTGGTCAATTTTCATTTTTATGCCAATGACACAGTGATATATTGTGCCGGCTCATCCATCACAGAGACTGTGGCCAAACTGCAGACTGTCTTTAACGTTATCCAGATTCATCTTTTACAACTAAAGCCAGTTTTAAATGCTGTTAAATCTATGATTATGTGTTTCTAAAATGTTGGGAAGAAGCCTGTGATTGTCTTGATGACTCCTTGTTTTAAACCTCAGGTTGATGATCTTGTTAAAAAGCTGAGGCTCAGGTTTTATTTCAGAAACAAGTCCTGTTTCTCCTTTGAGGCCAGAAAAACACTGGTCGCTGCTACGTTTTTACAGGTTCTGGATTACGGTGATCTGTTGTACATGAATGCATCTGCACATTGTTTACACATGTTAGATACTACACATTATAGTGCACTGAGATTTGTTACAGAGTGTAAAGCCCTCACTCACCACTGTACACTTTATTCCATTCAAGTACAAGGATGAATGAGTCGGTCAGTTGTCACGTGTGTAGGCGCTCTTTTTTCACAACCATATATTCCAATTTTTCTTTTGTTTGTTAAAAAAACAGATTTTGATAAATGTAGTTTCTGTGAATGCAGCACTATGTCAGAAAAATCGACACACGATTGTTTTAAACAGGCAAAACTTTTACCTGAACTGACATGATAAATTAGTGTCGTCGATCCATGTCCAAATATTAATACATGCGTTCTCTGTTGTCCTTTGCCTTAACTGCCTGTGTGGACTCTGAATCCACTAATGTACTAGTCACATTGTTCAGAGCTGCCAGTCTTTCCTACTTTCCTCCTGAGAGACACCTGCCTCCCACTGTTTTCAAAAAGCCATTTAAAACACTTTGCAGAAACGCTCTGCAGCTTTGAAAAATGTCACTCACCACTTTAAATGAAATTACTCTTCATTTTTCCTGCCTGTCATTGCGTCCATACAGGACTGATGTTTGTGAACTCAGCTGCATCTCTGACTTTTAACTTTTCTCACAGATTTCTGCATCGTTGTCCATCGTGAATAATAAATAAATAAATGATGTAACTCTGGTGTTGGTAAATGTTTCCTTCAGGTTACCGTTACATCAGCTTGAGGAATGAGAAGAACCAGTGTCTGATTCTACCGGCTGTGTTTGTCTACATCGAGGTCAAAGACTACGTCCCGGACACATTTGCAGGTAAAACTCTGTCACGTTAGACTGTCCCCTCAAACAACATTTCGGTCTTTGACTCTATATCACAGACATGAACAGCCAAACAAAACAAAGTGGAATAATAAGCCGCATTAAAAGATTAAAAGGAAATACATTGATGAATTTAGCCTTAAAAACATCCTGGATAAATAAAATTCTACCACAACAGTCTTTTTTATTATTATTTATCTTCTGTGTACCTATCCTTTGATAGTAAACTGTTTCCGCTCTCTCTTTGGTCAGTTATTTAAAGGAATATCAGCAAATCTTTCTCCCTCTCTCAAAGATGCATTGAAGGCTTGGTTGAGTTTCCAGTAATACCCCCCAGACCCTGCAGAGGATATCCAAAATCAAGTTATATGGTTGAACTCACCACCTTACCTTACGTTGTTATCCTGCCGCGTTTCTCCTGATGCTGCCAGACGTCATTAAACAATAATGATTACCGGTTGTGTATCATGCCGACATGAACATACGGCTTTTTTCATCTGTGTCTAACGCTGGAAGTCACAAACCGAGCGCCGGTATATTTGCAGCTGGAATGTCGTGGAGTAGAAGTACAAAGTAGCAGAAAATTAAGATACTCAAGTAAAGTACACGTACTTAAAAACTTCACTGCTTTGGAATCTACAGTTTGAGTTTAGAATCTCAGTTTTTGAGCCACCATCTACAAACAGTACGACTGAAGCTGAACTACTAGCACAGCCTCAACAAACATATCCACGCTGTTTGTCAACACTCTAAATATAACCACGTCCATTATACGAATGATACACAGACCCTCTGAAGCTCACTCTGTTTTCATCTGTTTCTCTATATCCCCTCTGCAGATGTGATCGAGGCTTTGTCCAACCCCATTCGATACGTCAACCTCCTGGAGCAAAGGTCCAAACAGCTGGCGGCGCTGACGCTGGAGGACATAGAGGAGGACACGCAGGCCGAGGTCAGTCCTGTTCCTGGTGTCTTTATATTTTAATCGACAGCAAAACATGTGGCTGTGACTGTGGTCTGTGTTGTTATTCAGGAAGAGGCGGACAGCTGTGCGGAGCGTAAGAACGACCTGAAATCAGCTCCGCTGGAGAACGGGCTCAGCCCCGCCTCTGGACCTACAGGCCACACCCCCATCGCAACCACGCCCAAAGCCTCTGCAGCCAATCAGCAAACTGCTACGACAGGTAGCGTCCACGAGTGTTTACAGTACATCTTAATTTTAATAATTTAAACAGCTATAAATGTTACTTTTATTGCTGTTACTGACGCTGATTTTGTTGCCTCTGTGTTTTAGAAGCAGCCAAACCAGCAGCAAAGAGTGAAGATCTGGTTTTAAGTGTTTTGATAGGTCAGTATGTTGTTTTCTGATCAGCTTGCTATCATGTCAATATGGACCAATATGGAATCAGCACCTTATTGAATCTGTGGCACCAAGAATTAAAAACGAGGTCCAACCCGGTACTAGCAAGGTGTACCTAATAAAGTGGCCGGTGAGTGTGTATGTGAAAAAATATAATCAAGGCAACAAAAAAAGTATCATAAATGAAATTCTGAAACCCTTCAGTCGCCTGAGCTTCAGCAGAACTAATGGAGAAGAAAAGACACCAGTAAAAGACGACGTTAGATTTTTACTAAAACATGCTGTGTGATCACAGATGTTCAAGTGTGCGCCATGGAGAATCTGCAGCAGTCGAAGGTTTACCAGAAGGAGCAGAGGCGTCAGTTTAAAGAGCTGAAGGAGCTGGTGAGGAGGCACCAGAAGAAAACCTCAGAGCTCCTCCGAGAGTTCAATAACAAGTACAAGAAGACGGCCAGACAGTGCAGCAAGAGCAGGTACACACACACACACACACACACACACACACACACACACACACACACACACACACAGTCAGTGTCAAAATATGTCACTGTGGTACAAATAAAAATGATCATTATCCTTTCTTTAGCATGAAGTGAAGTATAGTAAACCACAGTAATGCAAAGCTCTGCAACATTTCTGTGTGTGTATAATTTTCTGATGTCTGAATGTGTGTACGTTCATCAGGGGCTCGTGTTCGGACAGCGAGAAGGACGAGCGCCTCCAGAAGCTGAGAGAGGAGCAGCAGCAGCAGCTTCTGGCTCTGAGGCAGGAACAGTACTACAGTCAGAAATATCTGCAGAGAGAACATATTAAAATGGTAAAGTCCAACAAAACCAGCTGCTCTGATACTACTGCAGCTTATGTGTGCCATAAAGCAGCCAAATTTTGTAGTTCATTTGTGTCTGGGTTCCTACCCGAACCCCGAAACTGCATAATGTCAGTGCAAGTGAAACAGATGCTCTCAAGCAATGACGGAGGTGTTGTCCAGCGTATTGTGAGGTGATGTACCATCACAAGGATCTTGGATATATATTTTGAGGGCTCAAAAACTCCATCGTGTTGCTTTAAATTTTATTTAGAGGATCATTTAAAATATAAGTACGTGACTTCTTAATGAAATCACAGCAGTGTTCTCGTCTATACAAACTTTATTGTACAAATTCTAAGGTGGCGAATTGAATTTAAAAAAATGTTAATTTAATTTTGTTTAGGAACAGACAGCCTCTGGCAGCAGACCCCCGATTTTTTGGGATTCCGGTTTGATTTGGGCGGAGGACGCGAATTTCCGTTTCCGACTTCCGTTTATATATAAGTAAATATGCAGAACCATTGCGATGGATTCAGAGTTTGCAGTGACGACAATTATGTTCCGCTTCTTTAGTTCACCGCACGGACCATTTAACCGTTTAGTTTTTAGGCAGCCTGTTACTGTTTTCCAGCGGGGCTACTGCCACAAAAAGAAGTTATTTTTAACCAAGACAACGCTGTGTTTCCTGTCAAGATTGTGTCCCCAAAACCAGGTGCAAGATCTTTTCCTAACTATGACCAAATGGTTTTGTGCCTAATCATAAGCACACATTAACCACAGCGTTGTTAAAAGTTCCAACCAGTCCACTACACAACGTGCAAATGTAACATATCCATGGTCTGCAGAAACGCACAGGTTGTACGCTGCTTTGAACATCAGTGTGTGACTTAAATGTCGTGATGTGTTTCCTTCAGCTGACGGAGCGACTGACCAGTCTGGCTGAGGAGAGTCACAACACCCAGATGAAAACTCAAAGACATCTGCGACAAGTAAGTGACGAATGTGAGACATAAAGGACGAGCACTATCGTGTTTGATCTCTAAAGGGTAATGACACAAAGAATCACACTGTTACGAGCTGCTTTCATAACAACGTAGCTGGAAAAGCGTTTCCTCTGAGTTGCTTCAGGCTGCAGCTGCTTGAGTCTCCGCAGAGCATCTCGTCATGCTGACAGTAGGAACAAGTAGATACCATGAAACTGAACAAATCAGAACAAAGCCCTGAGTTTAGAGATTTTCTCTTTGCCATCAACATTTGTGTTGTCAGTGTTTTTTCATAATAAATTGAAGCTATAATCAGGTATGTGTTTATTAAAGAAGGACATCTTAAGGTCAGCCAGTTAGACCTGCTGTAGATAAAACCATTTTCAGCACCAAACTTTACATGTTTAATCACTTACTGAAATTATTTTTCACCAAACCCTCCCACTGTGAGCTCTGATGTTTTTCCCGCTGCTTTAGGGAGAAGAAGGAGTTGAAGAGACTGATGGATCGAAGGAGAACAGAGAAGATCAACCAGGCGAAGACCAAAGAGAAACATCTGGCTGAAGAGTACGATCCATAACATATAGCTGCTCCTCAGCCTTGATACCTGCTGTAGCTCCTTTATCTCCTTCATACACTGATCCAAGCAGCTGGTCTTGTCAGAGGAGAAAGCTCAAACTCATCTGTGTGTGTGTGTGTGTGTGTGTGTGTGTGTGTGTGTGTTCTCTCCCAGGGAGAAGATTGAGATCAATAAGTCCTACGTCAATGAAGTCGTCCAGAACATAAAACGGGTGAGCAGAGGATGAAGAATCTGGGTTACAGGATTTTTTTGTTTGATGGGTTTCTCTATCGTCTCAAAACTGCCGAGACGATGATGAAAATTTTATGTTCGCAACAGTTTCTCTCTGCGTAGCCGAAGCCCCGTCTCTCTGCACTCATGAAACGCCTCATAAGACTCTTTGACTCTGTGTTTGTCTCTTTGTCTCCAGCTTGAGGAGACTCAGACAAAGCGCCACGATCAGCTGGTGGAGCAGCACAACGAGCTGCTGCAGGAGATACAAGACCAGAAACCAAAGGTAAAATAAACTGAAGTCATCCTGTTTCTGTTTGTTATGTATTTCCTTTATTCTTGTCTTTCACCGCTTTTCATACTTCACACTTGAACGCACCACACAGCAAGACATTTCTTGTCCACGGAGCTCCAAGCTGCTGCTGCTGCTGCTGCTGTCTGTGGCTCTGCACCCACACAGTTTAGGATCAGGACTGACGTCAACGCAGGGCGTTAGAGTGATGTAACGTGCCCTCTGGCAGCCATATTGGAGCTGCTCAGCTGCTGGCAGTAATGGCTGACAACAGCTGGTTGCATCTCTGAATGTACCACCCGTCTGTCCCAACAGTGGGAAATAAACCAGGCCCATTTTTTTTGTGTTGTTTTTGACTGAGTCATCACCAATATTCACTGATTTTGGTTTACATAATCTCCGTTTTGTTTGCAGCAGTAGCTAATCATTAGTTCAGATCAGGACGAGATGTTACAGTCTCTCGATGCACATCCTTGAGACTACGAGTGGGAGTGATGGTGCTGTCAGTTTCCGACTGGGAGCCAAAGGGTTAAGGTTAGATAGATGGAAGAGTAGGACGGAGAATCTGGAAGGCAGACCCAGGAAGAGACGTCTGTGTGGACCGGGCCGCACACTCTGCCTCCTCCTTCTCCCTTTAGGTTAAACCCTTCATTAGGGTCACCAGGTGGGTTAGTGAAGGAGGTGGGTCTCCTCCTTCACTGGTGCTTCAATGATCGGCCAACAACACCTGGCGTCCCAGGTGCACCCCCTTCTGCTTTTACTCCCTCATACCCTGCTGTCGTTGGTGGTATTTCGGGGCCCAAGTCGTGTCTCCTCTCAGCCACCACCTCGCCTGGTCAGCTGCACCAGAGAGGGCTTTCACATCCTGACCTTGGACTTGGCCTTGAATTCCCATTTCTTTAAGCAGCCTGGTAGTTGACTTGCCTACGAAGCCGTTATCTGCTGGAGGAATCAACCCAAGAGCAGTGTGTAATCAGGGATGACGTTGTTTTGTAGGCCGACACAGGAGTCACCAGGGTTCCCTCGTCAAATTGCCTACAGACCTGCATGACGTTGTGTAGTACCCAAACATGCATGGACTCATTTCAGAGTAACAGTCAGAATCACTGAGTGCTCCTGACACTGAGTTATGTAAGATTCAACACACTGCAATAACATTTTTTGGTAGAGCCTGCTCTACGAGATGAGCTAATGGGCGTCACAATAAAAGGTTTTTTAAGCCCCGTCTCCACCAAACCCTTCCAGTCCAGCACCTTTGGAACCAGCAGTGAGCCTTCAGACATGGTACCTAGACCCTCAGTGTGTTCAGACAGTCTCTTAAATGTGGGCGGGGTTGTTGTCACTCACTGCTCCGTCCAGCACTCGCTGTATTTCCTCATCAGCGGTGACACAGATGGAAGTCTGCACCTGGTTTATCGTCCACAGAACGAGGCTGCACGCCCACATTTTCAGAACAAAATAGAACAGGCTGCAGTGAGAGTCTCTCTCCATGGGATATTTAAAAATAGCAGCTTTGTGCATTTAGTCCTTCTCAGGCAAGCTCAGGGGTTGGGGCCATATCATGAAACCTCACATAATCCAAATTCAGAGTAGATACAACACAATAGTACAGTATCACAGGATAAAAACATTCCTCAAGTTTTTCTGAGGTTTTGTCCACAGATTTTATTTCAGGCCTCTAAACACAAACCCATTGACTTTGAGACGAGGGGACCAGTCGTGCTAAAATGCTACTCACTGCTGGAGCCTTCTGTCACTCACCTTCTTGTTGTGTTTCTCCAGCTGCAAGGGGCCGTGGAGGCCGAGTTTCAGGAGAAGTTCCAGTGTTTGCCCGGAGAGATTGAAGACTTCCTGCAGGACAGGAAGATGGAGCTCAGAGGTCACAGCAAGTCCCGATCTTCGACCCCACATGAAACTCTGTCAGAGGAGGACTGAAGTGTGCCGAGGAGCAGAGAACCGGAGTCTGTGCGGAGTGAATCGATCAAAGTACAAGGAAGTAAGAGGGGAAACGATGATGAAGGGGTGGTGAGAGGAGAGCTCAAGATCATGAAGACTGTTACCTTTGTTTTTAATGGAAGAATGCTTTAATGATTTATTTTTTAATTCCATTCGAGCATGCACTTTGCTGTACTTCAGCGTTTAATCAGAACCCATTAAGTCTTATTTACTGTCATGTGTTATTTTGACAGACAACTGAAACCCAACACTTTGTACTGCATGACAACCCGATCTATCTATCTATCTATCTATCTATCTATCTGTCTATCTGTCTATCTATCTATCTATCTATCCATCTATCTATCTATCTGTCTGACAGTTTGTGCAATGAACATATATTTTATATGCAGATGGAGAGATGTTATACAGTGACACACAGTCGCTTCAGCAGCAGATTTCCAGCAGCTCTTTTATCTTCTCATTAGTCAGTCAGCTGTCGGCAGCCACGACAGCTTCTACAACGGTTAACACTGCAATAATACCACATTTACAAAGAGCAGCTGGAGGTTATTTACTTTGTGTGGTGATGAAGGAGGGACCGTGCTCCTCTCCTCCTCTTTTTCCTCCACCCACATATATCGAGCGCGTCTAAAATAAAGAGGTAAAATCGATTACAATCAGACATAATGTTGTACACAATAACAACACGTGACGATGTGCACAGCAGCACGTGATGACACACACACACACACACACACACACACACCAGTGTAATGTGAATACTGTATACTGTTTCAGGATGTGGGCAAATACACACACACAGTGGTTTTTACCGTCTTGGTTTTATGTTACATCAATGAATCTACTGTCATATAATATTTCAGAGTATTACTGAGCCTTTTTTATTTTGGGGGGGTTGTGTTAGTTTTTTTACACCTTATGGTGATTGTTCATCCATATAATACATAGGAACTGGGATAGATCGGATCTCTTGAGGTGGGGTAGTATGAGGTACTTATGGTGCGTTCCATTAGTATTGGGAAGATGGACTTTCTGAGTCCAAAATCAGGAATTTCAGCTGGAGCGACCCCTGAAGTCAGATTTCCAACTCAAGCTGCAACACAGCACAGACAACATACGACCATGCAAAGTTGTTACTACTTCTACTGACAGATCTGTACTTCCTCCACCTCTGCATTAGCTTAAATTCATGTGCGGACAGCCACTAATTAAACTTGATTTCTCACCTGAAGAGTCGATCTCCAGAGCTGTGACTCTCCAGACAATATCTTTTTGACCATTGTCTTTATAATGACAGGACTGTTGGTTGGTTGTTGTTGTTGTATAGATCTGCTGTGTGAAGCATCCATGTTTTCACAGATACGAATGGAAACTGTCAGAGAAACCTGACTGTTGTGCAGAGGCATACAACTGCAAGATGGTAATTCTAGTTTGTGAGGTCAGTGGTTCCCAACTGGTCCAGCCACAGGGTCCAGATTTCTCCTTAGTCTGAAGCCATTTTTAAACAGGAATTGTGCAAATCTGCAGGAAAGTCCAATCAGTGTTTTTTCAGCATTGGCAGTATAAAAACAAAATCAGGGAGTGCAGCAAAATGCCGCCTACCTACTTTTGTTTATACAGAATGTGCCTTTTTCGGGGCAATGGGGGGCGTGAGCAAGTAACAAAACATGTAGCTCAGCGTGTGACGTAAACAGTGACGTGGGAGGGAAGCCGCGGCTGGTCAGTCCTTCGGCGATTCTCTCGTAAGTCGGCCCGTCCTTCACCGTCCCCGTCACCTGACGGTTAATGGCCTCTTCGTTTGCGAGGACAAGGAGGGCGCGCAATTCCTTGTCTCCCCAGTTGCTCATCTTTACAGTGTCTGTCAGGTTTGTGTTTCCCTCTTGCTACTAGCTGCTCGCTAATTCCTGCTATCAGCTGTTTCCTGTTTATCCACCGCCAGTGGCTCGCACGTGCGGCGTCATCAACAGCCCCTCCCACAAGTCATCAACAGCTCCTCCCACAAGTCATCAACAGCTCCTCCCGTTTTGGAAGGCCGCCTTGTTCTGTTTAAGCTAAAAAGGTTCCACCAATATGTCTACCCTATGAGGTGGAAAATTGGGCACCTCGGATCAACTCGCCAATCCGGCTCTGTGTGTCTAAACGCTCGCAGCTTGCCGGCAACACGGCCCAACATTAGCGGAAAATCTGGCAGTGTAAAATGGTCTCTAGTTCAAGGTCCATGAAGTTTAATATATGCAGCGTCATACTTGTGTCGTCAAGCTAGTTTGCTGTCTCTGTCAAGTAGTTACTTACTCTACGGCAGGAAACAACACTTCAGAATAAAAGCTCTGTGCCAGAATTCACTGTACTTGAAAAAAAGTGTGTTTTTTACAAACTTGACACGTTCGTGAGTCACTTGCTGCCCATTCAGAAGGACCCACGACCCACTTTTGGACCCAACACACCAGTTGGGAACCACTGACTATAATATGTTTTGCTGCTAACCGCTTCCACAGCAGTGCTTTACTTTGCCTCCTGATCAGACTCCAGTCTGCTTCTCCAAACTGCAGACGTGTTGACTGACATCTACTGTGTATATTACACTGACGATGGATAAATACCTTATACAACCCCAGAGAGATCCAAACTATCGTTTTAACGAGAATGTTGACACACCTGATTTGAGTGAATAATCATCTGATTGAGTTCAGTGTGGTTTCAGAGGATACAGAAACAGGCTCAGTAAACTGTTCTTTGTATTTTACCAGATTTATGCTAGACTTCTACTGGATCATTTATTGAGTCAGAAAATAGTTTGATTATGCACTTATTTATTTATTCATGAGATTTTGGGAGAAAAAATGAATCTCAATAGTAATTTCTGTTAAGATATTAAATTTATATATCATAGCATGACTGTTAGCCTAAGACATTTATGGACCGACTTTTACTTTGCTGAAGGGAAGGAGGAGGATGTGCACAGACAGATTACAGGATAAATACGTCTTTGTAAATTTTTCTTTTAAAACAACCAGATTTTTCTGAGCAGTAGCAGCAACGTCCAGTCAGCTCCCTCAGACTGCTACACACACCGACTGACAGCTGGACGTCCTGCTCGACGTGGAGGAGCCTCAGAGTCTGCCGCCACTGCATGATTTATTTGTTTTAATGTGCAGGTTGTTTTAACACGGTTATCATTCTGATGATTTATTAATTGTTATTTTCATGATAATTAAGGATCAAGAACATTTATAAAGCTGTTGAGATCATTTCAGAGTGCAAAGTCGACCTTTTTGTAAAAATGTAAAATGACCGGAGCTCGTCTCTCTTTGTACAGTGATCTTCCAGAAAATATTGGTTGGAATATTTTCCATGTTTTGCTTTTCTTCTGTGCTAGGGCTCACGCTGTGTTCAACAACCTTTTTGCAGGGAACCATTTCTTCAAATTTAAGCCACTGTTGATTGAGATCGAACAATCTTGGCCACGACCTGCTCCTGACCTCGTAAAGGTAGCCTACACTGCAGTTTTAATGGCAATATTTTAGACTCAGCTGCTCAACGCTAAAGTACCTCACTATTCTGTTTCCACATAAAATGATCTGTTAAGAACACGTTGAAGTCTGCAAAGTGGTTCTCCAACAAAACGCCTTGTTGAACGCACCTCTGCTTTAGCGATTAAACTGAGCATGCTTTATCGTCTTGGATTTCTCCGCCAGTTCAATTGTTTCTTGGGTTTTACTGAATGCTATTTTAAGACCAATTGAAAATTAAAAAATATTTGATCTAAAAATGAGCTGTGTTCAGTTTTTATGGTGACTTGTGTCTCCAAAACTCTCCTCGTAAGGGAGCCAGAGCTTTCAGCAGTCACACTCTTCTTCTGTGGAACCTTCTTTCAGTATCTGACGCCGGGTCGTGGATGCAGCAGGCTGAGCAAAGTACTCCAGACGTCCTGGGGGACCCCGAGCTGTTCCCAGGCCAGACGATATATATAATCCCTCCAGTGTGTTCTGGGTCTGCCCCGGGGCCTCCTGCCAGTGGGACCCACGTCCCAACCCTCACCTGTGGTCATGAGCTCTGGGTAGTGACTGAAACAATGAGGTTGCGGATACAAGACGGTGAAATGAGTTTCCTCTGTAGGGTGTCTGGGCTCAGCCTTAGAGACAAGGGGAGGAGTCAGACATCCAGAGGGAGCTCGGAGTAGAGCCGCTGCTCCCTCGCGTCAATAGGGGTCAGTTGAGGTGGTTCGGCATCCGATCATAGCCACTGGCAGGAGGCCCCGGTGCAGACCCACAAACTACAGCTTGTCCAAAATTCCGCTGCCAGACTTCTTTAGTTTCTCTTCATTGGCTCACACCTAAATACATCTTAGATCTTTTGACTCCGTACGTGCCCGGTCATAACCTCATATGACCAACCTCATATTTATAAATGTGCTGTCACAGGGTTTGTGGCCTGAAATTCACTTTTATCTGTAAGTCACTTCTCAAAACTGATTTATATATGAAGGTATTCTCTTAACTTTTATTTTACTCGTTTTATTTTAACTATTGAACTCTTTCTCGTGTGTAGCTCCTGTCATCCCATCATCATCCTCACTGTGACCTCGTCACATGTCCACGTTTTCCACGTCCACATGTGGCGTCCAAGGTACCCTGGGTGTGTTGGCTGTTGACGTTCTGGGACGCCGTGTCAACTTCAGCCTGCTACATGCATTGTCTGTTTTCAAAATACACTTCTGTTTTCACAGGAAATGTACAGTTTGATAGTCTCTTTCAAAATAAAAGCACTACGTCAGTACAACACCATAGATTGACATTGTTTCCCTTCAACAACACACACGTGGTTGGGTTTAGGAACAAAGAACAGGGTTTGGCTTTACAGTCTTGCAGGAAGTGAACACCACTCTCCGGGTGACAGTCAGTGGTTGTTGGTTCCATCCACCCCTCCTCCTGCCCACCTACCGTACTCAGACTTCCACCACCTTACGCCCGTCGTGTCCCCCTGACTCCACCAGGCGCCGTTAAACAATAACAGCAACCAGCCGCGTCTCATGGCGCACTTCTTCCACCACTGCTGAACACCACTCAGAGGTATGTGAGAAAATATAAGTGCAATTTGGGTTCTTTTCTCCGACGACCAGAAAGTTGTCTTTCCTGCACTTTGACAAAGGTCAAAGGTCAAAGTCAGTGCGACCTCACACAACATGGTTTTGGCCATAATTGAAGAATTTGTCACTAATTATGACAGAACTTCGCAAACATGTCCACAAAAAGGATAAAATAATGAAGTGATTACAATTTATATCCAAAAGGTCAAAGGTCAGCTTCACTGTGACATCATAATGTTCTGCAAAAACACTTCTGACCATTATTCAGCGTCATACCTCAGGAATACTGTGGGAGAATTTTTTTCAAATTTGGCAAAAACATCCACCTAGACTCAAGGATGAACTGATTAGATTATGGTGGTCATAGGTCAGTGTGACCTTGATTCCATCTCATTCTCCAGACTGCGATGTCTCCTGAACACCTCGAGGCAATTTCTTCAAATTTGGCACAAACATCCACTTTGAGTCAAGAATGAACTGATTAGAATTTTGCAGTCAGCGGTTAAGGTCACTGTGACATTGTGTCTGTCTCATTTTCAAGAACACCTTGAGAGAATTTCTTTAAATTTGGCACAAACATCCACCTGGACTCAAGGATGAACTGATGAAGTTTTGCTTATCAAAATGTTTGGGGCCATAACTGAAGGGTTCATGCGGTAATTATGACAAAACTTGACACAAATGTCTAACAGGATAAAATACTGAAGGTCAAAAGGTCAAAGGTCAGCTTGACTGTGACATCATCATGTTTTAACGTCATTTCTCAGGAACAGAAGGGGAGACGTTTGGTCAGATACTGAATTGGTGACTCTAATCTTGAAACTGCTGATTGTATAGATCTTCTGTGTGTGAAGCCTCCATGTTTTCACTGACATGATGGAGACTGTCAGAGACACTGGACTGTGATTTATAAGTAAAACTGAGTTATACTCTGAGTGTTAAAGTCCAGCATCGCAGCTGTATTAACATTTTGGAGCTGATGCAGTGATGAGGCGACTGAAAGGAGGTAATTACTGTTGTCAGCCACATCAAGACAAACCCACTGCATTTGTGTCCGAACACAAAACTGAGAGTGTGAGCACGATGCTGTGGGCTTTCACAGAGAGGCAGCGTGCTGCAGTTATCACGGGGGAGGAACACGGAGGAGGGTTTTCAAGCTAAGAGATGGTCTGTCAGTATTCTGCTGCACTACGATGAAGTTTCTGCCTCTGATTGCACCCACAGTATGAAAATTTAACGAGTAGTTATGTGTGTGTGTGATTTTCTTTCTGTAGGCGGCTGATTTGTTTGTCTGTTTATTAATCTTGGTGGTAAAATCCTTTCTTACACAATGTGTTGCTTCAGTTTTCTCATTGTATTTGCATTTTATTCTGACTATTTTTAATTTTTATTTAAATATTTATAGTACCATAGTTTCTTTAAATTGTCTTAACTGCTGGAGCACAGAACTTATTTTTTTATTTCTACTCGTGCTCACAAGGTTTCCAAAGATACCAACTATGCAGTTAGTGAGCATTTAGTCACGTGTAGTTAATTACAAAATAAATGTAATTAGTTACAGTTACTGAAAGAAACATGTAGTTACAGTCACTAATCAAAATGTTTGTGATTACAGAGTCGGTGCATCTCAGAAATATTCTTTTTGGTGAAAAAGTTAACATGTACACGCCTTCTTTTGGCAATTTTCAGCTTTATTGCCAAACAGTTGTGAGAAAAGTATTCATTTGTAAAAAAGTTACATTACTTTTACTCTTATCAGCACCTCTGCAGCCTCACAGATCTCATTCAAGCTGTTTTAGGTCTTTCTTTTGGTTTTACTGCAGTTACTGTGACTCAGATTCAGTTCTAGCAAACAGCCACATGGGGGCAGCAGAAACAAGCTGTAACCAACACTGACATACAGCAGCATCACCTCTGGGGTCATGTCTGTGCAGGAGTGCACTGCAGTCACTGGATAAAAAAGACATCTCATAATTACAAGATAAGAACAGAAGCAGAATAGCAAAGATGCTCCCAGGGTCAGATCAGACCCGCCCCCGCTGTCATCACGGTGAAGCCACTCTGTTCCTTTCATTTTGGAGCTGCCAAAGTGCTGAACCATGCTGGTCAGCCATCTTTGAAACATTCTCGACTGTGTGTAGGAGGGAGATAAGTGGGTTAGGGTTCCACAAGGTGATGCTCTGGCCTTTCTGTCATTATTGGCACAATGTTTAGTGTTGATTCACTAAATCCACCAAACCACCGTCTCACAGTAAATGGGTGGAAAATGTTACGTTACATCTCTAGCCAGACAAACTAAGATACTCCACCGGGGTCTCTGTACAGATATTTTAAGTCTGGAAGCCTTTCCTGTCTTATTTTGAACAGAATTTTAAACCCGACGATTAAGTGTTAAAGTTGGGCTGCCTGAGGCTCCATCTCACGACCCCAGAGTGTGTGTGTGGGGACCTGACTCTCACCCAGGAGGCCGGTGTTCACGTCCTGTAAGATTGTAAAGCCAAACCCTGTTCTTTGTTCCTAAACCCAACCACGTGGTTTTGTTCCTTAAGGAAAAAAAGTACATTTGCGGTGTTGTACCGACGTATCGCTTTTATTTTGAAAGAGACTGTATGCAAACTGTACATTTCCTGTGAAAACAGAAGTGTATTTTGAAAACAGACAATGCAGACATCTCGGCATCGGCAACACAGACGCAGCAGGATACCTAGCTCAAAATATGCAGACGTGAAAGTCCACTGACAAAGTGGTGACGTGTGACGACTCAGGATGAGAACGTGTTGAAAAATCTGCAGTAAAATAAATCCAACTCATCCTCATTCTGACCTCGTCACATGTCCACGTTTGGTCATGTGGTCACGTCCACATATGGCGTCCAAGGCGCCCTGGGTGTGTGTCTGACGCTGGAAGTCACTGACCAGGCGCCGGATTTCGACAACTTTGGAGTGAAAGCGTGTTGAATAAATACAAAAAGCAGCTGTTTAAATTTGTATGCTCCTTCTCAAATGCTTAAAAATATTTGACTTGTCTTCCCCTTTTTGCACCTCCCCTCCCCCTCATAAGTAACGACCAGTCCCTGACTTCAGGAACACTTGAGGATGCAGGACCTTTGAAACATTTTGCAGTGTGGTGTTGCTGAGTGTATTATTTTACCTGTCCTTGAAGCTCACAGCTGCCTTTGCTGTAACTTTCCAGCAGGCGGTGCCATTGAGCCGTGACGCCCCTCCTCTCCGGCCGTAGAAGAAGAGCTGCAGCCCGTCTCAGCATCAGCACCACCAGCAGAAACGTCTCCCTCCTGCGATCCTCTCCTCCTCCTCCTCCTCTCCGTCCACTGCGGAACATCGGCCTGTTCTCCTCGCGTCCCTCCGCCAGCGGCACACCCGGCCCGCCATGGACAACTCCGGCAAAGAGAAGGAGGCCATGCAGCTGATGGCTGAGGCCGACAAGAAGGTCAAAGCGTCCGGATCCTTCCTCGGAGGGATGTTCGGGTAAAGGATGCTCTCACTCACTCTGTTTACTCTGTTTACCTCTCTCTCATTTTGGATGTGGGGGGGTCCCTGCACGCGGGGCCTAACGCAGCCTTTAAATGCTTTAACGGAGAAAATCGTTTTAATAATCGTATAACACAGTTATGAAACCACTGTGTGTTTCTGTGGCGCTCAGTCATGACCGTCAGAGGCCTGATCAACCCCTGCATATATATTATTATGGGATATTCCCGTGATGTGCTTTATACACTCCTGCAGGAGCTGCTCGCTTCCTTCCTCTGTGACACCGTGTCCTTCTCACACATCTACACACCAACTGTCGGCGCATTTTATTTATTAGCAGCAGCGCGCTGAGAATAAAAATGTGAGCAGTCATCGCAGACACTGTGTCCCGCTGCTGTCACGCGACAGAAATGTGAATGTGGCACATCGATGCAGCTGCGGGAGGAGAGCGAGCTGGCACAGAGCGGGAGGCCGGGGAGGGACGCAGGGATGCGGGGAGAGGAGCGAGGGATCAGGCGGCGGCGGTGGAGATGATGATGCGGGTGTGTGTGTGTGTGTGTGTGTGTGTGTGTGTGGGCCGGGGCCCTTCATGTGTGGGAGGGGCGGATGTTTACATGCGAAATGGAAACACTGGAATCTAAATTTTGGTATGACGTAACCTGACAGATACATAGATACATATATTTGATTGATTTGATTTGATTGATCAAATGACTGGTTGATCGATTGATTGTGGCCCCTTTCCAGAGACATGTCACTGAACAGAGTGCTCCAGGTGCATCAACACCTCACTGTCATTATATTAAGCGCTTTCAACTGCACTAAAACCTTCTGTTTTATAAATGTACAGTGTGTTGTGAATGCTGCATGTAGAGAAATTGGACATAAATGTGAGTAAATGTACAAAATACAACAAAGGAAATATTCAGTGTCCCAAAACCGCCCGATGTTCAAGCTTCATTCTTGAGCTGAAACAGCTCAATGACTCGACACACAGAAAGTTAATGGGAAGCTATTTTGACAATCAGGGCCTCCATCTAGAAAGGGCCCCAACAGCCCCTCTTCTGGTCACTGTTAGTGTTCAGCGGAGGTCCAGCAGGGGGCGCCGTGTGCTGTGAGCTCTGTGTCATCACTGCGGCTGATTGTATCGACAGATTTACGACACTGAAAATACGTATTAGCTGCCTGTCGCCCTGACTGAGTTTATTCAAATTACAGTTTATTCTCATTTCATTTTATTTTATTTTACTTTGATTTAATTTTTATTTGATCTGATCTGATTTATTTCATTTTTTATGTTAATTAATTTAATTTAATTCAATCTGATTTCACCTCATTTTCAGAGTTTTTTCTTTTAATTTTTTTTACATCCCAGGACATCAACTGTTTCACATAAATATATGTAAAATACAAAAATACAAAACAACATTAGACTAAAAAAACTAAACCACATGACAAACAAATGCATCAAATTACATCAGACATTATGAAAAGTGGACGCAGATTTAAAATAAAAAATAAAATAAAAAAAATTAAGAACTGTTACAACATCAACCATAAAAGAGCCATTAAACAACAACCATCACTTGTCAGTGTGATTAATACTCTTATAACCAGTCTGATCCGACAGGAGCTGAAAACACAGATACACTGTGGGTCTCAAACGTTTCTCTTCATCAGGGAGAAAACTGTAAGATGAAATAAGACACACTTAGTTTGTTAGTTTGATTTCTGATGTTTTAATTTCAAACTAATTTACATCTAGTCGCTCCCTTCTCCCCTCAGATCCACCACCGCGTGTGTCCACATTTTACGTCGCCACCATATAAAATCAATATAACAGATAAACAACATCCATCAGTAACAACTCTGTGATCGGGCAGCTTCCTCCAACTTCAGAACTCAAATGGATCACATCTGTTTCCCCACACGGGACCAGCATGTTTTATTAATGAGTTAAGAGACGAAGAAAAGTTATTTGGGGTCATTTGGTGGTTTTGGCAGGTTGAGACGATCCACTGCAGAGAACATGAGATTCTCTGAAGAGCACAGGTGCTTTGATAAGCTGGCATAAGATACTTAGTGAAGACAAGATCCTACAGTCTAATGTGATCAATCAGTCAGACTGAATCTTATTGATAAACAGAGGTCTGGTTTGTGACTGTCGGACAGTGTGCAGGCTCTGCATTATCAGCTTAATGAACTTGATTTAATATCTCTGTTGTTGCCCATTTTCCTGCAGCAGCAGCAGCAGGAGATGCTGACTGTCACACTTTTACCTGAAGCGAACAACAAAATGGAGGAAATCCACTTCCTTCAACTGTCCACAGCTGCAAAGAGACTTTATTGATCCAATAACGGCATGAACATATTCAAATCTGTCATGGCAATGAGATTACGCACTTGTTATGCCCTTAATGTATTGCTGTTTGCATCCACGCTCTCTATGACTGATTGATTTTTATTTTGTGTCATGCACACTTACATGTGCCCCCAGGGCTTTACGACACAGTTACAGTGACGTTGCAGTAAACAGTCCAGAGTGCATGTTATTTTACTGCTCAGTCCAGGAACTGAAGACTCGGCTTTCTGGCTCAGACATGGCAAAGAAAGTCAGCCACCAAAAAGGTTCCCCCTCTGACACAGAACTTAAAATTTTCATGATCATCCAACCAAAAGAAGTCAACATGGATAGAGGTCATATTACTGAAAAGTACATTCCTTAAGTCTTCATATACGGGACAGTAAAAAAAAATGAACCTCATTCTCAACTTCATTCTGGAGTGGTGTTAAACCTTCTCTAAAGCTCCGCCTCCACCAAACCCTTCCAGTCCAGCACCTTTGGAACCAGCAGTGAACCTTCAGACATGGTACCTAGACCCTCGGTGTGTTCAGACAGTCTCTTAAATGTGGGCGGGGTTGTTGTCACTCACTGCTCCGTCCAGCACTCGCTGTATTTCCTCATCAGCGGTGACACAGATGGAAGTCTGCACCTGGTTTATCGTCCACAGAACGAGGCTGCACGCCCACATTTTCAGAACAAAATAGAACAGGCTGCAGTGAGAGTCTCTCTCCATGGGATATTTAAAAATAGCAGCTTTGTGCATTTAGTCCTTCTCAGGCAAGCTCAGGGGTTTAGTGTTGCTGTAGCCCACAGGAAGTGAGGATTAGAATATATGACCTTCACATAATCCGCTCCAAATTCATCTATATTTTTAAAGTCATTACTAAAAGTGTGTGTCATATAAAAACTAAAGTGATGCTCAAAGTTGTCACAGTGAAATTTAAGGTGTGCTGATGGATTCACGTCATCAACTCATGCATTGAGTAACATTACAAGTTAACGTTCCACCTTAAAAGTTGCCGGCAGTCGGCCCAGTGAATGAAGTTATTTTGTTCTCTTTCATTTTATAGTTGTAGTTTACTGATGTATGAACAGAGGTTACATAAAACCAGAGTGACCGTCCTCTACTGACCAATCAGACTGCAGGGTTTCTAGCTCCACCTTTTAGTAGCAGATCTGTGTGCTAGGTGCCCCAACAGAGGGGGGACCAAACATGGGGACGCTAAGGACGCTGCTGTTGGGACCATCCACAACTTTCACTGTGGAGACAGAAACAATGAACTGAACTGAACTGGACTGCTCAGTGGAAACGGGGCTTAAGACTAATGGTAGCGTTCCTGAGCGTAACTGTGCACACAGGGAAATTTGTCTTTTGTTTATTATTCTTCACACAAGGTTCCACACTGTAGCTGTTCTTTATGAGGCAATACAGTCGTAGTTTTGGTTTGTACCACGAGTCAACAGATCGTATTTCTCTACACATGAGAAACATGTCACTCCTAATCTCCTGAATATCACACGGTAACCTGTCCTGGAACATAAATGACAAGTTATTTAAATAAAATAATGATTTCAGCTCATTAGCCCAGAGACGACAGTGGGAGATGTCCCAAAATAAATATATTTTTGGCGAGTCTCTGTTCCGACATCTTCAAATCTATTCCAAAGCCGAAGCATTTGACGTTTATGTCTGATGGTTGGAGTTTCCCATCCCATATCTCCACTTATGGCCAAAACTGACGTAAATTTAAGGACTGCCAGGGAGGATCGAATCGCTCTGTTACAACGTGTACGTTCTCAGAAACCCCAAAGCTGACTGACTGTCAGGGCAGGATATTTATACTCCTCAGTTCAACGAATGAACTTCTTTCCACTGATTGTGAAACGTACTGTTTGTCTTGATTTACCACTCATCTCTCAGTCTGCTTGACTCGCCGTCCTCCGTGTGTTTCGTCTTCTTCAAATAGACGCCAAGCTGCAGAGCCAGAGCTCTGTCCCATATACAGAGACGTAAACACCATGTAAACTAGTTCATGCTACAGTCACATGGCCACGGATCACATATACAGTCGGCTACATGAGAATCAGATGCTCAAAATCTGAAACTGGAGTTTTATTTCTGGTCGTAGAGCCTTAAAAAAGCATCAGATTTTTGCCTCATAGGAGGCGAAATGTGATTTTTCGGAGACAGCTGCAGGGTGAACGTGTCCTCAGCTGACCTCTGCAGTGATGTCATACAGCTGGACAACGCTGCGTGTGAGTTTATGTTAGTGCTTCATATCAGAGTCAGAGTCAGACGGTTTGTAATGTTGAAGTTAACATTTGTCTTTTTAAAAATACATCACTGATTCGTATGAATAAAATAAATTATGTAAAAGGGAAATGATTCATCCTGATTTTGTGTGTGTGTGTGTGTGTGTGTGTGTGTGTGTGTGTGTGTGTGTTATAGGGGGAACCATAAGGTGGAGGACGCCTGTGAGATGTACGCCAGAGCAGCCAACATGTTTAAGATGGCAAAGAACTGGAGCGGTATGTGACACACACACACACACACACGTCACACACTCGTTCTGCATAATGAACAGAAAACACACATGAATCTGTGCACCGATAAACAAACTCCCACACACACACCCACAAACACACACAAGCACACATTCACATTTTAACAGGATATAAATGATTCAGCCGCCTGCAGAGAGACTTACATTACCACATGCAGCAGTAAGAGCTTCACACACACACACACACACACACAGCTCGTTCACATTCACATTCAGGAGTGTATTGATAATAAGTGAGACGTTGGTGGCTGCAGAGACCAGTGTGTGCACGAGATAGGACAGCTGTTCCAATAATAGCTGGTGCTCTGCAGAGTTTAGCTGTTTAGATGTGTGTTTGATGGTTCTGCTGCCTGGTGTGTGTCGACAGAGAGAACAGACAGTGAGAGGAACCGTTAAAAATGAGAAGTGGACTGAATTTCTGTGTGTGTGTGTGTGTGTGCGTAGCTGCGGGGAATGCATTCTGTCAGGCTGCTCGGCTCCACATGCAGCTGCAGAACAAACTGGACTCGGCCACCAGCTTCGTCGACGCCGGCAACGCCTACAAGAAGGCCGACCCACAGGGTGAGCGTCACTGTCTGACACACACACACACAGACACACACGCAGCTGATTCATTCAAACATATTAAAGTCTACCAATCTCACATTGCTCCTCGTTCTTTCCAAAAAACACCACTGGTACCCGACACATGTATGACGTTTGCTCTGTTCATGCTTGGCTAAAAGCAAATAAACCAGTGGATACACACGGAGCCGTGCACAGACATTATGCAGGGCAGGTGCACAAGTAGGAAAAAAGGTATCTCTTCTATCTTTGGAAGTGCTGGTGCAAAAATTAAATAAATAAATGTGTTTGCACGCTGCTGGGAGGCTTCTATCTGCCAGCACCAGAGGGTTTTTAAGGCCCAAATACAAATAGTACATTTGTGTGCAGGGAAATGTCAGAACAACACACATATGAGGTGTATAAATATCTATATTGTACACACTCAGCTGCTGCTACACATTAGTGTTCTACAATTATCATTTATTTATAACAGATAACAAAGAAAACAGCACCACACTGTGCACAATTTAGTCATCTAAGGAACTCTGGTGCGGTTGGTTTGTGGTGAGAAGGTGTTGCGACCTGGATGTGAAGCAACTGCAGTCACATGACACATTGTTTGGGTTAAACATGAGCATGTTACAGTCCTGGAGGATTATTAATGTGCACCTCCTCCTGTACTGCCTTAATATGCACATTCAGCACATCCAATGCATCAAAACATTGTTTTCTAGTTGGAGCCGCACCTCGTTTTCAAACTGTATGCTTTGACTAAAATGAACAATGACAGCAATATAGTCCACGATGAGCAGCGCTAAAATCAACCTGCGTAGTTGTCCCTCCATTGTGACATTAGAAAGTGTCACATTTATCTTGCAAGTGTTCTCTTCTTCAACGTTTGCTTTACTTCCTGGATTTTTCCCACATGGAAATTCTGACCAATCAAGAGCAGCTTTCTCACACAAGGCATTTGATCTCTAGGCAATTATACAACTTTGGAACAACATGAGTCCCTGATTCAGACCAAAGGAGACACTCTAGGTCTGACAGCAGCCTCAATAACCATCACGATCAACAAATCTTGACATGAAACTGAAAAATCCTCCTCTCTGGATAAATTAATTAATAAACCAACCTACCATCTGAACTAGGCCTGTGTTCACTTGCAGCAATCAGGCTGAGCACATTCTCCTCTCCCTCCTCACTTTATTTTCTCTCCTCCCCTCAGTTTGTTCTCCTCCTCTCCTCATGTGCTCCTTCTTGTGTTCTGAGAGATGAGACGTGCACTGCTCTCCTTCTCTGTGTCATTTTGTTTGATTTAATTATCAGAGACACAACCTGGGAGACATGAACATTATTTCAGGAAGTGGGAAGCAGTTCAGCATCTGTCTCTGCTCACGCTGGACAGCTGATGGAGCAGAATCTGGCAGAGTGACTTCACACCAGACTAGCCGACTTATTGTTAAACTTAACGATGGGTTATTGCCTCAATCAGCCTGGCTGTATCGAGATGTTTTAATAGTGGTTTATTTTCACAACGGTACTGAGACTCAGGGAAAACACTGTTGTTACCTTGCTGTCCTTTAAGGCAGGTCAGGGAGACGTGATGCTGCTCTGCAGGGCACTCGATTTGTGTTCATTGACTGTGGTGGCTGTGACAAGTGAAGTGAGGGGAGGGAGGGCCTGACGCTCCTGCAGTCTCACAGAATTAAAACCCATACGCAACACGCTTTTAACGGAGAACTGCTGAAACACAAAAAAATAGAAAATAAGAAAAAGAAATGGGAAAAAAACATCTTGCAAAAAGATCACTTATCTAAACACGACCAAAAGCGCAGGTGCTCGAGCACCACTTGGGGTCTCTGTGAACGTGTCTGGCAGCAGCGGCAGTTGATTGTAATGGACGTGCATCGGGAAATGTGTCACGCTGCAACCGTGTCCCACGTATTTTACCCGATAGGTTTAACATAGACTGTGCAGAATACAATATGTACTTGTCGGTGAAGATTCTCAGTCATCCAGGTCGTGGTAATCATAAGTGCTACATCGTAGGCAGCTGGCATTGCTTGTGTTTCTTGAAGACGTTTTGCGTCTCATCCAAGAGGCTTCTTCGGTTCTAATTGACTGGTATGAAGTTGCAGGCTATAAACCCTGCGGGGTCTCCACCCACACAGGATTTACCGTGATGTCACCCATTGGATTGTGGACTGTAGTTTTGAACCTTTGAGTTTGCCGTCTTGTGTTTGGGAGCCAGAGGGGACCATATTTGGGCGCGAGTGTGGAGCTGTGGAGGAGCGAGGGATGGATCTGACTCCATAGACTGTGGTGATGTCACTCAAGCAGCCCCGCCCTTAATTATGCACACCTTTAAGTCTTAATAAAATGTAAACAGTTGAGTTCACCCCTGAACAGCTGATATAAATGTTGCAATTAACTACAGAGACCAAAACTGTTTTGTTTTTCTTTTGCTATAAAATTTGTCATGTTAACATGGAGGTCTGCGGGGATCGACTGTCTCAGCCTGCAGTGGCCCTAAACGTAATATATTACTGCAACACGTTACGTCTGTAGCATGTTACCCCAACACTGATAATGAGTACTTTTATGTTTGGTACTTTCATATTCTGATGCTGATACTTTTGGAAAACATTTTGAATGCAGTTCTTTCAGTATTTCTACACTGTAGCATTTCTTCTGTTTCGTGACGCTGGCTGCCTCACATGTTGAAAAAGGGAAGCCTCTGTATCACAGTCAGAGTCGGGACCCTGCGGAGGTATCGCTGGCAGATTAAATTGGGTCCCTGGGTTGCTCTTGAAAAATTGATATCTGGGTTATACTGCAGCGGCCCTCCTGCCTCCCTGTGATGAGCTTAATACAATACTGAGGGTTAGCAGGTTAGTCGTCACAGTGGGAGGAAACTCAAGAGTTTTAATTTGACTCAGTTTCTTTGTGTTTGTAACATCCAGCGTTTCTCTCTCATCTGTTTCCTTCCAGAGGCCATCAACTGTCTAAATCAGGCCATCGACATCTACACTGACATGGTAAGCTCTGCCTCAAACATCAAACTGCTCCCTGTGACTGATCTCTCAATAATAACCCTGGATGTGTGTGTGTGTGTGTGTGTGTGTGTGTGTGTGTTACAGGGTCGGTTCACCATCGCTGCCAAACATCACATCACTATAGCCGAGATTTATGAGGCTGAGCTGGTCGATATCGAGAAGGTATATAATTATTTTCAGCCTCCTGTCCTCAGTCTTTTTCATTATGTTTGTTGTTGAATATAAATTATTATTTTCTTGTTTGTTTTCAGGCCATCGCCCACTACGAGCAGGCAGCAGACTACTACAAGGGAGAAGAATCCAACAGGTACATGTGCTGAAACCAACACACACACACACATTAACGCAGCTGAAAAGATTAGTCCAATAATCCATCAGTCTGTCAACAGAATATTAACTTGTCTCGCAGTGAAATCTGACAGTGGTGGTGCAGTAGATATTGTGCACAGTGGTGCAGTGAGTCAGAGTTAAAGGTGCAGCCCTGTAACACCCTGATGAGGTGGTCAGTGAATGATGATGACTCCCACTCCCACAGATTTATTACAGCAAAGCCTGACGACCTTTAATGCATAATCCGTCATCCAAATGAGCTCGGCCTGGACGATATTACTCTTTATACTTTCAGGAGCATAAAGCCGTTAACTCGTGGGTTTCTTTGTGTTTGTTTCAGCTCAGCCAACAAATGTCTCCTGAAGGTCGGACACTACAGCGCTCAGCTGGAGCAGTACCAGAAAGCTATTGAAATCTATGAACAGGTAAGAGAGACGGTTTATCAAGTAATGACCACACATGTATAATATCCATCCATCCATATATAATCCCTCCAGCATGTTCAGGAGGATCCTGATCAGATGTTGAACCACCTCAACTGACCACTTTCGACATGAAGGAGCAGCGGCTCTACTCCGAGCTCCTTTCAGATGTCCAAGCTCCTTACAGATGGCTCCAGAAGTCCAGACACACATTAGAGGAAACTCATTTTGGCCGTTTGGCCCAAGGCATCCCCCAGGGTTTGATGCTTGGTCCCCTCCTGTTCATCCTCTACATGCTCCCCCTTGGCAACATCATTTGCAACCATGGTCTCAACTTCCACTGCTATGCTGATGACACCCGGCTCTACATCTCCACTACATCCATCACCACTGAAACTCAGTACACTCTGACCACCTGCCTCAACAACATCAAGTCCTGGAAGCAGGCCCTGACATGATCATCATCAGTGCCAAATCTCTCACCAAACCTCTCACAACTTCTGCCTCACTGTTGACATTTCAACTCAACACAACCTTGGAGTCATTTTCGACAACATCCTCTCTTTCAAAAAACATATAAATCACATCATCAGCACTGCCTTCTTCCACCTAAAAACACAGCTCGTCTCACCCATCACTCTCCCCCTCTGCTCTCATCCATGCCTTCGCCAATCCAGAGTTAACTGTAACAGCATTCTTTATGGTACACCATCCAAAAAGAATTAAAAAAACTCCAGTACATCCAGAGCTCTGCGTCTGCGCACCCATTCCCAAACCCGTGATCACATCCCCCCTGTCCTCCAGAACCTCTACTGGATCCCCTGTCCTTCGACATCCAACACAAAGTCCTTCTCCTCTATAACCAGGCCCCCTCCTGTCTCACTGACCTGCTCCACCGCCACATTCCTTCCCACAGCCTCCGCTCCTCTGATACCAACCTCCTGACTCCACCACTCAGGACCAAGCACTGAACCCAGGGTGACAGAGCCTTCTCCACAGCCGCCCCCGCGCCCCCTCAAACACAGGCTGCACCGAACTGTCCTGGTTCAAATCACTCATCAAAACTCATCTTTTTCAAAACGGCATTTAATGTGTGAATGATGTTTGTATTTTATTGTTGTCTGTTTTAAGATGGTTTTAACCCATGTAAAATGTCTTTGAGTACAATGAAATGTGCTCTCTAAATAAAATGTATTATTATTATTGATATTATTATTATATCCTGAAGTAAACATTTTCAAGAATCCTTAAAGAGAAGATTTGACGATGTTTTGTGCAACCAATTTTATTTTTCAAGGAAACCTAAACTCAGACTTTAGGAGTAGAGTCTGCATGTCTTGCTCGCTGGTCAAGATACTGAACCCCAAATTGCTCCGACGGCTCGGTGTGTGTGAATGTTTAAGCGGAGTGGCAGGTGGCACCTCAGCACGGTAGCCTCAGCCACCAGTGTGTGAATGAATGAATGTGACGTGTAGAGTTAAAGCGCTTTGAGTGATCGGCCAGGGGCTATACAAGTGCAGGCCTGTTCACCATTTACCGGGCGGTACTGGGCTGGAATAATATTTCAGAAGGGGTATATGATTTTAAAAAAAAGTTTGCTACAACTGTCCAACCTGATCACACGCTGCCTTTAAACCTCAATGACTGTGTGTGTTTGTATTTCTGTGTGTGTGTTTCAGGTTGCTATGAGCACCATGGACAATCCTCTGTTGAAGTACAACGCTAAAGAGTATTTCTTCAAGGCTTCACTGTGTCACTTCATAGTGGACGAACTGAACGCCAAGGTACACACACACACACACACACACACACACACACAGACTGTCAGACAGCCACGTATACACACTGATGTACCAATGCCTTGTGTTGCAGTTGGCCATAGAAGTATGAGGAGATGTTTCCCTTCTCAGACTCCAGAGAGCTCAAACTCTTAAAGGTACATTTTTATTTTTTCATCTCTGTCTCTACATTTTTATTATATTTTTTCATAAAAGGAAACACACTTGGCTCAATTGGCACTTGACACACGCACTTCAAATTAAAACATGATTTATTATTATATTATTTATCGTTTAATATGCATAAAAAGCTTTTTGTGGGTAAAAAACGTTTATTTTTCCCATAAATATCATTAATATTATATTAAAGGTCATGCCTTCTCCACCCAGTTTTGGTGGAGAAGGTTCACTGTCTTGATAGAAAACAATCTCACTAAAAAGCAGCCATGTTTGATGGCTATAAAGCAGCTGTGAGCAGAATGAGTCGCTGTTTGTCTTGAGCTGTGGTCTCTCAGTGACAGCTGATTGGCTCCGAACTGCAGTCGGCAACACGCTGACTTATTAACGTTAATTTTAGCTTGGCTCGTTATGAGCTGGTAACTAGCGTCTAGTGGTCCGGTGCACTCTGCAGAGGGAAGTATGGTGAGGCGTTCAAGTGCCGTTCACCAACACTGACTTGATTGCAGTCTTCACCACAAGACTACAAACATGTCCTTCTCATGAGGTTAAACATTAGCTCTGAGCTCATCTCGACACGTAATTCTGCTGAGTGACTATCATCACTCTTTGCCACCTGCCGTCTTCACCATGACACCTCGTGAGCTGCTTCCCTCCACTAACACAATGAAGTACATGTCACACCCTCTCAGGTTGGGATAGTGCACCCAAAAATGAAACTTCAGCCATTATCTACTCAGCCATATGTCGAGGGAGGCTCAGGTGAAGTTTTAGAGTCCTCACATCACTTGCAGAGATCCAAGGGGAGAGGAGGTAGCAACACAACTCCACCTAATGGAGGCTGACGGCGCCCCAGATTCAAATGTCCAAGAACACATAATTGAAACCACAAAATATCTCCATACTGCTCGTGATCCAAGTGTCCTGAAGCCCCGACATAAAAAGCTGTTTGGAAAAACCTCATTTGAACTCTGTTTTTAGCCTCATTGTAGCCTGTAGCTCTGACTGACTCTCTGGGCACCGTGCTCATGTGTGTGCGCTTGAGCGAGACCGTGACACATGGGCACCACCTTCATGGTGGTCAACTTTTTTGTGTCGGGGCTTCAGGACACTTGGATCACTACAGACAAGCAGTATGGAGATATTTTGTGGTTTCAATTATGTGTTTTTGGACGTTTGAATCTGGGGCGCCGTCAGCCTCCATTAGGTGGAGTTGTGTTGCTACCTCCTCTCCCCTTGGATCTCTGCAAGTGATGTGAGGACTCGAAGACTTCACCTGAGCCTCCCTTGACATATGGCTGAGTAGATAATGGCTGAAGTTTCATTTTTGGCTGCATTATCCCTTTAAAGGGGAAAACAGTGAGCAGGTAACAATATGAAATGTACAAATGGAGCATATTCATGATTTGCAGAAACGTACAATGCCAACATTTTCCTCTGGGGACGGGCTGCTGTAATATAAACAGCTGGCACTTCTATGTCATAGCAAGGTTGAAGGTCATCTCAGTGATTTGCAGAAACATGACCATGAGGTCGAGTCCATGAGGGTTTAAAACTCTGTGTTCAAAACATTTTTGACGCTCACACACTCAGTGTCACTTGATGTTAGTAAAGTTTCCTGTTGTGTCTCCACAGAAACTCCTAGACGCCCATGAGGAGCAGAACAGCGAGGCGTTCACGGAGGCCGTGAAGGAGTTTGACTCTGTGTCTCGTCTGGACCAGTGGTTGACCACGATGCTGCTCCGCATCAAAAAGACCATCCAGGGAGACGCTGGGGACCTGAAATAGACGAGTTTAGAGACGGGGGAGAAAGGGAGGGACAGGGGGGGAAAGAAAAGAAGGGGGAGGGTATTGGTGAATAAATGAAAGGAAAGAAGAGTGACATGGCGTTTTAAGACGTGCTTTGGTGGAAGAAAGTGTCAAAATGAGGATAGACGGAGACACAGACAGATGAAGAGGGGGTGTCAGGGAGGGAGGGTGGGACTGAGGGAGTTTACAGTTGTACATCAGTCTGCATGTGACCCCCCAACTAAATAAGCATCACCTTTAAACCACCTTTAGACGACCCCGTGTCCCTGCTCCTACAGTATTGCTCTCCTAACACTGGACTGAATTGTACTTAAAGAGACAGAAATAAAAGGTGAGTGTGTGTGTGACAGAGAGTGTGTGTGTGTGTGTGTGTGTGTGTGTGTGTGTGTGTGTGTGTGTGATCTCTGCAGTAAGGTAATTTATCCACTCTTTGATGGGAAAGTGTGCAGCTCATATCAGATTTAAGGATATATGTTATTAAAAAAGGAAAATAATGTTATTTGAGAGATTACTGATATTTATTGTCAATACAGAAAATATTATTTATTGTTTATTCTGGTTCTCAGTGTTACAATTCGTCTTAATATTTTAGGTATTAGCCCCTCCTCTCCCCTCCTTTCTTCTCCTTCACCTCTCCTGACCTGTTCTCCCCTCTCCTCCTCCTCCTCCTCCTCCTCCTCCTCCTCTGTCCCCCCTCGTCCTCTCCTCACCCTCACACCCCGTCAGAGTCAGTGATATCACCCATCGTGATCGGTTTGTGTTCTGGCCAGCGGTTGGTCGGTGCAGTTAGCCACCAGTGCTTAACCCCCGTCACTGCCTCGTTTGTGCATGTCTGTTGTCATGTTGATGTAAGTGTTCTCCGTGTCGTGCTATGTGTGAAGAACATACATGTAGCCTGGTATCATTTGTGTGAAATCAGTAAATATGTACCTCAGATACCGAGTTGAAATAAAAACATCATCGCTCTGGATTTCTGCCTGCTCTCTGGTGCACTGTCAGGCGTGTGGTATGAATGTAAGCACGTGGTTGTTTGAAGCATTTAGAGCCAAGGTCACATCACGACCGCGACACTGAATGCACTTTGTTCTCATGCGACAACCAGCAGGCCGTGATGTCATCCTGCAGCAGCGACTCTTCCCAAAGTACAACATCAGTCTGGACTAAATCAATACTTATAATAATTATAACATAAACAACATTTACAGTTTGTTTTAACCCCCAAAGTGACTTATTTCATGCACTTTGTCGATACCATTTCTGTACTCCAGTGTCTCTAACTTTCCCTCCAAAAACTGCATCTATAGGCAAAGAGGCTAAAAGAACTCAGAACTGAACAATCATGTTAATAAAATGATGCAGTTGTTTAATTATGGAGTACCTGTGAGAGGTGACAGCAGGTCCATGACATACTAGACACTCTGCACTCCAAAATTTAAAGATTCTGTTTAAACTCACTTATTTTGTTTTTTGTTTTATCTTATTGTACGTCATATTTTTTTATCTTTATTCAATTTTTATTTATTTTTATTATTTTATTTTATTTTTTCAATTTATTACGTTTTTGTATTTTATTCTATTTGTTACTGTATATTATTTATTCATTTTTTACTTTATTTTATTCAGTTATTTATTTTTTTACTTTATTATACTATATTGTATTTTTATTTAATTGTATTTTACCTTATTTTATTATTTTATTTTATATTTTTTCATTTTATTAATTTTATTCTATTTGTTACTGTATATTATTTATTCAATTTTTTTTACTTTATTTTATTATTTTATTTTATTCCGTTATTTATTTTATTTATTATTTTCTTATTGTTTTTTTTTTACTTTATTATATTTCTTTTACTTTATTTTATTATTTTATTTTATTCCGTTATTTATTTTATTTTATTTATTATTTTCTTATTGTTTTTTTTTTTACTTTATTATATTTCTTTTACTTTACTTTATTATATTGTATTTTACTTTATTTTGTTATTTTATTTTATTTTTGTATTTTATTACATTTTAGTATTTTATTCTATTCGTTACTGTGTATTATTTAGTCAATTTTTACTTTACTTTATTATTTTATTTTATTCTGTTATTTATTTAATTTTATTTATTATTTTATTTTAATTTCTTTTTACTTTATTTTATATTGTATTTTTATTTAATTGTATCTTACCTTATTTTATTATATATATTTTTTTACTTTGTTTTATTGTTTTATTTTATTTCATTTTATTTCATACCACAGAGGTCTCAGCAAATGTACCTACAACTGTAGGTTTATCACACAACCACAGGAGGGAGCTGTCACATTTAATAAAGTAGGTTATTAACTATTGCAGTGGGCTAATTACAGGGAAGAAAACAAGTAGCACATTACATTATTAAAACATCAGCGAGTTCTTTTAGTTAAATCCTCATTGTGCGTTTACTTGTGACTACTTGTGACTCATTTGTTTTTATTGACTTCATCACCTCAAATTGTGTCAACATCAGGCAGGAGCAATTATTTATTTTTACTTTTTTTTTTTTAATATTTTTTGGGGCTTTTTTAGCCTTTAATGTATAGGACAGACGAGCGTGAAGGGGGAGAGAGAGAGAGTGACATGCAGCAAAGGGCCACAGGCTGGAGTCGAACCCGCGCAGCTGCGGCCAGGAGCAATTATTTATCATTTTTAAGAAAAGAAAAATAAACAGACCAACACAAAGACGAGAGATAGAATTTATCAGCGATGGTGGAAATGATGCACCAACATAACAAAAAGAAACACAAAGGTGACATCATAGGCTGGAGAACATTGAGAGAGACAAAGGTTTGTTTGGGTTTTTTTCTAACAAAAAGGCAACAAAAACAAAAAGGAGACACCCTCAGGTTATAAAATAAGGAGCACAAAAAGGGAGACACATTAAAAGAGCAAAGACCCAGATACAGATGGATTCAGTAGTTGCAAAGTTACTTATGAGCAAAGTGAAGGACGGAGAACAAATGTTCACGTATGAATGTGATATTTACCCAAAATAACAATAGCTGAAATATTTGAGTCCAGGGGCCTGTATCACGAAGCGAGATCAACCTTTCCTGGGTTACCCAGACCTATCCTGGGTTGACTAACCCTAACAATGGCAATCAGGATAATCAGTATCACGACGCTGGATATCAACTCAGTAACTTAACCCAGAGTTGCTTTATCAAGAGCCGTGAACATGCACGCAGCGGACCAATCACAGTCATGAGAGAAGCGCAGCGTCACTGAGCGTCATTGAGCGTCCTCACAGAGCGCCGTATGTGAGGGGAGAAACAGTATTTCTCGTGAGGATCAAAGATTAACTCTACTAAAATATAAGGAAGGAGAAAAGCAATATTACAGAAAAGGCCGACACCGTGGCAGCTGCAGGAGGAGGAAACATGCGTGGCAACGCATAACGGGATGAATAATGTTTAGTTTTAGTTTAGATTAGTTTATTTGCACATGATGTTAAAAACAGACATTATAAAATTACCAAGATTAATAAAAGAAAAGTGCCGGAGAGGTTAGAAGCCACTAAAAGCTTATCAAAGAATTCCCCTGTCAAAACATCAATGAAATCACATAATAGAGAAGAAAGAAAAACGGGTCAGGAAAGAAGAAATAGAGGAGGAGAGAGGGAAAATCAAGACAACACAAGGTAGCAAATAAAATTATGTGTAGGTTAAATTACTCATCACTGGTTCAAGTACCTCCAGTACCTGTACCTGCACATCTGACACTGATCACACCCTTGAATCCCATGAAATCAATGCTGAATGATTTCTGAAGATGTGAGGACAGGCCTCTCCTCTGACAATGTTCAAATCTAGGCTCAAAACAGCTCTATTTCACTGTGCATATGACTGACAGGATCTTATCTGCACTCTTCTCTTTTAAAGTTCATTTTATAATGATTATTTATGTTTTTATTTTGTATTGTGATTTTAATGCATTTTCTTCTGTAAAGCACCTTGAATTACTTTGTGTACGAATTGTGCTCTACAAATAAACTTGCCTTGCCTATATGCTGTGATAACAAAAAATGAAAACAGAAACCTGTTGAAAAATGTTCTAAAAGTAGTAGGTAGAAGTAAAACTTATATGTTCCTTCCCCTCTTTCACTTTTCTTCTATTAACTTAAACTATTTGCACAATTTCTTACATGTATATATAGTTACATACAACAATTAAGATATTTTTACAACCCAGTTTTCTAATTATATTACATTCCTAAATTATTTACAACTTGTGTTATGAAGATATTTACACTGCTCAGAAACTGAAGGGAACACTCAATGGTCACAGTGTAACAGGAAGTCAGTTAAACTTCAGGGATATCAATGTGTCCATTCAGGAAGCACAAGTGATTGTGAATCAGTTTCAGCTGCTTTGGTGCAAATCAAAGTGACAACAGGTGCAATGGAGAGGCAAAAGCAAGACAAGCCCCAAAAAGGGAATGTTTTACATGTGGTGTCCACAGACAGTTGCTCTCTCCTGATCCTTCCTGACTGATTCTTCTCTAGTTTGGTCTTCTGCTAGTGTCCTTGGCACTACTGGTAGCATGAGGCCGTACCTGCAGCCCAATCAGGTTGAGACCAGATACCAGGAGACCGGCCGTTACACCAGGAGAGCTGGACAGGGCCGTAGAAGGGCATCAACCCAGCAGCAGGACCACTATCTGCTCCTCCTGGTGCAGAGGGCCCTGGGTTCCTCCTGGTGCAGAGGGCCCTGGGTTCCTCCTGGTGCAGAGGGCCCTGGGTCATACAGGCAGTCGGGGGCCGTACACACTACTGAGTCACATGATGAGTTGGATCAGCTGTGATTTCAATTTTTTACTTTGATTTTCGGTGTGATTTTGAATCCAGCCCTCAGTGGGTTGATGATTTTGGTTCCCACTGACTGTTACGTCATTTTGTTCTCAACAAGTCCTGTACAGACTGAACTATCTGTTCAGCAGTGAGAAAGTTTCTCTAACAGTAGGAGACTCTCCGTCCTACAGAGAACACAGAGACACTGAGGAGCCAGAGCAGAACCCAAACCCAGGATAAAGAGGTTCAGTGAATGTGGTGTTGAAGGTGTGGAGGTGGATCAGTGTGTCAGAGGAGACTCTGAAGAAGGACAGAGTGCCAGCAGGACAGTCCACATACACTGCTGCTCTACCAGAGGAGGAAGAGAAGGAGGAGGAGGGGATGGAGGATGTTTCTATGTTATTGTACCACACAGAGTAAAAACCACCATCAGAGCAGATCAGACTCCAGGACTGATCATTCCATCCAAACAAACAGTCCTCTCTGTCTCCTCTCCTCCTGATTCCTCTGTAACTCACTGATATATCAACCCATCCTCTCCACTCGACCTCCCAGTAACAGCGACCAGTCAGACCAGTTCTACACAGCAGCTGAGGCCAGTAGTCAAATCTGTCTGGATGATCAGGATATGACTGATCCTCCTTCACATGTGTCACCTTCCTGTTGTTGTCAGACAGTTTGAGGCGTCTGTTCACTGTGTTTGTGTCGATTGTGAGTTCACAGGAATCTGATGGAGAGAAGAAGACACAATACAGCTGCAGTTATTCATCTATCATCACTCTGATGATGACATCAGAGATTTGAATGAGTGATGTCACAGTTTGAAGATGAAATGAAAAACACACTTACACTTCCTCAGACCTGGTGTCAACCATCGGACTCCAGCAGGCTCCACCCTGAAAGGAGGAGGGGGGTCAGAGCAGCACTTCCTCTTTCACCATGGAAACATGGACATTACATCACTCTCATACACACAGCTTTGTTATTGTCTCACATGGACTGACATGTTCATCACTGATTATTAATCAGCTGATATTGTTTTAGTTCAGTGTACCTGAGCAGGTGGTGTTTCAACAGTTTACTGTGGCTTCATCACCACCACACAACACTTGACCATTACAGTCAGCTGATCCATTGTCAATATACAAGTATTGATTATTGGGGCTTTGAAACCACCTGTTTTACTCCTGATGAGTGACCTGCTTTGTTTGTGTCATAAACAAACCAAATCCAGGTGAAGCTAAACTCCTTTTAAATCAGGAAACATTCCCATTATGATGACACCCATTGGTGGCAGATGATGAAGACCAAAACACCCCCCACTATTGTTTCATATGAGCCCACAAACCTGCAGCATGACCACATTGACACACGTCAACCCACCACGAACCTCCAACGTGTCAGGATACACCACTGTCCTATTATCCAATGTTGAAAGAAGACAAGGCTCCAGAAACATTTCATCAGCTTCCCTCCCTGTTTTGGCCCATCCTGGCTACTGTTCCCTGACTACTTGTGTCTGTATTGATGGTCTGATGTGGGACACAAACAGTTTGATGAGTCAGTGTTTATCAGCTGTGGTTGTTTGAGGTCAGCTTGGTGTGTCAGGGTCATATGAGCCAGGCTGACAGTGTGACAGAGACAAAGTTTCCAGCTCTACCTCCTCTATCAGACTGAGTGTGTGTGGCTGCAGCAGGCCTCTTCATACCTGAGAGTGTCCAGTCTCCAGTGTGGATCCTTCAGTCCAGCCGACAGCAGCTTCACCCTGAGTCTCCTGGATGATTGTAGCTCAGGTCCAGCTCTCTCAGATGGGAGGGGTTGGAGCTCAGAGCTGAGGCCAGAGAAGCACAGCCTTCCTCTGTGATCAGACAGCCTGACAGACTGCAAACACACAAAACAACACACATGTCACATAATGTGAGGGTGTGTACCACAGTACTGCCATACTGTCGCCTACTGTGGGGTTACATCAACATTATTACTGACTTTTTTCTAGTCCCAACCAAACACCCACTAATGTCCACCAACTATCTGACAACATCACTGATTCCTCTCTGATATTTCAAGTTCCAACAACAGAGAAAAAAACAAGATAAAACATGTTGATGGAAAGAGACTGAAACACAAAACACAACTGGTTTGAAATCATATCAGCAGAGACAATCCTGTGATGGTTATGAGTTTATCAACTAATGTAAATCAGGATCTAAGTGGCCATCAGTTGAACATGTTGATGAATCCTGACCTGAGAGTTTCCAGTGTACAGTGTGAACTCTTCAGTCCATCAGACAGAAGCTTCACTGCTGAATCCTTCAGGTGGTTGTTACTCAGGTCCAGGTGTCTCAGACTGGAGGACTGGGAGCTGAGAACTGAGGACAGAGCTTCACAGCTTCTCTCTGAGAGGTTACAGCCACTCAGCCTGAAGAGACGATGTAAAGAAAAAATGATAGTAAGTTGAAAAGACAACAGAGCATTTAAGTTATGATATATGAATCCAACTGTCTCTGTACTTACAGAGCTTTGTTGGAGGCTTTGACCACTGGCAGCAGCCTCAGAAGAGCCTCCTCTGAAGCAGAGTATTCTTCAGGTCAAACACGTCCAGATCTTCTTCTGATGACAGTAAGATGAAGACCAGAGCTGACCACTGAGCAGGAGACAGTTTATCTGTGGAGAGACGTCCTGAACTCAGGGACTGTTGGATCTCCTCCACTAGAGAACGATCATTCAGTTCATTCAGACAGTGGAACAGATTGATGCTTCTCTCTGCAGACAGATCCTGGTTGATCTTCTCCTTGATGTACTGGACTGTTTCCTGATTGGTCTGTGAGCTACTTCCTGTCTGTCTCAGCAGACCTTGTAGGTGTCTCTGATTGGTCTGCAGTGAGAGACCCAGGAGGAAGCGGAGGAACAAGTCCAGGTGTCCATTTGGACTCTGTAAGGCCTTGTCCACAGCACTCTGGTGGAGATACTTCAGATTCTGTTTGTCTCTGAAGACTTTAGACCACCTGGATGTTGTTTGTTGTTCTTCCATCAGATTGACTCCAGAGTTGATGAAGGTCAGATGGACATGAAGAGCAGCCAGAAACTCCTGAACACTCAGATGGACGAAGCAGAACACCTTGTCCTGGTACAGTCCTCTCTCCTCTTTAAAGATCTGTGTGAACACTCCTGAGTACACTGAGGCTGCTCTGATATCGATGCCACACTCTGTCAGGTCTGATTCATAGAAGATCAGGTTGCCTTTCTGCAGCTGATCAAAAGCCAGTTTTCCCAGAGACTCAATCATCTCCCTGCTCTCTGGACTCCAGTGATGATCTGTCTCAGCTCCTCCATCATACTTGATGTTCTTCACTTTGGTCTGAACCACCAGGAAGTGGATGTACATGTCAGTCAGGGTCTTGGGCAGCTCTCCTTCCTCTCTGCTCTTCATCACATCCTCCAGAACTGTAGCAGTGATCCAGCAGAAGACTGGGATGTGGCACATGATGTGGAGGCTTGGTGATGTCTTGATGTGGGAGATGATTCTGCTGGCCTGCCTCTTCTTTCTGAATCTCTTCCTGAAGTACTCCTCCTTCTGTGGGTCAGTGAACCCTCTGACCTCTGTCACCATGTCAACACAGTCAGGAGGGATCTGATTGGCTGCTGCAGGTCGTGTGGTTATCCAGAGGCGAGCAGGGAAGCAGTTTCCCCCTGATGAGGTTTGTCAGCAGCACATCCACTGAGGTGGACTCTGTAACATCAGTCAGGATCTCATTGTTGTGGAAGTCCAGAGGAAGTCGACACTCATCCAGACCGTCAAAGATGAACACAACCTGGAACTCTTCAAACCTGCAGATTCCTGCTTCTTTGGTTTCAGTAAAGAAGTGATGAACAAGTTCCACCAAGCTGTACTTTTTCTCTTTCAGCACATTCAGCTCTCTGAAAGTGAATGGAAATGTGAACAGTATGTCCTGGTTGGCTTTGTCTTCAGCCCAGTCCAGAGTGAACTTCTGTGTTAAGACTGTTTTCCCAATGCCAGCCACTCCCTTTGTCATCACTGTTCTGATTGGTTCATCTCTTCCAGGTGAGGCTTTAAAGATGTCTTCTTGTCTGATGGTTGTTTCTGGTCTGTGTGGTTTCCTGGATGCTGTTTCAATCTGTCTGACCTCATGTTCATCATTGACCTCTGCAGTCCCTCCCTCTGTGATGTAGAGCTCTGTGTAGATCTGATTCAGAAGGGTTGGGTTTCCTGCTTTAGCGATCCCCTCAAACACACACTGGAACTTCTTCTGCAGCTCAGATTTCAGTTTACGCTGACAGACTGCAGATAGATGTCCTGAATGAACACAACAAAGAAGATCAGTAAGACAAAGAAAATATTTCAACATGTCATTTCCTCAAAGAATGAGTATATGAATATATTTTGGTGCGTCTCTTGAGACATTAGTAAACGTCCCATTTATCCATCATGTTAATCTTTATAGAAATCCTCTTACTGCTCTGCAGACAGTCAGCCAGCTCCTCCTGCTTCATTCTCCTCAGGAAGTTCAGTGTGATCTTCACAAATGCCTCTCTGCTGCTCCTCTGCTCTTCATCCTCACCATCCAACCCCTCCTCATCCTCCCTCTGACTCTCTAAGCATTCTGGGTAATGTGAACTCAGAACCTTCTGGATCTTCTTCAGCTCGTTCTTGACAAAAGTGAGGATGTTCTCCTCCAGCAGCTGGAACAGAATATTATATGAATGACACAATCAAACATCAGATCCATGTTGGACACACTGACAATCCACTGGTGTAAAAAGTGCAGCATGGAGATGATTGTGAAGAGAATAGATGTCAAAGTAGTTGTTGTACATGTACAGACCATAAATATGGAGTCCAGGTGTGTTTGATGCTGCTGGGCAGACTGACCACTGGAACCTCTGAGCTCTCCTGGTCCACTCTGTGGAGGAATCATCAACAGTGAGCTCACATGATGTTTGCACCAGGAGACTGTAGAACTTATATCATTTACAAAAACACACACAGACCAGTTAGTTAAAGACGTGTTCTGTCATGATTGATCAGAATGAAAACTAGATGTAAACAACACTGTAAATGATGGACACCTGATTCTGTGTCTCATGACTGAGGATCACAACAGTTAGTTCATCTGTTTCATTCAACAGTTTCATTCACTTACAGCAGCTCAGAAGAAGGACGTCCATCTTTGAAGGTAATCGAACGACTGAAAGACTGATCACTCTTGATGGACACACAGCTGGGTACAGGGGACTTTTCTCTCTGCTGCTGGAAACTGATAGAAACACTGACATTTACTGAACATACAAGATTTCTATTCAGCATAAAACACAGCATAGATATTCCTTGAGCTGGCTGGTGGATGTGTGTGAGGCAGCGGCGTGTGTGCTTAAAGGCACTGATCACCACAATCTGATGTGATACTTGGAATTTTGGAATTTTATAGCAGTGCCAGGCTCACACTTGATGCTGTTGACCTGCCCCTACACTTGAAACTGTGACCTGTGTTTGTCTTTGGGCCACAGCACATCTGGGAGCACGGCCAGTTTCTGTCAGTGATAAAGCTTTGTCTTTGTCATTTGTGGGTGGAGCCTGCACTACATTCCCTGATTATAATTGCAATTAGCAATCTGAGGCTTTAGCTTCAATCAGAGGGTGTTTCTGGAGGCATCTGTGAAACCAAAGACTACTTACCTACAAAGGCTGGGACATAAGGGCAACCCTTTGTGTTTGCACCAGGAGACTGCTTTAAGTTATGAATTAAGCAGTTAGTTAAAGATGTTGTTCTCTGACATAATTGATTGTAATGAAAACCAGATGGAAACAACACTGTAAAGGACTGTCCACACCAAGAACTATAACTATAAATATAACTATAAATATACAGTTTTAAAAATCGTTCTAAACTCAAGTGTTCGGCAGCGTCCACACTACAACTATAACGACAACGATAGTGGTGGACGATATCGTTTGGATCACTTTCAGAGCGATTTGATGAACGATAGAAACACTGACAGCCAATCAAAATCCATCCGAAATGACAGGTCGAGACGTTCATCACGTCACATATACCCACTAAGAAAGCTCCAGGATTTCCATACACCCACTTAAAAATGCACAAAGATCCGTAACAATATAGTTTTGTGACAGAATCTTAACTTCAGTGATTTTGTTTTGCAAATACCCGGTAAATAACTGCAATAAAATACATTTTGCAGGGGAATGCGTCTCCTCTTTTCCCCTCCATTCATAAAATTCAGGAGCCAGGATGAAGTTACTGAGGGGGGCAAATCTTTATTATGCAACATAGGTTCACACAGTGAGTTATAAAGAGCGCACAGCCGTACGTAATTGTCGCGCGTAATGACAGCTCGTCGCCGGTGAAACACTAAACTGCACGTCTTCATTCATGTTTGTCTCATGACAGATGGAGCTGACAGACAGACAGACAGGTGGAGCAAGCGGCAAATTGGTTTTCTTTTTCTTTCTCGCAACACAACAGGTCATCAATATCCATTTTATCCATCACTATGCTCCCCTGCCGACCACACCGAGCAGTGTGTGTTTGGCGTAACCTAGCAACACGACGATATCATTCATTGGTGTGGATGCTGCCATTGTTATCGTTATAGTTAACGTTACAGTTATCTTTCTTGGTGTGGACGGCCCTTTAATCGTGAACTACCAGTTCTGTTTCTGTGTAACTGATAGTCCATCTGTTTCAGTTGACAGTTTTAAGTACTTACAGTGGGTCATAAAAAGGACGTCCATCTTTGAAGTCAATCAGACGACCGAATGACTGATCACTCTTGATGGACACACAGCTGGGTCCAGGGGACTTTTCTCTCTGCTGCTGGAAACTGATAGAAACACTGACATTTACTGAACATACAAGATTTCTGTCTGTGATTTCACTGGTTTTATTGGATAATAAAAGTTATTTTATCTCAAGGCTTGTTTGTATTCAGTGTATGTGAATGTTTAACCAGTGTGTTGTCAGTCAGATGTGCTAAGACTTGACACTGTTGAGCTGCCACTCCAATTGAAACTGTGGCCTGTTTTGGGTTTTGGACGCAGCACATCTGAGGGCAGGGTCAGTTTCTGATAGTGCTAAATCTTTGTCTTGTTGATCTGCAGCTTGTCTTCAGACCTCTGCAGCTGGTCCTTCATACTAACAAGCCATCAAACCCTACCCTCCTCCTTTACCTCTGGACATTTAGCTGCCCTGTCCCTGGATTTCCAACTACGACTGTCTGGCAGATCATAATTGGGTCTGGATTACAAAACGTAAGATGTCTTGATTGGGATCTATTTGAATGGACACTGTAAATAGTTTGCTCTGTGAAACTGTTGCAGTCCAGTGGATGGTGGTGATGCAACAGTCTTAAACTCTACAGATTGAGAAAAAGAACAGGTGTGTTTACGTTTCAGAGTTTTCTTTATTTTTTTCTTTGGGGGTGATGATGGCCTCCAGAAGAGAGCTCGTGTTGACGGAGCAGTGAGCATGACGACTGACATGAGAGAATTCTTTTAGCATTAGGCCACAGTTGTCGGGACAATGGAGGGAGGCTAAAGTTACATGATGGACTTTGTGTTTTGAGTGGAGATTGACTGAGTGGGATATGGACCGTGGAAGAGACTGTGCTGAGACTGTACTCGCTTCCTGAGTGACTTTTGGATGACGGAAAGTGATCCATTCATGCTTGGGACATGAAGATGATGGAGATGATGGAGACAAGACCAGTTACACTGGGAAGCTGTCAGGTTCATTTAACATTTAATGTCAGCTTACTGTGCAGCAGAGACTTTTCGTCCTTTAACATCGATGCCATGATCATGTGACTGGTCAGTCTGAAGGAACACACAGCTGGGGTCAGGTCCAGGTTCAGACTCAGTTTCTAGTCCAAGTTTGGGTCCAGGTTCAGGTTCAGGCTCAGGTTCAAGTCCATGTTTGGGTTCTGGTCCAGGTCCAGGTTCAGGTCGAGGGGAGTCTGGTCTCTGATGGATCCTAGCACACAGAGAGGAAGAGCAGCAGGGAGGGAAATTGAGTTTTCAGTCTTCAGCCTCAGTATCAGCAGCTATCAACAGGAGAAGTAGAATCCTACAGGATGACAGCAGACTGACAGGAACACTGAGAGCAGCTGTAAACCTCACTGAGCACCAGGGGGAGCTCACAATCCAAACCTCCACCCTGTGGACCTGCACACTGAGCCCTCCCACACTTCACTCACTCTGTCATGTGTTTAAATTCTCACTGTTAACACTGTGACACTGCTGAGTCCACAGGGTTAACATGAGGACTACAGTCTATAGTTTGTGTGAAGGGTACACCCCTTAACACGAGGTGTGACAGACTAACCTGCATGTGTTTTGTTCATCTGCTTTAGATTAAGCGGCGTTCATAAGGTCGGAGGTTCAGAGGTCCCGACCATTAACTGGTTATATTGAGACATTGGCTGTTTGAGCACATTTACAGGTTTATTATGAGTCAGTGTTGAGGTGAGAGAGCAGAGAAACAGGAAACAGAGAGTTGATGAACATGTTGAAGGTGAAACAGGATCAAATGTGATGTCAAGTGTTGAGTGTGATACCTTTTCATGTTGGTGATAACCTGCAGCCTCCTGATGAAGACAGACAGACAGACAGACAGACAGGTTCATCATTAGACTTTAAAGTGTTTGTTGTCAGATAAACTTTGTGCTGTGGAGTCTGGATCAAAGACAGGAGGTGAACACATGAACCAACAGAGACACATTAGAGACTGGAATCAATCAAAGGTCCACTTACTCAGTTTCTTCTCATGGACTTCATCAGTCTGCAGCTCTCTGCTGTCTGGACCAGGTCTGTGGACACAAAGAGTTTTCTGTTGATGTGAGTGGGACCATGTGCTCCCATCAGGACTCAGACTGGAGGCAGACTGGCTCTTTTAAGCCCTCTGCAGACAGTAAATATGTGACACTGCTGCCGTCATGGATTTGTTCAAGTGATATTTGCTCATTGAGACAGAGGAGACGTTTACGCTGGTGTTTCTTACAGCTTCATTCACACATGGCAGCACATTTATGGACAGAGACTGGATGAGAGAGAGAACAACAATGAGTGAAATGATGTGAAGGAAGAAGAAGGTTTTCTCAGCCTCTGTTAGAGTTCATAATGTGTCCTCTTCTACACCAGAGGGACACACTTCATGTTGCTTTGTCTTTGTCTGTCTTTGGGGATGACCTCACTTTTCACTTGTGTTTGAGCGACTCTGAAAAGCTCTTCAACATTTCAAATGTTCCAATGTGCTCGTCACATCATCCAAAATCAATCCCATCAGCTCCCAGAGACTTTCTACCTTCATCTGTAGAGGAAACACTGAGAGCATCAGTCCAATCATTGATCAGCACGTCATCACTCATTCATCCTTTACATCATTTCTCCTGGACTCAACCTCCTGATTATCACTGATGGACTCTGAGTCACGTGACGTCCACCACTAATGTCTCCTCTCAGTCAGGCTGTTGGTGGATCTGTCGCCCTCTGGTGGCACAAAGGGAAACTGCACCATGTCACTTTGAGGCGTTTCTGTCTCAACATGAAGATTAAAGAGGGAAATTAATTCTTTTAAAACTGAACTCAACTTTAAAGTAAAGTCAGAAACACCAACATGATAAAAATTGGATCACATATTAAATTCTACTGTGGGTGGATTTGTGGCTCAGATCACCTCAATACTTCAGACAGTCATGTGACAGTGCAGGATGTTTGTGTTCACATGTGAAACTCCGCAGACAACAAACTGTGCATTCCAGTCCCCATCCTACCATACTGTTTAGTACGCCAGAAAAATATTTAGTGTGTCCCAATAAGAGGTGGGTAAGTACTGTACTTTGATTACTCTTTGCAGTAACAGGTAAGGTAACGCGTTAATTTGCTGTTTGAGTAATCAAATACTTAAGGACATTTTCAAACAAGCCATCAGTTACTTCCGTTACTTTTAGAACGCTGGTCCTTCAGCTTCGAAACCGCAACGGCTGTCATTTGGTTGTAATAACGGAGATAACGTTAAACATATCAGTCTGAAAGAAGTCACGGAGCTTGTGGGTCGCAACGTGGTTGGAGAAATGCTGCCGTGGTCTACGGTGGAGTCTAAAACATTCCGCAGGATCGTCAGTAAAATCCCCACGACTCAATAGATGAGGAGGACTCGCTGACAGACAGGTCAGACTCAGGACTTGCATTGTGGAGTCATAAAATCGTGCCGTGACATGGCCAACAGACATGACACACTACACGATGGTACTCACCAGTTAACCCTGGACCGGTCGTCTTCATGTCATCAGGTTATTCTTGTCCTATTTTTATTAATTTCCCTATTATTTGAGTCACTGTGTCTGTTCATGTGCCAGCTGACATGTTGTTGTAGTCACCTAAAAGTGTCAGCAGATGGCAGGAGCTACATTTGAAGCACCATATGTAAACTGTCATGCTACTGTATCTTCCACGACCAAGTTCCTACAAATGTTTCACAATAAAAGCCTATTTAGAAAATGGAGGGATTCTTTCAGCTGAAGTTATACCTGGCTTTTAATTTGAAGTTTTAACTGGCTTTTAATTTGAAATAAGTGTTGAGTTTGAAATGACGCCGCGATGTGTTAACTTTACAAAGACAACGGAGCGGATAAAAAGTAAATATATAAACACACAGAGGGCTCAATAAATAACAGAGCGTCTATAATGTGGTTTGTTTCAAATGAAGCTGGAGCCTCTTCAGTTGTGCTGAGTAAAAGCCCCGCAGCTATTTGTTAATGTTATAACTTTATGTCCGACCGTGAGGATGTAGCATTGTTTGCTAGCTTGATGCTAATGACAGTAAGGTTAACTCAGCGGGTTGACAAAGTGCCTCTGCTGTTTCACACCATCGTTTCCCCTTTTACTTTGTGTGCTAACATCCCGAGAGGAAATATTAAAAATGCTGGGCTGTTGTTGTCACACAGTGTCTACGGCAGCAGATCGTTCTGTGTTTCTACTGGTCAAAGTGACGGCTGTGATGGGAGAACTGGATCTCAGTGAAGGGCAAGTGGTCCATAACTTTAATTTTGGAGACAAAAAAATGTAGGCTTAGCGCCCTGTGGTCCATTGGCCAATAGGAAATGTAGAATACTCAAAAGTACTTTCAAAGTGCTTCAGTTACTTTTCTCAGGGAGTAACTTTGTAGAGTAACGCAGTAAAGTACTTTGATTACATTTAAAATAAGCCTTACCAAACTCTGGTCCCAATAAACTCAAACTTAAAACTCAAACTTTATTTATTTATATAGCACTTTTCATACATACAAGTGTAACACAAAGTGCTTTACAAAACAAACAAGATGAAATAAAACAAAACAAAATATGTAGATAAAAATGAAAACCCATCCTTCCCACCCCCATCGAAACAAACACACATACACGCACGCACAAATGCACACACACACGCAAACACGCACACACATACACACACACATATACACACACAAAGATAAAATGGTGATATGGTGATATGGCTCGACACCGAGGGTCCAGGTGAGGACAACGTGAGGGGGCCGTCCGCAACAAGAGGCGCCACAGCTCTCAGCCACAGGGAGGACCGCCCCAGGGACCCCCACCTGGGCCGGGGTGCACACTGAGGGGTCCCCAGGACAGCGCCCCCCCATGGAGAGCAGGCATAACTACCGCTGCGGAGGGCCCCCATGAGGAAACACTGGAGCAAAAACTAAGATATACATCAGTCTAAAAATTGTAAAAAGAGAAGAGAGAAGGTCTAAGAAAATTTAAAGGTAATATAAATAAATAAAAATCATTAGAAACATTGAGGATTAAATATTAAAAAGGAAATAAATAGCTATAATGAAATAAATTAAGTAGGTCAATTAAAAGCTAAACTAAAAAGGTGGGTCTTGAGCCTCCTTTTAAAAATATCAACAGTCTCTGCGGCCCTGAGGTTCTCCGGCAGGCAGTTCCACAAACGGGGGCCGTAATGGCTGAATGCTGCCTCACCGTGGGTTTTGGTTTTGACTCGTGGAACAATAAAAGGCCAGTGCCAGAGGACCTCAGGTCCGCGAGGGCTGATATGGTAAAAGCAGGTCGGACAGATAAGAGGGCCCAAGGCCGTTACACATTTGAAAACCAGTAAAAGAACCTTAAAATCAATCCTGAAACGGACGGGGAGCCAATGCAGCGATTTTAAAACAGGTGTAATGTGCTCCCGCCCTGGTCCTTGTCAGCACGCGAGCGGCTGCTGTAGTAGTAATTGTAGATTATTAATACTCTTTTTGGGAAGACCAGAGAGCAGGGCATTACAGTAATCTAACCGACTAGAGATAAAGCATGCATCAGCACCTCCGTACTGGCCTGAGAGAGAAACGGGCGGACCCTGGCTATGTTCTTAAGATGGTAAAAACCAATCTTAGTAATGTTCTTTATGTGTTGATAAAAGTGAGCTCAGGGTAAAAAATAACGCCCAGGTTCTTTACAGATTGTGAGGGTTTAAGATCCTGTAGTTTTGGTAAAAGTTTCTCTCTCTGGCCTTCAGGACGATAACTAAAACCTCAGTTTTGTCCTGGTTGAGCTGTAGGAAATTTTCTGCCATCCATGACTTAATATCTAGAATACAGTTAAAAAGGGCATCAAGTGGCCCTGAGTCATCAGGAGACACGGCGATGTACAGCTGTGTATCATCAGCGTAACTATGGAAACTGATGTCGTGTCTCCTGATGACATCCCCCAGGGGAAGCATGTATAGATTAAAAAGAAGTGGACCTAAAATTGACCCTTGGGGACCCCACACCTGATTTCATGTATTCTGGAGGACCATGTATCCATACTTACAAAGAAAGATCGATCTGTGAGATAGGAGTTGAACCAGTTAAAAACAGTACCAGAGAGGCCAACCAGGTGCTTCAGCCTATTTAGTAAAATGTGATGGTCTACTGTATCGAAGGCAGCGCTAAGATCCAGCAGAACCAAGACTGTGAGTTTATGATTATCTAAATTGCACCTGATGTCATTAAAATTTTTACAAGAGCTGTCTCGGTACTGTGGTTCATCCTAAAACCAGATTGAAACTTCTCTAAAAATACTTTCTCTTTAAAAAATAATTTACTTGGATAAAAACCAGTTTTTCTAAAATTTTACTTAAAAACGGTAAGTTGGATACAGGTCTGTAGTTATTAAAAATGCTGTAGTCTAAATTGCTCTTCTTCAGAAGGGGCTTCACCACCGCCGTTTTGAAGGCAGTGGGGAAGACACCCGCTGAAGAGAGCAATTTACTGTTTAAAATCTGTTCCTCAAAGAAGTCATAAAATGTCTTTAAAAGTGATGTGGGAATTGGGTCTAAAAGGCAGGTTGTTGGGTTTACCTGGGAGAAAACTCGACCAAGTGTCCTCGCATCAACCAGGGCAAAACTCTCCAGTGTCTCCTCAGGTAAAACCACTGATCCAGGTGTGTTAAAAACAACATTCTGGTAGGGTAAAAGACTGGATCTGATGTTATCAATCTTACCTCTGAAGTGGTCTGCAAAGTCCTCACAGAGGGCTCCAGATGGAGCCATGGAGGACTTATTAAAATCAGTATTGGTTAAAAGATCGAAGGTGGAGAATAGGAACCTGGGTTTGTCTTATTGTTTATTATGAGGTTTGAAAAATAGGTTCTTCTTGCCAGTTTGATTGTGTTATTGTAGTTTTTGAGTATGTCCCAGTATATTTCAAAATGGACTGTCAATTTGTTTTTCTCCACCTTCTCTCTGCACTCCTGCATTTTCATTTTAATATTCTTGTATTCTCATTTTTCCATGGACATATTTTCTTTGCTTTTACAGTTTTTGTTAAAAATGGAGCAACTGCATCCAGTGAGGACGTAAGTTTGTTATTAAAATCATTTACAATAAAATCACATGGTGCAGGTAAAATCTCAGCAGGAGTGCTTTTTTTAAAATCCCAATAAAATTTGCAGCCGCTTCAGAGGTAAGACAACGTTTTCCCTGTTTTCACTGAGGCCTCCTGGTGGCTAAAACTGGAATTAAAACCGGTGAGATTAAAAAACACACAGTAGTGGTCGGACACAGCCAAGTCAACAACGGAGGACACACCAGTGGACAGGCCATAGGTTATGACCAGGTCCAGGGTGTGTCCTCTGTTGTGAGTTGGCTGTGTGACGTGCTGCTTAAAATCCATACAATTTAAAATATTTAAAAATTCAGCTGTTGTTGAATCTGAATCCAAGTTATCAACGTGTAAGTTAAAATCACCAGTTATTAAAACCCTGTCATGTGTGGAATGTACCATTGATAAAAGTTCAGAAAATTCACTGATAAAGGAGGAATTGTGTTTGGGTGGTCTGTAAATAGTAATGCATAAAATAGGAGGACTGCTAAAAACAAAGGCATGATGTTCAAATGAGTTGTAATGATTAAAATGAATGTCCTTTGTTTTTATGGAGTTGGATATGATTGCAGCAGTCCCACCACCTCTTCCACCATTCCTGTTAAAAAATGAAAAACTAAAATTGGGTGGGGAAGCCTCAGTGAGAACTGCTGGAGCGTCAGTGCCGAGCCATGTTTCAGTTAAAAACAAACAGTCTAATTTGTTATCTAAAATCAGATCATTAATGAAAAAGACTTTGGATAAAGAACGAACGTTAAAAAGTGCCATATTCAGGGTTGTCGGTGAGCTGGTTGGATGAGAGTCTCTGCTTAGAATGTTCACATGGACCAGGTTGTCACGGGACAGGCGGTAAGATGTGATGGGGCGATGGATGTGTGGTGGTCTAAATGGTCTGGTGGTGATCATGACCGGTATTGACAGGGCAGGGCTTTCCGTGTACTGACTGCAAGGGGTGCTGCTGAGACTACAGCTGGGCCGTGTTGTGTAGTGTCGTCGGAGATCGATGGCAGATGGGGCCCATAGGGGGCAGTGGTGGGTGAAACAGGACTTTGAGCTGCAACAGGGGGCGGGAGGAAGAGATCTGGAAGGGGTGTGTGTTGTAAACAACCGTCAGGCACGTGCAGCATGTGTGGCAGTCTGTACAGCATATTGAAAATTAGCAGCTAACATCCTGCTACCCAGTTGGTTTGGGTGCACTCCGTCCGGCTTGTAAAATGAATAGCGGTTCCAGAACAGATTGAGATTGTCAATGTAGCCGAGGTCGAGGTCTCTGCAGATCGAAAACAGCCAGGAATGAAGACTGAGGATTCGGCTGAATCGCTCAGCTCCACGAGCCAGCGTTGGAATTGGGCCTGATATGAACACTGATTTACCTGTGGTGCGCAGGAAGCTGAAAAGGTCTTTAAAATCATCTTTCGTCAACTCGGACTGCTTGCGAGTGGTGTCATTACATCCTACATGGACAATGACTTTATTGACTGTGGAGGGCAGTGAGCCTATAAGTTCTGGAAGTTTATTTAGGATGACAGGCACAGTAGCTCCGGGAAACAGCGAGTGATTGCGTTGAAGAAGCGGACATGCCTGGTGATGGAGTCCCCCACAATTAAGGTGGTTGGTGGGAAGAGGGGATGATGGGGTGCAGGTTGTGTCTCGCTACGATCAGCTGGAGACCTGGAATTCTCTGGAGGTAGCGGCTTTGACCCCCGCGAATGCCATCGCACCGCATCCCTGAGCAGCTTGCGCCGTGCTGACGAGCCAGCAGGATGGGATGTACTCCGCCCAGGCTCCGAGTGCGCCGAGGCCTCAGGGAGGAGACGGCTGCGGCGGCAGGGGTGGAAACGTCAGCCTCAGACACTGGAATGGAACCACCAGCCGGGTGGCTCGACCGGGAACGGCTCTCGGCTCCGGCTCTGCAGTCAGCGGCGGAACTCGTCCATACTCAGGAGATCATACCTGTTGGACAGCTGGAGTTCACAGGTGGGTTGCGGCTGGCCTTGCATGCCTTCTTGCCGGATGCCACGGACCAGGACTCATGCTGCGGGGTGGAACTGTGTGCCCTGCGCCTCGGTTCGGTGTAAAATCCAGTACAGCAGCAGGCACTAGCTTTGGCTTTGCACCCAGCAAGAGCCAGTGGTCATCAGGTTGGGGATGAGACGGCGGGTCGAAGCGACCAGCCCGGGTGAAGCGACCAGCCCGGGTGAAGCGACCAGCCCGGGTGAAGCAGGAGCACCTCCGGGCCGGGGCAGGCTGAGACGAGGAGGCAGGAGCGACCCTCGCCGGGCCGGGGGAGCAGCGTCCATAGCCGGGATAGTGGAGTCCAGTTCAGCAGAGTTGACAGGCGGACCTGCTCCCAGTGTGGTTACGGAATCCAGGAGTTTTCTTCATTCCGGATCCAGTAAAGGTCAGAAATACGGCGCTCCAAGTCGGCGATGGACTGGGATTTTTGGAGACAACCATCGCACTGGTGTGGGTAAGTGAAACCACAGTAGAGGCAGCCATGGATGTAGCTATTAGCTTCGCAGATTTAGCTAATTAGCTTAGCCGCCGGTTACAAGCAGGCAGGCAAACAGTTCATTAAAACAACTAAAAGTCCACGTCCGATGACTGAAATCCTTTCACCGGTTAAAAGATATAGTTAAGAACAACTAAAACCCAAAGAGTGTGACACAAGAATAAGACTAAAAACTAGATAAAATTGCAGTTTTCGGGCAGTAGATCACAGAGCAGATTCGCACCATACGCACCATACACTAGCTCTACACTAGCATTTGACATACACAGTATGTCAAATGCAGTCTGCCAAAAATACCAGGATGTTCTACTACATGCTGTGGTGTTTTACAGTTTACAATCCAGCAAGCTTTTCTGTTTATTCTGACCCACAATCCTCTGCACAGCGGACGATACGTCACATCGACTGAGCCGCAGACACATGACAGCTTTACAGCTGTAAGGGAAGTGTCCTTTAAAATGACACACAGATATTACCCAGCTGATCATTATCTTGTCAAGTTGAAAGGCAGTCCAAAGATGCATCCCAGGCTCTGACTGCAGTTAAAAATCCTTTATTAATACAGGATAAACCAACACGTTTCCACTAGAGAGTCTTCATCAGGGTGTAAAATGCATTGGAAACAGGTGTGCAGTGTAACAGGTCATGTAGGGCTCATGTGACACAGGTCACATGATATACTGGTGTAGGGCTCATGTGACACAGGTCACATGATATAATGGTGTAGGGCTCATGTGACACAGGTCACATGATATAATGGTGTAGGGCTCATGTGACACAGGTCACATGATATACTGGTGTAGGGCTCATGTGACACAGGTCACATGATATACTGGTGTAGGGCTCATGTGACACAGGTCACATGATATATTGGTGGAGCCCTACTAGACAGAAAGCACACAGAAAGAAAGTGCAAATGAAAATGAAGTAAATGTAGTTAATCCTATTGAGTAATTTACATATCTAGTAACAAGACAACAGGTTCAATGCCAAATAAAAAGAAACAACAGTGAGATGAAGTAAGAATTGTTCTATATTGTGACAAAGCTGCACATTAAGTGACACAAAATGAAAAATATGCGTTTTTGGACTGCCTGCCTGTACCATGGACTTTTACACTGAGTGAGCTGGACAGTCCTTGTTTTTTATCTGTATGTGGCTATTTGAGAGTAAGAAGTGAAGAGTGTTAAAGTCCGGACAGACACGTCCCTCCAAACCCTCTGACGAACTTCTTCAGAGGGTTTGGAGGGACGTGTCTGTCCGGTCCTCACTGATCCTCCTCTCATGGTGGAAACTGAACTCCACTTGAACAAGTTTCTACAGGAAGTGAACTAACAAAGAGTCATTCAAGAGTCACACAGTGAAAAGTGTCAAAGCTTACAAACCTTTAGATGGAGACAAGAAGCTGCGACACGACGACGAGCGCACAAAGGCCCAATCCCAAACTACTCCCTGCCCACTACCACTTCTCTACCGAGTGTCGCTCCAAATCAAGTTACACTGCTACAGCTGTGGAGGCCACTCCTGATTAAGGGGAAGTGTATGAAAGAGAAGCCAAACCATGGGACGCCCTGCCACTCTACCGGAAGAAGGAAGCAGATGTAACCATGGATACCGACAGACACTTTGTGAAAGCAAAACAGAGCAACAGGCTATAAAAAAACATTTAACTATGAATTAAAATAAGTTAAATGACAAATAAACTTGAATAAGTCAGATAAGAGATACAGTGCACAGTGTAATCAAAGTAATTAACTTAACATATTTTCTAGACACAGTTCACACATTTACAGATGAACTTCATTCATTAATCTGGACAGTCTTCCCCCATCCTGCTTTGCAGCGTTCCTCTTTTTAGTGAAGAGATTCTCATTTTTAATCCGTAGATTGATTAACTGCTTTGTTTTTTCTTCTGTCCCTGTGAACACAGAATGATATATTTTTAAAAAATCATGAGAATGGGATGAGGAATTTTTTAGACAGTTTTAAATAGTTTATTTGAGCATATGGACGTGTAGGTTTTCATCTTCTGACAGCAAACATTCTGTGAGTTTGTTTGAGACTGTAAAGTCAGTGTGAGGAAAACAAATGTGAGTGTTTGATCTAAAATATTTTACAAAGTAGAAAGATGTAACTCTTTCATTTGTTCATTGTTTCCTCCATTGTGATGTTGCACTTCCTGCTGGGCTCATCAGAAGCCTGCACTGATGCACACTCGCTATTTAAAGGCTGAGCAGTCGACTCGCACTCAGAGATAACTGGTTTGGGGCGGCCCATAATATGGCGGCGCTCCGTGTGACTGTGCAAACGGAGGGGGAGTGAATAGGGCGAGGGGATAGGGGCGGGTTTGGGATTGGGCCAAAGTGAAACTACGGCCCAATTCCAATCCGATCCCTTACAGACTCACTGACTTAGAGGCACGTTCATGTTAAGTGCGTGAGTGTGTGAGGGCTGTCCCATTGTCAAATCGTCAAGTCAGTGAGTCAGTGAGTGAGCCCTTTATGCCCCGTTACTGTAGGTCAGCATCGATGCGGACTTACGGTAAGGAAATTACCCACAGTTCATAGCGTTGTGACGTCAAATACAGAGGTTGCCTTCAGAACACCGGAAGTGTTCTGAAAAAAAACGAAAACACGGTCGGCAGATATGCAAACAGTAACGTTATGGAAGGAGAGCGAAAAAAACAGATAGATAAACAATGAAACATTATGAACAAGGATCTAAGATGGTACATAAAATATCTATATATCAGATACATATAGATATATATTCTTTGTGTGTGGAATATATGCTGTCAATAACCGATAATGATCACGCCCAGAGCCGCCAGTGTCACCAACATTTTGTAGAGAGGGGGATAAGTGCTGTCCCATTCCTATTTGTAGCATCCGGAGCCCTTTCAGACTCTCACACTCAATCACTTACAGCTGAGGTCAGTTAAGTCAGTGAGGGTTCAGGGCTTGAGTCTTTAGGGGCCGGATTGGAATTGGGCGTAAAGTGCCAACAGGAAGGAAAAGGCGATGACAAACAGCTGCTCTCACATTAGTCGAGTAGGGTAAAGCTGCAGTACCGGAGGCTGCAGTTTCAGGACCGCAGTTTTAGGACCCTTCAATTTTCATCACAGCGCCACCCACAGTTACAAGGACTAAAGAGGATGAGATGAGAAAAAGTAAGTGTCTACGGTTAGAAGGAGTAACATTAGAGAGGACAAGACGACAGAACGTAAGTACAGTTTTAATTGTTTAAGATTAAAAGTTGTCTTTAAGTTGTCTCTTTAAATGCATCTGTGAGTAGCCATGGGCTGGCTTCATTATGCACTAATGATGAGTTTACCGGGCGGCACGATGGTGTGGTGGTTAGCACTGCTGCCTCACAGCGAGAGGGTTGCCGGTTCGATCTGTGCAGAGTTTGCATGTTCTCCTTGTGTCAGCGTGGGTTTCCTCCAGGTGCTCCAGCTTCCTCCCACAGTCCAAAGACATGCAGGTTAACTGGTGACTCTAAATTGTCTGTAGGTGTGAATGTGAGTGTGAATGGTTGTCTGTCTCTATGTGTCAGTCCTGTGATAGTCTGGTGACCTGTCCAGGGTGTCAGCTGGGATAGACTCCAGCCCCCAGTGACTCTTAAGAGGATGAAGCGATTAGAAGAGGAATGAATGAATGATAAGTTTACCCATCGTAAAGTCCGCTGAGTGTGACACTTTTATGATAGTTTGCTGCAACGACGTTAGCTTGTTAGCATGCTGGCTTACATGGATGCTACAACGTTACATGCTAACGGTCTGTTCTGTTACTCAGAGAAACATCACAAGTTGGTTTAATTATAAAGATTTTTGCGGACACATTTTATTAACTCCATACTGACAGTGTTTTACCAGGATATACTTTGATTGAGCACGTTTTCACAATACTGTAGTGTCTCTCGGTACAGAAGCTACTACAATCTGCTGGTTTGCGAAACAGATGTAAAGGTTTGATTCTGGATTTGACTAACTATGTTGTCTCTTTTTTACGATGCTTCTTTCAATACAAAGCGGGCGATCACTGCCAGGCATTAAAAGATGCAGCACATGCTGCAACAAATGTCATTGTCCATTCTGCAGCTCAACAGTTTATCAACCCACAAAGCTGAGCGAAGCACAGCTCATCTGACAGCCACTTCACTCCTGTAGCTGTCCATGAAGGTAAGATTGGAAACGTCTCTCAGAAAATGCTGATAAAGTGACCATGTGTCTGTCCATGCATTCATACCAGATATGCACAATACTGACATTCTCGTGACAGATCTGGAGGTCTTGATGGCTGTCTCTCTCTGTTGACGGTGTTTAGGAATGTCAGTTGTGCATATATAACTTGTCCTTTTCCACATGTAATAATTTATTTCAATGTTGTTATTAAGACATGGCCAGAGATTTGCCTTCTGGAGTAATGAGGCCAGAAGCTTGCTCCAGGGAACTCTTCAGCCAGTGTACAGAGTGCCAAAACGGAGAGCCCCAAGTGAAGATGTTCCCGCTCACATGCAGGCAGTCAGTGACCGTACCCAAAATGAAAAAAGACTTGTAGACTTCATCACACAGTCACAGGGAGCAGCGCGGCATTTGGTGGGACTTTGACAACTATTAGATTTTACATACTAAATGACTGAATTGATTCACCCTCTGCCATTGTTAGGATATTATACATAACATAATTATTTCTGTCCTTTGGTTTATTTACAGGATGTGCTTAATGGAAAGCCATCTAAGTGGTTTCCTCAGAAACCCTCATACAAGGTGTCTGTGTACCTCGACAGTGAAGAGCAGCAGGACACCCTGTTTGCTGTCTTAAGGGCATGTTGGAGAAAACGCCAACAACTGAGCTTTACCGGTGAAGTAGACTTCATATGTGGTGTTCTTTTTCTTGAAGTAAGCATGACTGTGTGACGCATTTCTGTGTGGTTATTGATTTTCAAAGCTTCCCCTCCCTTGACACTGTCAGGGGGCCTCAGTAGCGTGTGGAAGAGCCACACGCAGCCACAACAGCTTGGCACCTCCTCCTCATGCTGGTCACGTTTCGCTGTGGGAATGCATCCCATTCCTCAACCAGGAGTTGTTGAAGGTCAACCAGCGCAGTTGTGTTGGTCACTCTAGCACATACAGCATTGCCCAAGCTGATCCCACAAGTGTTCAATTGGGTTGAGGTTTGGACTCCAATCAGGTGCCACACACCTGTGACTGACACACACCTAGCAGCACTTGAAGCTCAGAACAAGAGTGAATACCGACAGGAGAATGTTGCAGGGGATTTTGGCACATTGTTTTGGGGCGTTACCCACATGTTTAGCTGTGTTGCTCATTCCACTAATGCACGATCCTTACAAGCTGTACCTCGTGGTAAAGGTGACTAATCAGGCTTTCCAACAATATAAAATACAACACCAATTGGTATAATTAAAAGGGAGAAATAATTGACTGAAATAACGTTTCCAAATGTTTTTTGAGGAGTTAAGTATAATGTGTGTGCGTATATTCTGGTGGTAGGCACTCATATATGGACAGACTGAGCTAAAGGGGCTGTCCTCACAGGAGACTGAGCAGGAATATCTCTGGTCCAGTTTATGATCAAAGGTAAGGGTGGATAATTACATTTTCAAGTGCCATTTGAAGTAAAATATCAACTTGGCAATCATTGCGTTACGAATTTAGTGAAGTGGAAGACTTCATACAGTAGCTTGCAAAGGGAAGGAAGATCGAGGAATGGAATTTCCATTAAAGGGACATTGTGTAACATTTTCAGTTGTTTATTGGCAAAAATTGATATCTGCATTCATAAATATGTCATCACTGGTGTACTATTACCTCCACCAATGATCTGACTTATTCTCGTAAAAGGAGAATTTAGGATTTGTTTGTACATTGTGCAGGTAAGTCGTCTGTGGGGTTCCATTACGCTTCGCCATCTTGAGTATACACCCGCCAGCAAGGGACATACAGCACCGCCTTCGGCGTTTTCGTTGAGAGCCAGGCCAGCACTGTGTGACTGAGGAGCCGAAGGAGAGGAGCAAGAGGCGCTTCGCTACTACCCTGGCAAATCTGAAACAAAGTCCCACTGTTTGAGCATAATGCAGGATCAGGCATAAGCAGCATCATGGGAGACGGAATCCTTGTCGCCAAGAAAGCGCAAAAGGGAATAGAAAAGGTAGCGTGACCGACGAATTAAAAAAACGAAGGCCCACATCCAGGTAGCCTTTCCCAGGTAGAGAGAGCTGCTGAGCGAGGATGGTAATGCAATCACAGGCCAGCGCCGCTGTTGGCTGTTAGCCCGTGTTAGCGGCCAGTCGCTAACAGCCTCATCCCTCTCCTCGCATCACTGCACTGCTGTTAGCCGCTGTTAGCTGTTAGCCGGTGTTAGCCGTTAGCGCTGGCCTGTGATGGTATTACCTTTCTCCTTCAGCAGCTCTCTCCACCTGGGAAAGGCAACCCCAGTGCTGACCCTTGTTTTTTTAATTCGCCGGTCACGCTGCCTTTTTGATTCCCTTTTGCACTTTCTTGGCGACAAGGATTGTGTCTCCCGTGATGCTGCATAATACATGATCCTGCATTATGCTCAGAGTGGGACTGTGTTATGCGGCAGTAGTGCTGCTGGCCACTATCAGCTGTTTCAATTTACACCCGCCCCAACAGTCCTACGTTGTAAACACAGCCAGCATGGTGAGGAGGGGGTTTGTCAACTCGCGTCGCGTGTGTCTGTGTAGGAGCCTGAATTAATACTCCATGTAGTATCGGATGACATGGTTTCATCAGTGTTATCATAGCTTTTTGGTACACAGCGGCTACAGTTGTTGCAATACGTGTTTGAAACAGTGAGGCGCTAGAGTGCGCCATCTGTTTGAATGCAATATGTGATTTCAACGTTAGATGGGAAAATTCCTACACACTGTGGCTTTAAAAATGGGAAGAAATCAAAACTTGTCTCTTTGACTTTTTATTTCTTATTGATTTTTTGTACATTTTATATAATTTAAACAGTTCAGTTTAAAATGTTAAATCTGTCCCACAGTAATCCTTGTGTTTTATGTTTTTGTAATCTTTAATATCTGGTGAGGAGTCAGTCAACTCAGCTTTATTTATCAATCATACAATAACACAGGTCTGTTAATCTTTTAGGGCACTTTTGATGGAGATCTGAATTGTACATGCAATTGTTATTATTTCTGGGTGTACTTAATTATTATTATACCATTATACTAAATTATAACCAGTGTTGGGCAAGTTACTAGTTAAGAGTAATTAAATTACTTTTTACTCCTTTTAAAAGTAATCACGGTTCTGATCTGTTTACTTTATTTGACAAGTAATCACTTACATTACTAGTTACTCCCTTCTCTCAATAAATAAATAATAATAAACAACACAGAACAAACTCTAGCAGGATAGCGGAGCGTCCCGACACTGTGTAGCCCAGGACGGGTGTTTAAGTGTGGGTGAGAGGAGCAGAGAGGACCGCGGAGGCCAGGCGGGGCGAGCCAATACTGCGTTACCGGCAATGGTAGCATAACCTGGGCTTGTAACTTTAATCTAATTACTATTACTAATTTCTCTTATTTTTGATAATCAAATTACAGTAATGTGTTACTAAATAACGAGTTACTGCTCAACACTGATCATAACTATTTAATAAAAAAGCAGTATTTGGATACAACAAAACATACAAAAATAAATTTCAGGTAACTGCAGCCTCCGCTCGGTAAATTAAACGGTCCTAAAACTGCAGTCCTGAAACTGTAGCCTCTGTTATTGCTCACGTCAGTCTCATTCTTCACATCCACCCAGTGCCGCCTCCACACTGCAGGTGGCGCCCTGGGCCCAAATATACAGCAGCTCCAATATGAATGGAGAGCAGCAGAATCTTCATATAGTCAATGAGACATATTAATACACAGCTGCCCAAATGTCTCTTACAGTCCATCTGTCAGTTAGTTCAGACAGATTAAAGCCAGATGTTAGGTGTTAGTATTCTGACTGAGAGGCAGGCTGAGGATTGTTTTATTTATTTTGAGGCTGATGTTGGCCAAAAGTTCATCTGCTCACTACAAGATATGATCTCCTACACACAAGACATGATCCTGACTGAGGACATATTATCTTCTACATACCAGATCATGTCTCCTAACATGTGTTCACTGTCTCCTAACCTTATACACACCCACTTCAGCACTGAGATATTATCTCCTACGTAGGAGATGTTGCTTTGAAAGTCACATGATGTTGAACTTGTGTTTGAGGAGAGACTCCTTCAGTGTGAACAGGAAGTGCACAAAGTTCTGTTAGAAAACAAGCTCCATCTAACAATCTGTTTCCATTCTTACTGTCTGCTGACTGTTGGTAATGACTTCATTCAACATGTTGCATCAGTCATGTGATGGTGAACACGTGCACATCAACACCACCACTGTAAATAGTGGGAGGAAAGGAAGCAGCCACTTCCATCATGTTCCTCTGAGATGTAGTGCAGTAAAAGTACCACATGTACCTCTGAGATGTAGTGCAGTAAAAGTACAACGTGTTCATCTGAGATGAATGAATGAATGACTTTATTTCGAACCAAAGTTTAAAACAATGTTGTGACAACAAAAAATGAAGAAAACCCCAGAAATGTTCTAAAAGTAGTAGGTAGAAGTAAAACTTATATGTTCCTGCCCCTCTTTCACTTTTCTTCTATTAACTTTAACTATTTGCACAATTTCTTACATGTATATATAGTTACATACAACAATTAAGATATTTTTACAACCCAGTTTTCTAATTATATTACATTCCTAAATTATTTACAACTTGTGTTATGAAGATATTTACACTGCTCAGAAACTGAAGGGAACACTCAATGGTCACAGTGTAACAGGAAGTCAGTTAAACTTCAGGGATATCAATGTGTCCATTCAGGAAGCACAAGTGATTGTGAATCAGTTTCAGCTGCTTTGGTGCAAATCAAAGTGACAACAGGTACAATGGAGAGGCAAAAGCAAGACAAGCCCCAAAAAGGGAATGTTTTACATGTGGTGTCCACAGACAGTTGCTCTCTCCTGATCCTTCCTGACTGATTCTTCTCTAGTTTGGTCTTCTGCTAGTGTCCTTGGCACTACTGGTAGCATGAGGCCGTACCTGCAGCCCAATCAGGTTGAGACCAGATACCAGGAGACCGGCCGTTACACCAGGAGAGCTGGACAGGGCCGTAGAAGGGCATCAACCCAGCAGCAGGACCACTATCTGCTCCTTTGTGTGAGGAGGAACAGGAGGAGCACTGAGCCCTACAACATGACCTCCAGCAGCTACTGGTGTGCATGTTTCTGAGCACACTGTCAGAAACAGACTCCATGAGGGTGGCATGAGGCCCCACGTCCTCTAGTGGGACCTGTGCTCACAGCCCAGCACCGTGCAGCTCCATCATTCACCAGAGAACACCAGAACTGGCAGGTCCACCACTGGCGCCCCGTTCTCTTCACAGGTGAGAGCAGGTTCACACTGAGCACATGTGACAGGCGTGAAAGAGTCTGGAGACGCCGTGGTGAACGTTATGCTGCCTGTGACATTTGTAGGGTTTGCACAGACCTCCATGTCATAGCCAACAGTACCCTGACTGCTGTTAGGTACCAGGAGGAAATCCTCAGAGTGACTGTCAGACTTCATGCTGGTGCAGAGGGCCCTGGGTTCCTGGTGCAGAGGGCCCTGGGTTCCTCCTGGTGCAGAGGGCCCTGGGTTCCTCCTGGTGCAGAGGGCCCTGGGTTCCTCCTGGTGCAGAGGGCCCTGGGTTCCTCCTGGTGCAGAGGGCTCTGGGTCATACAGGCACTCGGGGGCCTTACACACTACTGAGTCACATGATGAGTTGATGATGATGTTTTACTTTGTTTTTTCTGTGTGATTTTGAATCCAGCCCTCAGTGGCTTGATGATTTTGGTTCCCACTGACTGTTGTTACGTCATTTTGTTCTCAACAAGTCCTGTACAGACTGAACTATCTGTTCAGCAGTGAGAAAGTTTCTCTAACAGGAGGAGACTCTCCCTCCTACAGAGAACACAGAGACACTGAGGAACCAGGTGACTTGAGCCCAAACCCTGGATAAAGAGGTTCAGTGAATGTGGTGTTGAAGGTGTGGAGGTGGATCAGTGTGTCAGAGGAGACTGTGAAGAAGGACAGAGTGCCAGCAGGACAGTCCACATACACTGCTACTCTACCAGAGACAGAGGAGGAGGAGGAGGAGGAGGAGGAGGAGGAGAATGATGTTTTTTTATTGTGCCACACAGTGTAACGACCATCAGAGCAGATCAGACTCCAGGACTGATCATTCCCTCCAAATGCACAGTCCTCTCTGTCTCCTCTCCTCCTGATTCCTCTGTAACTCACTGATATAGAAACCCCTCCTCTCCACTCGACCTCCCAGTAACAGCGACCAGTCAGACCAGTTCTACACAGCAGCTGAGCCCAGTGGTCAAATCTGTGTGGATGATCAGGATATGACTGATCCTCCTTCACATGTGTCACCTTCCTGTTGTTGTCAGACAGTTTGAGGCGTCTGTTCACTGTGTTGTGTCGATTGTGAGTTCACGGGAATCTGATGGAGAGAAGAAGACACAATACAGCTGCAGTTATTCATCTATCATCACTCTGATGATGACATCAGAGATTTGAATGAGTGATGTCACAGTTTGAAGATGAAATGAAAAACACACTTACACTTCCTCAGACCTGGTGTCAACCATCGGACTCCAACAGGCTCCACCCTGAAAGGAGGAGGGGGGTCAGAGCAGCACTTCCTCTTTCACCATGGAAACATGGACATTACATCACTCTCATACACACAGCTTTGTTATTGTCTCCACATGGACTGACATGTTCATCACTGATTATTAAATCAGGAAACATTCCCATTATGATGACACCCACTGGTGGCAGATGATGAAGACCAAAACATCCCCCACTATTGTTTCATATGAGCCCACAAACCTGCAGCATGACCACATTGACACACGTCAACCCACCATGAACCTCCAACGTGTCAGGATACACCACTGTCCTATTATCCAATGTTGAAAGAAGACAAGGCTCCAGAAACATTTCATCAGCTTCCCTCCCTGTTTTGGCCCATCCTGGCTACTGTTCCCTGACTACTTGTGTCTGTATTGATGGTCTGATGTGGGACACAAACACTTTGATGAGTCAGTGTTTATCAGCTGTGGTTGTTTGAGGTCAGCTTGGTGTGTCAGGGTCATATGAGGCGGGCTGACAGTGTGACAGAGACAAAGTTTCCAGCTCTACCTCCTCTATCAGACTGAGTGTGTGTGGCTGCAGCAGGCCTCTTCATACCTGAGAGTGTCCAGTCTCCAGTGTGGATCCTTCAGTCCAGCCGACAGCAGCTTCACCCCTGAGTCTCCTGGATGATTGTAGCTCAGGTCCAGCTCTCTCAGATGGGAGGGGTTGGAGCTCAGAGCTGAGGCCAGAGAAGCACAGCCTTCCTCTGTGATCAGACAGCCTGACAGACTGCAAACACACAAAACAACACACATGTCACATAATGTGAGGGTGTGTACCACAGTACTGCCATACTGTCGCCTACTGTGGGGTTACATCAACATTATTACTGACTTTTTTCTAGTCACAACCAAACACCCACTAATGTCCACCAACTATCTGACAACATCACTGATTCCTCTCTGATATTTCAAGTTCCAACAACAGAGAAAAAAACAAGATAAAACATGTTGATGGAAAGAGACTGAAACACAAAACACAACTGGTTTGAAATCATATCAGCAGAGACAATCCTGTGATGGTTATGAGTTTATCAACTAATGTAAATCAGGATCTAAGTGGCCATCAGTTGAACATGTTGATGAATCCTGACCTGAGAGTTTCCAGTGTACAGTGTGAACTCTTCAGTCCATCAGACAGAAGCTTCACTCCTGAATCCTTCAGGTGGTTGTTACTCAGGTCCAGGTGTCTCAGACTGGAGGACTGGGAGCTGAGAACTGAGGACAGAGCTTCACAGCTTCTCTCTGAGAGGTTACAACCACTCAGCCTACAGAGACAATATCATAAAGAAAAAAAATACAGTAAGTTGAAAAGACAACAGAGCATTTAAGTTATGATATATGAATCCAACTGTCTCTGTACTTACAGAGCTTTGTTGGAGGCTTTGACCACTGGCAGCAGCCTCAGAAGAGCCTCCTCTGAAGCAGAGTATTTCTTCAAGTCAAACACGTCCAGATCTTCTCCTGATGACAGTAAGATGAAGACCAGAGCTGACCACTGAGCAGGAGACAGTTTATCTTTGGAGAGACGTCCTGAACTCAGGGACTGTTGGATCTCCTCCACTAGAGAACGATCATTCAGTTCATTCAGACAGTGGAACAGATTGATGCTTCTCTCTGCAGACAGATCCTGGTTGATCTTCTTCTTGATGTACTGGACTGTTTCCTGATTGGTCTGTGAGCTACTTCCTGTCTGTCTCAGCAGACCTCGTAGGTGTCTCTGATTGGTCTGCAGTGAGAGACCCAGGAGGAAGCGGAGGAACAAGTCCAGGTGTCCATTTGGACTCTGTAAGGCCTTGTCCACAGCACTCAGGTGGAGATACTTCAGATTCTGTTTGTCTCTGAAGACTTTAGACCACCAGGATGTTGTTTTGTTGTTCTTCCATCAGATTGACTCCAGAGTTGATGAAGGTCAGATGGACATGAAGAGCAGCCAGAAACTCCTGAACACTCAGATGGACGAAGCAGAACACCTTGTCCTGGTACAGTCCTCTCTCCTCTTTAAAGATCTGTGTGAACACTCCTGAGTACACTGAGGCTGCTCTGATATCGATGCCACACTCTGTCAGGTCTGATTCATAGAAGATCAGGTTGCCTTTCTGCAGCTGATCAAAAGCCAGTTTTCCCAGAGACTCAATCATCTTCCTGCTCTCTGGACTCCAGTGATGATCTGTCTCAGCTCCTCCATCATACTTGATGTTCTTCACTTTGGTCTGAACCACCAGGAAGTGGATGTACATGTCAGTCAGGGTCTTGGGCAGCTCTCCTTCCTCTCTGCTCTTCATCACATCCTCCAGACTGTAGCAGTGATCCAGCAGAAGACTGGGATGTGGCACATGATGTGGAGGCTTGGTGATGTCTTGATGTGGGAGATGATTCTGCTGGCCTGCCTCTTCTTTCTGAATCTCTTCCTGAAGTACTCCTCCTTCTGTGGGTCAGTGAACCCTCTGACCTCTGTCACCATGTCAACACAGTCAGGAGGGATCTGATTGGCTGCTGCAGGTCGTGTGGTTATCCAGAGGCGAGCAGAGGGAAGCAGTTTCCCCCTGATGAGGTTTGTCAGCAGCACATCCACTGAGGTGGACTCTGTAACATCAGTCAGGATCTCATTGTTGTGGAAGTCCAGAGGAAGTCGACACTCATCCAGACCGTCAAAGATGAACACAACCTGGAACTCTTCAAACCTGCAGATTCCTGCTTCTTTGGTTTCAGTAAAGAAGTGATGAACAAGTTCCACCAAGCTGTACTTTTTCTCTTTCAGCACATTCAGCTCTCTGAAAGTGAATGGAAATGTGAACAGTATGTCCTGGTTGGCTTTGTCTTCAGCCCAGTCCAGAGTGAACTTCTGTGTTAAGACTGTTTTCCCAATGCCAGCCACTCCCTTTGTCATCACTGTTCTGATTGGTTCATCTCTTCCAGGTGAGGCTTTAAAGACGTCTTCTTGTCTGATGGTTGTTTCTGGTCTGTGTGGTTTCCTGGATGCTGTTTCAATCTGTCTGACCTCATGTTCATCATTGACCTCTGCAGTCCCTCCCTCTGTGATGTAGAGCTCTGTGTAGATCTGATTCAGAAGGGTTGGGTTTCCTGCTTTAGCGATCCCCTCAAACACACTGGAACTTCTTCTGCAGCTCAGATTTCAGTTTACGCTGACAGACTGCAGAATAACTTCCTGAATGAACACAACAAAGAAGATCAGCAAGACAAAGAAAATATTTCAACATGTCATTTCCTCAAAGATGAGTATATGAATATATTTTGGTGCGTCTCTTGAGACATTAGTAAACGTCCCGTTTATCCATCATGTTAAATCTTTATAGAAATCCTCTTACTGCTCTGCAGACAGTCAGCCAGCTCCTCCTGCTTCATTCTCCTCAGGAAGTTCAGTGTGATCTTCACAAATGCCTCTCTGCTGCTCCTCCTCTGCTCTTCATCCTCACCATCCAACCCCTCCTCATCCTCCCTCTGACTCTCTAAGCATTCTGGGTAATGTGAACTCAGAACCTTCTGGACCTTCTTCAGCTCGTTCTTGACAAAAGTGAGGATGTTCTCCTCCAGCAGCTGGAACAGAATATTATATGAATGACACAATCAAACATCAGATCCATGTTGGACACACTGACAATCCACTGGTGTAAAAAGTGCAGCATGGAGATGATTGTGAAGAGAATAGATGTCAAAGTAGTTGTTGTACATGTACAGACCATAAATATGGAGTCCAGGTGTGTTTGATGCTGCTGGGCAGACTGACCACTGGGAACCTCTGAGCTCTCCTGGTCCACTCTGTGGAGGAATTAGGAAGAATTAGTGCAGCGTCTGTTTGTAACGAGCCAACTGTTTGGCCCCTGGTGTCGCTGCTTGCAGCTTTCTTTAGAAGACGAGATGCAAACAAATGATGAGCAACCAATTCTGTATCTGTCTCACTGCAAATCCATCTGTTGAACCTACATTAAGTACTTACAGTGGGTCAGAAGAAGGACGTCCATCTTTGAAGTTAATCACACGACTCTTAGACCGATCACTCTTGATGGACACAAAGCTGGGTACAGGGGACTTTTCTCTCTGCTGCTGGAAACTGATAGAAACACTGACATTTACTGAACATACAAGATTTCTATTCAGCATAAAACACAGCATAGATATTCCTTGAGCTGGCTGGTGGATGTGTGTGAGGCAGCGGCGTGTGTGCTTAAAGGCACTGATCACCACAATCTGATGTGATACTTGGAATTTTGGAATTTTATAGCAGTGCCAGGCTCACACTTGATGCTGTTGACCTGCCCCTACACTTGAAACATCAGGGGAAACGTCTCCTGGTTGACTCTGTGAAAGAATTAGCTCACATTGTGTTTGCACCAGGAGACTGCTTTAAGTTATGAATTAACCAGTTAGTTAAAGATGTTGTGCTCTGACGTAATTGATTGTAATGAAAACCAGATGTAAACAACACTGTAAATCATGAACTACCAGTTCTGTATCTGTGTAACTGATAGCCCATCTGTTTCAGTTGACAGTTTTAAGTACTTACAGTGGGTCAGAAGAAGGACGTCCATCTTTTAGGTCGATCAGACGACCAAATGACTGATCACTCTTGATGGACACACAGCTGGGTCCAGGGGACTTTTCTCTCTGCTGCTGGAAACTGATAGAAACACTGACATTTACTGAACATACAAGATTTCTGTCTCTGATTTCACTGGTTTTATTGGATAATAAAAGTTATTTTATCTCAAGGCTTGTTTGTATTCAGTGTATGTGAATGTGTAACCAGTGTGTTGTCAGTCAGATGTGCTAAGACTTGACACTGTTGAGCTGCCACTCCAATTGAAACTGTGGCCCAGTGCAGGGTCAGTTTCTGATAGATAGTAGTAGGTAGAGCCCTGCCAACTCATCCTCACTGTGACCTCGTCACATGTCCACGTCTGGTCATGGACTGTCCACGTCCACATGTGGCGTCCAAGGTACCCTGGGTGTGTTGGTTGTTGACGTTCTGGGTCGCCGTGTGAACTTCAGCCTGTTACATGCATTGTCTTGTTTCAAAATAAACTTCTGTTTTCACAGGAAATTTAATGTTTACATAAAGTCTCTGTCAAAGTAAAAGCATTGCATCGTATGCTGTAAAGCCCTGTGAGGCAAACTGTGATTTGTGATACTGGGCTTTATAAACAAAATTGACTGATTGATTAATACATTTGTACAACACTGCAAATTAACACATAACTGGTTTAGGCAACAAAAAGCATGTGGTTAGGTTTAGGAAAAAAAGAACAGGGTTAGGCTTTAAAATCTTACAGGACATGAACACCGCTCTCTCGGGTGAAAGTCTGTGTTTGTTGGACCCATCCACCCTATTATTTTTGATCTGACTGATGACCCCATCTTTGCTTTGCTGTTGGTCTTTCTGCTGTCTTGAGCTGGAGAATATAGATGAACTGTCCCTTTAGCAGGGCGCTGTGCAGGGGAGGTGCCGTTTGGGGTCAGCATGGTGTCCAAAGGAAATTAATGACGAGAGTGTAAATAAGATCAGGGCAGAAAAGGGGTTGTCATTAGTGATGGACAAATGAGGCCTCATGATGCATTTTCTTTATTTTCTGAGCCCACTAGATGGCGCTTTTTCTTAATCAAAAGGTTGAAAGCACACTGAATTGCTATTCTTTGCGTCTCTCTCTTTAAACCAAGTGCACCATCTGGACTCAGAAAATAAAGAAAATGCTGCACGAGGCTTCATTTGGTCGTCACTGGTTTTCATACAGTGATGCTGCTAACAGAATGGAGAGCAACAACAAAATGGAGGCAGTATGAGAGGAATTGGAACAGAAAAGAAATGGAGCTGATCAGAATATCTGCAGTGACAACAATGGGTTTTTGGGGCATTTATTGCCATGGTGATAAATTGTGCTGTTAGAATACAGATGAAGTTGGAAAGGATTAAGATGATGGATACTGGGGATTAACACTTAAATGTTGTGGACGTATCTGGAGAATATCTAGATACTACACTGAGGGAAGGGTTTGCTGATCATAATTGGGTCTGAATTACAAAACGTAAGATGTCTTGATTGGGATCTATTTGAATGGACACTGTAAATAGTTTGCTCTGTGAAACTGTTGCAGTCCAGTGGGTGGTGGTGATGCAACAGTCTTAAACTCTACAGATTGAGAAAAAGAACAGGTGTGTTAACATTTCAGAGTTTTCTTTATTTTTTTCTTTGGGGGTGATGATGGCCTCCAGAAGAGAGCTCGTGTTGACGGAGCAGTGAGCATGACGACTGACATGAGAGAATTCTTTTAGTATTAGGCCACAGTTGTCGGGACAATGGAGGGAGGCTAAAGTTACATGATGGACTTTGTGTTTTGAGTGGAGATTGACTGAGTGGGATATGGACCGTGGAAGAGACTGTGCTGAGACTGTACTCGCTTCCTGGGTAACTACAGAAAGTTAGGCTTCGGGCATTGAGATGATGAAGATGATGGAGACAAGAGCAGTTATACTGTGAAGCTGTCAGCTTTTTTTGAAATTTACTAAAGGAAAGCCCCTTCAGATGTAGCATGTCATTTTAAAGGGAGTCCCTCGACAAAGACAATATTACATACAAAGACAATATCATATAAGAAACATACAATACATATAGACAGGTACAGGCATCTTGCTCACCCACTCCCCCACATCCCTGCCCTCATCAGTCTAACACAGAAAAATAGTTGAGTGAATTAACCAAGAACTGGATAATACATCAATTATAACAGCAGCACAAAACAAGTTATATATTAATGTCAGCTTACTGTGCAGCAGAGGCTTTTCGTCTTTTAACATCGATGCCATGTTCATGTGACTGGTCAGTCTGAAGGGACACACAGCTGGGGTCAGGTCCAGGTCCAGGTCCAGGTCCAGGTTCAGGTTCAGGTCCAGGTCCAGGTCCAGGTCCAGGTGAGTCTGGTCTCTGATGGATCCTAGCACACAGAGAGGAAGAGCAGCAGGGAGGGAAATTGAGTTTTCAGTCTTCAGCCTCAGCAGCTGCTGGAGAAACTATCAGCTATCAGCAGGAAAAGGATCAACACAGCAACGTTTAACTAGAACTGAATTTACTGAAGAAAATGTGTGTGAGTGCTGACAGCTGAAGATTATGGTTTAACAAGGTGGAGTTATGTGTCACATAAGGGGAACTCAACACTATATTTTCTGTCACAGCTGGGATTTGAACTGATGATGTTTAATCAGTGAGGTGCACACTGCACCAAGGAAGCAGACATAGAGATATATAGTGCTGCTTGAAAGCTTGTGAACCCTTCCTTCATGGTCATTGTTTTCTAAAAACAAATTAAAACGACCCTATAAAGTGAACATCCAAATCCCAATTTGTAAAGCAAACCCTCCAAATAAGAGACACACAGAAAAAAGAGATATGATTTTATTATGTCTTCAACATAAGTAATTTATCCCTCAGAAAACAGAAAATCTGCCATGTGCAAAAGTATGTGAACCCTTCTAGTTAGCAGCTTGTGGCACCTCCTTATGCAGCAATTACTTCAACCAAGCATCTTCTTTAACCACGAACAGGTGTCTCACATTTGCTTTTGGGGATTTTTGCCCACTCCTCCTCGCAAAACTCAGCCAGTTGAAAGAGGTTGGAGGGACATCTTGCATATAACACCGGCCTCAGATCTTGCCACAGCGTTTCTATGGGATTGAGGTTCAGACTTTGAGCAGGCCGATCCAGAGTGCAAATCTTCTTTGTCTTAAGCCATTCCTTGATAGTTTTCATGGAATGCTTTGGGTTGTTGTCTTGTTGCATAATCCATTTCTGTCCCAGCTTCAACTCCCCGAGTGATGGCGGAAGATTCTGGTCAAGAATTTGTTGATTGGCCTGGGAATTCATGGTTCCCTGGAAAATATGGATTCGTCTGGGTCCAGAGATGGATTAGCAGACCCAGACCTTCACATTACTGCCACCATGTTCCACTGTTGGGAGGAGGCTCTTCTTCTTGATATGCAGTGTTGACTTTACTCATTGCACCTGTGATTGTGGCCAAATAATTCACTTTTGGACTCATCTGTCCAGAGAATGGACTTCTGGTTTGTCCAAGTGTTCTCTGGCAAAGGTAACAGGCAACTTTATTCTTTCTTGAGAGCAGAGGCTTCCTTCTAGCAACTCTCCCATTAATGCCATGTCTATTCATTTTTTTGCCTGATTGTAGATGCATGTACATTTATCCCAGATGCTGTCAGAGAGGTCTGCAACTCTCTGGAGGTGATGTCTGGGTTGGCCTTTACCTAAAGTATTATTTTTCTGGTGCTTCTTGGTGAAAGTTTGGTGATAGCTCTTTGATGGAGCTGGAATCTCTTGGAGATGGTCTTGTAGCTTTCCCCAGACTGATGGGCTGTCACCACCTTCTTCCTGATGTTCTCTTCTCGGATGTCTCTTTTCCTCTCGGCATTGCTGATCTGTGAGCTGTACGGCTTGGCACGACAGTGGTTTGGTTGGTTTCCTCTCTCTTTTAATTAGGGCTGCTCAAAACCTTTCCTAAGGATGTCTCATTTGATTGGTCTGCTTAATTTACTACTTGAGCACCCACATGTGTTTCAGCTGTGGTTCACTTACTTTTGCACATACTCTGATTCCATGTTTCATGTTGTCTGTTGGCTGCTCACACAGTTTGCTCAAAATAAGTACATGAAATTGATGAACACAACCCTGACATTTCATATATAAAAACTGATGAAAGAATAAGAAAATCATGGTAAAACAACAGAAAAATCTAAACTACTCAAGGGGTTCACAAACCTTCAAGCAGCACTGTACATGTATACATGTCTTTGTGCTGCAACAAACGTTTTTTCATTGTCAACGAAGCTGCTTCGAGCTGTTTATATTCTCAAATAACAGATTAATGTACAAATGTCCAAAAAGATAAAAACTGATCCAGCACAGTTTCTCAGAGCCCAAGGTGGCATCTACAAATTGTTCAAAATCCAAAAATATTCAGTTTAAATTTGATGCAAAGTAGAGAAAAGACTAAATGTGGGGGCTTAATCTTTAATCAGAGGATTGTTCTGGAGGTGTCTGCAAAACAAAAGCCAAGTGACCAACAAAGGTGAGGACCGACATCTACTGTAGGTACTAAACTGACTCTAGATAAGCACCTCACACAACCCACCTTCAAAAAATCTGAACTATCACTTTAAGTTATATCACGATCCTGGATTTCAGTTGTGTCCTGTGGTCTAAATTCAATTTGAGGATCTGATCTACCCTTTGCATCCTAACAGGCAACTCTCTGACACTACTGACTCTTCATCAGCCATGGATACAGCATGACATATGACAAACAGTTGAAGCTGTGATTAATCTCAGAGTTTGTCTCCAACAGGTTTTGTATCAGCAGTTTGTGCAACATGTGTTCAGTTTGCTGCTTCAGACACTTTAACAGAGACACATCATGTAACGTTCACTATATATACAACACAAATTCATACATACAAAGAATAAAGTGTGAACACGGCTCATATTATTCTGACATGAAACCGTCGGCTGATCGTCCTCACACTCACAGATGCTCTCATTTGTTTCTGTTGGATTCACTTTGAAAACTTTTGTCTCTGTGTAACTCCTGGTTAAAAACCCCAGAGTTAATACACACACAGCAGTAGATAACTGTTGTTGTATTATTGTAACTATTGTATCATAAAAGTTTGTCATTGTCATTAACTGGTTATATTGAGACATTGTGGCTCTTTGAGCACATTTACAGGTTTATTATGAGTCAGTGTTGAGGTGAGAGAGCAGAGAAACAGGAAACAGAGAGTTGATGAACATGTTGAAGGTGAAACAGGATCAAATGTGATGTCAAGTGTTGAGTGTGATACCTTTTCATGTTGGTGATAACCTGCAGCCTCCTGATGAAGACAGACAGACAGACAGACAGACAGACAGACAGGTTCATCATTAGACTAGAAGTGTTTGTTGTCAGATAAACTTTGTGCTGTGGAGTCTGGATCAAAGACAGGAGGTGAACACATGAACCAACAGAGACACATTAGAGACTGGAATCAATCAAAGGTCCACTTACTCAGTTTCTTCTCATGGACTTCATCACTCTGCAGCTCTCTGCTGTCTGGACCAGGTCTGTGGACACAAAGAGTTTTCTGTTGATGTGAGTGGGACCATGTGCTCCATCAGGACTCAGACTGGAGGCAGACTGGCTCTTTTAAGCCCTCTGCAGACAGTAAATATGTGACACTGCTGCCGTCATGGATTTGTTCAAGTGATATTTGCTCATTGAGACAGAGGAGACGTTTACGCTGATGTTTTTTACAGCTTCATTCACACATGGCAGCACATTTATGGACAGAGACTGGATGAGAGAGAGAACAACAGTGAGTGAAATGATGTGAAGGAAGAAGAAGGTTTTCTCAGCCTCTGTTGTGTGTGTAACTCCGTGTGTGTAAAAAGCAAATCCACATGCGGAGAACTGAGATCCACAGTGTTTGTGTATTTGCAGATCTGGGGCCTGTTGTTCGAAACCTAGATAAGGGATTAAGCCAGGATATGTTGGTTATTCTGGCTTAATTTAGCGTTGATTCAGTGGTTCGAAAGCAGAGTCACATATGTTGCCATGGATATTTATTCTGTGCAACCAGGTTTAGTTTAGCCTGGTGCCTTATCTGTCCATTCAGCTGTCACTGCGATCGGAAATCAATGTGTTTTACAGTCATTTCATGTTCTTATGTACGTCTTTGCCTCATTTTTGAACAAAATACATTAAGCCTACAAAAAAACAACATTTAAAACATTATTTTTGTAATAGCCCAAACATACTTTGACATGCACATTACCAATAAAAGGATTAATTGTTGGAATAAACATATAAGTAGGTGTATTTGGCATTAACACAATTAGTGTTTATTAGGTTTCATAACTGTATGACCTTCCCAAATTATATTCCCAGTTAACTGGACCAACTTTACATCAATGAATGAAAACATGAAGATGAAACCACAATATTCTTTGACCTCATTTTATTTAAATGAAAAATACTGTAATCAGTCACTGTCTGCTTGGAGCTGTGGAGAGAAAGAGAGAAATAATATTGATTAATACACTGCATCACAGTCATGCTTACAATGTGCATTAAAGTCACTTACTTCTTTGTGTAGTTTCTTAATTTCCAAGTCCAATTTCCTTAAGGTTTTTCTTTTAATTTGTCAATTTGTCTTACACTGCAAGACAATCCAAAGTCAGACCGTCCACATAACACCACTGGTTGATTAATGAATGAATAAAATGATTGATTCCATGTACAGTATACTGGAATAATGAAGAGAGCGGTTTCTGTGGGTGGGACAGAGTCTGTAGCTTCACCTTTAAGGTGAAGTGTACAACTGCTGATTTGTGGAAGGAAATTTAATTGTAATTATGGCAGATTCATTTGCGCAGCAAGTTTTTAGATTACTTACGCATTCAGTCGGTCCGCAATTGTTTGCCACACTCTCTCTCTCTCTGCTTTATTATCGCTGCAGTGTTTCCTTTCTTCGTGATTATATGTTTTACCTCTTCATAAGTGTCCATGATGAGACGCTGCTCACTGGGTGAGAAGTATGCGGCACGTGCCCTCTCCATTGCTGCATCGGTGAATCTGTGATCGATCTCGGGGTCTATTTAAGAAAGCCGTGGACGCGCACTCACCTGAATAAGTTACACCTGGCTTGACAAAGCCGCGCCTCCTCAGCCTGGCTTGGTGTTCGAACAACCAATTAAGCCAGGATGGACTTAGGGGAATTTGTCCAGCCTCACTTTCCCACTTATCCTGGATTGGTTAATTCTACTTTCGAACAACGGGCCCCAGTTTTATACTTGCAAAATATTTTTGTGAGTTTACAAATCTTTTTTTTTTGTATTTGTGGAATGTGTTTGTGTATTTGCAGATCAGTTTTATACTTGCAAAATATTTTTGTGAGTTTACAAATCTTTTTTTTTTTGTATTTGTGGAAGGTGTTTTATATTTACAGATGACACATTTACACACAGATTGTCGAACTGTTCACACACATAATTATGAAACAAATCTGTCTCCATAATTGTCACCTGAAACCGTGAGCGTGGACGAGACAAAGGGACGGCAACATTGACCAAAGTAAAGAAAAAAGAGTCGGTCTGTACCGCGAAAAGCTCAACGGGAAGGCAAAGGCAAGATATTATTTAAATGTCTTTATATATTTTATGTTACCATTTAAGCGCTGAGCATTTTGTTCTTTACTCACTGTTTTTGTTGATCATTTTGTTGATCACTGTTGTTGCTGTGTTACCATTGTTGGCTTTGCAACCAGAGAAGACTGTTTGGTGCATTTCTTCCTTTTTACGAATAAAGAGCCAGAATTTAATTCAGTCTGGGTGGTTTTTATTTGTATAAAAGGGTAAAAAGCATTTTGCGTGACTAAAGTTAAAACATTACAAAAATAGTGAAAGCCAGAAAACACAACATGGCCGACACATGTACAGTGACTTTCAGGTGACCGGCCTGCAGCAGTGACCAACACTGACGCTGAAGAAGAGCATGAGCACGACCATCAACAGGCTGAGCTGATGGTGAAAAAAACCCAACGTCTATTATATGGCGATACTTTGGATTCAGGTATGGCGACGCTGAACAGAAAGACGTGCTGTGTAAAAGTTTAAAAGTTAAATCACAATAATTGTCAGGTCAGGTCAGTGCCCCCTGATATAATGTCGGGGAAACACTGAATCAAGCAAGAAGACTCATGATAGCATGTGTTTATTATATTGTGATCGCAATCGCAAATCATGATATTGTCCACTCAAATAGCAATCGCACATTTTTATCACATTGTGCAGCACTAGGAATCAATATTGTCTTCTGGCTCTGTAGCTGTGGATGATGGAGGCGTTTTGCTTTGTCTCCATGGTAACAGGTAACGAAGCAGGAGGGTCAAAGTTCAGGGCGTCCTGTTATGAGACAGTAGTCTGTCCTGATTGTGTGCAGACTGCATGGAACAGGAGGTACTTTTTAAGGGCAGCTGCAGGACCTACTCAAAGGAAAAAGGATGTGATTCGGAACGCACCCAAAGTTTCCTCTGAACAAAAAGGATCCAAAGTGTCCATGCGTCATGACGCGGAGAGCTCTGCGTGTAAAGGAGATGAAAAGACTGAATGTGATTGGCCATGATCGTCTCAGCCTCTGTGATATAACCTCTCTGATCCCAGCACGCGCCCAAGTGCGCCACAGGTGCGTAAAAGAGCAAAGCCGTTTCTCAATATGTGTCCTTGTGCGGACTTGTGTTCTTGTGCAGACTTGTGACACGTCATCAGTCACAGCCCAAGTACTGTTCCAATTCAAAGTTCACATCTTCCAAGTTCAGTCCAAATTCCCGGAAGTGTTCTCGCCACGCCCATTTCACCGGAGATGCATCGGAGCAGACTTGTGTGGACTTCAGACAGCCAGGTATCCCAGCATGCATTTCACAACAATCATCGGAAATTGACAAGTGAGGGAAAGGCGCACAATTGTAAGCCATAATTACAGATATGTTACTGTTGTACGTGTGTGTGAGCGCTCAGGCTGCCCCAGAGAGCAGCCTCTCTCAGGAAGGCCTTTTGAAACTCGTGGCTGATTATCTCAGTGGTTTGATTATCTCAGTGGTTAAATATGACATGTTTGGGGAATGTCTAATGGGCAATATTCAGTCTCAGTATGAGATATATTCTTATATTATTAAATGTTGTAACATGTTATTGTTCTTTGCATTCTTTTGCTTATTTATGTGTTTTTACCATTCAATAATGATTTTAAGAATTTATTGTAATGTATTTATTGTATTTAAAGATTAATTGTCTTTATTGTAGTATTTATTCAACAGCATTTTAAATAGTGATTATCTGATATGAATATGAATTGTATATGATATGAATTGTAAACCTGATGTCTATAGTGCGGACTGAATAAACTTTTCCTCTTCACATCTGACCTGTTTGATCCATTTATATTGGTGAGGACAGACTAAATGAGAAACTGCTGTCAGTGTAATCCAGTACAGTTCAACAGCACCACAATCTACAACTCAACACTTCAGTAAAATGTCAGACTGAATATTAAACTGCTGTTGTTTTTTCTAGGTGAAACAAGTAAACTGTCAAGTCTCCATAAAAATGTAGACAGAAAACATAATGATGAGACAAATGCAGTGATGGACAGTAACTAAGTATATTTACTCAAGTAGCTACTGTACTTAAGTACAACTTTGATGTGCTTTGGGTATCTTTCCATTTACTTAGAGGGAAATACTGTACATTCTACTCAAGCTACATTTATTTGATAGCTATAGTTACTGTTCAGATAGTTTGTTTTATATGTCAACTAGTGCAGACATGCAAGTATCGCACGTCTCATCCTCATCCTCATTCTCCGCTGTCTTTCTGGGATCTGCCTCCTCAGCTGGGCAGCCTTCTCCTCAGCTGGGCAGCCTCCTCCTCTGCTGGGCAGCCTCCTCCTCAGCTGGGCAGCCTCCTCCTCAGCTGGGCAGCCTCCTCCTCTGCTGGGCAGCCTCCTCCTCAGCTGGGCAGCCTCCTCCTCAGCTGGGCAGCCTCCTCCTCTGCTGGGCAGCCTCCTCCTCAGCTGGGCAGCCTCCTCCTCAGCCTGCAGGTACAGCAGTCCTGCTGCAATAACTGCACCAAGACACCTTCTCCGATCCGTTATTGATTTTTGATTTCCATCTCACCAATGCTCACGATCACAATAACCACCAACTCTCCACAAACTTTTCCCCTGCACTTAACTTTTGATTATAATCAGAAGCCAGCTGCAGGGAAAAGGTTTTAAAAGACATTTTATGAAAATATTTTGGCTATTTATATGTTTTTGTGTGTCAGTTATATATGTTGAAACATTAAAAACATATACATAATAATTTCTTACAGTGTCTATGTAAAGACGCAGGCTGGGCTGTGTTCATATTGTTTTATACTAAATGCATGTTTACAACACAGCACAACAGCCAAGGCGAGCGGAGGTGGTGACGTCATCAAGTTCGCTGCTGCAGAAATGACTGAACTCCCGCCCTCTCGTTCTTAGGAAGTCCGGACTCTCGCGTGGACTTGCCAAGTCCGAACTGCCGAACTTGAGTATTGAGAAACGGCTCAAATGAACCCAAAGTGCGTTTTGCGTGCTCCCGACTAGAGATGGATTTATGGCTCTTTGAGGGAGCCGGATCTTGGTGAGTCGTTCCTTTCAAAGAGCTGTTCATGAAAACTGGCTCATTTGACTGATTTTTATATTTATTAAGTTTTAAGAAGCCAGCCTGGTTTTAACTCATTTTATCTTGGAAATAATCACTGGGAGGTTTGATGGGGTGAGATTTGGAACAAAATAATACAAAATTAGATATGCCACCAATATCTGAGTTTGAATTATTCTGAAATATTGATTATAACCTCATTTGACATGTGTGGACTAGATTTTAAAGTCTGATCTGGATTCATTGTAAATATTCCACAAAGTTGCGTCATATCACTCTGCTTTGACAGTGACATCACTATTTTGGATTTACCCTTTGTACAAATTGTCTGTATGTGTGTAAAGCTCCATGACTTGTTATTCATGCAACACCGTGACCTTAATACTTACAAATAAACATTAAAAAACAAAGCAGGCTACAATGAATTTTGCTCATTGGAGGAGCAAAGGAGGAGCACACAGTGATACTGAACAAAACAAAAAAGAACGGTTCCCAGCTGCGACTCGGTTCCCATCGTTCATGTTAACGAGCCGTTCAATAGAATCGGTTCATTCATGAACGTCACAACGCACTGAACAGGAAGTAACTTACTGTGACCTGCACATGCCGTCCACGTGCGCATGCGTGGACCTGTAACTTTTCTTTTAGAGTCTAAATAGTTGGTGACAAACTGAGAGTAAGAAGTGAAGAGTGTTAAAGTCCGGACTGAAGAGTTTGTGTTGTTCTTCAGAGGGTTTGGAGGGACGTGTCTGTCCGGTCCTCACTGATCCTCCTCTCATGGTGGAAACTGAACTCCACTTGAACAAGTTTCTACAGGAAGTGAACTAACAAAGAGTCATTCAAGAGTCACACAGTGAAAAGTGTCAAAGCTTACAAACCTTTAGATGGAGACAAGAAGCTGCGACACGACGACGAGCGCACAAAGTGAAACTAAAGTGACAACAGGAAGGAAGGGGCGGTGACAAACAGCTGCTCTCACGTCAGTCTCATTCTTTCACATCCACCCAGTGCCGCCTCCACACTGCAGGTGGCGCCCTGGGCCCAAATATACAGCAGCTCCAATATGAATGGAGAGCAGCAGAATCTTCATATAGTCAATGAGACATATTAATCACAGCTGCCCAAATGTCTCTTACAGTCCATCTGTCAGTTAGTTCAGACAGATTAAAGCCAGATGTTAGGTGTTAGTATTCTGACTGAGAGGCAGGCTGAGGATTGTTTTATTTATTTTGAGGCTGATGTTGGCCAAAAGTTCATCTGCTCACTACAAGATATGATCTCCTACACACAAGACATGATCCTGACTGAGGACACATTATCTTCTACATACCAGATCATGTCTCCTAACATGTGTTCACTGTCTCCTAACCTTATACACACCCACTTCAGCACTGAGATATTATCTCCTATGTAGGAGATGTTGCTTTGAAAGTCACATGATGTTGAACTTGTGTTTGAGGAGAGACTCCTTCAGTGTGAACAGGAAGTGCACAAAGTTCTGTTAGAAAACAAGCAGAGCTCCATCTAACAATCTGTTTCCATTCTTACTGTCTGCTGACTGTTGGTAATGACTTCATTCAACATGTTGCATCAGTCATGTGATGGTGAACACATGCACATCAACACCACCACTGTAAATAGTGGGAGGAAAGGAAGCAGCCACTTCCATCATGTTCCTCTGAGATGTAGCGCAGTAAAAGTACCACGTGTTCCTCTGAGATGTAGTGCAGTAAAAGTACAACATGTTCCTCTGAGATGTAGTGCAGTAAAAGTACAACATGTTCCTCTGAGATGTAGTGCAGTAAAAGTACCACATGTTCCTCTGAGATGTAGTGCAGTAAAAGTACAACATGTTCCTCTGAGATGTAGTGCAGTAAAAGTACCACATGTACCTCTGAGATGTAGTGCAGTAAAAGTACCACATGTTCCTCTGAGATGTAGTGCAGTAAAAGTACCACATGTTCCTCTGAGATGTAGTACAGTAAAAGTACCACATGTTCCTCTGAGATGTAGTACAGTAAAAGTACCACATGTTCCTCTGAGATGTAGTGCAGTAAAAGTACAACATGTTCCTCTGAGATGTAGTACAGTAAAAGTACCACATGTTCCTCTGAGATGTAGTGCAGTAAAAGTACAACATGTTCCTCTGAGATGTAGTACAGTAAAAGTACCACATGTTCCTCTGAGATGTAGTACAGTAAAAGTACCACATGTTCCTCTGAGATGTAGTGCAGTAAAAGTACAACATGTTCTGAGATGTAGTGCAGTAAAAGTACCACATGTTCCTCTGAGATGTAGTGCAGTAAAAGTACCACATGTTCCTCTGAGATGTAGTGCAGTAAAAGTACAACATGTTCTGAGATGTAGTGCAGTAAAAGTACCACATGTTCCTCTGAGATGTAGTGCAGTAAAAGTACCACATGTTCCTCTGAGATGTAGTGCAGTAAAAGTACCACATGTTCCTCTGAGATGTAGTGCAGTAAAAGTACAACATGTTCCTCTGAGATGTAGTGCAGTAAAAGTACCACATGTTCCTCTGAGATGTAGTGCAGTAAAAGTACAACATGTTCCTCTGAGATGTAGTGCAGTAAAGTACCACATGTTCCTCTGAGATGTAGTGCAGTAAAAGTACAACATGTTCCTCTGAGATGTAGTGCAGTAAAAGTACTAAATGTTCCAAGATGCAGTATGTGGAATAAAGTATATGAGGTAAAGAATGAGAAAAGAAGGCGGCAGTACTATTTGGACATTGACATGACCTCTTAGCTGATGTCTGTCAGCTTGGTGTCCCTTTGTCGTTCTCTTCATTTCCTTCTGCAGTTGACAGTTTAGACTGGGCAGACAGGTGTGAACTGTTGCACTGTTGTATTGTCACTGCAGCAAGATGTTTGATTTTAGATGGTATTGTTTTTTTGAGGGAAGTATTTATGTCTCCACAGGAAAAACCTTAAAAACGTATTTGTGCTGTCTGTAATTCCACAAGATCTTTAGACTGTCAGAGTTTTGACTGTAAGAATAAAGAGTGTGTATGATCCCTGTATCCTGCCCCATGAATGATCTGAAGTGCTTTCTTTTGCTAAATAAGTCATGGATGAATTGTACTGATGTAGTTGTTGCCCCAAACCTCTGCACAGTCATTTACAGATGGAAGAACTAGTGAACAGCACAGAATGTGCAGTGACTTGTGATGCAGGACCTGCTTTGCTTTATTTAATACTGCAGTACTTTTTGATACTTTGCTTTGTACATGCTTCATATGTGATTTCCAGCAGATTGGGCGTCTGTTGTCACCTCAAGGAATTTGATTTCATTAACTGTTTCAATATTAAACCCATCCAAATGAATCTTTATCTGTGTATTAGTTCTGCAGTTCCCAAAAAGTGTCAGTCTCGTTTTGTTCAGGTTTAATGATCATTTATTTCTATCAAACCATATTTTTAATTTACTCAGTTCTGAATTGATCACCTGCGTTAAAACTTGCAATTCACTGCCAGAACAAAAAATATTTGTATCATCAGCAAATAACACCAGTTTGAATACTTTTGATATGTTGCATAAATCATTGATATAAAGAGCAAACAGTTTTAGGGCCCAACACTGACCCCTGGGGGACACCACAAGTAATGTCCAAACATGTTGAACACTGATCACTCAGCTTCACAAACTGCCTTCTGTTAGACAAATAACTCCTCACCCAGTCCAACACTTTACCCCTGATGCCACAGCGCTCTAGTTTATTGAATAATATATCATGGTTTATTGTGTCAAAAGCCTTTTTATGTCTGTGAATATTCCAACTGTATACAGTTTATGGTCCAGTGAATCTGTGATTTCCTCAGCTGAATCTATTAATGCCAGTGATGTTGCTGTGTGATCTGAATCCATATTGACTTTCAGTGAGTCATTTGTGTTTGTCTATGAATTTTTCCAGCCGGTTATTGAAAAGCTTTTCTAGGATTTTGGAGACTTGAGGTAGTAATGAAACAGGTCTGTAGTTTGTGAAGTGGTGTTTGTTCCCAGATTTATACAGAGCTATGACTTTTGCTATTTTCATGTTGTCTGGAAATGTAGCGGACTGAAATGATAAATTACAGATATACGTTAATGGTTTTGAAATTTCCTCAATGAGCCTTTTCACAACAGTCATATTAATGTCATCACAGTCAGTAGATGTTTTATTTGGACATTTAGTGACAATATCTAAAATGTCTTTCTCATCCACTGCTGTGAGGAACATTGAACTCAGATTTCTATCAATGAAATGATTGTTCTGCTCCTCAGATGTTCCTGGATCAATTTCTCTGAATTCTCTATAAAGTGTATTTTTCTTTTTGCAGGCATTTTGTAACCCCTTTGTGATCCAAGGACAATCTGCATATTTTAGTCTCCTGGTGACGATTTTTATAGGACAGTTTTTATCCTATAATCTTCTAAATATTCTGAAGAATTCCTCATATGCACAATTTTGTTTTGTTGTCAGGTTGATTCGTCTTGTAGCTGCTGTCAAATACTGTAAAAATTGACAAATGGTCACTGATATCACTGATTAATAGTCCACTTATTGTGTTGTTCATCATGTCAGTTGTGAATATATTGTTGATTAGCGTTGGCACAGTGGGAAGTTATCCGGGTGGGTCTGGTGATTTTTGGTTCATACAGTTTATTGTATGAATGAAATCATCAGTCATTTTGTGTTTATTTGGATGAAGCAGGTCGATATTGAAGTCTCCACAGATGAAAATTGTTTCATGACTTTTTTTGCAAACATTTCCTCCATCCAGTCCTTGAACAGTTCAATACTGGAACCTGGTGTCCTGTATATGCAGCTAATAATTACACATTTATTTTTCTCTTTGTATATTTCAATTGATTTGCATTCAAGCGTGTTGTTAACAACAGCTGACATATTGTCCAACACCCTGAAGTTCAGATTTCTGTCCACATAGATTGCAGCTCCCCCTCCACCTTTATTCTGCTGATCCATGTGCATAAACTCAAACCCCTCCAGCTCAAAGTCCAGCCCTTTTTCCATGTTGATCCATGTTTCACATATTGCAATGATGTTGAATAAGTGTGTAAATTGACTCAGGTAATCCTTGATGTTTGTAACATTTGCATACAGACTCTGCTGTTAATGTGTGTAATTGATCATCTACCATCTTTATTGACGCAGTTTATATTGTTCATCAGTGTAATAGCAGCAGTTTATTATTGATGGAGTTGAAGAAGTAGTTATCATATCCAGTAAATTGTGATCAGTGTATTGAAATGTTTGCAGTTGCAGGTTGTCATGTTCACTGATGCTCTGAGTTGTGCTGCTATTGCCTCCAGATGTGGATGAGTGAATTCTGTCAGTGTGTGTCATGGTTGTGTGTAAAGAGGTTTGTTACCTTCCAGTCCAGCTCATGTTGATCATCAGTATTTGTCCAGCTCCTCCACACTTCTTACCATCAACACTTTGGCCTCCTCTGGTGTCGCGTTAAGCTTGATGAATATTTTGCAGTTTGTGGTCCAGGTGTGTTTAATTGAACTGCAGTTTACACGCTTGTATGGCTGCTCTTAAAAAGACATACTTTTGACTTTATGTTCCTAGTTACATTTGTTTTTGTGCTATTCTTTGTATCGTGTTCTTCAATCACATCAAGTCAATGTCACGTATATATCCCAGTATCACAGATCACTCTTTGTGTCAGGGGACGTTACAATCTGTACGACATGCGACACCTTCTGTCCTCAGACCCTCACAGCAGATAAGGAAACGCCCCCAAAAACCCCTTTAAGGCCCTGATGACACATAAAGTGTTTTGCAGGTTGCAAAATTAGAGGCGCACCCACTGCCTTTTTTAACTGTCTGCCACTTATTTTATTTCTTGTATGTATCCTGCAGTAATGAGTGTGTAGCTGCTGCCATGTTGAGGCAGAGGGTCTGTGTGTAGCTCTGGTTGAGGGTGAGAGGCTGTCAGCAGATAAACAGAGATCTGTGTGGGTACATGAGACCCTAAAAAAGAGGCTGGATCATGGGGAGAACCACCAGTTGGTCCAGGAGCTTCTCCTCCATCATGGACGTTTACAGGCAGATTTTAGGACGACTCAGGGGCAGTTTGACAACCTGCTGTCTGTCATCAGGCCGTATAGCTCTGGGTATCCAGCAACCACTACCACCAGTTTCTCCTCCATTGTTTACCAACTGTAAACTTGTTGTTGACACCACCACAGAAGCCCCGCCTCTCACATCATCCCATTGGACAATGGGGAAAAAGATGACGAATTTTTTTCCTTCTGTCAGTTTGTATAAATTAAAATAATAATAATAATAATAATGAAAATAATATTCTCTTTGAGGTATAGCTGAACACGTTGCCACGTTCATTGTTCAGTGTCAGCAGAGATGGGCAAAAATACATCAAAATGTATTTTGATACAAAAGACAAAATACCCGTCAAATAAATGTATCAAAATAAAATATGTGTATTTTGTATTTTCAAATACAGAAAATACTTTTTTCTTTTTCTTGTTAGCAGCGACCTGCAGCTCTATAGGTCACTCTGTCGGTTGGTCCACAAATCTTTTTGTGAATAACTCAAAAAGTTCTTGACCAAAAATGCTCAAAATTTACATGCTGCAATTAGAGACCATGAGTAACTGCACTGTAACTGATTCAGATTTAGATTCAGACAACTTTATTGATCCCACGTGAGGCATTTCATTTGTAGCAGACTCATCCCAAGCATCAACCACAACAACATACAATTTCCTATGTGACGCACAGTCCAGTAAAACAGACCACGAGGTCAGTGAAGGGCACATTGAATGGCCCAAGTTTAAAAAACATATAGATAAAAAACAAAAAAGTAAAAACTATTGTTACATCCAATATTATAAGAATGTGTAGCCTATTATTTTTGTTTTTTGATTCGTGGAGAAAGTATTTTGAGTATTTTAAATACTAAATGACTCCACTCAAAAGTATTCTGTTACAAATTACATTTGCTTTTTATCAAATACAAATGACAAAATACTGAAATGTAAGTGAAACACGTATTTTAAATAGAAGGAACAAACAAAGGAAGCACTTCGCACATCTATAAAACCAGGACAGGTGCGTTGGAGAAAAAAGACCAAAAAGTAGCAAAAGGACTCCCGCACACTGTCCAACTTGCAATAAATCATTTATTTGCGACGTTTCGGTACTAGACCTTCATCAGGCAAACTGTTTGCCTGATGAAGGCAAACTGTTTGCCTGATGAAGGTCTAGTACCGAAACGTCGCAAATAGAAGGAACAGAAATACTGCCCATCCCTGCTTGTCGGGCCCTTCATACAGCAATTTAAATGTGTTTTCAAAAACTTGGTGACACTTGAAAATGAAATGATAAATAATAAAATCCTGTTTTTCAAAAAGATGTGAGTGTGTCGTCATCACGTGACGCTGGCTGGCAGGGTGCATGCTGGGCAGCGCGAGCGCACGCGCCGCGGCGGCTGGTTGAACTTGAGAGTGTGGTCAGTAGCAGACAGCTCACACTAAGGTCAGAGAGAGAAGATGGATTTTAAAAAGCCTTTAAGCGGAGGAGCAGAAAGGAAGAAAGACAAGCGAGAGAAGCAGCGGTGATTAAAGATGTCCCGCCTTTTACAAAACACTTACAGACGACGAGCAAACGGAGTTGGCTAACGTGCTAGCTAGTTAGCTAGAGCTAGCTAACGCCTCTAGCCCTAACGTTAGCAGCAGCAGCAGGAGCCGGAGGATAGGCTAACTGTTTGTAGCAGCGGAGCACTGGAGCCAGAGCCCCTAACGTTAACGGTTAGCCCGGCCAACACCAGCAACAGGTCCTCGGAGCTGGAGGAGCAGCTGATCCACTGGATCATTTCTAAATATACTGTGCTGTGCTTGCAACATGTTTTCAGCACATAACAAGGCATTTGTATCAGGAAACACGGAGACGGGACCCGAACACAGAAAGTGCATCGTCCAGAAAAGGAGGGAACTGTGGACGCTTGGCTCTCCGTCGTTTTCTCACCCTGCCTGTATCAAAGTGCGAAGGAGAAAGAAGATTGAAGTGAAGGAAGTGAGGAGCAGCATGAAACAAGAGCGACTGTCAGCACTCTGCCTGATGGCCATTGAACGTGAGCTGGTGAAGGAGCTGGGTTTTCTGCTGGCAGACTGTGTGTTCAAGTTAAAGTCCAGGAAGAAGAACTGCTAAAGGTAAGAACATTGATAATGCTGTCAGTGCACTGAGCATGTTGTGTGAGGATGGGTTTATCTGATTCACTGTTTGTCTGTGTCAGCCTTGACACACATGCACACACACACACACACACACACACACACACACACACACACACACCAGTTGCAGCTCATTTGTTGCTGTTGCATTTCTGCATGGTGCCTATAAACCCCTTATTTTGAAACCCTCCATTCAGCTGTGTTGTGTGGCTGTTATGATGCATTGATGTAACATTTCAGTGGTGATTATTATCTGTGAGTGAGTGAGTGTCTGTTGGTGAACTATTGATCTGCTGCTTGTGTCAGCCGTGAGTTAAGGGTGTGTGTGTGTGTGTGTGTGTGTGTGAGTGAGAGAGAGAATAAGATGTTGTTCGTATCATCAGTGTTTAAATCAACATTAGCTGCTGGTAACTGGTTAGTATGATTTGTGTGTTAATTGGCGTGGTGGTGCCGTGGTGTGGCATAGCATGGTGTGTGAGGTGCTGACATTGTGTGTGTACAAGGGCCCTTTGAGACCTGGTGTCCAGGGGCCCCTGGGGTGCTAATCCAGCTCTGGGTCGAAATGTAATATTTTAGCAACATAAATACAGCAGTGTGTGCAGACAGACAGACAGACAGACTCATCATGGATGTAAGCTTGTTTTTCTTTTTTTAAAGAGCCAGGTTCAGGTAAGAGAGTCAGATCAAATGGTGTGATTTCATTTCCCTCTGCTGCTGTATCAAAGTGAGTTGTCTTCCTCCTAGGGCTGGATGATATGGCCTAAACAAAATCTCAGATTTTTTTCACAACAAATCTGATTCACGATTTAAATCGATTTTTTTCCCCAAACTTAAAATCAATTTTCAGAAAAATACCTGCAGCCTGGTAGCTCGTACCTGGGATCCAAAACCTTCGGCATATGAATAAACTCCGGCTTTTCCACGGTATATATGGGCACCATATCTCTTGCAATATACATCACAACTGCATCCATGATCACTTTCCACCGGGCCCCTTTCTCATCATACGGCAGTGTTTCCCCTGCCATTATATTGTCATGAATTCCAGCACTTGAATAGGGATATTTTCGTAGGGAGCAACACCTCTCCCACTCGGCAGCATGACTCTGTTTGAGGTGCTGCAGTAAATTGGTAGCACTGCTACGTTGGGTAGCAACAGCCTTCAAACACACTTTGCAGCAGGGTGCTGATTGTTCTGTGTCTGACGCCACAAAACCAAACCAATTACAAATAACTGCAGAACTCGTGCCCTTTCTTGGGAACAAGTTCTTCCCTGCTCGCTGCCATGTTGTTTGTGTATCAAGCGTGCGGGGAGGGTGAGCCCACTCTGAACTACGGGAGCCCAGCGGGGAGCGTCTGTGGTGGATGTTAAAGAAAAAATGGATTTTCTATTACTACTACAAATTTGAATTAATCGATAAAATGATTTATCGCACAGCCCTTCTTCCTCCAGAAATTAGGGTTAGGGTATATTTCTTTGATGATTCCAATCCATTCCTCTTTTGCTGTGGCTCAGCATTTAAATTACTCAGATCTGATGGTTTAGTCACAGAGTTTCTCCTACCCACAAAGTGTTGTGCTTGTCTTTCACAGATGTGGGAATGATGGTCCGAAATTGTGTCAAAATGTACAAAACAGTGAAATTTCTCTTGCCTGGCCGGCCAGCACTCTGAGTGCTCTGCACCCCTAAACCTCTGATCCTAGAATCGCCCCTGGCACAGAACATGTAAAGCTGTGAGAGTGTTTAAATACTTTTGGATGGAAATGGGATGTGTCTAAGGCCTGGTCTTTGTTCCTGACCTTAGTTATAAAACTACATTAGTAGAGAATGTAAAAAAAGTCATAGTATAACATGTTGAAAAAACCTTAAGAAGTCATAGTACAGTTATGTTATAAATGTAACACTCTGAATGAGTGTTCTGTGGGGGCAGTGGCACAAGAGGCCTGAGTGGAAAAATATACTTTACAATTATTCATCATTTAAGCCATTGTTTTAATAATCATTTTTAAAAAGGTGTTGAAAGCCTGTTAAAAAATATTAATGAGTTCAGATTATTTTATTACAAATTATTTTTTTTCTGTGGACAATGAATGAATGAATGACTTTATTTCGAACCAAAGTTTAAAACAATGTTGTGACAACAAAAAATGAAGAAAACCCCCCAGAAATGTTCTAAAAGTAGTAGGTAGAAGTAAAACTTATATGTTCCTTCCCCTCTTTCACTTTTCTTCTATTAACTTAAACTATTTGCACAATTTCTTACATGTATATATAGTTACATACAACAATTAAGATACTTTTACAACCCAGTTTTCTAATTATATTACATTCCTAAATTATTTACAAGTTGTGTTATGAAGATATTTACACTGCTCAGAAACTGAAGGGAACACTCAATGGTCACAGTGTAACAGGAAGTCAGTTAAACTTCAGGGATATCAATGTGTCCATTCAGGAAGCACAAGTGATTGTGAATCAGTTTCAGCTGCTTTGGTGCAAATCAAAGTGACAACAGGTGCAATGGAGAGGCAAAAGCAAGACAAGCCCCAAAAAGGGAATGTTTTACATGTGGTGTCCACAGACAGTTGCTCTCTCCTGATCCTTCCTGACTGATTCTTCTCTAGTTTGGTCTTCTGCTAGTGTCCTTGGCACTACTGGTAGCATGAGGCCGTACCTGCAGCCCAATCAGGTTGAGACCAGATACCAGGAGACCGGCCGTTACACCAGGAGAGCTGGACAGGGCCGTAGAAGGGCATCAACCCAGCAGCAGGACCACTATCTGCTCCTCCTGGTGCAGAGGGCCCTGGGTTCCTCCTGGTGCAGAGGGCCCTGGGTTCCTCCTGTTGCAGAGGGCCCTGGGTTCCTCCTGGTGCAGAGGGCCCTGGGTTCCTCCTGGTGCAGAGGGCTCTGGGTCATACAGGCAGTCGGGGGCCGTACACACTACTGAGTCACATGATGAGTTGATGATGATGTTTTACTTTGATTTTCAGTGTGATTTTGAATCCAGCCCTCAGTGGGTTGATGATTTTGGTTCCCACTGACTGTTGTTACATCATTTTGTTCTCAACAAGTCCTGTACAGACTGAACTATGTGTTCAGCAGTGAGAAAGTTTCTCTAACAGGAGGAGACTCTCCCTCCTACAGAGAACACAGAGACACTGAGGAACCAGGTGACCAGAGCCCAAACCCAGGATAAAGAGGTTCAGTGAATGTGGTGTTGAAGGTGTGGAGGTGGATCAGTGTGTCAGAGGAGACTGTGAAGAAGGACAGAGTGCCAGCAGGACAGTCCACATACACTGCTGCTCTACCAGAGACAGAGGAGGAGGAGGAGGAGGAGAGTGTTTCTCTTTTATTGTGCCTGACATAGCAACCCCCATCAGAGCAGGTCAGACTCCAGGACTGATCATTCCATCCAAACACACAGTCCTCTCTGTCTCCTCTCCTCCTGATTCCTCTGTAACTCACTGATATATAAACCCATCCTCTCCACTCGACCTCCCAGTAACAGCGACCAGTCAGACCAGTTTTACACAGCAGCTGAGGCCAGTCGTCAAATCTGTCTGGATGATCAGGATATGACTGATCCTCCTCCACACGTGTCACCTTCCTGTTCTTGTCAGACAGTTTGAGGCGTCTGTTCACTGTGTTTGTGTCGATTGTGAGTTCACAGGAATCTGATGGAGAGAAGAAGACACAATACAGCTGCAGTTATTCATCTATCATCACTCTGATGATGACATGAGAGATTTGAATGAGTGATGTCACAGTTTGAAGATGAAATGAAAAACACACTTACACTTCCTCAGACCTGGTGTCAACCATCGGACTCCAGCAGGCTCCACCCTGAAAGGAGGAGGGGGGTCAGAGCAGCACTTCCTCTTTCACCATGGAAACATGGACATTACATCACTCTCATACACACAGCTTTGTTATTGTCTCCACATGGACTGACATGTTCATCACTGATTATTAATCAGCTGATATTGTTTTAGTTCAGTGTACCTGAGCAGGTGGTGTTTCAACAGTTTACTGTGGCTTCATCACCACCACACAACACTTGACCATTACAGTCAGCTGATCCATTGTCAATATACAAGTATTGATTATTGGAGCTTTGAAACCACCTGTTTTACTCTGATGAGTGACCTGCTTTGTTTGTGTCATAAACAAACCAAATCCAGGTGAAGCTAAACTCCTTTTAATCAGGAAACATTCCCATTATGATGACACCCACTGGTGGCAGATGATGAAGACCAAAACATCCCCCACTATTGTTTCATATGAGCCCACAAACCTGCAGCATGACCACATTGACACACGTCAACCCACCATGAACCTCCAACGTGTCAGGATACACCACTGTCCTATTATCCAATGTTGAAAGAAGACAAGGCTCCAGAAACATTTCATCAGCTTCCCTCCCTGTTTTGGGCCATCCTGGCTACTGTTCCCTGACTACTTGTGTCTGTATTGATGGTCTGATGTGGGACACAAACAGTTTGATGAGTCAGTGTTTATCAGCTGTGGTTGTTTGAGGTCAGCTTGGTGTGTCAGGGTCATATGAGCCAGGCTGACAGTGTGACAGAGACAAAGTTTCCAGCTCTACCTCCTCTATCAGACTGAGTGTGTGTGGCTGCAGCAGGCCTCTTCATACCTGAGAGTGTCCAGTCTCCAGTGTGGATCTTCAGTCCAGCCGACAGCAGCTTCACCCCTGAGTCTCCTGGATGATTGTAGCTCAGGTCCAGCTCTCTCAGATGGGAGGGGTTGGAGCTCAGAGCTGAGGCCAGAGAAGCACAGCCTTCCTCTGTGATCAGACAGCCTGACAGACTGCAAACACACAAAACAACACACATGTCACATAATGTGAGGGTGGGTACCACAGTACTGCCATACTGTCGCCTACTGTGGGGTTACATCAACATTATTACTGACTTTTTTCTAGTCCCAACCAAACACCCACTAATGTCCACCAACTATCTGACAACATCACTGATTCCTCTCTGATATTTCAAGTTCCAACAACAGAGAAAAAAACAAGATAAAACATGTTGATGGAAAGAGACTGAAACACAAAACACAGCTGGTTCGAAATCATATCAGCAGAGACAATCCTGTGATGGTTATGAGTTTATCAACTAATGTAAATCAGGATTTAAGTGGCCATCAGTTGAACATGTTGATGAATCCTGACCTGAGAGTTTCCAGTGTACAGTGTGAACTCTTCAGTCCATCAGACAGAAGCTTCACTCCTGAATCCTTCAGGTGGTTGTTACTCAGGTCCAGGTGTCTCAGACTGGAGGACTGGGAGCTGAGAACTGAGGACAGAGCTTCACAGCTTCTCTCTGAGAGGTTACAGACAGTCAGCCTGAAGAGACAACAATCAACAAGAAGGAGAAAAAATAGTTTGTGTTAAAATGTAATCTTACTATATAATGATGAAAACTGTGTGTGTGTGTGTGTGTGTGTGTGTGTGTGTGTGTGTTCCATGTTTTTCTCCTCACTGACTTGGTCAATCCATGTGAAATTTGGCACAGTGGTAGAGGGTCATGGGAGGATGTGAATGAAGCAATATTACATCAATTGGCCAAAGGGGGGCGCTATAGCAACCCATTGAAATGTCAAACTCTGAATGGGCATATCTCATGCCCCGTATGTGGTTGAGACATGAAGCTTTGCACAGAGATGTCTCTCCTCATGAGGAACACATTTGCCTCAAGAACCCATAACTTCCGCTTATATAGATTTTCCGCCATTTTGAATGTTTTGAAAAACACTTCAAATGGATCTCTTCCTAGAAGTTTGAGCGATCTGCATGAAACTGGGTGAACATAATCTAGGGACCAATATCTAAAGTTCCCTCTTGGCAAAAGTTGGAAAACTTGCTAAAACTGAGCTTCTATAAGGCAATGAATATTGCGGAGGGCGTGGCTCATCACATAAAGGTGTATAACATCTCAAGGGTTTCACCCATCACCACGCAACTTTGTAGGCATATGACCACACATAATCTGAGGGGACCCCTCCATTACTGACCCCATCAAACAAAATGGGGGCGCTAGAGAGCTCATTTCTTATCTAGGCCTAACCGCCATATGGATTTTTACTAAACTTGGTAGATATGTAGAACAGGACGCCTCAAGGTGACTGGACCGCACCTTTCCCATGTGAACTACCAGTGCGCCCCACTTTGAAGTCAATACAACAAATAAACACTTTAACTATCTGCCTTTCAACGTGCTACCTCAACTACTAATGTACAGTTTTAGCCCACTAACTATCCCACTATTGGCAATGGTACTACTGTACTTTCAATAAAGCAATCGTACCATCAAATTCACAAACACTCTGTCTGAATACATTGCTCTTCTTAATGGGTTCAGTTGACTATTTAATCTGCAATTTCCTATGACCTGTGTCCCAAACACACACCATGTGAAACTGTACGTGGGCAACTGTGCACTCAGTGCGTCTGGACTAGTCCTCTTTGATTAATGAGTGTCAGGCTGCTTTCAGACCTAGAGTGTCTCCTTTGGTCTGAATCAGGGACTAATGTTGTTACAGAGTTGCATAATTGCCTAGAGATCAAATGCCTTGTGTGAGAAAGCTGCTCTTGATTGGTCAGAATTTCCATGTGGGAAAAATCCAGGAAGTAAAGCAAACGTTGAAGAAGAGAACACTTGCAAGATAAATGTGACACTTTCTAATGTCACAATGGAGGGACAACTACGCAGGTTGATTTTAGCGCTGCTCATCGTGGACTATATTGCTGTCATTGTTCATTTCAGTCAAACCATACAGTTTGAAAACGAGGCGCGGCTCCAACTAGAAAACAATGTTTTGATGCATTGGATGTGCTGAATGTGCATATTAAGGCAGTACAGGAGGAGGTGCACATTAATAATCCTCCAGGACTGTAACATGCTCATGTTTAACCCAAACAATGTGTCATGTGACTGCAGTTGCTTCACATCCAGGTCGAACACCTTCTCACCACAAACCAACCGCACCAGAGTTCCTTTGGAACCAGACTGAGACCACCTCTTCAAGAAGGTCTTGGTCCGTTTTTGGGTGTGTTCACACCTGCCCAAACGACCCACATTGAGGGAGCAAATTAACTTGAGTTCTATTGAACCGAAACAAACAGGGCAGGTGTGAAAGCAGCCTCAGTTTATACTTTAGCTCACAGGAAACTAACAAACCTGCTTATAACACTGAGTCAATAACAAGAACACTTTAAATGTGTTCAGTAAAACATGACATGATATGAAAGCATAATGGTCTTTTCTATATCAGCCAGAGTTCATATCTGTATGTTGTTCAGTAGGTGGAATTGAACCAGAAAAGAGTTTCTGAAGTGTGAAGTTTCAAATCCTGATTGAACATTTGTCAGATTCAGAAATGCTGACATGAGAGAGAATGTTTAAACTGTATAGAGTTTTGAGAAATATGTGAAATCATTTCAGATGGTCTGCAGCTTGATCTGACCTGAGAGTTTCCAGTGTACAGTGTGAACTCTTCAGTCCATCAGACAGAAGCTTCACTGCTGAATCCTTCAGGTGGTTGTTACTCAGGTCCAGGTGTCTCAGACTGGAGGACTGGGAGCTGAGAACTGAGGACAGAGCTTCACAGCTTCTCTGAGAGGTTACAGACACTCAGCCTACAGAGACAACAATCAACAAGAAGGAGAAAAAAATATGGTGTTAAAATGTAATCCTCTTTGTTGGTGAGTGTCAGGCTGCTTTCAGACCTAGAGTGTCTCCTTTGGTCTGAATCAGGGACTCATGTTGTTCCAAAGTTGTATAATTGCCTAGAGTTGGTTCGTGTTCTCACGGCAGCGTTTACAAGAGGACCAGATCAAATGCCTTGTGTGAGAAAGCTGCTCTTGATTGGTCAGAATTTCTATGTGGGAAAAATCCAGGAAGTAAAGCAAACGTTGAAGAAGAGAACACTTGCAAGATAAATGTGACACTTTCTAATGTCACAATGGAGGGACAACTACGCAGGTTGATTTTAGCGCTGCTCATCGTGGACTATATTGCTGTGAAAAGCAACCACTTTAAATGTGTTCAGTAAAACATGGCATGAAATGAAAGCATAATGGTGTTTTCTATATCAGCCAGAGTTCATATCTGTATGTTGTTCAGTAGGTGGAATTGAACCAGAAAAGAGTTTCTGAAGTGTGAAGTTTCAAATCCTGACTGAACATTTGTCAGATTCAGAAATGCTGACATGAGAGAGAATGTTTAAACTGTATGGAGTTTAGAGAAATATGTGAAATCATTTCAGATGGTCTGCAGCTTGATCTGACCTGAGAGTTTCCAGTGTACAGTGTGAACTCTTCAGTCCATCAGACAGAAGCTTCACTCCTGAATCCTTCAGGTGGTTGTTACTCAGGTCCAGGTGTCTCAGACTGGAGGACTGGGAGCTGAGAACTGAGGACAGAGCTTCACAGCTTCTCTCTGAGAGGTTACAGACACTCAGCCTGAAGAGACAACAATCAACAAGAAGGAAAATATCTGTGTTCAAATGTAATCCTCTTTGATTAATGAGTCTGGACTAAAGTCAAATCTAAAGGAACAAAGATCTCAGTTAGTACTTCAGCTAACAGGAAACTAACACCTGCATTATAACACTGAGTCAAGAAGAACACTTTAAATTTGTTCAGTAAAAATGAAATATCAACTTCATCCAGATGGTAACAAGTGAGGACCCACTAAATTTGATCTACAGTATAATCTCTTCTGAGCACAGATTAAAATCCTCACAGTTAATTAGGATTAACTCATAAATAAGGAGTCAATCCAAATAACATGATATAGTTTAGAGAAATATGTGAAATCATTTCAGATGGTCTGCAGCTTGATCTGACCTGAGAGTTTCCAGTGTACAGTGTGAACTCTTCAGTCCATCAGACAGAAGCTTCACTGCTGAAGCCTTCAGGTGGTTGTTACTCAGGTCCAGGTGTCTCAGACTGGAGGACTGGGAGCTGAGAACTGAGGACAGAGCTTCACAGCTTCTCTCTGAGAGGTTACAGACACTCAGCCTACAGAGACATAATAAATAAATATATATATAATAAATATAATAATAAATATAATATAATAAATAAAATTAAAAAAAAATAGACAGTAAGTTGAAAAGACAACAGAGCATTTAAGTTATGATATATGAATCCAACTGTCTCTGTACTTACAGAGCTTTGTTGGAGGCTTTGACCACTGGCAGCAGCCTCAGAAGAGCCTCCTCTGAAGCAGAGTATTTCTTCAGGTCAAACACGTCCAGATCTTCTTCTGATGACAATAAGATGAAGACCAGAGCTGACCACTGAGCAGGAGACAGTTTATCTGTGGAGAGACGTCCTGAACTCAGGGACTGTTGGATCTCCTCCACTAGAGAACGATCATTCAGTTCATTCAGACAGTGGAATAGATTGATGCTTCTCTCTGCAGACAGATCCTGGTTGATCTTCTCCTTGATGTACTGGACTGTTTTCTGATTGGTCTGTGAGCTACTTCCTGTCTGTGTCAGCAGACCTCGTAGGTGTCTCTGATTGGTCTGCAGTGAGAGACCCAGGAGGAAGCGGAGGAACAAGTCCAGGTGTCCATTTGGACTCTGTAAGGCCTTGTCCACAGCACTCTGGTGGAGATACTTCAGATTCTGTTTGTCTCTGAAGACTTTAGACCAACAGGATGTTGTTTGTTGTTCTTCCATCAGATTGACTCCAGAGTTGATGAAGGTCAGATGGACATGAAGAGCAGCCAGAAACTCGTGAACACTCAGATGGACGAAGCAGAACACCTTGTCCTGGTACAGTCCTCTCTCCTCTTTAAAGATCTGTGTGAACACTCCTGAGTACACTGAGGCTGCTCTGATATCGATGCCACACTCTGTCAGGTCTGATTCATAGAAGATCAGGTTGCCTTTCTGCAGCTGATCAAAAGCCAGTTTTCCCAGAGACTCAATCATCTTCCTGCTCTCTGGACTCCAGTGATGATCTGTCTCAGCTCCTCCATCATACTTGATGTTCTTCACTTTGGTCTGAACCACCAGGAAGTGGATGTACATGTCAGTCAGGGTCTTGGGCAGCTCTCCTTCCTCTCTGCTCTTCATCACATCCTCCAGAACTGTAGCAGTGATCCAGCAGAAGACTGGGATGTGGCGCATGATGTGGAGGCTTGGTGATGTCTTGATGTGGGAGATGATTCTGCTGGCCTGCTCCTCATCTCTGAATCTCTTCCTGAAGTACTCCTCCTTCTGTGGGTCAGTGAACCCTCTGACCTCTGTCACCATGTCAACACAGTCAGGAGGGATCTGATTGGCTGCTGCAGGTCGTGTGGTTATCCAGAGGCGAGAGCGAGCAGCAGTTTCCCCTGATGAGGTTTGTCAGCAGCACATCCACTGAGGTGGACTCTGTAGCATCAGTCAGGATCTCATTGTTGTGGAAGTCCAGAGGAAGTCGACACTCATCCAGACCGTCAAAGATGAACACAACCTGGAACTCTTCAAACCTGCAGATTCCTGCTTCTTTGGTTTCAGTAAAGAAGTGATGAACAAGTTCCACCAAGCTGTACTTTTTCTCTTTCAGCACATTCAGCTCTCTGAAAGTGAATGGAAATGTGAACAGTATGTCCTGGTTGGCTTTGTCTTCAGCCCAGTCCAGAGTGAACTTCTGTGTTAAGACTGTTTTCCCAATGCCAGCCACTCCCTTTGTCATCACTGTTCTGATTGGTTCATCTCTTCCAGGTGAGGCTTTAAAGATGTCTTCTTGTCTGATGGTTGTTTCTGGTCTGTGTGGTTTCCTGGATGCTGTTTCAATCTGTCTGACCTCATGTTCATCATTGACCTCTGCAGTCCCTCCCTCTGTGATGTAGAGCTCTGTGTAGATCTGATTCAGAAGGGTTGGGTTTCCTGCTTTAGCGATCCCCTCAAACACACACTGGAACTTCTTCTGCAGCTCAGATTTCAGTTTACGCTGACAGACTGCAGATAGATGTCCTGAATGAACACAACAAAGAAGATCAGTAAGACAAAGAAAATATTTCAACATGTCATTTCCTCAAAGAATGAGTATATGAATATATTTTGGTGCGTCTCTTGAGACATTAGTAAACGTCCCATTTATCCATCATGTTAAATCTTTATAGAAATCCTCTTACTGCTCTGCAGACAGTCAGCCAGCTCCTCCTGCTTCATTCTCCTCAGGAAGTTCTGTGTGATCTTCACAAATGCCTCTCTGCTGCTGCTCCTCTGCTCTTCATCCTCACCATCCAACCCCTCCTCATCCTCCCTCTGACTCTCTAAGCATTCTGGGTAATGTGAACTCAGCACCTTCTGGATCTTCTTCAGCTCGTTCTTGACAAAAGTGAGGATGTTCTCCTCCAGCAGCTGGAACAGAACATGAATGACACAATCAAACATCAGATCCATGTTGGACACACTGACAATCCACTGGTGTAAAAAGTGCAGCATGGAGATGATTGTGAAGAGAATAGATGTCAAAGTAGTTGTTGTACATGTACAGACCATAAATATGGAGTCCAGGTGTGTTTGATGCTGCTGGGCAGACTGACCACTGGGAACCTCTGAGCTCTCCTGGTCCACTCTGTGGAGGAATCATCAACAGTGAGCTCACATGATGTTTGCACCAGGAGACTGTAGAACTTATATCATTTACAAAAACACACACAGACCAGTTAGTTAAAGACGTGTTCTGTCATGATTGATCAGAATGAAAACCAGATGTAAACAACACTGTAAATGATGGACACCTGATTCTGTGTCTCATGACTGAGGATCACAACAGTTAGTTCATCTGTTTCATTCAACAGTTTCATTCACTTACAGCAGCTCAGAAGAAGGACGTCCATCTTTGAAGGTAATCCCACGACCCATAGACCGATCACTCTTGATGGACACACAGCTGGGTACAGGGGACTTTTCTCTCTGCTGCTGGAAACTGATAGAAACACTGACATTTACTGAACATACAAGATTTCTATTCAGCATAAAACACAGCATAGATATTCCTTGAGCTTGCTGGTGGATGTGTGTGAGGCAGCGGCGTGTGTGCTTAAAGGCACTGATCACCACAATCTGATGTGATACTTGGAATTTTGGAGTTTTATAGCAGTGCCAGGCTCACACTTGATGCTGTTGACCTGCCCCTACACTTGAAACTGTGACCTGTGTTTGTGTTTGGGCCACAGCACATCTGGGAGCACGGCCAGTTTCTGTCAGTGATAAAGCTTTGTCTTGGTCATTTGTGGGTGGAGCCTGCACTACATTCCCTGATTATAATTGCAATTAGCAATCTGAGGCTTTAGCTTCAATCAGAGGGTGTTTCTGGAGGCATCTGTGAAACCAAAGACTACTTACCTACAAAGGCTGGGACATAAGGGCAACCCTTCAAAAGGGAACTCTGAAACTAACTGACTAAGTGACTCTTCAACAAACTGCGCTCTGCCTCCAGACCTCTGCAGCTAGTCCTTAAACTTCTGTAGTTAGTGTACAGACCTCTGTAGCCAGGCCCCAACATCTGACACTAGTCCACATACCTTCACTGGTTGTTCCCAGAACTCTGAAGCCTGGACGCAGCCTTTTGAAAGTATAGTCCAAAAACCTCTGCAGCAATTGACCTAAAACTCTGGAGCTAGTCCACAACCTCTTTAATTTGTTTCCAGACCACTTTAGTGAGTCCTCAAGCCTCTGCATCTGGACCATAAGCTTCTGAAACTACTTGCCATACTGCTGCAGGTAGTCCTTCAAAAATCTAGAACTACTGCCCAGAGGACTTCAGCTAGTCCCCAGTTGTCTGCCAGTCCCCAAAAATCTGCAGCGATCTGAAACTTTGGCCTCCCCTGGTTGACTCTGTGAAAGAATTAGCTCACATTGTGTTTGCACCAGGAGACTGCTTTAAGTTATGAATTAACCAGTTAGTTAAAGATGTTGTGCTCTGACATCATTGATCGTCATGAAAACCAGATGGAAACAACACTGTAAATCATGAACTACCAGTTTTGTTTCTGTGTAACTGATAGCCCATCTGTTTCAGTTGACAGTTTTAAGTACTTACAGCAGGTCAGAAGAAGGACGTCCATCTTTGAAGTGAATCAGACCACCCATAGACCGATCACTCTTGATGGACACACAGCTGGGTGCAGGGGACTTTTCTCTCTGCTGCTGGAAACTGATAGAAAAACTGACATTTACTGAACATACAAGATTTCTGTCTCTGATTTCACTGGTTTTATTGGATAATAAAAGTTATTTTATCTCAAGGCTTGTTTGTTTTCAGTGTATGTGAATGTTTAACCAGTGTGTTGTCAGTCAGATGTGCTAAGACTTGACACTGTTGAGCTGCCACTCCAATTGAAACTGTGGCCTGTTTTGGGTTTTGGACGCAGCACATCTGAGGGCAGGGTCAGTTTCTGATAGTGCTAAATCTTTGTCTTGTTGATCTGCAGCTTGTCTTCAGACCTCTGCAGCTGGTCCTTCATACTAACAAGCCATCAAACCCTACCCTCCTCCTTTACCTCTGGACATTTAGCTGCCCTGTCCCTGGATTTCCAACTACGACTGCCTGGCAGATCATAATTGGGTCTGAATTACAAAATGTAAGATGTCTTGATTGGGATCTATTTGAATGGACACTGTAAATAGTTTGCTCTGTGAAACTGTTGCAGTCCAGTGGATGGTGGTGATGCAACAGTCTTAAACTCTACAGATTGAGAAAAAGAACAGGTGTGTTAATATTTCAGAGTTTTCTTTATTTTTTTCTTTGGGGGTGATGATGGCCTCCAGAAGAGAGCTCGTGTTGACGGAGCAGTGAGCATGACGACTGACATGAGAGAATTCTTTTAGCATTAGGCCACAGTTGTCGGGACAATGGAGGGAGGCTAAAGTTACATGATGGACTTTGTGTTTTGAGTGGAGATTGACTGAGTGGGATATGGACCGTGGAAGAGACTGTGCTGAGACTGTACTCGCTTCCTGAGTGACTTCTGGATGACGGAAAGCGAGGCTTGGGGCATGAAGATGATGGAGATGATGGAGACAAGACCAGTTACACTGGGAAGCTGTCAGGTTCATTTAACATTTAATGTCAGCTTACTGTGCAGCAGAGACTTTTCGTCCTTTAACATCGATGCCATGATCATGTGACTGGTCAGTCTGAAGGGACACACAGCTGGGGTCAGGTCCAGGTCCAGGTTGAGGGGAGTCTGGTCTCTGATGGATCCTAACACACAGAGAGGAAGAGCAGCAGGGGGAAATTGAGTTTTCAGTCTTCAGCCTCAGTATCAGCAGCTATCAACAGGAGAAGTAGAATCCTACAGGATGACAGCAGACTGACAGGAACACTGAGAGCAGCTGTAAACCTCACTGAGCACCAGGGGGAGCTCACAATCCAAACCTCCACCCTGTGGACCTGCACACTGAGCCCTCCCACACTTCACTCACTCTGTCATGTGTTTAAATTCTCACTGTTAACACTGTGACACTGCTGAGTCCACAGGGTTAACATGAGGACTACAGTCTATAGTTTGTTTGAAGGTACACCCCTTAACACGAGGTGTGACAGACTAACCTGCATGTGTTTTGTTCATCTGCTTTAGATTAAGCGGCGTTCATAAGGTCGGAGGTTCAGAGGTCCCGACCATTAACTGGTTATATTGAGACATTGTGGCTCTTTGAGCACATTTACAGGTTTATTATGAGTCAGTGTTGAGGTGAGAGAGCAGAGAAACAGGAAACAGAGAGTTGATGAACATGTTGAAGGTGAAACAGGATCAAATGTGATGTCAAGTGTTGAGTGTGATACCTTTTCATGTTGGTGATAACCTGCAGCCTCCTGATGAAGACAGACAGACAGACAGACAGACAGACAGGTTCATCATTAGACTTTAAAGTGTTTGTTGTCAGATAAACTTTGTGCTGTGGAGTCTGGATCAAAGACAGGAGGCGAACACATGAACCAACAGAGACACATTAGAGACTGGAATCAATCAAAGGTCCACTTACTCAGTTTCTTCTCATGGACTTCATCACTCTGCAGCTCTCTGCTGTCTGGACCAGGTCTGTGGACACAAAGAGTTTTCTGTTGATGTGAGTGGGACCATGTGCTCCATCAGGACTCAGACTGGAGGCAGACTGGCTCTTTTAAGCCCTCTGCAGACAGTAAATATGTGACACTGCTGCCGTCATGGATTTGTTCAAGTGATATTTGCTCATTGAGACAGAGGAGACGTTTACGCTGATGTTTCTTACAGCTTCATTCACACATGGCAGCACATTTATGGACAGAGACTGGATGAGAGAGAGAACAACAGTGAGTGAAATGATGTGAAGGAAGAAAAAGGTTTTCTCAGCCTCTGTTAGAGTTCATAATGTGTCCTCTTCTACACCAGAGGGACACACTTCATGTTGCTTTGTCTTTGTCTGTCTTTGGGGATGACCTCACTTTTCACTTGTGTTTGAGCGACTCTGAAAAGCTCTTCAACATTTCAAATGTTCCAATGTGCTCGTCACATCATCCAAAATCAATCCCATCAGCTCCCAGAGACTTTCTACCTTCATCTGTAGAGGAAACACTGAGAGCATCAGTCCAATCATTGATCAGCACGTCATCACTCATTCATCCTTTACATCATTTCTCCTGGACTCAACCTCCTGATTATCACTGATGGACTCTGAGTCACGTGACGTCCACCACTAATGTCTCCTCTCAGTCAGGCTGTTGGTGGATCTGTCGCTCTGGTGGCACAAAGGGAAACTGCACCATGTCACTTTGAGCTGACACACTCAGTTCACCCACAATAATAACAGCCATCATTATTTCTGTGCTGATTGAATATGGCTGATGTGCTTTGAACACCTTCTTTATGCAGACGCTCACTTACAAACATAAAACCAGTTTCTCTCGAAATGTCATCGACCAGTAAAAACTTTCATGTCCTGATGGATCATCACCAGGATCACGTTTCTGTCTCAACATGAAGATTAAAGAGGGAAATTAATTCTTTTAAAACTGAACTCAACTTTAAAGTAAAGTCAGAAACACCAACATGATAAAAACTAGATCACATATTAAATTCTACTGTCGGTGGATTTGTGGCTCAGATCACCTCAATACTTCAGTCAGTCATGTGACAGTGTTCATGGCAGAGTAGACATGTTGTTGCTCAGACTTAAGAACTATGTGACCTACTGAGGGCCTTTTCTCATTAGTTTATTACAGTTTTATTAACCCAACACAGAAAACTGATCAGTACATGTATCAATAGTGATTTGTTATTGGACAGAGAAGATGCTGTTTGTTTTTATTGGTCAGTGGTGAGGACGAATCAGAGCAGAGGAAGCTGCCATCAGCTGCTCTACTTCTATCAGTCCACTGGATGGTCTCATGGAGCTGATGGGGAGGATTTTACTGTTTCATGGAGATCAAAACTAAATGTCACTTTATGTGGCGGCCATCTTTGATGCTGATGTTTGAATAATTAATTTAATCCTTAACCACAACCCTCTTTGAGATGAAAAAAAGTTAGTGAGAAACCAGATAACCTGCAGTTATCAGCTGGATGTGGTGTAGTTACTCACTGTGACCACTGGAGGTCATTACTTTAAATATTCTACTCCCTCCTCCCTCCTTTTCTCCTCCTCTCCTCAGATCTGAAAACTGGTTTTGCTTCATTCCACAGCTGACTGAAGAAAACAAACCTTTTGTTATACTAAACAGAGCAGCTTGGTTTGAGTTGTTTTAAGACTCAAAGTATATTAAGATATTTTCAAAATGGCTTCTCTCCTGCTCAGCTCATCTTTAACACAAGCCCCTTTTACACTGCCAGATGTTCAGCGAATGTTGGGCTGTTTTGCCGCCAAGCTGCGAGCGTTTACACACACAGAGCTGGACTGGCGAGTTGATCCGAGGTGCCCAATTGTCTGCCTCGTAGACATATTGGAGGAACCTTTTTGGTTTAAACAGACCGAGGCGGCCTTCTGCAATGGGAGGAGCTGTTGATGACTTGTGGGAGGAGCTGTTGATGACTTGTGGGAGGAGCTGTTGATGACTTGGGAGGAGGAGTTGTCTGAAGGAAGGGCTGTTGATGACGCCACAGGTGCGAGCTACTGGCGGTGGATAAACAGGAAACAGCTGATAGCAGGAATTAGCGAGCAGCTAGTAGCAAGAGGGAAACACAAACCTGACAGACACTGTAAAGATGAGCAACTGGGGAGACAAGGAATTGCGCGCCCTCCTTGTCCTCGCAAACGAAGAGGCCATTAACCGTCAGATGACGGGGACGGTGAAGGACGGGCCGACTTACGAGAGAATCGCCGAAGGACTGACCAGCCGCGGCTTCCCTCCCACGTCACTGTTTACGTCACACGCTGAGCTACACGTTTTGTTACTTGCTCACGCCCCCCATTGCCCCGAAAAAGGCACATTCTGTATAAACAAAAGTAGGTAGGCGGCATTTTGCTGCACTCCCTGATTTTGTTTTTATACTGCCAATGCTGAAAAAACACTGATTGGGCTTTCCTAAAAATTTGTGCAATTTCTATCTACAAAGGGCTACAGAGAAGCCTGAAGAGAAAACTACGACAGAAAAAGTAGCTCAGACAACTGAATTAAAGCATCTCTTACCTTTCTTGCATTTCACACTCACCTAAAAAAATTTGAACATCCACAACTCCCACCTCCTTCCAAAGGCCTACTCCCCCTCCTACATTACGTCCTCATTACGTCTATGATAGACGTAGGCGTTGGCAAGGCAACATTAGATACACGGAAGAGGACAGTGAGTGTAACACGCCAAGAGAGGAGTAGAAGAGAAGAGGAGTAAAACACGCTGCTGACTGGCAACAAACAAGGGAGATAATACAGAGGCTCATGCTACGTTAGGCTACAGTAGGCTAACTGTTAGCAACTGGATGCTGTGTTGTCATATATAACGTTACAGCCCATGTTACACTAGAGGCAAACTAAAAAGAACTGTCCAGCAGAAACTCTGCGACCATCTTGTCCCTTTTTAGCTCAGGATGAAGCTGCATCAGTCTTCGCCGTTGCTTGAAAGCAGAGCCGATGTTGACCCGAGTTTTGGCTTTAGCTCCGGCTAAAGAAGAGCTGCAAGCATCCATCTGATCTGTTGTACATGAACGCATCTGCACATTGTTTGCAGTGTTATATACTGAATATTATAGTGAACTGAGATTTGTCACAAATTGTAGAGCACTCACTCATCACTGTGCACTTCTGGGTTCGACTCCAGCCTGTGGCCCTTTGCTGCATATCACTCCCTCTCTCTCTCTCTCTCTCTCTCTCTCTCTCTCTCTCTCTCATGTTTGACTGTCCTATCGATTAAAGGTCAAAATTTCCTTCTTTTTTTTGACAGAGGCATTCTTTGAGAGATAATACTCCATCACAATCTCCCTTTTGTGGAATTACAAAACCAACAGGATAAGTTTGAAACTACTACACTAATACAATTCTAAAGGAGGACTAACTCTTTCAAATTTCATGCTATAGTATTGGACCTCTGTTACTAAGCCCTTTACATTTTTGCTAGATACATCAATCTCTCAGCCTAACTGGTTAAAAACTGAGCAAGAATATTGTTTTCCCCACTCCCCATAATCTTATCATACATAATTTAATACATATATGGAAGCAGATCAAATCCCACTTTAGTCTTAAACCAACTTATCTTGTTCTTCCCATTGCTGTAAAGCCCTGTTAGACAAATTGTGATTTGTGATATTGGGCTTTATAAATAAAATTGAAAATAAAATTGAATTGCAAAAAAACACACTTTCATCCCATTCATTCTAGATAAAACCTTCTGCACATGGAGCGACTTAGGAATCCATAGTATCAAGGATCTATGTTTAGATGGTACATTTGCCATTTTTGCACGAAAGAAATTCAATCTTCCAAACACCATATTTGCAGACATTTACAAATCAGAAGCTACATATGAAAACATTTAAAATGATTAGAAACTGAGAGGCAATCAACAATAGACAATTGTTTTGTGGCCCAAGGTCGCATCTTTTTGGACTGATGTCTTCAACAAAATCTCAGAAATTATATAATATTTCACCAGAATAACAGCCTATATTAATCATTTTGGGTGTATCTGAAGCATTAAGGCAGCTCTCCGCTGCCCAACAAAAGTTCCTCTCTGACTGTATCATTACAGCAAAAAAACCTAGTACTCATATCATGGAAAGGATCAATGGTGCCTACCTACAATATGTGGCTACATGATCTAACCAGCACACTACATTTAGAAATCTAAGATACATCTTAAAAGGCAAACTCCAGCAATATATCACAATCTGGCAGCATCTCATATTACGTCTTGCACAAAGTGCAGTTCCTGAGTTGTGACACATCCTTTAACAGTATCCATTTTGAGTTTGAGTTAAAGGGGGGAGCTAATGTTTTTTCAACCTGGGCCCTATTTTCTGATCTGCTTTTGTCTAAATGAGTGACAGGATGTTCAATATGTGACATTTCTCCAGTATGAAGCTAGAGAGCTGCCTGCCTGCCCGTGAGTGCGAGTTATATTAAATAATAGGGCACTCAGACAGCGTCAAACAACGTCAAAATACGTCCACTAAAAGTGCATTTTTTTCACACAGATAGGCTCAGATTGTTAGTATAATTATCCGACGACATAACGGAAAGGAGAAATGAATGTCTGTGTTTACCTTTAGCTGGATTCAGACATGTTCCTCTGCCTGTTGCTGCTCCCTCTCTCTCCTCGTCCGCTCTTCAGTTTCAATGAGCTCTGCGTCCGTGTACGTCCAAACGTACACGAACGGAGAGTCTGAGTGTCCTATTATTTAATATAGCGCGCGCTCACGGGCTGCAGGCAGGTCAGCTCTAGCTTCATACTGGAGAAATGACACATATTGAACATCCTGTCAGTCATTTAGACAAAAGTAGATCAGAAAATAGGGCCCAGGTTGAAAAAAATGTTAGTTCCCCTTTAATGAGTGACACAAGGAAAAGAGAGAGGGGAACAGAAGAGGTTAAGTCCTGTACTTTGACTTTGGTCTGTTTCATGTTTCCTCCCTTTATTTAGTTTATGCACATTTATTGTGTTTTGTTTTGTTTTGTTTTTACAACAATTTCCCACATCTGTGATCATATTATTTGGGAGCTCTATCAAGTAAACTGAAATGAGCACTGACACTACAATATGATGTATGTAATTCCATCTTTGGCTCATTAAACACACTTGGAAAACCCTGATGAAGAAATGAGCATTAAAGGACTGAGAGCAGACAGAGTTCATCCTCAGTCTCTCAGGTGTGTTTCACCAGGTGAGCCCTCTGATCCCTGCTGGGTCCTAGTGCTCGTCCATCTCCTACCTTCAGATCAGACTGAACTCATCCTCTCATTCAGAGCAACACTTCATCTGAACTTCAAACTTAACAGTTTCTCTCTGCCCACTCACACAGGCGGCCATCTTGTTTCACAGCTTTAAATAATCACAGGTTCACCATCAATTCAACTGTTTCTCTAACCACAACAATCAGTGACATCATGGAAACCAATCATTCCTCCACTTACTGAACTTTCAGGCATGAACTTCATTAGTGATCAGCTCTCCTCTGTCCTCAGCAGGTCTGAGTGTCACTTCAACTTCAACTCCGATCAGTCCGTGTGAATCCTTCATCAGAGTGTGAGTTCTGACTTCACTGTGAAAGTATGCAGTCTAACCAGTTGGACTGAGTCTCAACGTGAGCTGCGTTCACAGGATTAAATGTTAGTGTGAACATAAACCTCCTCACAGCAACAACAAGAGTCTTTCAGGATCAAAGTCAGTATCTGTGCAAAAGTCATGATGACTTGTAGAGCTGCTTTGACAGCAGATAGTTTAGAGGATCCCTGCACGGCGCTCTTTGTCACTTTGTCTTCTTGTATATGTAGATGAATGGGGAACAGGTGATGATGCAGAAACCTTTGCAGACACTGTTGTGTAGAGTTTAGCTTGCTGAACACAACTTGAATAAAAGCAGTAGGCTTGTTTGAGATGAACTGCGCCTCGCCTGGAAAGTGAACAAGATCAGGCGGCTGCAGCAAGAGGCGGTGACAAAAAGTTGCAATGAGGTCAAACAGTTTCCAGCAGGCTTCAGTCCGTACAGGAAGTCACAGAAACACAAATCCTGTCACCAACCTCAACCTTCATTTTACATGAATTCTCATGTTAAGAACATCAGCCTAACATTCAAACACAGAGGAAAAAGAAACACAAGACAACAGCTTTCATCAAACATCAGTCAGATACAGTCAGGGCTTCACATCTGTACAGATGATTTTTAAGATTCCTCACATCCCACTGACCACCAGTCTCTGTGATGCTAAATATGTCAATCATTAAAACAATCCAGTGTTAATATACAACAGACTGTGTTTAGTTAGGATGAATGATTTTTAGTCTCTGACGACTAAACATCATCAGTCACACAGCATGTTTTCTGTTCCCAGAATAAACCTGCAAATCTGTCATACTTCTCCTGTTATTATACACATATGATTATTGTCACACATGTACACTATAGAAAATACAAAATACCCGTCAAATAAATGTATCAAAATAAAATACGTGTATTTTGTATTTTCAAATACAGAAAATACTTTTTTCTTTTTCTTTTTAGCAGCGACCTGCAGCTCTATAGGTCACTCCGTCGGTTGGTCCACAAATCTTTTCACGAATAACTCAAAAAGTTCTTGACCAAAAATGCTCAAAATTTACATGCTACAATTAGAGACCATGAGTAACTGCACTGTAACTGATTCAGATTTAGATTCAGACAACTTTATTGATCCCACGTGAGGCATTTCATTTGTAGCAGACTCATCCCAAGCATCAACCACAACAACATACAATTTCCTATGTGATGCACAGTCCAGTAAAACAGACCACGAGGTCAGTGAAGGGCACATTGAATGGCCCAAGTTTAAAAAACATATAGATAAAAACAAACAAAAATGTAAAAACTATTGTTACATCCAATATTATAAGAATGTGTAGCCTATTATTTTTGTTTTTTGATTCGTGGAGAAAGTATTTTGAGTATTTTAAATACAAAATGACTCCACTCAAAAGTATTCTGTTACAAATTACATTTGCTTTTTATCAAATACAAATGACAAAATACTCAAATGTAAGTGAAATACGTATTTTAAATAGAAGGAACAGAAATACTGCCCATCCCTGCTTGTCGGGCCCTTCATACAGCAATTTAAATGTGTTTTCAAAAACTTGGTGACACTTGAAAATGAAATGATAAATAATAAAATCCTGTTTTTCAAAAAGATGTGAGTGTGTCGTCATCACGTGACGCTGGCTGGCAGGGTGCATGCTGGGCAGCGCGAGCGCACGCGCCGCGGCGGCTGGTTGAACTTGAGAGTGTGGTCAGTAGCAGACAGCTCACACTAAGGTCAGAGAGAAGATGGATTTTAAAAAGCCTTTAAGCGGAGGAGCAGAAAGGAAGAAAGACAAGCGAGAGAAGCAGCGGTGATTAAAGATGTCCCGCCTTTTACAAAACACTTACAGACGACGAGCAAACGGAGTTGGCTAACGTGCTAGCTAGTTAGCTAGAGCTAGCTAACGCCTCTAGCCCTAACGTTAGCAGCAGCAGCAGGAGCCGGAGGATAGGCTAACTGTTTGTAGCAGCGGAGCACTGGAGCCAGAGCCCCTAACGTTAACGGTTAGCCCGGCCAACACCAGCAACAGGTCCTCGGAGCTGGAGGAGCAGCTGATCCACTGGATCATTTCTAAATATACTGTGCTGTGCTTGCAACATGTTTTCAGCACATAACAAGGCATTTGTATCAGGAAACACGGAGACGGGACCCGAACACAGAAAGTGCATCGTCCAGAAAAGGAGGGAACTGTGGACGCTTGGCTCTCCGTCGTTTTCTCACCCTGCCTGTATCAAAGTGCGAAGGAGAAAGAAGATTGAAGTGAAGGAAGTGAGGAGCAGCATGAAACAAGAGCGACTGTCAGCACTCTGCCTGATGGCCATTGAACGTGAGCTGGTGAAGGAGCTGGGTTTTCTGCTGGCAGACTGTGTGTTCAAGTTAAAGTCCAGGAAGAAGAACTGCTAAAGGTAAGAACATTGATAATGCTGTCAGTGCACTGAGCATGTTGTGTGAGGATGGGTTTATCTGATTCACTGTTTGTCTGTGTCAGCCTTGACACACATGCACACACCTTCATTTTGACACAGTATCTCTGCCCTGCACACACACACACACACACACACACACACACACACACACACACACACACCAGTTGCAGCTCATTTGTTGCTGTTGCATTTCTGCATGGTGCCTATAAACCCCTTATTTTGAAACCCTCCATTCAGCTGTGTTGTGTGACTGTTATGATGCAGTGATGTAACATTTCAGTGGTGATTATTATCTGTGAGTGAGTGAGTGTCTGTTGGTGAACTATTGATCTGCTGCTTGTGTCAGCCTTGAGTTAAGGGTGTGTGTGTGTGTGTGTGTGTGTGTGTGTGTGTGTGAGAGAGAGACAGAATAAGGTGTTGTTCGTATCATCAGTGCTGAAATCAACATTAGCTGCTGGTAACTGGTTAGTATGGTTTGTGTGTTAATTGGCGTGGTGGTGCCGTGGTGTGGCATAGCATGGTGTGTGAGGTGGTGACGTTGCGTGTGTACAAGGGCCCTTTGAGACCTGGTGTCCAGGGGCCCCTGGGGTGCTAATCCAGCTCTGGGTTGAAACGTAATATTTTAACAACAAAAATACAGTAATGTGTGCAGACAGACAGACAGACATTTTTTCACAACAAATCTGATTCATGATTTAAATCAATTTCCCCCTACTTAAAATCAATTTTCAGAAAAATACTTGCAGCCTGGTAGCTCGTACCTGGGATCCAAAACCTTCGGCATATGAATAAACTCCGGCTTTTCCACGGTATATATGGGCACCATATCTCTTGCAATATACATCACAACTGCATCCATGATCACTTTCCACCGGGCCCCTTTCTCATCATACGGCAGTGTTTCCCCTGCCATTATATTGTCATGAATTCCAGCACTTGAATAGGGATATTTTCGTAGGGAGCAACACCTCTCCCACTCGGCAGCATGACTCTGTTTGAGGTGCTGCAGTAAATTGGTAGCACTGCTACGTTGGGTAGCAACAGCCTTCAAACACACTTTGCAGCAGGGTGCTGATTGTTCTGTGTTTGACGCCACAAAACCAAACCAATTCCAAATAACTGCAGAACTTGTGCCCTTTCTTGGGAACAAGTTCTTCCCTGCTCGCTGCCATGTTAAATAAATTACTCAGATCTGATGGTTTAGTCACAGAGTTTCTCCTACCCACAAAGTGTTGTGCTTGTCTTTCACAGATGTGGGAATGATGGTCCGAAATTGCGTCAAAATGTACAAAACAGTGAAATTTCTCTTGCCTGGCCGGCCAGCACTCTGAGTGCTCAGCACCCCTAAACCTCTGATCCTAGAATCGCCCCTGGCACAGAACATGTAAAGCTGTGAGAGTGTTTAAATACTTTTGGATGGAAATGGGATGTGTCTAAGGCCTGGTCTTTGTTCCTGACCTTAGTTATAAAACTACATTAGTAGAGAATGTAAAAAAAGTCATAGTATAACATGTTGAAAAAACTTTAAGAAGTCATAGTACAGTTATGTTATAAATGTAACACTCTGAATGAGTGTTCTGTGGGGCAGTGGCACAAGAGGCCTGAGTGGAAAATATACTTTACAATTATTCATCATTTAAACTAACACTAAGTAACTTTTCAACCTTCATAAAATATTTTCATAACTTTTGTGATGATACATCGACTTACAACTAGTTGAATGACACCTCTGTCATGGCCTGAGGGGGTCTGTATTGCTTTCACTGGCACTAAGCAACTTCGAGGAGGGTGGCAGGAACCCTGCCACACAAAAAACTACAAATGTGTTGACTGCTTTACGGCATACGTCACTTCCCCCTTTCCCCATTCGTTACAAAGACGGAAGGCGATGCAAACGCCTACGCGCAATTACTGCTATCATGGCAGAAGCTGCAAAACAACCAAAGAAACGAAAAGTTTTGTCTGAGGAGACAAAAAAAAGAAAAAGGGAGGACAGTCAAGGATCAACATTGGCCCGGCTTTCACTTGCTGGGGTGAGCTCAAAGACGAGGAGAGATTTCCGACCGATGCTGCCTTGGCTCTGTTCCTGCTGGACTAGTAAGTAGCTTTCGATGCTCAAAACAAAATGATAATGCTGATGTTAGCTATTGGAAATATGCGTGGTAGCAATAAATAGTTCCACACTGACACGACCAGCCACGCAACAAACTCAAAAGTACTGTATAAAGAAAAAGCAACGCGATGACAAACCGCAAATATAGAGTTTGAGTAAAATACGTAGGTTCCTATTGTGGAAAGATCAGTCATACTGAATCATTGTGGTGTTATCATGTCAGTTTGTATGTACGTGACAGCAGTTTCTGGTGATTGTTATGTAATAGTTTCAGAGAAAAACGGGATTCTTGTCATGTTTTTGTTGAGTTGACTACAGTGATTGCAAAAGAAGTCAACCCGTGTTGCTTGCTATAAATAATCAGTAAAACAAAACCCGTGTGCAATGTGCATTGAGTTGTGACTTTTCACAGTCCTGCTTATCAATAGCACCTTGTGCTGAGTGTAGCTAAACTACAGGGATTGTTGCATGTTTAAAATTCTACATGTAACGTTTATTTAGTCAGTCCTGAAGGGTCTGTGTGTAGCTCACTTCAGTAGCACCAAGCACCTAACTTTGAAGGTTACAATCTCAGCTAGTAAACTTGACATCTTCAAGTCAGTCTGATAACAAGATATTTTTGTTATTGTTATGTGTCTATTGGACATTATGTTGTGTAAGGTGTACGGTGTTGTTCCATATTTATTTTTTTCATGTTATTGTCTTTTTATATTTGATGTTGTATTGCTAATTATTGTTATTCTTATCTTATAATTCTCTAGTATAACATAGATGATGCATTTTATTACATTGTGTGATGTTTATATAGTGCCTTTATTTCCAGTGTGTATACTTTTGTGTTTCTCTTGCATTAACGTTACTCTTGATCCATATAAATTTCTTACGTTATTTCTCTACAGCTATCAAAAGAAGCAAGTAACGTCTACTCCCCACAAGCAACACCTCCAACTGCTACAGCCTATAGTTTCCAGCTTTACAGAAGAGTCGGACCATGTTAGGTACTTTGTGTTTCCCAGGGCCTGCATGTTTGTTTTGGGCAACGTTTAGTATTTTTCAACATGTCCTATTTTCTGTTTTGACTCGGGAGAACCGGAGAACCTGGAAGAAGGCGCTAGGGCAGAATCTTACAATCTACTCTATCTGCAGCATGCATTCTCTGAGTGTTGTGGAGGAAGAAGAACGGCATGACTCTCCAGATGACTCCAGATAACTTCTAACATTGTCACACAGATTATTCAATGTTTCTTATTATAACTGTCATAGTTTATTTTTATCCTGCTCTATTTATCCATGTACATGCATCACACTCCCCTTTTGTTTTGTTTTTTAATTCACAGTAATTTTTTTCAACTGTCATTGTCGTTCATTTACTACCACTGTAATACAGTGTTGTTGTGCCATTTATTTATTCAAATCATACACATATCCCATCATTGCAAAAATGTACATTGCATTTATGCCACTCTTTTTTTCATGATATTTCTTGCGTAACACTGTGCATGTGCCTGGAAATGTTTTTCTTTTTTCTCTAGGTCGTATGTTTTACTTGTTACTTCCTTTACTGTGAAGGGACAAATGGCAAAATAACAATTTGAATGTGTTGAATGTGACAAAGTACTTGAATTTTGAAAACTGTGAAAGAGGGTGTATAAATAAAAGTTTGTCTGGGTCTGTCTGAGTCTCGGGGTTCAAGTCCTCTGGTGTCCTACTTCTTCCCCTCCCTCTCCCTCTACCTCTGCCTGCACCTACTCCCCTCCCCCCTCTGCCCCTGCCTCTGCCAGCACTAGTGTGTGGGGGCTCAAACTGGTGGAGGTAGTGTCCTGGACAGCAAATTCCTGATAACAACAGACAGAAATGTTATGTTACAAATGTAAACATTTTTGATGTTCAATAAGCATCAGAATCATATTGAACTTTATTGCCAAGGACATACAGGAATTCGTCTTGGCTTTTAGTAATTCAGAAATGACAGTGACAATAACAGACTCGCATAGAGTAATTTTAGTAATAAATGTATGTGTAATTCTCCATATAGAATCCTAATAATAGAATTATAACAGTATAGGAAACAATTCAATGTGAAGAAACTGTTTAGAATGAATAGTAGTACTTTCCCTGAAAGACTGAACTGTATATTCGTGCGAATTGTGCAGGGTTGATATTCAGGCAATGCGGCACCTTCCTGCCGGTATCTGTACGTGTGTTTACTGTGAAATTATCCAACATAATGTTTTATTTATCTGTTTCAAGGCTCTAAACTCGTCAGCCGCTCGCCGCTAACGAGTCGGGTGAGGGGGGGGGGCGTTGGGGGAATACGGTACTAAACCAAAGTTAAACGTTTCTTATTTTCAGCATTGTCATATGATATTGTTTCGCTACAATTAGATTCATTACCTCATCGCTATTCATCCTTCACACAGACACTGGAAACAGAAATGTAGTAGTATCCACTAACTGCAGGCGACCGGGAGATCAGGGATTTACGACGCTATGCGCTGGTCCTCATGGGAAATGTGGTCTTCCTTCAGGCAAAACACTACCGCTTTGGTCCACTGGCGCCGCTAAAATCAACCAAAACTGAGAGTTCTTAAGTATTGCTTTAAAGCCATTGTTTTAATAATCATTTTTAAAAAGGTGTTTAAAGCCTGTTAAAAAATCATAATTAGTTCAAATTATTTAATTACAAATTAATTTTTCTGTGGACAATGAATGAATGACTTTATTTCGAACCAAAGTTTAAAACAATGTTGTGACAATAAAAAAAACAAAAGAAACAGAAATGTTCTAAAAGGAGTAGGTAGAAGTAAAACTTATATGTTCCTTCCCCAATTTCTTACATGTATATATAGTTACATACAACAATTAAGATATTTTTACAACCCAGTTTTCTAATTATATTACATTCCTAAATTATTTACAAGTTGTGTTATGAAGATATTTACACTGCTCAGAAACTGAAGGGAACACTCAATGGTCACAGTGTAACAGGAAGTCAGTTAAACTTCAGGGATATCAATGTGTCCATTCAGGAAGCACAAGTGATTGTGAATCAGTTTCAGCTGCTTTGGTGCAAATCAAAGTGACAACAGGTGCAATGGAGAGGCAAAAGCAAGACAAGCCCCAAAAAGGGAATGTTTTACATGTGGTGTCCACAGACAGTTGCTCTCTCTCTCATCCTTCCTGACTGATTCTTCTCTAGTTTGGTCTTCTGCTAGTGTCCTTGGCACTACTGGTAGCATGAGGCCGTACCTGCAGCCCAATCAGGTTGAGACCAGATACCAGGAGACCGGCCGTTACACCAGGAGAGCTGGACAGGGCCGTAGAAGGGCATCAACCCAGCAGCAGGACCACTATCTGCTCCTCCTGGTGCAGAGGGCCCTGGGTTCCTCCTGGTGCAGAGGGCCCTGGGTTCCTCCTGGTGCAGAGGGCCCTGGGTCATACAGGCAGTCGGGGGCCGTACACACTACTGAGTCACATGATGAGTTGATGATGATGTTTTACTTTGACTTTCAGTGTGATTTTGAATCCAGCCCTCAGTGGGTTGATGATTTTGGTTCCCACTGACTGTTGTTACGTCATTTTGTTCTCAACAAGTCCTGTACAGACTGAACTATCTGTTCAGCAGTGAGAAAGTTTCTCTAACAGGAGGAGACTCTCCCTCCTACAGAGAACACAGAGACACTGAGGAACCAGGTGACCAGAGCCCAAACCCAGGATAAAGAGGTTCAGTGAATGTGGTGTTTAAGGTGTGGAGGTGGATCAGTGTGTCAGAGGAGACTGTGAAGAAGGACAGAGTGCCAGCAGGACAGTCCACATACACTGCTGCTCTACCAGAGACAGAGGAGGAGGAGGAGAAGATGTATGTTTCTCTGTTATTGTGCCTGACATAGTAACGACCATCAGAGCAGATTAGACTCCAGGACTGATCATTCCATCCAAACACACAGTCCTCTCTGCCTCCTCTCCTCCTGATTCCTCTGTAACTCACTGATATATAAACCCATTCTCTCCACTCGACCTCCCAGTAACAGCGACCAGTCAGACCAGTTCTACACAGCAGCTGAGGCCAGTGGTCAAATCTGTGTGGATGATCAGGATATGACTGATCCTCCTTCACACGTGTCACCTTCCTGTTGTTGTCAGACAGTTTGAGGCATCTGTTCACTGTGTTTGTGTCGATTGTGAGTTCACAGGAATCTGATGGAGAGAAGAAGACACAATACAGCTGCAGTTATTCATCTATCATCACTCTGATGATGACATCAGAGATTTGAATGAGTGATGTCACAGTTTGAAGATGAAATGAAAAACACACTTACACTTCCTCAGACCTGGTGTCAACCATCGGACTCCAGCAGGCTCCACCCTGAAAGGAGGAGGGGGGTCAGAGCAGCACTTCCTCTTTCACCATGGAAACATGGACATTACATCACTCTCATACACACAGCTTTGTTATTGTCTCCACATGGACTGACATGTTCATCACTGATTATTAATCAGCTGATATTGTTTTAGTTCAGTGTACCTGAGCAGGTGGTGTTTCAACAGTTTACTGTGGCTTCATCACCACCACACAACACTTGAGCATTACAGTCAGCTGATCCATTGTCAATATACAAGTATTGATTATTGGAGCTTTGAAACCAGCTGTTTTACTCCTGATGAGTGACCTGCTTTGTTTGTGTCATAATGACTGTTGTCTGTCACAAGTAAAGGAGACACAACCTCTGATGGAGGAGGTCGGGGTGGATGGTTGGATGGGTTAGGGTTGCTGTTCACATCCTGTCTCCTAGCAACAGTCAACACTGCTTTATCATCTGTAATCTGGATATAAAATATGACAGTCAAAGTCCATCTGCAGCCACAGTGCACTGCCTGTTTCCCCATAATGTTGGTCCAGTTGTAAATAAAGCTCTTTGGTCTCTGACACACCACGTCCACAATCAGCTGTTAGTTCTTCATTGAGCGTCTGTGGCTGACTGTCACCTTTAGTTTCTGTGGTGAGTCCCACTACAAGTCGACTCTTATCAGCCAGGGAACTCTCTGTCAGTGCAAAACAAACCAAATCCAGGTGAAGCTAAACTCCTTTTAAATCAGGAAACATTCCCATTATGATGACACCCACTGGTGGCAGATGATGAAGACCCAAAACATCCCCACTATTGTTTCATATGAGCCCACAAACCTGCAGCACGACCACATTGACACACGTCAACCCACCATGAACCTCCAACGTGTCAGGATACACCACTGTCCTATTATCCAATGTTGAAAGAAGACAAGGCTCCAGAAACATTTCATCAGCTTCCCTCCCTGTTTTGGCCCATCCTGGCTACTGTTCCCTGACTACTTGTGTCTGTATTGATGGTCTGATGTGGGACACAAACAGTTTTGATGAGTCAGTGTTTATCAGCTGTGGTTGTTTGAGGTCAGCTTGGTGTGTCAGGGTCATATGAGCCAGGCTGACAGTGTGACAGAGACAAAGTTTCCAGCTCTACCTCCTCTATCAGACTGAGTGTGTGTGGCTGCAGCAGGCCTCTTCATACCTGAGAGTGTCCAGTCTCCAGTGTGGATCCTTCAGTCCAGCCGACAGCAGCTTCACCCCTGAGTCTCCTGGATGATTGTAGCTCAGGTCCAGCTCTCTCAGATGGGAGGGGTTGGAGCTCAGAGATGAGGCCAGAGAAGCACAGCCTTCCTCTGTGATCAGACAGCCTGACAGACTGCAAACACACAAAACAACACACATGTCACATAATGTGAGGGTGGGTACCACAGTACTGCCATACTGTCGCCTACTGTGGGGTTACATCAACATTATTACTGACTTTTTCTAGTCCCAACCAAACACCCACTAATGTCCACCAACTATCTGACAACATCACTGATTCCTCTCTGATATTTCAAGTTCCAACAACAGAGAAAAAAACAAGATAAAACATGTTGATGGAAAGAGACTGAAACACAAAACACAACTGGTTTGAAATCATATCAGCAGAGACAATCCTGTGATGGTTGTGAGTTTATCAACTAATGTAAATCAGGATTTAAGTGACCATCAGTTGAACATTTTGATGAATCCTGACCTGAGAGTTTCCAGTGTACAGTGTGAACTCTTCAGTCCATCAGACAGAAGCTTCACTCCTGAATCCTTCAGGTGGTTGTTACTCAGGTCCAGGTGTCTCAGACTGGAGGACTGGGAGCTGAGAACTGAGGACAGAGCTTCACAGCTTCTCTCTGAGAGGTTACAGACACTCAGCCTACAGAGACAATGTAATAAAGAAATAAGAAGAGAGTAACTTCAAAAGACAACAGAGCATTTAAGTTATGATACATGAATCCAACTGTCTCTGTACTTACAGAGCTTTGTTGGAGGCTTTGACCACTGGCAGCAGCCTCAGAAGAGCCTCCTCTGAAGCAGAGTATTTCTTCAGGTCAAACACGTCCAGATCTTCTTCTGATGACAGTAAGATGAAGACCAGAGCTGACCACTGAGCAGGAGACAGTTTATAGAAGGAGAGACGTCCTGAACTCAGGGACTGTTGGATCTCCTCCACTAGAGAACGATCATTCAGTTCATTCAGACAGTGGAACAGGTTGATGCTTCTCTCTGCAGACAGATCCTGGTTGATCTTCTCCTTGATGTACTGGACTGTTTCCTGATTGGTCTGTGAGCGACTTCCTGTCTGTGTCAGCAGACCTCGTAGGTGTCTCTGATTGGTCTGCAGTGAGAGACCCAGGAGGAAGCGGAGGAACAAGTCCAGGTGTCCATTTGGACTCTGTAAGGCCTTGTCCACAGCACTCTGGTGGAGATACTTCAGATTCTGTTTGTCTCTGAAGACGTTAGACCTTTTGGATGATGTATGTCCTCCTGCCATCAGATTGACTCCAGAGTTGATGAAGGTCAGATGGACATGAAGAGCAGCCAGAAACTCCTGAACGCTCAGATGGACGAAGCAGAACACCTTGTCCTGGTACAGTCCTCTCTCCTCTTTAAAGATCTGTGTGAACACTCCTGAGTACACTGAGGCTGCTCTGATATCGATGCCACACTCTGTCAGGTCTGATTCATAGAAGATCAGGTTGCCTTTCTGCAGCTGATCAAAAGCCAGTTTTCCCAGAGACTCAATCATCTTCCTGCTCTCTGGACTCCAGTGATGATCTGTCTCAGCTCCTCCATCATACTTGATGTTCTTCACTTTGGTCTGAACCACCAGGAAGTGGATGTACATGTCAGTCAGGGTCTTGGGCAACTCTCTTCTCTTTCTAATCTTCATCACATCCTCCAGAACTGTAGCAGTGATCCAGCAGAAGACTGGGATGTGGCACATGATGTGGAGGCTTGGTGATGTCTTGATGTGGGAGATGATTCTGCTGGCCTGCTCCTCATCTCTGAATCTCTTCCTGAAGTACTCCTCCTTCTGTGGGTCAGTGAACCCTCTGACCTCTGTCACCATGTCAACACAGTCAGGAGGGATCTGATTGGCTGCTGCAGGTCGTGTGGTTATCCAGAGGCGAGCAGAGGGAAGCAGTTTCCCCCTGATGAGGTTTGTCAGCAGCACATCCACTGAGGTGGACTCTGTGACATCAGTCAGGATCTCATTGTTGTGGAAGTCCAGAGGAAGTCGACACTCATCCAGACCGTCAAAGATGAACACAACCTGGAACTCTTCAAACCTGCAGATTCCTGCTTCTTTGGTTTCAGTAAAGAAGTGATGAACAAGTTCCACCAAGCTGTACTTTTTCTCTTTCAGCACATTCAGCTCTCTGAAAGTGAATGGAAATGTGAACAGTATGTCCTGGTTGGCTTTGTCTTCAGCCCAGTCCAGAGTGAACTTCTGTGTTAAGACTGTTTTCCCCAATGCCAGCCACTCCCTTTGTCATCACTGTTCTGATTGGTTCATCTCTTCCAGGTGAGGCTTTAAAGATGTCTTCTTGTCTGATGGTTGTTTCTGGTCTGTGTGGTTTCCTGGATGCTGTTTCAATCTGTCTGACCTCATGTTCATCATTGACCTCTGCAGTCCCTCCCTCTGTGATGTAGAGCTCTGTGTAGATCTGATTCAGAAGGGTTGGGTTTCCTGCTTTAGCGATCCCCTCAAACACACACTGGAACTTCTTCTGCAGGTCAGATTTCAGTTTACGCTGACAGACTGCAGATAGATGTCCTGAATGAACACAACAAAGAAGATCAGTAAGACAAAGAAAATATTTCAACATGTCATTTCCTCAAAGAATGAGTATATGAATATATTTTGGTGCATCTCTTGAGACATTAGTAAACGTCCCATTTATCCATCATGTTAAATCTTTATAGAAATCCTCTTACTGCCCTGCAGACAGTCAGCCAGCTCCTCCTGCTTCATTCTCCTCAGGAAGTTCAGTGTGATCTTCACAAATGCCTCTCTGCTGCTGCTCCTCTGCTCTTCATCCTCACCATCCAACCCCTCCTCATCCTCCCTCTGACTCTCTAAGCATTCTGGGTAATGTGAACTCAGAACCTTCTGGATCTTCTTCAGTTCGTTCTTGACAAAAGTGAGGATGTTCTCCTCCAGCAGCTGGAACAGAATATTATATGAATGACACAATCAAACATCAGATCCATGTTGGACACACTGACAATCCACTGGTGTAAAAAGTGCAGCATGGAGATGATTGTGAAGAGAATAGATGTCAAAGTAGTTGTTGTACATGTACAGACCATAAATATGGAGTCCAGGTGTGTTTGATGCTGCTGGGCAGACTGACCACTGGGAACCTCTGAGCTCTCCTGGTCCACTCTGTGGAGGAATCATCAACAGTGAGCTCACATGATGTTTGCACCAGGAGACTGTAGAACTTATATCATTTACAAAAACACACACAGACCAGTTAGTTAAAGACGTGTTCTGTCATGATTGATCAGAATGAAAACCAGATGTAAACAACACTGTAAATGATGGACACCTGATTCTGTGTCTCATGACTGAGGATCACAACAGTTAGTTCATCTGTTTCATTCAACAGTTTCATTCACTTACAGCAGCTCAGAAGAAGGACGTCCATCTTTGAAGTCAATGAAACGACTTATAGACTGATCACTCTTGATGGACACACAGCTGGGTCCAGGGGACTTTTCTCTCTGCTGCTGGAAACTGATAGAAACACTGACATTTACTGAACATACAAGATTTCAAGATTTCTTTGGATTTTAAAGGCACTGATCACCACAATCTGATGTGATACTTGGAATGTTGGAGTTTTATAGCAGTGCCAGGCTCACACTTGATGCTGTTGACCTGCCCCTACACTTGAAACTGTGACCTGTGTTTGTGTTTTTGGGCCACAGCACATCTGGGAGCACGGCCAGTTTCTGTCAGTGATAAAGCTTTGTCTTGGTCATTTGTGGGTGGAGCCTGCACTACATTCCCTGATTATAATTGCAATTAGCAATCTGAGGCTTTAGCTTCAATCAGAGGGTGTTTCTGGAGGCATCTGTGAAACCAAAGACTACTTACCTACAAAGGCTGGGACATAAGGGCAACCCTTCAAAAGGGAACTCTTAAACTAACTGACTAAGTGACTCTTCAACAAACTGCGCTCTGCCTCCAGACCTCTGCAGCTAGTCCTTAAACTTCTGTAGTTAGTGTACAGACCTCTGTAGCTAGGCCCCAACATCTGCCACTAGTCCACATACCTTCACTGGTTGTTCCCAGAACTCTGAAGCCTGGACGCAGCCTTTTGAAAGTATAGTCCAAAAACCTCTGCAGCAATTGACCTAAAACTCTGGAGCTAGTCCACAACCTCTTTAATTTGTTTCCAGACCACTTTAGTGAGTCCTCAAGCCTCTGCATCTGGACCATAAGCTTCTGAAACTACTTGCCATACTGCTGCAGGTAGTCCTTCAAAAATCTAGAACTACTGCCCAGAGGACTTCAGCTAGTCCCCAGTTGTCTGCCAGTCCCCAAAAATCTGCAGCGATCTGAAACTTTGGCCTCCCCTGGTTGACTCTGTGAAAGAATTAGCTCACATTGTGTTTGCACCAGGAGACTGCTTTAAGTTATGAATTAACCAGTTAGTTAAAGATGTTGTGCTCTGACATCATTGATTATAATGAAAACCAACAACACTGTAAATCACGAACTACCAGTTCTGTTTCTGTGTAACTGATAGCCCATCTGTTTCAGTTGACAGTTTTAAGTACTTACAGCAGGTCAGAAGAAGGACGTCCATCTTTGAAGTGAATCAGACCACCCTTAGACTGATCACTCTTGATGGACACACAGCTGGGTCCAGGGGACTTTTCTCTCTGCTGCTGGAAACTGATAGAAACACTGACATTTACTGAACATACAAGATTTCTGTCTGTGATTTCACTGGTTTTATTGGATAATAAAAGTTATTTTATCTCAAGGCTTGTTTGTATTCAGTGTATGTGAATGTTTAACCAGTGTGTTGTCAGTCAGATGTGCTAAGACTTGACACTGTTGAGCTGCCACTCCAATTGAAACTGTGGCCTGTTTTGGGTTTTGGACGCAGCACATCTGAGGGCAGGGTCAGTTTCTGATAGTGCTAAATCTTTGTCTTGTTGATCTGCAGCTTGTCTTCAGACCTCTGCAGCTGGTCCTTCATACTAACAAGCCATCAAACCCTACCCTCCTCCTTACCTCTGGACATTTAGCTGCCCTGTCCCTGGATTTCCAGCTACGACTGCCTGGCAGATCATAATTGGGTCTGAATTACAAAACGTAAGATGTCTTGATTGGGATCTATTTGAATGGACACTGTAAATAGTTTGCTCTGTGAAACTGTTGCAGTCCAGTGGATGGTGGTGATGCAACAGTCTTAAACTCTACAGATTGAGAAAAAGAACAGGTGTGTTAACATTTCAGAGTTTTCTTTATTTTTTTTCTTTGGGGGTGATGATGGCCTCCAGAAGAGAGCTCGTGTTGACGGAGCAGTGAGCATGACGACTGACATGAGAGAATTCTTTTAGCATTAGGCCACAGTTGTCGGGACAATGGAGGGAGGCTAAAGTTACATGATGGACTTTGTGTTTTGAGTGGAGATTGACTGAGTGGGATATGGACCGTGGAAGAGACTGTGCTGAGACTGTACTCGCTTCCTCAGTGACTTCTGGATGACAGAAAGCGAGGCTTGGGACATGAAGATGATGGAGATGATGGAGACAAGACCAGTTACACTGGGAAGCTGTCAGGTTCATTTAACATTTAATGTCAGCTTACTGTGCAGCAGAGACTTTTCGTCCTTTAACATCGATGCCATGATCATGTGACTGGTCAGTCTGAAGGGACACACAGCTGGGGTCAGGTCCAGGTCCAGGTTCAGGTCGAGGGGAGTCTGGTCTCTGATGGATCCTAGCACACAGAGAGGAAGAGCAGCAGGGAGGGAAATTGAGTTTTCAGTCTTCAGCCTCAGTATCAGCAGCTATCAACAGGAGAAGTAGAATCCTACAGGATGACAGCAGACTGACAGGAACACTGAGAGCAGCTGTAAACCTCACTGAGCACCAGGGGGAGCTCACAATCCAAACCTCCACCCTGTGGACCTGCACACTGAGCCCTCCCACACTTCACTCACTCTGTCATGTGTTTAAATTCTCACTGTTAACACTGTGACACTGCTGAGTCCACAGGGTTAACATGAGGACTACAGTCTATAGTTTGTTTGAAGGGTACACCCCTTAACACGAGGTGTGACAGACTAACCTGCATGTGTTTTGTTCATCTGCTTTAGATTAAGCGGCGTTCATAAGGTCGGAGGTTCAGAGGTCCCGACCATTAACTGGTTATATTGACACATTGTGGCTCTTTGAGCACATTTACAGGTTTATTATGAGTCAGTGTTGAGGTGAGAGAGCAGAGAAACAGGAAACAGAGAGTTGATGAACATGTTGAAGGTGAAACAGGATCAAATGTGATGTCAAGTGTTGAGTGTGATACCTTTTCATGTTGGTGATAACCTGCAGCCTCCTGATGAAGACAGACAGACAGACAGACAGACAGGTTCATCATTAGACTTTAAAGTGTTTGTTGTCAGATAAACTTTGTGCTGTGGAGTCTGGATCAAAGACAGGAGGTGAACACATGAACCAACAGAGACACATTAGAGACTGGAATCAATCAAAGGTCCACTTACTCAGTTTCTTCTCATGGACTTCATCACTCTGCAGCTCTCTGCTGTCTGGACCAGGTCTGTGGACACAAAGAGTTTTCTGTTGATGTGAGTGGACCATGTGCTCCATCAGGACTCAGACTGGAGGCAGACTGGCTCTTTTAAGCCCTCTGCAGACAGTAAATATGTGACACTGCTGCCGTCATGGATTTGTTCAAGTGATATTTGCTCATTGAGACAGAGGAGACGTTTACGCTGATGTTTCTTACAGCTTCATTCACACATGGCAGCACATTTATGGACAGAGACTGGATGAGAGAGAGAACAACAGTGAGTGAAATGATGTGAAGGAAGAAGAAGGTTTTCTCAGCCTCTGTTAGAGTTCATAATGTGTCCTCTTCTACACCAGAGGGACACACTTCATGTTGCTTTGTCTTTGTCTGTCTTTGGGGATGACCTCACTTTTCACTTGTGTTTGAGCGACTCTGAAAAGCTCTTCAACATTTCAAATGTTCCAATGTGCTCGTCACATCATCCAAAATCAATCCCATCAGCTCCCAGAGACTTTCTACCTTCATCTGTAGAGGAAACACTGAGAGCATCAGTCCAATCATTGATCAGCACGTCATCACTCATTCATCCTTTACATCATTTCTCCTGGACTCAACCTCCTGATTATCACTGATGGACTCTGAGTCACGTGACGTCCACCACTAATGTCTCCTCTCAGTCAGGCTGTTGGTGGATCTGTCGCCCTCTGGTGGCACAAAGGGAAACTGCACCATGTCACTTTGAGCTGACACACTCAGTTCACCCACAATAATAACAGCCATCATTATTTCTGTGCTGATTGAATATGGCTGATGTGCTTTGAACACCTTCTTTATGCAGACGCTCACTTACAAACATAAAACCAGTTTCTCTCGAAATGTCATTGACCAGTAAAAACTTTCATGTCCTGACGGATCATCACCAGGATCACGTTTCTGTCTCAACATGAAGATTAAAGAGGGAAATTCATTCTTTTAAAACTGAACTCAACTTTAAAATAAAGTCAGAAACACCAACATGATAAAACTAGATAATAATAATAATGATAATAGATTTTATTTATAACGCACTTTACATTTGAATACAAATCTCAAAGTGCACAGTACAGGCAACAATAACAATAAAAGCAACAGAGGCAATAAAATCGAGCAACAGAACAAGACAATATAAAATATAAACAGTCAGGAGATGAAATCAGATAAAATCAGCCAGGAAAAGCTTTCTGAAAGAGGAAGGTTTTGAGACCTTTCTTAAAAGCATCCACCGTCTGTGGAGCCCTGAGGTGGTCGGGGAGGGCGTTCCACAGACGGGGAGCAGCAGCCTCGAAAGCCCTGTCGCCCATGGTCTTGAGCCGAGTCCTGGGCGGGTGCGGACGGTGCAGTTGGCCTGACCGGGTTCTGGCTGAGATATGTGGGTTAAGAAGTTCGGTGAGGTAGGTGGGGGCTGCACCGTGCAGACAGTGATGGGTGTGAAGGAGGATTTTGAATTCGATGCGGAAGTGAACGGGGAGCCAGTGCAGAGTGCGAAGGATGGGGGTGATGTGCTCATGTTTACGCACTCTCATTAGGACCCGGGCAGCGCTGTTTTGGACATATTGAAGCCTTTGTAGGCTCTTGCCCGGGATCCCGATGAGAAGTGCGTTACAGTAGTCCAGCCTGGAGGAGACAAAGGCATGGACGAGCCTTTCTGCAGCAGGACGAGAGAGAGATGGCCGGAGTTTGGCGATATTACGGAGGTGAAAGAAGGAAGTTTTGCAGATATGGTTGATATGATCGTCAAAGCTAAGATGGGGGTCAAACCTGACTCCCAAGTTAGTCACGGAAGGAGAGAGGGAAAAGTTGTGGCCGAGAAAGGAGATGGAGGAATTGAGGGAGGAACGGAGCTGGTGAGGGGTGCCTATGTGAATGGCTTCCGTTTTGGAGCTGTTCAGCTGTAAGAAGTTTTCACTCATCCAAGCCTTTATCTCCTCCAGGCAGGAGTGCAGTTGAGTGACAGAGGAGGAGGGAGTGGAGGAAGGGGTGACTTTGAGATAGAGTTGTGTGTCGTCAGCATAGCAATGGAATTGTATTCCATGCCTGCTGACGACACGGCCAAGGGGGAGCATGTAGATGGTGACGAGGGTTGGACCGAGCACAGAGCCCTGGGGGACCCCACAGATAACAGTGTGGGGGCGGGATTTAGCATCCCCTAGATCACATATTAGATTGTACTGTGGGTGGATTCGTGTGTCTGCGTTGGATTTCACTGCAGATGTTACTGAGAGGATGATTGTGGGACTGATTGAATGGAGCTCTGTCACACACAGGAAACATGGAGACTGTCGGATGTTCAGCGGCTCCAGAAAAGTGAGTGGAAGTTAAAAAGAGTGGTCATGTGATCAGTGCAGGATGTTTGTGTTCACATGTGAAACTCTGCAGACAACAAGCTGTGCGTTCCAGTCCCCATCCTACCACACTGTTTAGTATGCCAGAAGAAGATTTAGTGTGTCCCAATACACAGTATGTCAAATGCAGTCTGCCAAAAATACCAGGATGTTCTACTACATCCTGTGGTGTTTTACAGTTTACAATCCAGCACGCTTTTCTGTTTATTCTGATCCACAATCCTCTGCACAGCGGACGATACGTCACATCGACTGAGCCGCAGACACATGACAGCACAATAACAGCGACTGGCCGTGTGTCATGCCGACGTGAAAGGCAGGCTCTGTGATCTACTGCCCGAAAACTGCAATTTTATCTAGTTTTTAGTCTTATTCTTGTGTCACACTCTTTGGGTTTTAGTTGTTCTTAACTATATCTTTTAACCGGTGAAAGGATTTCAGTCATCGGACGTGGACTTTTAGTTGTTTTAATGAACTGTTTGCCTGCCTGCTTGTAACCGGCGGCTAAGCTAATTAGCTAAATCTGCGAAGCTAATAGCTACATCCATGGCTGCCTCTACTGTGGTTTCACTTACCCCACACCAGTGCGATGGTTGTCTCCAAAAATCCCAGTCCATCGCTGACTTGGAGCGCCGTATTTCTGACCTTTACTGGATCCGGAATGAAGAAAAACTCCTGGATTCCGTAACCACACTGGGAGCAGGTCCGCCTGTCAACTCTGCTGAGCTGGACTCCACTATCCCGGCTATGGACGCTGCTCCCCCGGCCCCGGCGAGGGTCGCTCCTGCCTCCTCGTCTCAGCCTGCCCCCGGCCCCGGAGGTGCTCCTGCTTCACCCGGGCTGGTCGCTTCACCCGGGCTGGTCGCTTCACCCGGGCTGGTCGCTTCGACCCCGCCGTCTCATCCTCAACCTGATGACCACTGGCTCTTGCTGGGTGCAAAGCCAAAGCTAGTGCCTGCTGCTGTACTGGATTTTACACCGAACCCGAGGCGCAGGGCACACAGTTCCACCCCGCAGCATGAGTCCTGGTCCGTGGCATCCGGCAAGAAGGCATGCAAGGCCAGCCCGCAACCCACCTGTGAACTCCAGCTGTCCAACAGGTATGATCTCCTGAGTATGGACGAGTTCCCGCCGCTGACTGCAGAGCCGGAGCCGAGAGCCGTTCCCGGTCGAGCCACCCTGGCTGGTGGTTCCATTCCAGTGTCTGAGGCTGACGTTTCCACCCCTGCCGCCGCAGCCGTCTCCCTCCCTGAGGCCTCGGCGCACTCGGAGCCTGGGCGGAGTACATCCCATCCTGCTGGCTCGTCAGCACGGCGCAAGCTGCTCAGGGATGCAGTGCGATGGCATTCGCGGGGGTCAAAGCCGCTACCTCCAGAGAATTCCAGGTCTCCAGCTGATCGTAGCGAGACACAACCTGCACCCCATCATCCCCTCTTCCCACCAACCACCTTAATTGTGGGGGACTCCATCACCAGGCATGTCCGCTTCTTCAACGCAATCACTCGCTGTTTCCCCGGAGCTACTGTGCCTGTCATCCTAAATAAACTTCCAGAACTTATAGGCTCACTGCCCTCCACAGTCAATAAAGTCATTGTCCATGTAGGATGTAATGACACCACTCGCAAGCAGTCCGAGTTGACGAAAGATGATTTTAAAGACCTTTTCAGCTTCCTGCGCACCACAGGTAAATCAGTGTTCATATCAGGCCCAATTCCAACGCTGGCTCGTGGAGCTGAGCGATTCAGCCGAATCCTCAGTCTTCATTCCTGGCTGTTTTCGATTTGCAGAGACCTCGACCTTGGCTACATTGACAATTTCAATCTGTTCTGGAACCGCTATTCATTTTACAAGCCGGACGGAGTACACCCAAACCAACTGGGTAGCAGGATGTTAGCTGCTAATTTTCAATATGCTGTACAGACTGCCACACATGCTGCACGTGCCTGACGGTTGTTTACAACACACACCCCTTCCAGATCTCTTCCTCCCCGCCCCCTGTTGCAGCTCAAAGTCCTGTTTCACCCACCACTGCCCCCTTTGGGCCCCATCTGCCATCGATCTCCCGACGACACTACACAACACGGCCCAGCTGTAGTCTCAGCAGCACCCCTTGCAGTCAGTACACGGAAAGCCCTGCCTGTCAATACCGGTCATGATCACCACCAGACCATTTAGACCACCACACATCCATCGCCCCATCACATCTTACCGCCTGTCCCGTGACAACCTGGTCCATGTGAACATTCTAAGCAGAGACTCTCATCCAACCAGCTCACCGACAACCCTGAATATGGCACTTTTTAACGTTCGTTCTTTATCCAATAAGTCTTTTATCATTAATGATCTGATTTTAGATAACAAATTAGACTGTTTGTTTTTAACTGAAACATGGCTCGGCACTGACGCTCCAGCAGTTCTCACTGAGGCTTCCCCACCCAATTTTAGTTTTTCATTTTTTAACAGGAATGGTGGAAGAGGTGGTGGGACTGCTGCAATCATATCCAACTCCATAAAAACAAAGGACATTCATTTTAATCATTACAACTCATTTGAACATCATGCCTTTGTTTTTAGCAGTCCTCCTATTTTATGCATTACTATTTACAGACCACCCAAACACAATTCCTCCTTTATCAGTGAATTTTCTGAACTTTTATCAATGGTACATTCCACACATGACAGGGTTTATAATAACTGGTGATTTTAACTTACACGTTGATAACTTGGATTCAGATTCAACAACAGCTGAATTTTTAAATATTTTAAATTGTATGGATTTTAAGCAGCACGTCACACAGCCGACTCACAACAGAGGACACACCCTGGACCTGGTCATAACCTATGGCCTGTCCACTGGTGTGTCCTCTGTTGTTGACTTGGCTGTGTCCGACCACTACTGTGTGTTTTTTAATCTCACCGGTTTTAATTCCAGTTTTAGCCACCAGGAGGCCTCAGTGAAAACAGTGAGGAAACGTTGTCTTACCTCTGAAGCGGCTGCAAATTTTATTGGGATTTTAAAAAAGCACTCCTGCTGAGATTTTACCTGCACCATGTGATTTTATTGTAAATGATTTTAATAACAAACTTACGTCGTCACTGGATGCAGTTGCTCCATTTTTAACAAAACTGTAAAAGCAAAGAAAATATGTCCATGGAAAAATGAGAATACAAGAATATTAAAACGAAAATGCAGGAGTGCAGAGAGAAGGTGGAGAAAAACAAAATTGACAGTCCATTTTGAAATATACTGGGACATACTCAAAAACTACAATAACACAATCAAACTGGCAAGAAGAACCTATTTTTCAAACCTCATAATAAACAATAAAGACAAACCCAGGTTCCTATTCTCCACCTTCGATCTTTTAACCAATACTGATTTTAATAAGTCCTCCATGGCTCCATCTGGAGCCCTCTGTGAGGACTTTGCAGACCACTTCAGAGGTAAGATTGATAACATCAGATCCAGTCTTTTACCCAACCAGAATGTTGTTTTTAACACACCTGGATCAGTGGTTTTACCTGAGGAGACACTGGAGAGTTTTGCCCTGGTTGATGCGAGGACACTTGGTCGAGTTTTCTCCCAGGTAAACCCAACAACCTGCCTTTTAGACCCAATTCCCACATCACTTTTAAAGACATTTTATGACTTCTTTGAGGAACAGATTTTAAACATAGTAAATTGCTCTCTTCAGACGGGTGTCTTCCCCACTGCCTTCAAAACGGCGGTGGTGAAGCCCCTTCTGAAGAAGAGCAATTTAGACTACAGCATTTTTAATAAACTACAGACCTGTATCCAACTTACCGTTTTTAAGTAAAATTTTAGAAAAACTGGTTTTTATCCAAGTAAATTATTTTTTAAAGAGAAACAGTATTTTAGAGAAGTTTCAATCTGGTTTTAGGATGAACCACAGTACCGAGACAGCTCTTGTAAAAATTTTAAATGACATCAGGTGCAATTTAGATAATCATAAACTCACAGTCTTGGTTCTGCTGGATCTTAGCGCTGCCTTCGATACAGTAGACCATCACATTTTACTAAATCGGCTGAAGCACCTGGTCGGCCTCTCTGGTACTGTTTTTAACTGGTTCAACTCCTATCTCACAGATCGATCTTTCTTTGTAAGTATGGATACATGGTCCTCCAAATACATGAAATCAGGTGTGGGGTCCCCCAAGGGTCAATTTTAGGTCCACTTCTTTTTAATCTATACATGCTTCCCCTGGGGGATGTCATCAGGAGACACGACATCAGTTTCCATAGTTACGCTGATGATACACAGCTGTACATCGCCGTGTCTCCTGATGACTCAGGGCCACTTGATGCCCTTTTTAACTGTATTCTAGATATTAAGTCATGGATGGCAGAAAATTTCCTACAGCTCAACCAGGACAAAACTGAGGTTTTAGTTATCGGTCCTGAAGGCCAGAGAGAGAAACTTTTACCAAAACTACAGGATCTTAAACCTTCACAATCTGTAAAGAACCTGGGCGTTATTTTTGACCCTGAGCTCACTTTTATTCAACACATAAAGAACATTACTAAGATTGGTTTTACCATCTTAAGAACATAGCCAGGGTCCGCCCGTTTCTCTCTCAGGCCAGTACGGAGGTGCTGATGCATGCTTTTATCTCTAGTCGGTTAGATTACTGTAATGCCCTGCTCTCTGGTCTTCCCAAAAAGAGTATTAATAATCTACAATTACTACAGAACTCAGCCGCTCGCGTGCTGACGAGGACCAGAGGGCGGGAGCACATTACACCTGTTTTAAAATCGCTGCATTGGCTCCCCGTCCGTTTCAGGATTGATTTTAAGGTTCTTTTACTGGTTTTCAAATGTGTTAACGGCCTTGGGCCCTCTTATCTGTCCGACCTGCTTTTACCATATCAGCCCTCGCGGACCCTGAGGTCCTCTGGCACTGGCCTTTTTATTGTTCCACGAGTCAAAACCAAAACCCACGGTGAGGCAGCATTCAGCCATTACGGCCCCGTTTGTGGAACAGCCTGCCGGAGAACCTCAGGGCCGCAGAGACTGTTGATATTTTTAAAAGGAGGCTCAAGACCCACCTTTTTAGTTTAGCTTTTAATTGACCTACTTAATTTATTTCATTATAGCTATTTATTTCCTTTATTAATATTTAATCCTCAATGTTTCTAATGATTTTTATTTATTTATATTACCTTTAAATTTTCTTAGACCTTCTCTCTTCTCTTTTTACAATTTTAGACTGATGTATATCTTAGTTTTTAGCTCCAGTGTTTCCTCATGGGGGCCCTCCGCAGCGGTAGTTATGCCTGCTCTCCATGGGGGGGCGCTGTCCTGGGGACCCCTCAGTGTGCACCCCGGCCCAGGTGGGGGTCCCTGGGGCGGTCCTCCCTGTGGCTGAGAGCTGTGGCGCCTCTTGTTGCGGACGGCCCCCTCACGTTGTCCTCACCTGGACCCTCGGTGTCGAGCCATATCACCATATCACCATTTTATCTTTGTGTGTGTATATGTGTGTGTGTATGTGTGTGCGTGTTTACGTGTGTGTGTGCATTTGTGCGTGCGTGTATGTGTGTTTGTTTCGATGGGGGTGGGAAGGATGGGTTTTCATTTTTATCTACATATTTTGTTTTGTTTTATTTCATCTTGTTTGTTTTGTAAAGCACTTTGTGTTACACTTGTATGTATGAAAAGTGCTATATAAATAAATAAAGTTTGAGTTTGAGTTTGAGCTTTACAGCTGTAAGGCAAGTGTCCTTTAAAATGACACACAGATATTACCCTGATCATTATCTTGTCAAGTTGAAAGGCAGTCCAAAGATGCATCCCAGGCTCTGACTGCACTTAAAAATCCTTTATTAATACAGTATATACCAACACGTTTCCACTAGAGAGTCTTCATCAGGGTGTAAAATGCATTGGAAACTAGTGTGCAGTGTAACAGGTCATGTAGGGCTCATGTGACACAGGTCACATGATATACTGGTGTAGGGCTCATGTGACACAGGTCACATGATATACTGGTGTAGGGCTCATGTGACACAGGTCACATGATATACTGGTGTAGGGCTCATGTGACACAGGTCACATGATATATTGGTGGAGCCCTACTAGACAGAAAGCACACAGAAAGAAAGTGCAAATGAAAATGAAGTAAATGTAGTTAATCCTATTGAGTAATTTACATATCTAGTAACAAGACAACAGGTTCAATGCCAAATAAAAAGAAACAACAGTGAGATGAAGTAAGAATTGTTCTATATTGTGACAAAGCTGCACATTAAGTGACACAAAATGAAAAATATGCGTTTTTGGACTGCCTGCCTGTACCATGGACTTTTACACTGAGTGAGCTGGACAGTCCTTGTTTTTTATCTGTATGTGGCTATTTGAGAGTAAGAAGTGAAGAGTGTTAAAGTCCGGACAGACACGTCCCTCCAAACCCTCTGAAGAAGTTCTTCAGAGGGTTTGGAGGGACGTGTCAGTTCGGTCCTCACTGATCCTCCTCTCATGGTGGAAACTGAACTCCACTTGAACAAGTTTCTACAGGAAGTGAACTAACAAAGAGTCATTCAAGAGTCACACAGTGAAAAGTGTCAAAGCTTACAAACCTTTAGATGGAGACAAGAAGCTGCGACACGACGACGAGCGCACAAAGGCCCAATCCCAAACTACTCCCTGCCCACTACCACTTCTCTACCGAGTGTCGCTCCAAATCAAGTTACAGTCGCAGCTGTGGAGGCCACTCCTGATTAAGGGGAAGTGTATGAAAGAGAAGCCAAACCATGCGACGCCCTGCCACTCTACCGAAAGAAGGAAGCAGATGTAACCATGGATACCGACAGACACTTTGTGAAAGCAAAACAGAGCAACATGCTATAAAAAAAACATTTAACTATGAATTAAAATAAGTTAAATGACAAATAAACTTGAATAAGTCAGATAAGAGATACAGTGCACAGTGTAATCAAAGTAATTAACTTAACATATTTTCTAGACACAGTTCACACATTTACAGATGAACTTCATTCATTAATCTGGGCAGTCTTCCCCCATCCTGCTTTGCAGCATTCCTCTTTTTAGTGAAGAGATTCTCATTTTTAATCCGTAGATTGATTAACTGCTTTGTTTTTTCTTCTGTCCCTGTGAACACAGAATGATATATTTTTAAAAAATCATGAGAATGGGATGAGGAATTTTTTAGACAGTTTTAAATAGTTTATTTGAGCATATGGACGTGTAGGTTTTCATCTTCTGACAGCAAACATTCTGTGAGTTTGTTTGAGACTGTAAAGTCAGTGTGAGGAAAACAAATGTGAGTGTTTGATCTAAAATATTTTACAAAGTAGAAAGATGTAACTCTTTCATTTGTTCATTGTTTCCTCCATTGTGATGTTGCACTTCCTGCTGGGCTCATCAGAAGCCTGCACTGATGCACACTCGCTATTTAAAGGCTGAGCAGTCGACTCGCACTCAGAGATAACTGGTTTGGGGCGGCCCATAATATGGCGGCGCTCCGTGTGACTGTGCAAACGGAGGGGGAGTGAATAGGGCGAGGGGATAGGGGCGGGTTTGGGATTGGGCCAAAGTGAAACTACGGCCCAATTCCAATCCGATCCCTTACAGACTCACTGACTTAGAGGCACGTTCATGTTAAGTGCGTGAGTGTGTGAGGGCTGTCCCATTGTCAAATCGTCAAGTCAGTGAGTCAGTGAGTGAGCCCTTTATGCCCCGTTACTGTAGGTCAGCATCGATGCGGACTTACGGTAAGGAAGTTACCCACAGTTCATAGCGTTGTGACGTCAAATACAGGGGTTGTCCTCGGAACACCAGAAGTGTTCTGAAAAAAAAACGAAAACACGGTCGGCAGATATGCAAACGGTAACGTTATGGAAGGAGAGCGAAAAAAACAGATAGATAAACAATGAAACATTATGAACAAGGATCTAAGATGGTACATAAAATATCTATATATCAGATACATATAGATGTATATTCTTTGTGTGTGGAATATATGCTGTCAATAACCGATAATGATCACGCCCAGAGCCGCCAGTGTCAACAACATTTTGTAGAGAGGGGGATAAGTGCTGTCCCATTCCTATTTGTAGCATCCGGAGCCCTTTCAGACTCTCACACTCAATCACTTACAGCTGAGGTCAGTTAAGTCAGTGAGGGTTCAGGGCTTGAGTCTTTAGGGGCCGGATTGGAATTGGGCCTAAAGTGCCAACAGGAAGGAAGAGGCGATGACAAACAGCTGCTCTCACATTAGTCGAGTAGGGTAAAGCTGCAGTACTGGAGGCTGCAGTTTCAGGACCGCAGTTTTAGGACCCTTCAATTTTCGTCACAGCGCCACCCACAGTTACAAGGACTAGAGAGGATGAGATGAGAAAAAGTAAGTGTCTGCGGTTAGAAGGAGTAACGTTAACGTTAGAGAGGACAAGACGACAGAACGTAAGTACAGTTTTAATTGTTTAAGATTAAAAGTTGTCTTTAAGTTGTCTCTTTAAATGCATCTGTGAGTAGCCATGGGCTGGCTTCATTATGCACTAATGATGAGTTTACCGGGCGGCACGATGGTGTGGTGGTTAGCACTGCTGCCTCACAGCAAGAGGGTTGCCGGTTCGATCTGTGCAGAGTTTGCATGTTCTCCTTGTGTCAGCGTGGGTTTCCTCCAGGTGCTCCAGCTTCCTCCCACAGTCCAAAGACATGCAGGTTAACTGGTGACTCTAAATTGTCTGTAGGTGTGAATGTGAGTGTGAATGGTTGTCTGTCTCTATGTGTCAGTCCTGTGATAGTCTGGTGACCTGTCCAGGCTGTCAGCTGGGATAGACTCCAGCCCCCAGTGACTCTTAAGAGGATGAAGCGATTAGAAGAGGAATGAATGAATGATAAGTTTACCCATCGTAAAGTCCGCTGAGTGTGACACTTTTATGACAGTTTGCTGCAACGACGTTAGCTTGTTAGCATGCTGGCTTACATGGATGCTACAACGTTACATGCTAACGGTCTGTTCTGTTACTCAGAGAAACATCACAAGTTGGTTTAATTATAAAGATTTTTGCGGACACATTTTATTAACTCCATACTGACAGTGTTTTACCAGGATATACTTTGATTGAGCACGTTTTCACAATACTGTAGCGTCTCTCGGTACAGAAGCTACTACAATCTGCTGGTTTGTGAAACAGATGTAAAGGTTTGATTTCTGGATTTGACTAACTATGTTGTCTCTTTTTTACGATGCTTCTTTCAATACAAAGCGGGCGATCGCTGCCAGACATTAAAAGATGCAGCACATGCTGCAACAAATGTCATTGTCCATTCTGCAGCTCAACAGTTTATCAACCCACAAAGCTGAGCGAAGCACAGGCTCATCTGGACAGCCACTTCACTCCTGTAGCTGTCCATGAAGGTAAGATTTGGAAACGTCTCTCAGAAAATGCTGATAAAGTGACCATGTGTCTGTCCATGCATTCATACCAGATATGCACAATACTGACATTCTCGTGACAGATCTGGAGGTCTTGATGGCTGTCTCTCTCTGTTGACGGTGTTTAGGAATGTCAGTTGTGCATATATAACTTGTCCTTTTCCACATGTAATAATTTATTTCAATGTTGTTATTAAGACATGGCCAGAGATTTGCCTTCTGGAGTAATGAGGCCAGAAGCTTGCTCCAGGGAACTCTTCAGCCAGTGTACAGAGTGCCAAAACGGAGAGCCCCAAGTGAAGATGTTCCCGCTCACATGCAGGCAGTCAGTGACCGTACCCAAAATGAAAAAAGACTTGTAGACTTCATCACACAGTCACAGAGAGCAGCGCGGCATTTGGTGGGACTTTGACAACTATTAGATTTTACATACTAAATGACTGAATTGATTCACCCTCTGCCATTGTTAGGATATTATACATAACATAATTATTTCTGTCCTTTGGTTTATTTACAGGATGTGCTTAATGGAAAGCCATCTAAGTGGTTTCCTCAGAAACCCTCATACAAGGTGTCTGTGTACCTCGACAGTGAAGAGCAGCAGGACACCCTGTTTGCTGTCTTAAGGGCATGTTGGAGAAAACGCCAACAACACTGAGCTTTACCGGTGAAGTAGACTTCATATGTGGTGTTCTTTTTCTTGAAGTAAGCATGACTGTGTGACGCATTTCTGTGTGGTTATTGATTTTCAAAGCTTCCCCTCCCTTGACACTGTCAGGGGCCTCAGTAGCGTGTGGAGGAGCCACACGCAGCCACAACAGCTTGGCACCTCCTCCTCATGCTGGTCACGTTTCGCTGTGGGATGGCATCCCATTCCTCAACCAGGAGTTGTTGAAGGTCAACCAGCGCAGTTGTGTTGGTCACTCTAGCACGTACAGCATGCCCAAGCTGATCCCACAAGTGTTCAATTGGGTTGAGGTTTGGACTCCAATCAGGTGCCACACACCTGTGACTGACACACACCTAGCAGCACTTGAAGCTCAGAACAAGAGTGAATACCGACAGGAGAATGTTGCAGGGGAATTTGGCACATTGTTTTGGGGCGTTACCCACATGTTTAGCTGTGTTGCTCATTCCACTAATGCACGATCCTTACAAGCTGTACCTCGTGGTAAAGGTGACTAATCAGGCTTTCCAACAATATAAAATACAACACCAATTGGTATAATTAAAAGGGAGAAATAATTGACTGAAATAACGTTTCCAAATGTTTTTTGAGGAGTTAAGTATAATGTGTGTGCGTATATTCTGGTGGTAGGCACTCATATATGGACTGACTGAGCTAAAGGGGCTGTCCTCACAGGAGACTGAGCAGGAATATCTCTGGTCCAGTTTATGATCAAAGGTAAGGGTGGATAATTACATTTTCAAATGCCATTCGAAGTAAAATATCAACTTGGCAATCATTGTGTTACCAATTTAGTGAAGTGGAAGACTTCATACAGTAGCTTGCAAAGAGAAAGAAGATCGAGGAATGGAATTTCCATTAAAGGGACATTGTGTAACATTTTCAGTTGTTTATTGGCAAAAATTGATATCTGCATTCATAAATATGTCATCACTGGTGTACTATTACCTCCACCAATAATCTGACTTATTCTCGTAAAAGGAGAATTTAGGATTTGTTTGTACATTGTGCGGGTAAGTCGTCTGTGGGGTTCCATTACGGTTCACCATCTTGAGAATACACCCGCCAGCAAGGGACATACAGCACCGCCTTCGGCGTTTTCGTTGAGAGCCAGGCCAGCACTGCGTGACTGAGGAGCCGAAGGAGAGGAGCAAGAGGCGCTTCGCTACTACCCTGGCAAATCTGAAACAAAGTCCCACTGTTTGAGCATAATGCAGGATCAAGCATATGCAGCATCATGGGAGACGGAATCCTTGTTGCCAAGAAAGCGCTAAAGGGAATAGAAAAGGCAGCGTGACCGGCGAATTAAAAAAACGAAGGCCCACATCCAGGTAGCCTTTCCCAGGTAGAGAGAGCTGCTGAGCGAGGATGGTGATGCAATCACAGGCCAGCGTCGCTGTTGGCTGTTAGCCCGTGTTAGCGGCCAGTCGCTAACAGCCTCATCCCTCTCCTCGCATCACTGCACCGCCGTTAGCTGTTAGCCGGTGTTAGCCGTTAGCCGCCGTTCGTGCTGGCCTGTGATTGTATTAGCTTTCTCCTTCAGCAGCTCTCTCCACCTGGGAAAGGCAACCCCAATGATTCCGTCTCCCGTGATGATGCATAATACATGATCCTGCATTATGCTCAAAGAGTGGGACTGTGTTATGCGGCAGTAGTGCTGCTGGTCACTATCAGCTGTTTCAATTTACACCCGCCCCAACAGTCCTACGTTGTAAACACAGCCAGCATGGTGAGGAGGGGGTTTGTCAACTCGCGTCGCGTGTGTCTGTGTAGGAGCCTGAATTAATACTCCATGTAGTATCGGATGACATGGTTTCATCAGTGTTATCATAGCTTTTTGGTGCACAGCGGCTACAGTTGTTGCAATACGTGTTTGAAACAGTGAGGCGCTAGAGTGCAACATCTGTTTGAATGCAATATGTGATTTCAATGTTAGATGGGAAAATTCCTACACACTGTGGCTTTAAAAATGGGAAGAAATCAAAACTTGTCTCTTTGACTTTTTATTTCTTATTGATTTTTTGTACATTTTTATATATTTAAACATGTTCAGTTTAAAATGTTTAATCTGTCCCCACAGTAATCCTTGTGTTTTATGTTTTTGTAATCTTTAATATCTGGTGAGGAGTCAGTCAACTCAGCTTTATTTATCAATCATACAATAACACAGGTCTGTTAATCTTTTAGGGCACTTTTGATGGAGATCTGAATTGTACATGCAATTGTTATTATTTCTGGGTGTACTTAATTATTATTATACCATTATACTAAATTATAACCAGTGTTGGGCAAGTTACTAGTTAAGAGTAATTAAATTACTTTTTACTCCTTTTAAAAGTAATCACGGTTCTGATCTGTTTACTTTATTTCACAAGTAATCACTTACATTACTAGTTACTCCCTTCTCTCAATAAATAAATAATAATAAACAACACAGAACAAACTCTAGCAGGATAGCGGAGCGTCCCGACACTGTGTAGCCCAGGACGGGTGTTTAAGTGTGGGTGAGAGGAGCAGAGAGGACCGCGGAGGCCAGGCGGGGCGAGCCAATACTGCGTTACTGGCAATGGTAGCATAACCTGGGCTTGTAACTTTAATCGAATTACTATTACTAATTAATTTCTCTTATTTTTGATAATCAAATTACAGTAATGTGTTACTAAATAACGAGTTACTGCTCAACACTGATCATAACTATTTAATAAAAAAGTAGTATTTGGGTACAACAAAACATACAAAAATAAACTTCAGGTAACTGCAGCCTCCGCTCGGTAAATTAAACGGTCCTAAAACTGCAGTCCTGAAACTGTAGCCTCTGTTATTGCTCACGTCAGTCTCATTCTTCACATCCTCCCAGTGCCGCCTCCACACTGCAGGTGGCGCCCTGGACCCAAATATACAGCAGCTCCAATATGAATGGAGAGCAGCAGAATCTTCATATAGTCAATGAGACATATAAATACACAGCTGCCCAAATGTCTCTTACAGTCCATCTGTCAGTTAGTTCAGACAGATTAAAGCCAGATGTTAGGTGTTAGTATTCTGACTGAGAGGCAGGCTGAGGATTGTTTTATTTATTTTGAGGTTGATGTTGGCCAAAAGTTCATCTGCTCACTACAAGATATGATCTCCTACACACAAGACATGATCCTGACTGAGGACATATTATCTTCTACATACCAGATCACGTCTCCTAACATGTGTTCACTGTCTCCTAACCTTATACACACCCACTTCTCAGCACTGAGATATTATCTCCTACGTAGGAGATGTTGCTTTGAAAGTCACATGATGTTGAACTTGTGTTTGAGGAGAGACTCCTTCAGTGTGAACAGGAAGTGCACAAAGTTCTGTTAGAAAACAAGCAGAGCTCCATCTAACAATCTGTTTCCATTCTTACTGTCTGCTGACTGTTGGTAATGACTTCATTCAACATGTTGCATCAGTCATGTGATGGTGAACACGTGCACATCAACACCACCACTGTAAATAGTGGGAGGAAAGGAAGCAGCCACTTCCATCATGTTCCTCTGAGATGTAGTGCAGTAAAAGTACCACATGTTCCTCTGAGATGTAGTGCAGTAAAAGTACCACGTGTTCCTCTGAGATGAATGAATGACTTTATTTCGAACCAAAGTTTAAAACAATGTTGTGACAACAAAAAATGAAGAAAACCCCCCAGAAATGTTCTAAAAGTAGTAGTTAGAAGTAAAACTTATATGTTCCTACCCCTCTTTCACTTTTCTTCTATTAACTTGAACTATTTATATACATGTTTACATGTATATATTGTTACATACAACAATTAAGATATTTTTACAACCCAGTTTTCTAATTATATTACATTCCTAAATTATTTACAACTTGTGTTATGAAGATATTTACACTGCTCAGAAACTGAAGGGAACACTCAATGGTCACAGTGTAACAGGAAGTCAGTTAAACTTCAGGGATATCAATGTGTCCATTCAGGAAGCACAAGTGATTGTGAATCAGTTTCAGCTGCTTTGGTGCAAATCAAAGTGACAACAGGTGCAATGGAGAGGCAAAAGCAAGACAAGCCCCAAAAAGGGAATGTTTTACATGTGGTGTCCACAGACAGTTGCTCTCTCCTGATCCTTCCTGACTGATTCTTCTCTAGTTTGGTCTTCTGCTAGTGTCCTTGGCACTACTGGTAGCATGAGGCCGTACCTGCAGCCCAATCAGGTTGAGACCAGATACCAGGAGACCGGCCGTTACACCAGGAGAGCTGGACATCAACCCAGCAGCAGGACCACTATCTGCTCCTTTGTGTGAGGAGGATCAGGAGGAGCACTGCCAGAGCCCTACAACATGACCTCCAGCAGCTACTGGTGTGCATGTTTCTGAGCACACTGTCAGAAACAGACTCCATGAGGGTGGCGTGAGGGCCCACGTCCTCTAGTGGGACCTGTGCTCACAGCCCAGCACCGTGCAGCTCCATCATTCACCAGAGAACACCAGAACTGGCAGGTCCACCACTGGCGCCCCGTTCTCTTCACAGGTGAGAGCAGGTTCACACTGAGCACATGTGACAGGCGTGAAAGAGTCTGGAGACGCCGTGGTGAACGTTATGCTGCCTGTGACATTTGTAGGGTTTGCACAGACCTCCATGTCATAGCCAACGGTACCCTGACTGCTGTTAGGTACCAGGAGGAAATCCTCAGAGTGACTGTCAGACTTCATGCTGGTGCAGAGGGCCCTGGGTTCCTCCTGGTGCAGAGGGCCCTGGGTTCCTCCTGGTGCAGAGGGCCCTGGGTTCCTCCTGGTGCAGAGGGCTCTGGGTCATACAGGCACTCGGGGGCCTTACACACTACTGAGTCACATGATGAGTTGATGATGATGTTTTACTTTGTTTTTTCTGTGTGATTTTGAATCCAGCCCTCAGTGGGTTGATGATTTTGGTTCCCACTGACTGTTGTTACGTCATTTTGTTCTCAACAAGTCCTGTACAGACTGAACTATCTGTTCAGCAGTGAGAAAGTTTCTCTAACAGGAGGAGACTCTCCCTCCTACAGAGAACACAGAGACACTGAGGAACCAGGTGACTTGAGCCCAAACCCTGGATAAAGAGGTTCAGTGAATGTGGTGTTGAAGGTGTGGAGGTGGATCAGTGTGTCAGAGGAGACTGTGAAGAAGGACAGAGTGCCAGCAGGACAGTCCACATACACTGCTACTCTACCAGAGACAGAGGAGGAGGAGGAGGAGGAGGAGAATGATGTTTTTTTATTGTGCCACACAGTGTAACGACCATCAGAGCAGATCAGACTCCAGGACTGATCATTCCCTCCAAATGCACAGTCAGCTCTGTCTCCTCTCCTCCTGATTCCTCTGTAACTCACTGATATAGAAACCCCTCCTCTCCACTCGACCTCCCAGTAACAGCGACCAGTCAGACCAGTTCTACACAGCAGCTGAGCCCAGTGGTCAAATCTGTGTGGATGATCAGGATATGACTGATCCTCCTTCACATGTGTCACCTTCCTGTTGTTGTCAGACAGTTTGAGGCGTCTGTTCACTGTGTTTGTGTCGATTGTGAGTTCACGGGAATCTGATGGAGAGAAGAAGACACAATACAGCTGCAGTTATTCATCTATCATCACTCTGATGATGACATCAGAGATTTGAATGAGTGATGTCACAGTTTGAAGATGAAATGAAAAACACACTTACACTTCCTCAGACCTGGTGTCAACCATCGGACTCCAACAGGCTCCACCCTGAAAGGAGGAGGGGGGTCAGAGCAGCACTTCCTCTTTCACCATGGAAACATGGACATTACATCACTCTCATACACACAGCTTTGTTATTGTCTCCACATGGACTGACATGTTCATCACTGATTATTAAATCAGGAAACATTCCCATTATGATGACACCCACTGGTGGCAGATGATGAAGACCAAAACATCCCCCACTATTGTTTCATATGAGCCCACAAACCTGCAGCACGACCACATTGACACACGTCAACCCACCATGAACCTCCAACGTGTCAGGATACACCACTGTCCTATTATCCAATGTTGAAAGAAGACAAGGCTCCAGAAACATTTCATCAGCTTCCCTCCCTGTTTTGGCCCATCCTGGCTACTGTTCCTGACTACTTGTGTCTGTATTGATGGTCTGATGTGGGACACAAACAGTTTGATGAGTCAGTGTTTATCAGCTGTGGTTGTTTGAGGTCAGCTTGGTGTGTCAGGTCATATGAGCCAGGCTGACAGTGTGACAGAGACAAAGTTTCCAGCTCTACCTCCTCTATCAGACTGAGTGTGTGTGGCTGCAGCAGGCCTCTTCATACTGAGAGTGTCCAGTCTCCAGTGTGGATCCTTCAGTCCAGCCGACAGCAGCTTCACCCCTGAGTCTCCTGGATGATTGTAGCTCAGGTCCAGCTCTCTCAGATGGGAGGGGTTGGAGCTCAGAGCTGAGGCCAGAGAAGCACAGCCTTCCTCTGTGATCAGACAGCCTGACAGACTGCAAACACACAAAACAACACACATGTCACATAATGTGAGGGTGGGTACCACAGTACTGCCATACTGTCGCCTACTGTGGGGTTACATCAACATTATTACTGACTTTTTTCTAGTCCCAACCAAACACCCACTAATGTCCACCAACTATCTGACAACATCACTGATTCCTCTCTGATATTTCAAGTTCCAACAACAGAGAAAAAAACAAGATAAAACATGTTGATGGAAAGAGACTGAAACACAAAACACAACTGGTTTGAAATCATATCAGCAGAGACAATCCTGTGATGGTTATGAGTTTATCAACTAATGTAAATCAGGATCTAAGTGGCCATCAGTTGAACATGTTGATGAATCCTGACCTGAGAGTTTCCAGTGTACAGTGAACTCTCAGTCCATCAGACAGAAGCTTCACTCCTGAATCCTTCAGGTGGTTGTTACTCAGGTCCAGGTGTCTCAGACTGGAGGACTGGGAGCTGAGAACTGAGGACAGAGCTTCACAGCTTCTCTCTGAGAGGTTACAGACACTCAGCCTACAGAGACAATATCATAAAGAAAAAAAATACAGTAAGTTGAAAAGACAACAGAGCATTTAAGTTATGATATATGAATCCAACTGTCTCTGTACTTACAGAGCTTTGTTGGAGGCTTTGACCACTGGCAGCAGCCTCAGAAGAGCCTCCTCTGAAGCAGAGTATTTCTTCAAGTCAAACACGTCCAGATCTTCTCCTGATGACAGTAAGATGAAGACCAGAGCTGACCACTGAGCAGGAGACAGTTTATCTGTGGAGAGATGTCCTGAACTCAGGGACTGTTGGATCTCCTCCACTAGAGAACGATCATTCAGTTCATTCAGACAGTGGAACAGATTGATGCTTCTCTCTGCAGACAGATCCTGGTTGATCTTCTTCTTGATGTACTGGACTGTTTCCTGATTGGTCTGTGAGCTACTTCCTGTCTGTCTCAGCAGACCTCGTAGGTGTCTCTGATTGGTCTGCAGTGAGAGACCCAGGAGGAAGCGGAGGAACAAGTCCAGGTGTCCATTTGGACTCTGTAAGGCCTTGTCCACAGCACTCAGGTGGAGATACTTCAGATTCTGTTTGTCTCTGAAGACTTTAGACCACCAGGATGTTGTTTGTTGTTCTTCCATCAGATTGACTCCAGAGTTGATGAAGGTCAGATGGACATGAAGAGCAGCCAGAAACTCCTGAACACTCAGATGGACGAAGCAGAACATCTTGTCCTGGTACAGTCCTCTCTCCTCTTTAAAGATCTGTGTGAACACTCCTGAGTACACTGAGGCTGCTCTGATATCGATGCCACACTCTGTCAGGTCTGATTCATAGAAGATCAGGTTGCCTTTCTGCAGCTGATCAAAAGCCAGTTTTCCCAGAGACTCAATCATCTTCCTGCTCTCTGGACTCCAGTGATGATCTGTCTCAGCTCCTCCATCATACTTGATGTTCTTCACTTTGGTCTGAACCACCAGGAAGTGGATGTACATGTCAGTCAGGGTCTTGGGCAGCTCTCCTTCCTCTCTGCTCTTCATCACATCCTCCAGAACTGTAGCAGTGATCCAGCAGAAGACTGGGATGTGGCACATGATGTGGAGGCTTGGTGATGTCTTGATGTGGGAGATGATTCTGCTGGCCTGCCTCTTCTTTCTGAATCTCTTCCTGAAGTACTCCTCCTTCTGTGGGTCAGTGAACCCTCTGACCTCTGTCACCATGTCAACACAGTCAGGAGGGATCTGATTGGCTGCTGCAGGTCGTGTGGTTATCCAGAGGCGAGCAGAGGGAAGCAGTTTCCCCCTGATGAGGTTTGTCAGCAGCACATCCACTGAGGTGGACTCTGTAGCATCAGTCAGGATCTCATTGTTGTGGAAGTCCAGAGGAAGTCGACACTCATCCAGACCGTCAAAGATGAACACAACCTGGAACTCTTCAAAGCTGCAGATTCCTGCTTCTTTGGTTTCAGTAAAGAAGTGATGAACAAGTTCCACCAAGCTGTACTTTTTCTCTTTCAGCACATTCAGCTCTCTGAAAGTGAATGGAAATGTGAACTGTATGTCCTGGTTGGCTTTGTCTTCAGCCCAGTCCAGAGTGAACTTCTGTGTTAAGACTGTTTTCCCAATGCCAGCCACTCCCTTTGTCATCACTGTTCTGATTGGTTCATCTCTTCCAGGTGAGGCTTTAAAGATGTCTTCTTGTCTGATGGTTGTTTCTGGTCTGTGTGGTTTCCTGGATGCTGTTTCAATCTGTCTGACCTCATGTTCATCATTGACCTCTGCAGTCCCTCCCTCTGTGATGTAGAGCTCTGTGTAGATCTGATTCAGAAGGGTTGGGTTTCCTGCTTTAGCGATCCCCTCAAACACACACTGGAACTTCTTCTGCAGCTCAGATTTCAGTTTACGCTGACAGACTGCAGAATAACTTCCTGAATGAACACAACAAAGAAGATCAGTAAGACAAAGAAAATATTTCAACATGTCATTTCCTCAAAGAATGAGTATATGAATATATTTTGGTGCGTCTCTTGAGACATTAGTAAACGTCCCATTTATCCATCATGTTAAATCTTTATAGAAATCCTCTTACTGCTCTGCAGACAGTCAGCCAGCTCCTCCTGCTTCATTCTCCTCAGGAAGTTCAGTGTGATCTTCACAAATGCCTCTCTGCTGCTGCTCCTCTGCTCTTCATCCTCACCATCCAACCCCTCCTCATCCTCCCTCTGACTCTCTAAGCATTCTGGGTAATGTGAACTCAGAACCTTCTGGATCTTCTTCAGCTCGTTCTTGACAAAAGTGAGGATGTTCTCCTCCAGCAGCTGGAACAGAATATTATATGAATGACACAATCAAACATCAGATCCATGTTGGACACACTGACAATCCACTGGGTAAAAAGTGCAGCATGGAGATGATTGTGAAGAGAATAGATGTCAAAGTAGTTGTTGTACATGTACAGACCATAAATATGGAGTCCAGGTGTGTTTGATGCTGCTCGGCAGACTGACCACTGGGAACCTCTGAGCTCTCCTGGTCCACTCTGTGGAGGAATCATCAACAGTGAGCTCACATGATGTTTGCACCAGGAGACTGTAGAACTTATATCATTTACAAAAACACACACAGACCAGTTAGTTAAAGACGTGTTCTGTCATGATTGATCAGAATGAAAACCAGATGTAAACAACACTGTAAATGATGGACACCTGATTCTGTGTCTCATGACTGAGGATCACAACAGTTAGTTCATCTGTTTCATTCAACAGTTTCATTCACTTACAGCAGCTCAGAAGAAGGACGTCCATCTTTGAAGGTAATCCAACGACCCTTAGACTGATCACTCTTGATGGACACACAGCTGGGTACAGGGGACTTTTCTCTCTGCTGCTGGAAACTGATAGAAACACTGACATTTACTGAACATACAAGATTTCTATTCAGCATAAAACACAGCATAGATATTCCTTGAGCTGGCTGGTGGATGTGTGTGAGGCAGCGGCGTGTGTGCTTAAAGGCACTGATCACCACAATCTGATGTGATACTTGGAATTTTGGAGTTTTATAGCAGTGCCAGGCTCACACTTGATGCTGTTGACCTGCCCCTACACTTGAAACTGTGACCTGTGTTTGTGTTTGGGCCACAGCACATCTGGGAGCACGGCCAGTTTCTGTCAGTGATAAAGCTTTGTCTTGGTCATTTGTGGGTGGAGCCTGCACTACATTCCCTGATTATAATTGCAATTAGCAATCTGAGGCTTTAGCTTTAATGGGGGGAATAATCACAGCATTGGTCATCACTTATTTAATTTTATTTTGCATTTTCAACAGACATGCAGCAATCTGTTTCAGTGACTCGTTCATTTTGCAATGTTGGTAAATTGATCCTGCATTCCATCTATGGACTTGGTTGTGTCTTTTTGATTTTGAAGCACTGCATCTGTCAGCACCCTCGGCCCCCCATGACGCACAGAACGGAGTCTGGATGGCCCCAGCTGATCGCGGTCCTCCAACTCTGAATACTTCCACTTATGATGCTGGCAATATGGGTATCCATGGGGAAAGCTGGGTTGTTACTTGTCCTCCTCTAGTGACAGATATTTTGTTTTTATGGGCCATGACACGTTTTTTGGCACTTAGTTTAATATTGTACCACTTCTTTTTAATTTCAGACACTGATCTTTCCTCTGATCCAACAGAATTAACAGCAGTTGTGGCCTTCTCCCACGCAGCATGATTTCTTTTGTTAGTTACGCCTGCATTTCAAGTTCCAAACAATACTTTTTGTTTTGATTCAACTTCTCCAACAAGTACCTCCATTTCTGTGTCTGTGCAATTCCTTGTCTCTTTGCCATGATTTCGATGAGGAAAGAAATCATTTCACGTGACTAATAAAGGGATTGCCACTACCATATATGGTCAATTGGCGGCGTTTCTGAATGCAAATGACCTTAACCATGTACAAGCATGGTAGTTAAGAACAGGTGAGATTTATCAACACAGATTACTAATGGGTGTGTGTACGACCGGCCTTTTTCTGTTGGTTTCTGACGCTGAAAGTCACTGCCCAAGCACCGGATTTTGATGACTTTGGAGTAGGGCTGCGTGGTATATGCGGTAGACGGTAGAAATGATATAAATTTGGCCCACGGTAGAGATTTGCGCTCTACCGTCCTATCGTCGATGACGTCATCGCACCTGCCTCAGTGTGAAAATGGCTGCAAGCACAGAGACAGAGGAGCAAGAGGAGCTCGTTAAAAAAACGGTGCTACGTCCGTGATTTGGACTTGGTTCGGCTTTAAACGGTCGGATAGTGAGCAGAAAAACATAATTTGCAAGAAGTGTCGAGTGACAGTGACAGCAAACAAAGGTAACACGAGCAATTTATTTTACCATCTCAAGACAAAGCATATGCTGCTAGGGCTGGGCGATATTCCCGGTGACGGTAACTTACCGCAGTAAACATGAGCCGCTGCTTTTGTGATTAACGTTACCTTCATACCACAGTACTCGGCGGCAGAACTGGGCCCGGCGGCCGGCCTGTCTCACGCACCTTCCTCGCTATGTGATGGAGGTGGCCTGGCCGATCGCATCAAACCCAGGCCCGGGAGCCGCCGGCCCTCCCTCTTCCCTCTTCCCTCTAACGTTTATACATACTATATAACGTTTTATACATGATAATAGATGGATTTTGCAACTGTTTTACTTCTGACAATAAATAGTTTCCATCCTAGACTTGTATGGCTTTTTAAACTGTTTTATTTAAGGTGTAAAAAAGATGAAGACGATACCACAATATCATACCTTCACCGCATCCCCCCAAAATAATACCGTGATAATGATTTTAGGCCATACCACCCAGCCCTACTTTGGAGTGAGACCAGACTCGCCCTGCACATCACTGTTTTCTTATTAGAGCTTCCGTCCACTCCTGTTGGATTTCCAGCTACGGCTGCCTGGCAGATCATAATTGGGTCTGGATTACAAAACGTAAGATGTCTTGATTGGGATCTATTTGAATGGACACTGTAAATAGTTTGCTCTGTGAAACTGTTGCAGTCCAGTGGATGGTGGTGATGCAACAGTCTTAAACTCTACAGATTGAGAAAAAGAACAGGTGTGTTAACATTTCAGAGTTTTCTTTATTTTTTTCTTTGGGGGTGATGATGGCCTCCAGAAGAGAGCTCGTGTTGACGGAGCAGTGAGCATGACGACTGACATGAGAGAATTCTTTTAGCATTAGGCCACAGTTGTCGGGACAATGGAGGGAGGCTAAAGTTACATGATGGACTTTGTGTTTTGAGTGGAGATTGACTGAGTGGGATATGGACCGTGGAAGAGACTGTGCTGAGACTGTACTCGCTTCCTCAGTGACTTCTGGATGACGGAAAGCGAGGCTTGGGACATGAAGATGATGGAGATGATGGAGATGATGGAGACAAGACCAGTTACACTGGGAAGCTGTCAGGTTCATTTAACATTTAATGTCAGCTTACTGTGCAGCAGAGACTTTTCGTCCTTTAACATCGATGCCATGATCATGTGACTGGTCAGTCTGAAGGGACACACAGCTGGGGTCAGGTCCAGGTCCAGGTTCAGGTCGAGGGGAGTCTGGTCTCTGATGGATCCTAGCACACAGAGAGGAAGAGCAGCAGGGAGGGAAATTGAGTTTTCAGTCTTCAGCCTCAGTATCAGCAGCTATCAACAGGAGAAGTAGAATCCTACAGGATGACAGCAGACTGACAGGAACACTGAGAGCAGCTGTAAACCTCACTGAGCACCAGGGGGAGCTCACAATCCAAACCTCCACCCTGTGGACCTGCACACTGAGCAGGGCTGCCCCTGACCAAACTGGGGCCCTTAGCGAAATTTTATTTGGAGGCCCCCATCCCAAATGTATCATAGGTACAAAATGACTGTACAACAACTTGCCATTTAACTTGACAACCTTTACTGGCAATAACAAATGAACTGTAGATACAGTAGTTTGGCTTTAGTCAAATAAAATAAAAAATTCAACCTGAAATAAATAAATAAATAAATAAATATTAAATATAAATGACTTCAAACTTAAATAAATAAATAAACAAATCTGAGTCACAAATAGCCATCAATTACTCATCAAAAGAAAGTAACTTCCACCACCTCAACCCCCACCCTTGATTAAACACTGAAAATAAAATAAAAGTTTTTCCTATTTCATCTTATTTTGTTATATTTCTCCCTCTCCCCTCTCTGGAGGCGTCTGATCTCGCTCAGCCCTCCGCCTCTCCCACCTTAATTAAACACTGAAAACAGAAATAAAATACAGAGACATTTTTTCTATTTTCATTTTATTTAGCTATATTTCTCCCTCTCCCCTCTCAGGGAGCGTCTGACCTCCCACCCCGCACATACCCCGGAGACTCGGGTCTCCCCCTCCGTGGAGCCCGCCCGCCGGAACGTCCCCGCACATACTCCTGAGGCTCTTTTGGACGACATGTCGACAACTCTTCAACTGCTGCAGCTCTGCAAGTGCCTGCAGGCGCACACCTCTGATTGTTCAGATGTCGAGTGCTGTCAATCATTGCAGCGATGCATGGGCGGTCAGGTCTCTTGTCTCCTTCCTGGAGCTGATTCTACGCGCTCCTCACGGTGGCGCATGTGCGCATCCATTGCGCATATTGCGGCCCTGACACTGAGCCCTCCCACACTTCACTCACTCTGTCATGTGTTTAAATTCTCACTGTTAACACTGTGACACTGCTGAGTCCACAGGGTTAACATGAGGACTACAGTCGTTGCCATGGATACAGCATGACATATGACAAACAGCTGAAGCTGTGATTAATCTCAGAGTTTGTCTCCAACAGGTTTTGTATCAACAGTTTGTGCAACATGTGTTCAGTCTGCTGCTTCACACACTTTAACAGAGACACATCATGTAACGTTCACTATATATACAACACAAATACATACATACAAAGAATAAAGTGTGAACACGGCTCATATTATTCTGACATGAAACCGTCGGCTGATCGTCCTCACACTCACAGATGCTCTCATTTGTTTCTGTTGGATTCACTTTGAAAACTTTTGTCTCTGTGACTGCAGATAACACACAAATCCAGATTATCAGAGTTCAAAGCTCAGATCATGTAAAATAACTACAGTGGTCCTTCCTTCATAGACTGGTTATTTCATCATAATAAAACATTGTTATTGAGTTGATTCAGTTATTAATTAACAGAGTAGAAATGATCCTCTGATCTATGAGAGCACTTTGACCAACAGAGGCCTCAATAAACATGAAATATGAGCCTTGATAAAATAATTCAAGTATCAGAGTCCAAACTGAAGTCCAGTATCAACTGTATGTGTTTGATACAACGTGTGGAAATGACTTTTGTTTGATATTTAAATGAAGTTATATTGAGACATTGTGGCTCTTTGAGCACATTTACAGGTTTATTATGAGTCAGTGTTGAGGTGAGAGAGCAGAGAAACAGGAAACAGAGAGTTGATGAACATGTTGAAGGTGAAACAGGATCAAATGTGATGTCAAGTGTTGAGTGTGATACCTTTTCATGTTGGTGATAACCTGCAGCCTCCTGATGAAGACAGACAGACAGACAGACAGACAGGTTCATCATTAGACTTTAAAGTGTTTGTTGTCAGATAAACTTTGTGCTGTGGAGTCTGGATCAAAGACAGGAGGTGAACACATGAACCAACAGAGACACATTAGAGACTGGAATCAATCAAAGGTCCACTTACTCAGTTTCTTCTCATGGACTTCATCACTCTGCAGCTCTCTGCTGTCTGGACCAGGTCTGTGGACACAAAGAGTTTTCTGTTGTCCTCCGTCAGGATTCAGTTCTCTGTGTCTGCAGGCTGCTGTCACACTCAAACACTGTGATGAACCAACCTGCAGCGCTCAGTTCAAAGTTCAGCTGCTGCGTCTTTATATGACTTTATATGATACATGTTAAAGTTTAACTCACAGCAGCAACACACTCTGATACAACAAACAAAATAGTCATACAGTAGTGATGGTAATAGCTGAATTAATAAATAAAGAGTAAACACCTGCTGATAGTCAAACACCTTCTTCATTCTTGTACCTTGTGAAAATCATCTCTTTTTAAACTGCTTTATGTTTGGACATTTCTTGAGCTCCACATTCAAACACTTCCATAGTTTCACTCCACAGATAGAAATACAAAAACTGTTTCTTGTCGTACGCACAGACAGAGTCTTTTAATTTAATTTTCCCCTTCAGTTATAACCCCCCACGTTTCTGTGAATCATTTTTGAATATTTCCTGGTAGTAAATTGTTTTTTGCTTTAAATTTTATTTGTGCTGTCTGTAGTTCCTCAAGATCTTTAGATTGTCAGAGTTTTGACTTTAAGAATAAAGAGTGTGTATGATCCCTGTATCCTGCCCCATGAATGATCTGAAGTGATTTCTTTTGCTAAATAAGTCATGGATGAATTGTACTGATGTAGTTGTTGCCCCAAACCTCTGCACAGTCATTTAGAGATGGAAGAACTAGTGAACAGCACAGAATGTGGAGTGACTTGTGATGCAGGACCTGCTTTGCTTTATTTAATACTGCAGTACTTTTTGATACTTTGCTTTGTACATGCTTCATATGTGATTTCCAGCAGATTTGGTCGTCTGTTGTCACCTCAAGGAATTTGATTTCATTAACCGTTTCAATATTAAACCCATCCAAATGAATCTTTATCTGTGTATTAGTTCTGCAGTTCCCAAAAAGTGTCAGTCTTGTTTTGTTCAGGTTTAATGATCATTTATTTCTATCAAACCATATTTTTAATTTACTCAGTTCTGAATTGATCACCTGCGTTAAAACTTGAAAATTACTGCCAGAACAAAAAATATTTGTATCATCAGCAAATAACACCAGTTTGAATACTTTTGATACGTTGCATAAATCATTGATTTAAAGAGCAAACAGTTTTAGGGCCCAACACTGACCCCTGGGGGACACCACAAGTAATGTCCAAACATGTTGAACACTGATCACTCAGCTTCACAAACTGCCTTCTGTTAGACAAATAACTCCTCACCCAGTCCAACACTTTACCCCTGATGCCACAGCGCTCTAGTTTATTGAATAATATATCATGGTTTATTGTGTCAAAAGCCTTTTTATGTCTGTGAATATTCCAACTGTATACAGTTTATGGTCCAGTGAATCTGTGATTTCCTCAGCTGAATCTATTAATGCCAGTGATGTTGCTGTGTGATCTGAATCCATATTGACTTTCAGTGAGTCATTTGTGTTTGTCTATGAATTTTTCCAGCCGGTTATTGAAAAGCTTTTCTAGGATTTTGGAGACTTGAGGTAGTAATGAAACAGGTCTGTAGTTTGTGAAGTGGTGTTTGTTCCCAGATTTATACAGAGCTATGACTTTTGCTATTTTCATGTTGCCTGGAAATGTAGCGGACTGAAATGATAAATTACAGATATACGTTAATGGTTTTGAAATTCCCTCAATGAGCCTTTTCACAACAGTCATATTAATGCCATCACAGTCAGTAGATGTTTTATTTGGACATTTAGTGACAATATCTAAAATGTCTTTCTCATCCACTGCTGTGAGGAACATTGAACTCAGATTTCTATCAATGAAATGATCGTTCTGCTCCTCAGATGTTCCTGGATCAATTTCTCTGAATTCTCTATAAAGTGTATTTTTCTTTTTGCAGGCATTTTGTAACCCCTTTGTGATCCAAGGACGATATTTTAGTCTCCTGGTGATGATTTTTATAGGACAGTTTTTATCCTATAATCTTCTAAATATTCTGAAGAATTCCTCATATGTACAATTTTGTTTTGTCGTCAGGTTGATTCGTCTTGTAGCTGCTGTCAAATACTGTAAAAATTGACAAATGGTCACTGATATCACTGATTAATAGTCCACTTATTGTGTTGTTCATCATGTCAGTTGTGAATATATTGTTGATTAGCGTTGGCACAGTGGGAAGTTATCCGGGTGGGTCTGGTGATTTTTGGATATAAGTTCATACTATTTATTGTATGAATGAAATCATCAGTCATTTTGTGTTTATTTGGATGAAGCAGGTCGATATTGAAGTTTCCACAGATGAAAATTGTTTCCTGACTTTTTTTGCAAACATTTCCTCCATCCAGTCCTTGAACAGTTCAATACTGGAACCTGGTGTCCTGTATATGCAGCTAATAATTACACATTTATTTTTCTCTTGTATATTTCAATTGATTTGCATTCAAGCGTGTTGTTAACAACAGCTGACATATTGTCCAACACCCTGAAGTTCAGATTTCTGTCCACACAGATTGCAACTCCCCCTCCACCTTTATTCTGCCGATCCATGTGCATAAACTCAAACCCCTCCAGCTCAAAGTCCAGCCCTTTTTCCATGTTGATCCATGTTTCACATATTGCAATGATGTTGAATAAGTGTGTAAATTGACTCAGGTAATCCTTGATGTTGGTAACATTTGCATACAGACTCTGCTGTTAATGTGTGTAATTGATCATCTACCATCTTTATTGATGCGCTTATATTGTTCATCAGTGTAATAGCAGCAGTTATTATTGATGGAGTTGAAGAAGTAGTTATCATATCCAGTAAATTGTGATCAGTGTATTGAAATGTTTGCAGTTGCAGGTTGTCATGTTCACTGATGCTCTGAGTTGTGCTGCTATTGCCTCCAGATGTGGATGAGTGAATTCTTTCAGTGTGTGTCATGGTTGTGTGTAAAGAGGTTTGTTACCTTCCAGTCCAGCTCATGTTGATCATCAGTATTTGTCCAGCTCCTCCAAACTTCTTACCATCAACACTTTGGCCTCCTCTGGTGTCCCGTTAAGCTTGATGAATATTTTGCAGTTTGTGGTCCAGGTGTGTTTAATTGAACTGCAGTTTACACACTTGTATGGCTGCTCTTAAAAAGACATACTTTTTGACTTTTATGTTCCTAGTTACATTTGTTTTTGTGCTATTCTTTGTATCGTGTTCTTCAAATCACATCAAGTCAATGTCACGTATATATCCCAGTATCACAGATCACTCTTTGTGTCAGGGGACGTTACAATCTGTACGACATGCGACACCTTCTGTCCTCAGACCCTCACAGCAGATAAGGAAACGCCCCCAAAAACCCCTTTAAGGCCCTGATGACACATAAAGTGTTTTGCAGGTTGCAAAATTAGAGGCGCCCCACACTGCCTTTTTTTAACTGTATGCCACTTATTTTATTTCTTGTATGTATCCTGCAGTAATGAGTGTGTAGCTGCTGCCATGTTGAGGCAGAGGGTGTGTGTGTAGCTCTGGTTGAGGGTGAGAGGCTGTCAGCAGATAAACAGAGATCTGTGTGGGTACATGAGACCCTAAAAAAGAGGCTGGATCATGGGGAGAACCACCAGTTGGTCCAGGAGCTTCTCCTCCATCATGGACGTTTACAGGCAGATTTTAGGACGACTCAGGGGCAGTTTGACAACCTGCTGTCTGTCATCAGGCCGTATAGCTCTGAGTATCCAGCAACCACTGCCACCAGTTTCTCCTCCATTGTTTACCAACTGTAAACTTGTTGTTGACACCACCTCTCATATCATCCCATTGGACAATGGGGAAAAAGATGACGATTTTTTTTTCCTTCTGTCAGTTTGTATAAATTAAAATAATAATAATAATAATAATAATAATAATAATAATAAAAAGAAAGTAATATTCTCTTTGAGGTATAGCTGAACACGTTGCCACTTTCATTGTTCAGTGTCAGCAGAGATGGGCAAAAATACATCAAAATGTATTTTCAAAATACAAAATACCCGTCAAATAAATGTATCAAAATAAAATACATGTATTTTGTATTTTCAAATACAGAAAATACTTTTTTCTTTTTCTTTTTAGCAGCGACCTGCAGCTCTATAGGTCACTCTGTCGGTTGGTCCACAAATATTTTCAAGAATAACTCAAAAAGTCCTTGACCAAAAATGCTCAAAATTTACATGCTACAATTAGAGACCATGAGTAACTGCACTGTAACTGATTCAGATTTAGATTCAGACAACTTTATTGATCCCACGTGAGGCATTTCATTTGTAGCAGACTCATCCCAAGCATCAACCACAACAACATACAATTTTCCTATGTGATGCACAGTCCAGTAAAACAGACCACGAGGTCAGTGAAGGGCACATTGAATGGCCCAAGTTTAAAAAACATATAGATAAAAACAAACAAAAAAGTAAAAAATATTGTTACATCCAATATTATAAGAATGTGTAGCCTATTATTTTTTGTTTTTTGATTTGTGGAGAAAGTATTTTGAGTATTTTAAATACAAAATTACTCCACTCAAAAGTATTCTGTTACAAATTACATTTGCTTTTTATCAAATACAAATGACAAAATACTCAAATGTAAGTGAAATACGTATTTTAAATAGAAGGAACAGAAATACTGCCCATCCCTGCTTGTCGGGCCCTTCATACAGCAATTTAAATGTGTTTTCAAAAACTTGGTGACACTTGAAAATGAAATGATAAATAATAAAATCCTGTTTTTCAAAAAGATGTGAGTGTGTCGTCATCACGTGACGCTGGCTGGCAGGGTGCATGCTGGGCAGCGCGAGCGCACGCGCCGCGGCGGCTGGTTGAACTTGAGAGTGTGGTCAGTAGCAGACAGCTCACACTAAGGTCAAGAGAGAAGATGGATTTTAAAAAGCCTTTAAGCGGAGGAGCAGAAAGGAAGAAAGACAAGCGAGAGAAGCAGCGGTGATTAAAGATGTCCCGCCTTTTACAAAACACTTACAGACGACGAGCAAACGGAGTTGGCTAACGTGCTAGCTAGTTAGCTAGAGCTAGCTAACGCCTCTAGCCCTAACGTTAGCAGCAGCAGCAGGAGCCGGAGGATAGGCTAACTGTTTGTAGCAGCGGAGCACTGGAGCCAGAGCCCCTAACGTTAACGGTTAGCCCGGCCAACACCAGCAACAGGTCCTCGGAGCTGGAGGAGCAGCTGATCCACTGGATCATTTCTAAATATACTGTGCTGTGCTTGCAACATGTTTTCAGCACATAACAAGGCATTTGTATCAGGAAACACGGAGACGGGACCCGAACACAGAAAGTGCATCGTCCAGAAAAGGAGGGAACTGTGGACGCTTGGCTCTCCGTCGTTTTCTCACCCTGCCTGTATCAAAGTGCGAAGGAGAAAGAAGATTGAAGTGAAGGAAGTGAGGAGCAGCATGAAACAAGAGCGACTGTCAGCACTCTGCCTGATGGCCATTGAACGTGAGCTGGTGAAGGAGCTGGGTTTTCTGCTGGCAGACTGTGTGTTCAAGTTAAAGTCCAGGAAGAAGAACTGCTAAAGGTAAGAACATTGATAATGCTGTCAGTGCACTGAGCATGTTGTGTGAGGATGGGTTTATCTGATTCACTGTTTGTCTGTGTCAGCCTTGACACACATGCACACACCTTCATTTTGACACAGTATCTCTGCCCTGCACACACACACACACACACACACACACACACACACACACACACACACACACACATGATGATGTAACATTTCAGTGGTGATTATTATCTGTGAGTGAGTGAGTGTCTGTTGGTGAACTATTGATCTGCTGCTTGTGTCAGCCTTGAGTTAAGGGTGTGTGTGTGTGTGTGTGTGTGTGTGTGTGAGAGAGAGACAATAAGGTGTTGTTCGTATCATCAGTGTTTAAATCAACATTAGTTGCTGGTAACTGGTTAGTATGATTTGTGTGTTAATTGGCGTGGTGGTGCCGTGGTGTGGCATAGCATGGTGTGTGAGGTGGTGACGTTGTGTGTGTACAAGGGCCCTTTGAGACCTGGTGTCCAGGGGCCCCTGGGGTGCTAATCCAGCTCTGGGTTGAAACTCAATATTTTAACAACAAAAATACAGCAGTGTGTGCAGACAGACAGACAGACAGACAGACAGACTCATCATGGATGTAAGCTTGTTTTTCTTTTTTTTAAAGAGCCAGGTTCAGGTAAGAGAGTCAGATCAAATGGTGTGATTTCATTTCCCTCTGCTGCTGTATCAAAGTGAGTTGTCTTCCTCCTAGGGCTGGATGATATGGCCTAAAGAAAATCTCAGATTTTTTCACAACAAATCTGATTCACGATTTAAATCGATTTTTTTCCCTAAACTTAAAATCAATTTTCAGAAAAATACTTGCAGCCTGGTAGCTCGTACCTGGGATCCAAAACCTTCGACATATGAATAAACTCCGGCTTTTCCACGGTATATATGGGCACCATATCTCTTGCAATATACACCACAACTGCATCCATGATCACTTTCCACCAGGCCCCTTTCTCATCATACGGCAGTGTTTCCTCTACCATTATATTGTCATGAATTCCAGCACTTGAATAGGGATATTTTCGTAGGGAGCAACACCTCTCCCACTCAGCAGCATGACTCTGTTTGAGGTGCTGCAGTAAATTGGTAGCACTGCTACGTTGGGTAGCAACAGCCTTCAAACACACTTTGCAGCAGGGTGCTGATTGTTCTGTGTCTGACGCCACAAAACCAAACCAATTCCAAATAACTGCAGAACTCGTGCCCTTTCTTGGGAACAAGTTCTTCCCTGCTCGCTGCCATGTTAAAAAAATTACTCAGATCTGATGGTTTAGTCACAGAGTTTCTCCTACCCACAAAGTGTTGTGCTTGTCTTTCACAGTTGTGGGAATGATGGTCCGAAATTGTGTCAAAATGTACAAAACAGTGAAATTTCTCTTGCCTGGCCGGCCAGCACTCTGAGTGCTCTGCACCCCTAAACCTCTGATCCTAGAATCGCCCCTGGCACAGAACATGTAAAGCTGTGAGAGTGTTTAAATACTTTTGGATGGAAATGGGATGTGTCTAAGGCCTGGTCTTTGTTCCTGACCTTAGTTATAAAACTACATTAGTAGAGAATGTAAAAAAAGTCATAGTATAACATGTTGAAAAAACCTTAAGTCATAGTACAGTTATGTTATAAATGTAAAACTCTGAATGAGTGTTCTGTGGGGCAGTGGCACAAGAGGCCTGAGTGGAAAATATACTTTACAATTACTTAAGCCATTGTTTTAATAATCATTTTTAAAAAGGTGTTGAAAGCCTGTTAAAAAATATTAATTAGTTCAAATTATTTGATTACAAATTAATTTTTCCGTGGACAATGAATGAATGAATGAATGAATGACTTTATTTCGAAACAAAGTTCAAAACAATGTTGTGATAACAAAACAGAAATGTTCTAAACGTAGTAGGTAGAAGTAAAACTTATATGTTCCTTCCCCTCTTTCACTTTTCTTCTATTAACTTAAACTATTTGCACAATTTCTTACATGTATATATAGTTACATACAACAATTAAGATATTTTACCAATCCAATTTTCTAATTATATTACATTCCTAAATTATTTACAACTTGTGTTATGAAGATATTTACACTGCTCAGAAACTGAAGGGAACACTCAATGGTCACAGTGTAACAGGAAGTCAGTTAAACTTCAGGGATATCAATGTGTCCATTCAGGAAGCACAAGTGATTGTGAATCAGTTTCAGCTGCTTTGGTGCAAATCAAAGTGACAACAGGTGCAATGGAGAGGCAAAAGCAAGACAAGCCCCAAAAAGGGAATGTTTTACATGTGGTGTCCACAGACAGTTGCTCTCTCCTGATCCTTCCTGACTGATTCTTCTCTAGTTTGGTCTTCTGCTAGTGTCCTTGGCACTACTGGTAGCATGAGGCCGTACCTGCAGCCCAATCAGGTTGAGACCAGATACCAGGAGACCGGCCGTTACACCAGGAGAGCTGGACAGGGCCGTAGAAGGGCATCAACCCAATTTTGGCTTGTCACGATCATAAAAACATCATAATCAAAGAAAAACGATTAATGTGCGTGTATGTAACTTCCTGTGCTGGAAAAGCACCTGTGTTATGTACAGCAGCAACAAGTGTGTGACGTGTGTGGATCAATAATATGTGGAGTGAGCGACTGAGAACATGGCAGAAAGGCAGCCTTTGGTTGAGAAGAAAGGTAGGACATCTTCAGCCATCTGGAAACATTTTGGCTGCAAGTTGACGGACATCGAGCAAAAAGAAATTGTTTGCAAAGTTTGTCGCACTGTGGTGTCTGCCCCCCAAGACAACATGACCAACTTATAATCGTGTTTATTAATCATGATTACTATTTTTGCTATTATCATCCAGCCCTATTCAGCAGTGAGAAAGTTTCTCTAACAGGAGGAGACTCTCCCTCCTACAGAGAACACAGAGACACTGAGGAACCAGATGACCAGAACCTAAACCCAGGATAAAGAGGTTCAGTGAATGTGGTGTTGAAGGTGTGGAGGTGGATCAGTGTGTCAGAGGAGACTGTGAAGAAGGACAGAGTGCCAGCAGGACAGTCCACATACACTGCTGCTCTACCAGAGACAGAGGAGGAGGAGGAGGAGGAAGAAGAGGACAAGAATGTTATTCTGTTTTTGTGCCTGACATAGTAACCACCATCAGAGCAGCTCAGACTCCAGGACTGATCATTCCATCCAAACAAACAGTCCTCACTGTCTCCTCTCCTCCTGATTCCTCTGTAACTCACTGATATATCAACCCCTCCTGTCCACTCGACCTCCCAGTAACAGCGACCAGTCAGACCAGTTCTACACAGCAGCTGAGGCCAGTAGTCAAATCTGTCTGGATGATCAGGATATGACTGATCCTCCTCCACACGTGTCACCTTCCTGTTGTTGTCAGACAGTTTGAGGCTTCTGTTCACTGTGTTTGTGTCGATTGTGAGTTCACAGGAATCTGATGGAGAGAAGAAGACACAATACAGCTGCAGTTATTCATCTATCATCACTCTGATGATGACATCAGAGATTTGAATGAGTGATGTCACAGTTTGAAGATGAAATGAAAAACACACTTACACTTCCTCAGACCTGGTGTCAACCATCGGACTCCAGCAGGCTCCACCCTGAAAGGAGGAGGGGGGTCAGAGCAGCACTTCCTCTTTCACCATGGAAACATGGACATTACATCACTCTCATACACACAGCTTTGTTATTGTCTCCACATGGACTGACATGTTCATCACTGATTATTAATCAGCTGATATTGTTTTAGTTCAGTGTACCTGAGCAGGTGGTGTTTCAACAGTTTACTGTGGCTTCATCACCACCACACAACACTTGACCATTACAGTCAGCTGATCCATTGTCAATATACAAGTATTGATTATTGGAGCTTTGAAACCACCTGTTTTACTCCTGATGAGTGACCTGCTTTGTTTGTGTCATAATGACTGTTGTCTGTCACAAGTAAAGGAGACACAACCTCTGATGGAGGAGGTCGGGGTGGATGGTTGGATGGGTTAGGGTTGCTGTTCACATCCTGTCTCCTAGCAACAGTCAACACTGCTTTTTATCATCTGTAATCTGGATATAAAATATGACAGTCAAAGTCCATCTGCAGCCACAGTGCACTGCCTGTTTCCCCATAATGTTGGTCCAGTTGTAAATAAAGCTCTTTGGTCTCTGACACACCACGTCCACAATCAGCTGTTAGTTCTTCATTGAGCGTCTGTGGCTGACTGTCACCTTTAGTTTCTGTGGTGAGTCCCACTACAAGTCGACTCTTATCAGCCAGGGAACTCTCTGTCAGTGCAAAACAAACCGAATCCAGGTGAAGCTAAACTCCTTTTAAATCAGGAAACATTCCCATTATGATGACACCCACTGGTGGCAGATGATGAAGACCAAAACATCCCCCACTATTGTTTCATATGAGCCCACAAACCTGCAGCATGACCACATTGACACACGTCAACCCACCATGAACCTCCAACGTGTCAGGATACACCACTGTCCTATTATCCAATGTTGAAAGAAGACAAGGCTCCAGAAACATTTCATCAGCTTCCCTCCCTGTTTTGGCCCATCCTGGCTACTGTTCCCTGACTACTTGTGTCTGTATTGATGGTCTGATGTGGGACACAAACAGTTTGATGAGTCAGTGTTTATCAGCTGTGGTTGTTTGAGGTCAGCTTGGTGTGTCAGGGTCATATGAGGCAGGCTGACAGTGTGACAGAGACAAAGTTTCCAGCTCTACCTCCTCTATCAGACTGAGTGTGTGTGGCTGCAGCAGGCCTCTTCATACCTGAGAGTGTCCAGTCTCCAGTGTGGATCCTTCAGTCCAGCCGACAGCAGCTTCACCCCTGAGTCTCCTGGATGATTGTAGCTCAGGTCCAGCTCTCTCAGATGGGAGGGGTTGGAGCTCAGAGCTGAGGCCAGAGAAACACAGCCTTCCTCTGTGATCAGACAGCCTGACAGACTGCAAACACACAAAACAACACACATGTCACATAATGTGAGTGGGTACCACAGTACTGCCATACTGTCGCCTACTGTGGGGTTACATCAACATTATTACTGACTTTTTTCTAGTCCCAACCAAACACCCACTAATGTCCACCAACTATCTGACAACATCACTGATTCCTCTCTGATATTTCAAGTTCCAACAACAGAGAAAAAAACAAGATAAAACATGTTGATGGAAAGAGACTGAAACACAAAACACAACTGGTTTGAAATCATATCAGCAGAGACAATCCTGTGATGGTTATGAGTTTATCAACTAATGTAAATCAGGATTTAAGTGGCCATCAGTTGAACATGTTGATGAGTCCTGACCTGAGAGTTTCCAGTGTACAGTGTGAACTCTTCAGTCCATCAGACAGAAGCTTCACTGCTGAATCCTTCAGGTGGTTGTTACTCAGGTCCAGGTGTCTCAGACTGGAGGACTGGGAGCTGAGAACTGAGGACAGAGCTTCACAGCTTCTCTCTGAGAGGTTACAGACACTCAGCCTGAAGAGACAACAATCAACAAGAAGACAAATATCTGTGTTCAAATGTAATCCTCTTTGATTAATGAGTCTGGACTAAAGTCAAATCTAAAGGAACAAAGATCTCAGTTAGTACTTCAGCTAACAGGAAACTAACAGACCTGCATTATAACACTGAGTCAAGAAGAACACTTTAAATTTGTTCAGTAAAACTGAAATATCAACTTCATCCAGATGGTAACGAGTGAGGACCCACTAAATTTGGTGATCTACAGTATAATCTCTTCTGAGCACAGATTAAAATCCTCACAGTTAATTAGGATTAACTCATAAATAAGGAGTCAATTAAAATAACATGATATAGTTTAGAGAAATATGTGAAATCATTTCAGATGGTCTGCAGCTTGATCTGACCTGAGAGTTTCCAGTGTACAGTGTGAACTCTTCAGTCCATCAGACAGAAGCTTCACTCCTGAATCCTTCAGGTGGTTGTTACTCAGGTCCAGGTGTCTCAGACTGGAGGACTGGGAGCTGAGAACTGAGGACAGAGCTTCACAGCTTCTCTCTGAGAGGTTAAAGCCACTCAGCCTGAAGAGACAATGTCATAAAGAAATAAGAAGAGAGTAACTTCAAAAGACAACAGATCATTTAAGTTATGATACATGAATCCAACTGTCTCTGTACTTACAGAGCTTTGTTGGAGGCTTTGACCACTGGCAGCAGCCTCAGAAGAGCCTCCTCTGAAGCAGAGTATTTCTTCAGGTCAAACACGTCCAGATCTTCTTCTGATGACAGTAAGATGAAGACCAGAGCTGACCACTGAGCAGGAGACAGTTTATCTGTGGAGAGACGTCCTGAACTCAGGGACTGTTGGATCTCCTCCACTAGAGAACGATCATTCAGTTCATTCAGACAGTGGAACAGATTGATGCTTCTCTCTGCAGACAGATCCTGGTTGATCTTCTCCTTGATGTACTGGACTGTTTTCTGATTGGTCTGTGAGCTACTTCCTGTCTGTGTCAGCAGACCTCGTAGGTGTCTCTGATTGGTCTGCAGTGAGAGACCCAGGAGGAAGCGGAGGAACAAGTCCAGGTGTCCATTTGGACTCTGTAAGGCCTTGTCCACAGCACTCTGGTGGAGATACTTCAGATTCTGTTTGTCTCTGAAGACGTTAGACCACCAGGATGTTGTTTGTTGTTCTTCCATCAGATTGACTCCAGAGTTGATGAAGGTCAGATGGACATGAAGAGCAGCCAGAAACTCCTGAACACTCAGATGGACGAAGCAGAACACCTTGTCCTGGTACAGTCCTCTCTCCTCTTTAAAGATCTGTGTGAACACTCCTGAGTACACTGAGGCTGCTCTGATATCGATGCCACACTCTGTCAGGTCTGATTCATAGAAGATCAGGTTGCCTTTCTGCAACTGATCAAAGCCAGTTTTCCAGAGACTCAATCATCTCCCTGCTCTCTGGACTCCAGTGATGATCTGTCTCAGCTCTTCCATCATACTTGATGTTCTTCACTTTGGTCTGAACCACCAGGAAGTGGATGTACATGTCAGTCAGGGTCTTGGGCAGCTCTCCTTCCTCTCTGCTCTTCATCACATCCTCCAGAACTGTAGCAGTGATCCAGCAGAAGACTGGGATGTGGCACATGATGTGGAGGCTTGGTGATGTCTTGATGTGGGAGATGATTCTGCTGGCCTGCTCCTCATCTCTGAATCTCTTCCTGAAGTACTCCTCCTTCTGTGGTCAGTGAACCCTCTGACCTCTGTCACCATGTCAACACAGTCAGGAGGGATCTGATTGGCTGCTGCAGGTCGTGGTTATCCAGAGGCGAGCAGAGGGAAGCAGTTTCCCCCTGATGAGGTTTGTCAGCAGCACATCCACTGAGGTGGACTCTGTGACATCAGTCAGGATCTCATTGTTGTGGAAGTCCAGAGGAAGTCGACACTCATCCAGACCGTCAAAGATGAACACAACCTGGAACTCTTCAAACCTGCAGATTCCTGCTTCTTTGGTTTCAGTAAAGAAGTGATGAACAAGTTCCACCAAGCTGTACTTTTTCTCTTTCAGCACATTCAGCTCTCTGAAAGTGAATGGAAATGTCAACTGTATGTCCTGGTTGGCTTTGTCTTCAGCCCAGTCCAGAGTGAACTTCTGTGTTAAGACTGTTTTCCCAATGCCAGCCACTCCCTTTGTCATCACTGTTCTGATTGGTTCATCTCTTCCAGGTGAGGCTTTAAAGATGTCTTCTTGTCTGATGGTTGTTTCTGGTCTGTCTGGTTTCCTGGATGCTGTTTCAATCTGTCTGACCTCATGTTCATCATTGACCTCTGCAGTCCCTCCCTCTGTGATGTAGAGCTCTGTGTAGATCTGATTCAGAAGGGTTGGGTTTCCTGCTTTAGCGATCCCCTCAAACACACACTGGAACTTCTTCTGCAGCTCAGATTTCAGTTTACGCTGACAGACTGCAGAATAACTTCCTGAATGAACACAACAAAGAAGATCAGTAAGACAAAGAAAATATTTCAACATGTCATTTCCTCAAAGAATGAGTATATGAATATATTTTGGTGCGTCTCTTGAGACATTAGTAAACGTCCCATTTATCCATCATGTTAAATCTTTATAGAAATCCTCTTACTGCTCTGCAGACAGTCAGCCAGCTCCTCCTGCTTCATTCTCCTCAGGAAGTTCAGTGTGATCTTCACAAATGCCTCTCTGCTGCTCCTCCTCTGCTCTTCATCCTCACCATCCAACCCCTCCTCATCCTCCCTCTGACTCTCTGAGCATTCTGGGTAATGTGAACTCAGAACCTTCTGGATCTTCTTCAGCTCGTTCTTGACAAAAGTGAGGATGTTCTCCTCCAGCAGCTGGAACAGAATATTATATGAATGACACAATCAAACATCAGATCCATGTTGGACACACTGACAATCCACTGGTGTAAAAAGTGCAGCATGGAGATGATTGTGAAGAGAATAGATGTCAAAGTAGTGTTGTACATGTACAGACCATAAATATGGAGTCCAGGTGTTTGATGCTGCTGGGCAGACTGACCACTGGGAACCTCTGAGCTCTCCTGGTCCACTCTGTGGAGGAATCATCAACAGTGAGCTCACATGATGTTTGCACCAGGAGACTGTAGAACTTATATCATTTACAAAAACACACACAGACCAGTTAGTTAAAGACGTGTTCTGTCATGATTGATCAGAATGAAAACCAGATGTAAACAACACTGTAAATGATGGACACCTGATTCTGTGTCTCATGACTGAGGATCACAACAGTTAGTTCATCTGTTTCATTCAACAGTTTCATTCACTTACAGCAGCTCAGAAGAAGGACGTCCATCTTTGAAGGTAATGACATAATCTTTTGACCGATCACTCTTGATGGACACACAGCTGGGTCCAGGGGACTTTTCTCTCTGCTGCTGGAAACTGATAGAAACACTGACATTTACTGAACATGACAACAAGATTTCTATTCAGCATAAAACACAGCATAGATATTCCTTGAGCTGGCTGGTGGATGTGTGTGAGGCAGCGGCGTGTGTGCTTAAAGGCACTGATCACCACAATCTGATGTGATACTTGGAATTTTGGAATTTTATAGCAGTGCCAGGCTCACACTTGATGCTGTTGACCTGCCCCTACACTTGAAACTGTGACCTGTGTTTGTCTTTGGGCCACAGCACATCTGGGAGCACGGCCAGTTTCTGTCAGTGATAAAGCTTTGTCTTGGTCATTTGTGGGTGGAGCCTGCACTACATTCCCTGATTATAATTGCAATTAGCAATCTGAGGCTTTAGCTTCAATCAGAGGGTGTTTCTGGAGGCATCTGTGAAACCAAAGACTACTTACCTACAAAGGCTAGGACAGTGGGATGAGTTAATGAATAAATTCATCCCACTGCTCCTTGGTGAAGTAAATTTCACAGCACTTCCAGTCATCGAGCGGGCGCACCGCTCTCCTACCACACGCAGACGAGATACTAAAGCTGGTCCGAGGCCAATCTTGGTCAAATTCCTCCCATTCCAGGATAAAGTGAAGCTCCTTCGACTTACCCAGGCAAAAAAGGAACTTTTCTTCAATAGGGTGCGTATCCACATGTACCCCGATTACAGCGCTGGGGTCGTCCAGAAACGGCGTGAGTTCAACAACATAAAGAAGAAACTCCGTGAACTGAACATTAAATACTCTCTCCTGTATCCTGCCACACTGAAAGTCACAACCAACGGTAACTCCAGATTGTTTTGCTGTCCTGACGACATTGAGACATTTCTCCATGATGGCATGTCATCACCATAAGTCTCTGGGTGAGGTCCTCTGATGTCTGCTCTTCCTCTTCACATCATAACGATGTCTTCTTTGCTATAATTGATAACTGATAAAGCATCCTATTCATGATAAGACAGTCACTCTGCTGCCGGTGCAGGTGCTGGTTACCATCGTGATTTTTGTTTACTGCTGTGTGTCTTGGCACGTAAAGCACAGTGTCGTAATGAACTGTTGTAAAGCTCCGTTGTATTTACCAGCTGAAGAAGATTATTTCTGTTTGTTTGTTTATTTGTTTGTTTTAGGAGTAATTTAATGGCAGTTCCAGACTTAAGTTTGGTACGTTTATTAGAATCACCAGCAGAACTACTTTCACCATTACCTGACGTCTGATGTCCACTTATCTTCGTTCTACTGCCTGATGTGGGTTACTATAGTAATTTTTGCTGTCTGCCGTGTTTAGGCATGTAAAACATCATGAACCATTGTAAAGTTTTCCTACTAATATGGGAATGAGAATATGAATGTTTTTTTTTGTTTGATTGTTTTTCCCTTTCTCTCTCCCCCATATGTTTGGTGGCTGATGGCTTGTAATAATTTTGGTTTGGAAGTAACTTACAGCAGCTCTACACTGAATTTGTTACTGTTTTGTGAACCACCAGCAGAAGTATTTTCACTATTAGTTTCAGGAAATTAGTCCATGAAAAGAAATTTGTCAAGGCCTAGTAATTAAAGTACATGAAGTGAGAAACTCTGATTTCGCTCTCCTTATGATTATTGCAATTTTTTAAAATATTCTCACAATTTTTGTTAATTGATAGACTAGGCAAAGCTTATTATGTCTCTGTTTAGGAGATCTGTCAGTTTGTGTTATATGTGTGTGAATGTGTTTGTTTGTGTGAACATGGCTCTCCCCTCTCCCAAGTCACCCCCCCCGCCCATCACCACCTCTCTTACTATACACCCTATCAGTATCTGTGATATATTTAAATGAACTGTTTTGTGCATGTATACACATATATGCATGTGTATACGAATGTTTGTGTATATATATATATATGTATGTGTATATATATATATATATATATATATATATACACATATATGAATATCTTTGATTTATAAATACAGAAAAAGGTTTACACATCATTCATCTTAATATTATGAGCCTACCATCCAAAGTCGACCTCCTAAAAGCATGGATTGTTTACAATAAACTTAGTGTGCTCACTTTGTCTGAGACTTGGCTGCACAGTAATATTTCAGATAATGAAATCAAACTTGATGATTATGTTTTGTATAGAGCTGATAGAGGATCTAGAGGAGGAGGAGTGGCTACATATGTTTCATCTCATTTATGCTCAGAACTTGTTATGCCAACAGTTACACTCTTGCATTTTGAATGCCTTTTTGTCAAATTAATCTTTCATAAAAATAAACACTTAACCATAGGTAATATCTACAGACCCCCAAATGCTCCTTCAGAATCTACTGAGTGTATACTCTCTACCATTAACTCTTTAGGTCGTCCCGGAGAAATGATTGTACTTGGTGACTAATAAAAATTGTCTGGAACGTGTATCCCTCAAAGATAAAAAAGTGATTTGTGATAATAGGCTTTATAAATAAAATTGATTAATTGATTGATTGATTGATTCAGCAGCATAAACTTTGCGCAAATTATCACTGAACCAACAAGAGTTGATAGAACATCTTCAACCCTCTTAGACTGGATATTTGTCACTCATCCTGATAGAATTATAAAATCAGGGGTATTACCTGACAGTTTAAGTGACCATTCAATTATTTTCTGTACACTTTCTATTTTCTGTGATGGTACTCCTCTTCAGGAAATAGATCAATTTAAATATCTTGGTGTCTGGCTTGATTCTCAACTTACCTTTAAAGTACATATTGACTCAGTTATTAAGAAAATAAACTGCAGCTTGGGTTTACTGTATCGCTCAATAAACTGCTTCACTCTACAGATTAGGAAAAAGACTGTTACACAGCTTATTCTCCCTATACTTGATTATGCAGATATTGTATATCAGAATACTTCAGAAACCAACTTATCCTCTATTAGAGTCACTTAAAACAACCTTTGCAGATTTATTGTAAAAGGTCCATTCAGAACTCATCATTGCACAATGTATCATTCTCTTAATTGGTTAACATCTGAGTCCAGAAGACAGTTTCATTGGCTACAGTTTATTTTCAAATGTATTTATTATAATTATCCCCCGTACGTAGAACAATATTTGATCCTATATAGCTCACAGCATTATTTACGCCATACTGACAGTTGTTTTTTCTTTGTTCCGAGATTCCAGAAGGAAATTGGTCGATTTTCCTTTCAATTTAAAGCTCCATCAGACTAGAATACTTTGCCTATTTTTTTTAAAATCTATCACCTCTTTTCATCTCTTCAAGAAATCCCTCCTTATTCATTTACAAAAACCTTGTTTATGTTTCTGACAAATATTGATAAATATCTGTGGTGAACTGTGGATAAATTACATCTTCCTGACGATGGATGTACTGTATATGATGATGGGTATATAATATGATGGATATAATTGTAACAGGGTCATTTATACAGCAGTCATATGTGTAAAGAAGCCAGATGTGCATTTGTAATATTAAGTATTATAATTACACAAAATTTGTTTGTCGTTATTACCTGACACTCTTGGGCCTCCGGAGTCAATATGTGGAACTTTTATTACTGTTTCTGTACCCCTACGTTCACCTTTGGGGGTACCCCTCCTCTAAGGGGGTGTCTCCCGCCTTGCCTCTCCCCTTTTGCTGTTGTACTCCATGGGAGAGGTAAGCGCCATTGCTCCTGCTGTAACATCAATGTTTTAGTGCTGTTAAACTACGTTTATAAGTTCATTTTTTAGCCTAAACTTGTTGTACAATATTGTAATATATTCCTGTGTCACTTAATTTGTGTAGGGGCTTGAGTTGTGACAGTCATTGACGGAGGATTTTGTTTTTTACCTCTCGCTGTCAGATGCCGATAATAAACAGAGACCGCCTCCAAAGATATGCACGGGTTGGGCCTCTTCATCACTTTCATCACAACACAACGCAGACAACACTAGAGTCCACCGGTTACATAATACCCTTCATGTATATTATGAATCTAGATGGACTGGGGGTGAACAGGGAACGGTTGGGCCTAGAAAGTATTGTGTGGATGTTATTGTCTTGTAACGTACTGTTTTGTCGTATTGTTCTGTTTGATTCTTGTATGTCCTGTAATGTAATGTAATGCTGTTAAAATGTTTTGTCTGGTGTTGCTAAAGATGTTGTGCTCTGACTAGGGCTGCAACTAACGATTATTTTGATAGTCGATTAATCTGTCGACTATTTTAATAACTAATCGATTAATCGGATAAACAAAGAAACTTTTTTTTTTTTTGCTTATTCCAAAAATATTTTTATTTTCCAAACACCTGAGCTTACTTCTGGTGCTTCCCCTGAACAGCAGCACGACACAACAATATAAAATAAATAAAAATAAATAAAAATTAAATAAATCAAACCGCACAACTACGGGAGGAACTAGTGCAAAATAAACAGCAGATCAGCAGCACAAGATAAAATAAAGATCTATGCCTTGAGAGCTTGTAGATTATGGAATTATGAACATGTCTGCAAATCTACCAATATATATTCTTTCACATGAATGTTAACAAATCTTTGCAACATTATTAGCCAACGTTAATCTATTCCAACCACTCGGATGCAACAATAGTTACTGTCTACCACCTCCGGTTTTAGGCCGGCTATCAAGCTGTGTATTATTCCCACAAATTCCAGCCAACAATATATTTTTTTAATGTATTATATTCTTATACATGATCGCTCCGGTAACATAGCGGCCGCGAGAGGGTTAAACTAAGATGGCGGCGCCCAGTCACCCATCCACTACCACGATAACTTGTTTATTTCTCGCCTCTTTACTAACTACAGCAGTTTTTAAATATATCGGCATGACTTATGAAGTGCCACTGCCTTCATCCAGGCTAACATACACATGTTTTCTCTTCAGATGCTCACGCATCATCGATGTACTCCCGTGCCATGTAAAACGAGCGTTGCAAATGTTGCATTGAACGTCCTCCTTTTCAGTCTTGGTGAAGTTTTCCCACACCACTGATGTTTAAGGTCGGGATTTGGGTTGGGTTGTGTCCATGTTTTTCTCCACCGCTGCCTCGGCCATGGCTGTTTCTTTTCTGTGCGTCCTGCTGATGTTTACACGCCGGTATCCACGGACATATATAAAGACCCGACGAATCGATCACAGAATTAGTTGGCAACGATTTTTTTCGTCACGACGAATCGACATAATCGATTCGTTGTTGCAGCCTTAGCTCTGACATAATTGATTGTCATGAAAACCAGATGTAAACACTGTAAATCATGAACTACCAGTTCTGTTTCTGTGTAACTGATAGCCCATCTGTTTCAGTTGACAGTTGTAAGTACTTACAGCAGGTCAGAAGAAGGACGTCCATCTTTGAAGTTAATCCAACGACCCACAGACCGATCACTCTTGATGGACACACAGCTGGGTCCAGGGGACTTTTCTCTCTGCTGCTGGAAACTGATAGAAACACTGACATTTACTGAACATACAAGATTTCTGTCTCTGATTTCACTGGTTTTATTGGATAATAAAAGTTATTTTATCTCAATGCTTGTTTGTATTCAATGTATGTGAATGTTTAACCAGTGTGTTGTCAGTCAGATGTGCTAAGACTTGACACTGTTGAGCTGCCACTCCAATTGAAACTGTGGCCTGTTTTGGGTTTTGGACGCAGCACATCTGAGGGCAGGGTCAGTTTCTGATAGTGCTAAATCTTTGTCTTGTTGATCTGCAGCTTGTCTTCAGACCTCTGCAGCTGGTCCTTCATACTAACAAGCCATCAAACCCTACCCTCCTCCTTTACCTCTGGACATTTAGCTGCCCTGTCCCTGGATTTCCAACTACGACTGCCTGGCAGATCATAATTGGGTCTGGATTACAAAACGTATGTCTTGATTGGGATCTATTTGAATGGACACTGTAAATAGTTTGTTCTGTGAAACTGTTGCAGTGCAGTGGATGGTGGTGATGCAACAGTCTTAAACTCTACAGATTGAGAAAAAGAACAGGTGTGTTAACATTTCAGAATTTTCTTTATTTTTTTCTTTGGGGGTGATGATGGCCTCCAGAAGAGAGCTCGTGTTGACGGAGCAGTGAGCATGACGACTGACATGAGAGAATTCTTTTAGCATTAGGCCACAGTTGTCGGGACAATGGAGGGAGGCTAAAGTTACATGATGGACTTTGTGTTTTGAGTGGAGATTGACTGAGTGGGATATGGACCGTGGAAGAGACTGTGCTGAGACTGTACTCGCTTCCTGAGTGACTTCTGGATGACGGAAAGCGAGGCTTGGGACATGAAGATGATGGAGATGATGGAGACAAGACCAGTTACACTGGGAAGCTGTCAGGTTCATTTAACATTTAATGTCAGCTTACTGTGCAGCAGAGACTTTTCGTCCTTTAACATCGATGCCATGATCATGTGACTGGTCAGTCTGAAGGGACACACAGCTGGGGTCAGGTCCAGGTCCAGGTCCAGGTCGAGGGGAGTCTGGTCTCTGATGGATCCTAGCACACAGAGAGGAAGAGCAGCAGGGAGGGAAACTGAGTTTTCAGTCTTCAGCCTCAGTATCAGCAGCTATCAACAGGAGAAGTAGAATCCTACAGGATGACAGCAGACTGACAGGAACACTGAGAGCAGCTGTAAACCTCACTGAGCACCAGGGGGAGCTCACAATCCAAACCTCCACCCTGTGGACCTGCACACTGAGCCCTCCCACACTTCACTCACTCTGTCATGTGTTTAAATTCTCACTGTTAACACTGTGACACTGCTGAGTCCACAGGGTTAACATGAGGACTACAGTCTATAGTTTGTTTGAAGGGTACACCCCTTAACACGAGGTGTGACAGACTAACCTGCATGTGTTTTGTTCATCTGCTTTAGATTAAGCAGTGTAAAGTCTTTCAATCAAAATAAAAACTTACATTTAGAGCCACTGAGGGGCGAACGGGAAGAACTTGTTCGGACGCGTGTCGTGGGCAACAACAATAAACCACTGTCCAATACTGCTGTCTTTGAGTGCGTCGACCCATTTATTTTACAATCGTGTTCTCCTTTACACAGGTAAAATATGTCCACAATTCATCTCAGGCAAGTTTCCATTCAACAGGTTCACAGTACCATTTTTCCATGCTGCCACACACACGGTCGAAAAACTGTTTGCCTGTCCCGGTTCACACACCTGCTGCTCATCACCTGTACCTTACCTAAATTACCTGTGTTTGTGTTCTAGTGTGCCACCCTGTGTCCAAACAACAACACTGCATTTCTATTTACAAACAATGACCTCCATTGATTAAACAAGAAACAAAACAAAACTATTACTGTGGCTCCAAAACACCGGCCCCTAATTGTTAATGGCAGGAGGGCATAAACAATTCAATACATATTTACATAATGGAGCCAATAAATCATTTGAAAATGAATCAATAAACCAAAACTCTTCTATAGGTCAGAGGTCACCAAAAATAACTATAGTTCAACTCATGTTTCAGCTTCTTGTAAAAGACAAAGTTTAGTCACTGGCCTATCTAGTATGCTGGTCTTGGTTTGCACTTGTGCAGAACGCACCAGTCCTTTCCTGTCTGGGTAAGTCTGCAGAACTCTTCCAAGCAACCAGGAGCTGCGTGGGGCTGAGGGATCTGCAATGAGCACAACGTCTCCAGGCACAAGACTCATCTTTTTCTTACTCCATCGTTGACGTTCTTGTAGCAAAGGTAAGTATTCTCTTAGCCAGCGCTTCCAAAAAAGGTCAGAGATGTACTGTACTTGCCTCCATCTTCTTTTGATGTACAGATCGGCCTTCTCAAACAGTCCAGGTGGTAAGACAGGTTTTCTTTTCATTGTAAGCAGGTGATTGGGTGTGAGAGCTTCCAGATCATTTGGATCCTCAGATAATGGGGCGATCATTTAGAATGGCTTCGACTTCACACAGAACTGTATGGAATCCTTCATCAGTCAGGGTTTGTTGATGTAATACTGATGTTAGTATCCGTCTTACCATCCTTATGATTCGCTCCCATACACCTCCATGGTGTGAAGCTGCTGGTGGGTTAAAGCTCTACTTTATCCCTTCCTGTAGAAAAGCATCCTGTATTTTGCTGTGATTTAAAACAGCAAGAGCTTCCCTTAGCTCCCTTTCAGCTCCAATGAAGTTTGTTCCATTGTCAGAGCGTAGATGAGAGACCTGTCCTCTTCTACAAACAAACCTGCGCAAAGCATTTATACATGAGTCAGTATCCAATGAGTAGGCAACTTCCAAGTGGACTGCTCTACATGCCATGCATGTAAAAATGACTAAAGGCAGGTCAGCCATTTTCTGCTCACCAAACTTCCCTTTATGTCGCCTACAGAAACCACAGTTAGACAGGATCTTTCTTGTTGCTGCGTTAGCACTGGTGATCCAATATTTGCTCCGTAGTCTGGAGAGAACGTGGTTTCTCCCACCATGGCCCACTTGTTCATGAATGTACTTTAGTATTAGAGAGGATACATGCTGGTCTTTGGACAGGATGACTGGATGTTTTGTCTCCTCAGGCATGGCTGCCTTACTCAATCTCCCTCCAACTCTAAGCAATCCATCTTCTAGAGTGGGGTCCAGTTTGTAGATTCGACTCTCCTTTTTCACCTCGCATTTGCCAGATGATAATGCAGCAAGCTCGTCAGGAAACCTTTCTTGCTGGGCGAAGTGAATGATGGATATTTCTGCTTCTGAAAGATTGTCCGGAGTCAAATTCTGTCCTCCAAATGCAGCTTTAATGCGTTGCATTTCCTGTTTTACATGGTTGTCATCGATGTCAACATCCTTTTGACTTAGCTCTTTTCTTTTTTGGCTCATCTCCTGTAGAGCCTGTAGAAGCTGACTGTTGAGGGATTGTCCTCTGAACTCGGCTCCACAGTCAAACACAACACGAAGAGTTCTTTTCTTAGGATGGTACACTCCGTGGTGTGGAATGTACCATACCTTTCCATCAGACCTTTTTAGCTGATGTTCAGGAACACGCTCAACATACCCCTCCTTGATGACATCACCGAGAAAGTTGGCATATTCTTGGTGGAACTTCTCGTCTCTCTCAAACCTCCTCTTCAAACCCAGAATGCGGTGCTTAGCTACACAATGATTGTTTGGGAGAGACACCTCTCGCTTCACTGAATCCTTCATGATTTCCATGAACTTCATATCATTTCTCGACATTTCTTCTTTGTTTCCTGAAGCATTTTCATTAAAATCATGATTGTACTGATTATTCAGTAATTCCTCCAGCCTTTCTATGGAGATCCTATTTACTGTTGCAGTGGGGTGGCCACTTTCACACCGCTCTTCACTGCATCCTTGAAGGGGGCCATTAATTACCCACCCCAATAGGGTCCTAATGGCGTAGGGTCCATTTCCATGACTGTTTACTACTTCCCAGGGTTCGAGCATTTTGGAGGCATTGGTGCCTATCAATAACTCCACGTCAGCTTGAATGCGAGGAACATCAACACCATCCAAGTATGGCCACTTAGCCACTTCCTCTTCTTTAATGATGTTTTCTGTATTTACAGGCATCCTCTTCTGGGTGTAGACCTCTGGTAAGCCATAGAAGTGTTTTCCACTGAGACTGGAAATCTCCAAACCTGTCAACCTGTAGCTGGAAACTGATGCTCTTGAGCCCATGGTACGTAGACTGATTTGAGTTTTCCTTCCATTCATATTCAGCTTTCTCATCAGGTTTTCTGAACAAAATGTGGCTGTACTGCCTGGATCAAGAAATGCATACGTTTGTATGATTTTGTCTCCTTTACTAGACTTCACCTGAACTGGTAAGATGGAGAGAATTCCGTCACTGTTCCCGGCCCCTGTATGACCACATGTTTGCAGAGAGACCAATGCACTGCTCACAGATGGTTCCTTTGGCTGTTTTGAGTCTGTGTTGTCTGCTCTCACCTTTTGATGGATGTGAAGAATGCTGGGATGGTTTTGGCTGCACATCTTACAAGTCAAGCGCTTATCACAGTCCTTGCTTTTATGCCCAATGCAAAGGCAACCAAAGCAAACTCCTTTCTCCTTTAGAAAGTTGATTTTGTCTCTGTGCGTTTTCTCCTCCCAATCGTGGACACTGTTCCAGTGAGTGACCTCGAGAGCAACACACACAAATGCTGGTGTTCATAGCAGATGCACTACTTTGCCGTTGAACCTGGTTAGACCTTTTGGAATCTTTACATGCAGGGGTTCCAATGGGGGTAACAGTGGTTGCAAAAACTGTCTCCTTTAACCTTGGCTTGTTTTGTGATTTTGTCCTGCTCACATTTTTACTTACTGTAACAAGTGCTGTATTCTGAATGTCTCCAAAGACTGGGTCAGACACTACTTTCACTTGATGCTCGATGAATGTGACGATGTCGGTGAACTGTGCTCTGCGATTGAGTCTTTCCAGTATATCACACGCAGAAACTCTCCATTTTTCTCTTAGCTTGTATGGAAGCTTCAAAATCACAGTTCTCATATTCGCCGGCATGTCTAGTTCTCTCATGTATTGAACATCCTCCATAGCATTACAACATTCACGCAAAAAGAGTGCATATGCTTGCAGAGATTTGACATCCTCCGGTTTCACTACAGGCCAGTTGAGGACTTTCTCCATGTATGCTGCAGTGATCTTGTGTTCATTGCCAAAGTGTTCTTCTAGCAGATGCTTAGCCATAGGATAGCCTCTGTCTGGAGCCATGTGCTGACAGCTACGCACTAGCTCTTTTGGCTGGCCTCTTGTGTATTTATCTAGAAAATACAAACAATCACCTTTACTGCTTGCATTATTTTCTACACAATATTCAAAGGCTCTGATGAATGTTCTGTACTGCAGAGGATCCCCATCAAAAAACGGAATTTCTCTTGGTGGTAGTAAATGAGCAGTTTGTTTTTGGATCAGTAATGCTGATATTTCATTTTGCTTTTGCAGTAAGTTGCAGAGTGCTGATGTGTCGTCCATTTTTTGAAGAGGTAAGTGAGACTGAATGGTTTTTGGGTTTGTGTGTTGCACATGAGAGTCCAAAAGCAGTTCACTTGAGGTTTTTCCATGTTCTTTCCATATTTTATTTGCTTGATCTTCCTGACTGTTTTGGTTTGCATTCCTATATGCAGGTTGTTTTTGTTGCTGTACAGGTGGTGGTTGTTGTGAACCCACAAGGGCAGGTTCATATTCTTTTGCCTGTGGGTTGAGCATTGAGGAAGTTTCCTTTAATCTGGCTCCTTTTTCATGAGGGTTGAAAATGGTGGACGTGTCCTTTAACCTAGCACCTTTTTCATGAGGGTTGAGAATGGTGGACGTGTCCTTTAATTTTGCTGCCTTTTCAAAATAAGACTCCATTCCATTTGAGTGTGTAGTTGAGTGAGCTTGGTGACTGGAAGCTGATAACACTGCTAATTTAGCAGCAGAAGCGGCCATTTCCGTGTCAAGCTCCAGCCTCTCCTTTCTCCTCAGCTGCTCTGTTTGCTCCTCCAGAGCGTGTTTCTCCTTTAAGGCTGCAGCGCGAGCTTCAAGTGCAGCTCTCTCTGCCTCGGCCTGAATGCGTGCTGATGCAGTAGATGATCGACCAGATCTTGAGCTGGTGTGACTTTTCTGACATGATTTTTTGCTAGATACATTTGTTTCAACATTGGAAATACTGTCACACGGCTTCACTTCACCCTCATCACAATCATCATCGTCCTTTTCAGCAGGTTTTTGAACGTCTGGATTCGACAACCACCTTTTCACACAGTCAATACATTCGTTGACACCAAGCAGTTTTGCTTTGAACCATATTTCATGTTTCTCTTTTTCTGCAGGAGGTAAAAGATGTAACAGAGAAGCATGTGTTTCCTTTGCTTCATTGCACAGAGTTTGGTATTTGTCAAAAGCACAGTGTACCTCAGTTTCGTATTCTTGGTCCTGCATGAGCTCCTGAATCGTCCCTTTTAGATTTGATGCTTTAGTTAGTTTGGATTTTCTTGTTTTTTGCAACGTTTCCAGTTTATCAATCAGTGCCTTTTGTGTTAATTTAATGGGACGTTTAGTAACAGATTGTGTTTCAGTTTCACCGCAGGCTGCGCCCCCACTGGGCTGCGTGTCTGCTGCGGCGGACCCATTGTCATCATTACCTTGATTTACACACTTGTCTGAATCCATAATAAACACAATCAGAAATACTCAGATACCATACATAAAACAGACCACCCCACAGTTTATGTAATAACCGTTACCGGTACCAATGCATTGGGTTTTCAGTCGTAATGTGTGCACACAAAGTTTAAATGGCCATAGATGGTAGCGCTACACATACCTCCGGTCCATTAACGTGTTGATCGACAGCGAAGAGTGTCCGGTGGTGGTCCGTGGCTCTGTTCAGTTCGTTGTCTCTGTCGATGGCCTAGCAGGCGCTGTCCTGATTGTCCAAACGATCCGTCTCGAGCACAAAAATCCAGCGAAGACGTCCTCTATCAGCTGTTCCCTTGAACGGCGATCCCGGCGAGTTCCTTCAAGCGAGTTTTTCGACTTAAATGTAAAGTCTTTCAATCAAAATAAAAACTTACATTTAGAGCCACTGAGGGGCGAACGGGAAGAACTTGTTCGGACGCGTGTCGTGGGCAACAACAATAAACCACTGTCCAATACTGCTGTCTTTGAGTGCGTCGACCCATTTATTTTACAATCGTGTTCTCCTTTACACAGGTAAAATATGTCCACAATTCATCTCAGGCAAGTTTCCATTCAACAGGTTCACAGTACCATTTTTCCATGCTGCCACACACACGGTCGAAAAACTGTTTGCCTGTCCCGGTTCACACACCTGCTGCTCATCACCTGTGCCTTACCTAAATTACCTGTGTTTGTGTTCTAGTGCGCCACCCTGTGTCCAAACAACAACACTGCATTTCTATTTATAAACAATGACCTCCATTGATTAAACAAGAAACAAAACAAAACTATTACTGTGGCTCCAACAAGCGGCGTTCATAAGGTCAGAAGTTCAGAGGTCCCGACCATTAACTGGTTATATTGAGACATTGTGGCTCTTTGAGCACATTTACAGGTTTATTATGAGTCAGTGTTGAGGTGAGAGAGCAGAGAAACAGGAAACAGAGAGTTGATGAACATGTTGAAGGTGAAACAGGATCAAATGTGATGTCAAGTGTTGAGTGTGATACCTTTTCATGTTGGTGATAACCTGCAGCCTCCTGATGAAGACAGACAGACAGACAGACAGACAGACAGACAGGTTCATCATTAGACTTTAAAGTGTTTGTTGTCAGATAAACTTTGTGCTGTGGAGTCTGGATCAAAGACAGGAGGTGAACACATGAACCAACAGAGACACATTAGAGACTGGAATCAATCAAAGGTCCACTTACTCAGTTTCTTCTCATGGACTTCATCAGTCTGCAGCTCTCTGCTGTCTGGACCAGGTCTGTGGACACAAAGAGTTTTCTGTTGATGTGAGTGGGACCATGTGCTCCATCAGGACTCAGACTGGAGGCAGACTGACTCTTTTAAGCCCTCTGCAGACAGTAAATATGTGACACTGCTGCCGTCATGGATTTGTTCAAGTGATATTTGCTCATTGAGACAGAGGAGACGTTTACGCTGATGTTTCTTACAGCTTCATTCACACATGGCAGCACATTTATGGACAGAGACTGGATGAGAGAGAGAACAACAGTGAGTGAAATGATGTGAAGGAAGAAGAAGGTTTTCTCAGCCTCTGTTAGAGTTCATAATGTGTCCTCTTCTACACCAGAGGGACACACTTCATGTTGCTTTGTCTTTGTCTGTCTTTGGGGATGACCTCACTTTTCACTTGTGTTTGAGCGACTCTGAAAAGCTCTTCAACATTTCAAATGTTCCAATGTGCTCGTCACATCATCCAAAATCAATCCCATCAGCTCCCAGAGACTTTCTACCTTCATCTGTAGAGGAAACACTGAGAGCATCAGTCCAATCATTGATCAGCACGTCATCACTCATTCATCCTTTACATCATTTCTCCTGGACTCAACCTCCTGATTATCACTGATGGACTCTGAGTCACGTGACGTCCACCACTAATGTCTCCTCTCAGTCAGGCTGTTGGTGGATCTGTCGCCCTCTGGTGGCACAAAGGGAAACTGCACCATGTCACTTTGAGCTGACACACTCAGTTCACCCACAATAATAACAGCCATCATTATTTCTGTGCTGATTGAATATGGCTGATGTGCTTTGAACACCTTCTTTATGCAGACGCTCACTTACAAACATAAAACCAGTTTCTCTCGAAATGTCATCGACCAGTAAAAACTTTCATGTCCTATTTACAAAGTTTAAAGTCCGGACTGAAGAGTTTGTGTTGTTCTTCAGAGGGTTTGGAGGGACGTGTCTGTCCGGTCCTCACTGATCCTCCTCTCATGGTGGAAACTGAACTCCACTTGAACAAGTTTCTACAGGAAGTGAACTAACAAAGAGTCATTCAAGAGTCACACAGTGAAAAGTGTCAAAGCTTACAAACCTTTAGATGGAGACAAGAAGCTGCGACACGACACGAGCGCACAAAGTGAAACTAAAGTGGCAACAGGAAGGAAGGGGCGGTGACAAACAGCTGCTCTCACGTCAGTCTCATTCTTCACATCCACCCAGTGCCGCCTCCACACTGCAGGTGGCGCCCTGGACCCAAATATACAGCAGCTCCAATATGAATGGAGAGCAGCAGAATCTTCATATAGTCAATGAGACATATTAATACACAGCTGCCCAAATGTCTCTTACAGTCCATCTGTCAGTTAGTTCAGACAGATTAAAGCCAGATGTTAGGTGTTAGTATTCTGACTGAGAGGCAGGCTGAGGATTGTTTTATTTATTTTGAGGCTGATGTTGGCCAAAAGTTCATCTGCTCACTACAAGATATGATCTCCTACACACAAGACATGATCCTGACTGAGGACATATTATCTTCTACATACCAGATCATGTCTCCTAACATGTGTTCACTGTCTCCTAACCTTATACACACCCACTTCAGCACTGAGATATTATCTCCTACGTAGGAGATGTTGCTTTGAAAGTCACACGATGTTGAACTTGTGTTTGAGGAGAGACTCCTTCAGTGTGAACAGGAAGTGCACAAAGTTCTGTTAGAAAACAAGCAGAGCTCCATCTAACAATCTGTTTCCATTCTTACTGTCTGCTGACTGTTGGTAATGACTTCATTCAACATGTTGCATCAGTCATGTGATGGTGAACACGTGCACATCAACACCACCACTGTAAATAGTGGGAGGAAAGGAAGCAGCCACTTCCATCATGTTCCTCTGAGATGTAGTGCAGTAAAAGTACCACATGTTCCTCTGAGATGTAGTGCAGTAAAAGTACCACATGTTCCTCTGAGATGTAGTGCAGTAAAAGTACAACGTGTTCCTCTGAGATGTAGTGCAGTAAAAGTACTACATGTTCCTCTGAGATGAATGAATGACTTTATTTCGAACCAAAGTTTAAAACAATGTTGTGACAACAAAAAATGAAGAAAACCCCCCAGAAATGTTCTAAAAGGAGTAGGTAGAAGTAAAACTTATATGTTCCTTCCCCTCTTTCACTTTTCTTCTATTAACTTTAACTATTTGCACAACTTCTTACATGTATATATAGTTACATACAACAATTAAGATATTTTTACAACCCAGTTTTCTATTTATATTACATTCCTAAATTATTTACAACTTGTGTTATGAAGATATTTACACTGCTCAGAAACTGAAGGGAACACTCAATGGTCACAGTGTAACAGGAAGTCAGTTAAACTTCAGGGATATCAATGTGTCCATTCAGGAAGCACAAGTGATTGTGAATCAGTTTCAGCTGCTTTGGTGCAAATCAAAGTGACAACAGGTGCAATGAAGAGGCAAAAGCAAGACAAGCCCCAAAAAGGGAATGTTTTACATGTGGTGTCCACAGACAGTTGCTCTCTCCTGATCCTTCCTGACTGATTCTGCTCTAGTTTGGTCTTCTGCTAGTGTCCTTGGCACTACTGGTAGCATGAGGCCGTACCTGCAGCCCAATCAGGTTGAGACCAGATACCAGGAGACCGGCCGTTACACCAGGAGAGCTGGACAGGGCCGTAGAAGGGCATCAACCCAGCAGCAGGACCACTATCTGCTCCTCCTGGTGCAGAGGGCCCTGGGTTCCTCCTGGTGCAGAGGGCTCTGGGTCATACAGGCAGTCGGGGGCCGTACACACTACTGAGTCACATGATGAGTTGGATCAGCTGTGATTTCAATTTTTTACTTTGATTTTCGGTGTGATTTTGAATCCAGCCCTCAGTGGGTTGATGATTTTGGTTCCCACTGACTGTTGTTAGGTAATTTTGTTCTCAACAAGTCCTGTACAGACTGAACTATCTGTTCAGCAGTGAGAAAGTTTCTCTAACAGGAGGAGACTCTCCCTCCTACAGAGAACACAGAGACACTGAGTAACCAGGTGACCAGAGCATAAACCCAGGATAAAGAGGTTCAGTGAATGTGGTGTTGAAGGTGTGGAGGTGGATCAGTGTGTCAGAGGAGACTCTGAAGAAGGACAGAGTGCCAGCAGGACAGTCCACATACACTGCTGCTCTACCAGAGACAGAGGAGGAGGAGGAGGAGGAGGAGGAGGAGAATGTTTCTCTGTTGTTGTGCCTGACATAGTAACCACCATCACAGCAGTCTAGACTCCAGGACTGATCATTCCATCCAAACACACAGTCATCACTGTCTCCTCTCCTCCTGATTCCTCTGTAACTCACTGATATATAAACCCATCCTCTCCACTCGACCTCCCAGTAACAGCGACCAGTCAGACCAGTTCTACACAGCAGCTGAGGCCAAATGTCAAATCTGTCTGGATGATCAGGATATGACTGATCCTCCTTCACATGTGTCACCTTCCTGTTGTTGTCAGACAGTTTGAGGCATCTGTTCACTGTGTTTGTGTCGATTGTGAGTTCACAGGAATCTGATGGAGAGAAGAAGACACAATACAGCTGCAGTTATTCATCTATCATCACTCTGATGATGACATCAGAGATTTGAATGAGTGATGTCACAGTTTGAAGATGAAATGAAAAACACACTTACACTTCCTCAGACCTGGTGTCAACCATCGGACTCCAGCAGGCTCCACCCTGAAAGGAGGAGGGGGGTCAGAGCAGCACTTCCTCTTTCACCATGGAAACATGGACATTACATCACTCTCATACACACAGCTTTGTTATTGTCTCCACATGGACTGACATGTTCATCACTGATTATTAATCAGCTGATATTGTTTTAGTTCAGTGTACCTGAGCAGGTGGTGTTTCAACAGTTTACTGTGGCTTCATCACCACCACACAACACTTGACCATTACAGTCAGCTGATCCATTGTCAATATACAAGTATTGATTATTGGAGCTTTGAAACCACCTGTTTTACTCCTGATGAGTGACCTGCTTTGTTTGTGTCATAAACAAACCAAATCCAGGTGAAGCTAAACTTCTTTTAAATCAGGAAACATTCCCATTATGATGACACCCACTGGTGGCAGATGATGAAGACCAAAACATCCCCCACTATTGTTTCATATGAGCCCACAAACCTGCAGCGTGACCACATTGACACACGTCAACCCACCATGAACCTCCAACGTGTCAGGATACACCACTGTCCTATTATCCAATGTTGAAAGAAGACAAGGCTCCAGAAACATTTCATCAGCTTCCCTCCCTGTTTTGGCCCATCCTGGCTACTGTTCCCTGACTACTTGTGTCTGTATTGATGGTCTGATGTGGGACACAAACAGTTTGATGAGTCAGTGTTTATCAGCTGTGGTTGTTTGAGGTCAGCTTGGTGTGTCAGGGTCATATGAGCCAGGCTGACAGTGTGACAGAGACAAAGTTTCCAGCTCTACCTCCTCTATCAGACTGAGTGTGTGTGGCTGCAGCAGGCCTCTTCATACCTGAGAGTGTCCAGTCTCCAGTGTGGATCCTTCAGTCCAGCCGACAGCAGCTTCACCCCTGAGTCTCCTGGATGATTGTAGCTCAGGTCCAGCTCTCTCAGATGGGAGGGGTTGGAGCTCAGAGCTGAGGCCAGAGAAGCACAGCCTTCCTCTGTGATCAGACAGCCTGACAGACTGCAAACACACAAAACAACACATGTCACATAATGTGAGGGTGGGTACCACAGTACTGCCATACTGTCGCCTACTGTGGGGTTACATCAACATTATTACTGACTTTTTTCTAGTCCCAACCAAACACCCACTAATGTCCACCAACTATCTGACAACATCACTGATTCCTCTCTGATATTTCAAGTTCCAACAACAGAGAAAAAAACAAGATAAAACATGTTGATGGAAAGAGACTGAAACACAAAACACAGCTGGTTTGAAATCATATCAGCAGAGACAATCCTGTGATGGTTATGAGTTTATCAACTAATGTAAATCAGGATTTAAGTGGCCATCAGTTGAACATGTTGATGAATCCTGACCTGAGAGTTTCCAGTGTACAGTGTGAACTCTTCAGTCCATCAGACAGAAGCTTCACTCCTGAATCCTTCAGGTGGTTGTTACTCAGGTCCAGGTGTCTCAGACTGGAGGACTGGGAGCTGAGAACTGAGGACAGAGCTTCACAGCTTCTCTCTGAGAGGTTACAGACACTCAGCCTGAAGAGACAATGTAATAAATAAAATTAAAAAAATAGACAGTAAGTTGAAAAGACAACAGAGCATTTAAGTTATGATATATGAATCCAACTGTCTCTGTACTTACAGAGCTTTGTTGGAGGCTTTGACCACTGGCAGCAGCCTCAGAAGAGCCTCCTCTGAAGCAGAGTATTTCTTCAGGTCAAACACGTCCAGATCTTCTTCTGATGACAATAAGATGAAGGCCAGAGCTGACCACTGAGCAGGAGACAGTTTATCTGTGGAGAGACGTCCTGAACTCAGGGACTGTTGGATCTCCTCCACTAGAGAACGATCATTCAGTTCATTCAGACAGTGGAACAGATTGATGCTTCTCTCTGCAGACAGATCCTGGTTGATCTTCTTCTTGATGTACTGGACTGTTTTCTGATTGGTCTGTGAGCTACTTCCTGTCTGTGTCAGCAGACCTCGTAGGTGTCTCTGATTGGTCTGCAGTGAGAGACCCAGGAGGAAGCGGAGGAACAAGTCCAGGTGTCCATTTGGACTCTGTAAGGCCTTGTCCACAGCACTCTGGTGGAGATACTTCAGATTCTGTTTGTCTTTGAAGACGTTAGACCTTTTGGACGATGTATGTCCTCCTGCCATCAGATTGACTCCAGAGTTGATGAAGGTCAGATGGACATGAAGAGCAGCCAGAAACTCCTGAACACTCAGATGGACGAAGCAGAACACCTTGTCCTGGTACAGTCCTCTCTCCTCTTTAAAGATCTGTGTGAACACTCCTGAGTACACTGAGGCTGCTCTGATATCGATGCCACACTCTGTCAGGTCTGATTCATAGAAGATCAGGTTGCCTTTCTGCAGCTGATCAAAAGCCAGTTTTCCCAGAGACTCAATCATCTCCCTGCTCTCTGGACTCCAGTGATGATCTGTCTCAGCTCCTCCATCATACTTGATGTTCTTCACTTTGGTCTGAACCACCAGGAAGTGGATGTACATGTCAGTCAGGGTCTTGGGCAGCTCTCCTTCCTCTCTGCTCTTCATCACATCCTCCAGAACTGTAGCAGTGATCCAGCAGAAGACTGGGATGTGGCACATGATGTGGAGGCTTGGTGATGTCTTGATGTGGGAGATGATTCTGCTGGCCTGCCCTCATCTCTGAATCTCTTCCTGAAGTACTCCTCCTTCTGTGGGTCAGTGAACCCTCTGACCTCTGTCACCATGTCAACACAGTCAGGAGGGATCTGATTGGCTGCTGCAGGTCGTGTGGTTATCCAGAGGCGAGCAGAGGGAAGCAGTTTCCCCCTGATGAGGTTTGTCAGCAGCACATCCACTGAGGTGGACTCTGTAACATCAGTCAGGATCTCATTGTTGTGGAAGTCCAGAGGAAGTCGACACTCATCCAGACCGTCAAAGATGAACACAACCTGGAACTCTTCAAACCTGCAGATTCCTGCTTCTTTGGTTTCAGTAAAGAAGTGATGAACAAGTTCCACCAAGCTGTACTTTTTCTCTTTCAGCACATTCAGCTCTCTGAAAGTGAATGGAAATGTCAACTGTATGTCCTGGTTGGCTTTGTCTTCAGCCCAGTCCAGAGTGAACTTCTGTGTTAAGACTGTTTTCCCAATGCCAGCCACTCCCTTTGTCATCACTGTTCTGATTGGTTCATCTCTTCCAGGTGAGGCTTTAAAGATGTCTTCTTGTCTGATGGTTGTTTCTGGTCTGTGTGGTTTCCTGGATGCTGTTTCAATCTGTCTGACCTCATGTTCATCATTGACCTCTGCAGTCCCTCCCTCTGTGATGTAGAGCTCTGTGTAGATCTGATTCAGAAGGGTTGGGTTTCCTGCTTTAGCAATCCCCTCAAACACACACTGGAACTTCTTCTGCAGCTCAGATTTCAGTTTACGCTGACAGACTGCAGAACGACTTCCTGAATGAACACAACAAAGAAGATCAGTGAGACAAAGAAAATATTTCAACATGTCATTTCCTCAAAGAATGAGTATATGAATATATTTTGGTGCGTCTCTTGAGACATTAGTAAACGTCCCATTTATCCATCATGTTAAATCTTTATAGAAATCCTCTTACTGCTCTGCAGACAGTCAGCCAGCTCCTCCTGCTTCATTCTCCTCAGGAAGTTCAGTGTGATCTTCACAAATGCCTCTCTGCTGCTCCTCTGCTCTTCATCCTCACCATCCAACCCCTCCTCATCCTCCCTCTGACTCTCTGAGCATTCTGGGTAATGTGAAACTCAGAACCTTCTGGATCTTCTTCAGCTCGTTCTTGACAAAAGTGAGGATGTTCTCCTCCAGCAGCTGGAACAGAATATTATATGAATGACACAATCAAACATCAGATCCATGTTGGACACACTGACAATCCACTGGTGTAAAAAGTGCAGCATGGAGATGATTGTGAAGAGAATAGATGTCAAAGTAGTTGTTGTACATGTACAGACCATAAATATGGAGTCCAGGTGTGTTTGATGCTGCTGGGCAGACTGACCACTGGGAACCTCTGAGCTCTCCTGGTCCACTCTGTGGAGGAATCATCAACAGTGAGCTCACATGATGTTTGCACCAGGAGACTGTAGAACTTATATCATTTACAAAAACACACACAGACCAGTTAGTTAAAGACGTGTTCTGTCATGATTGATCAGAATGAAAACCAGATGTAAACAACACTGTAAATGATGGACACCTGATTCTGTGTCTCATGACTGAGGATCACAACAGTTAGTTCATCTGTTTCATTCAACAGTTTCATTCACTTACAGCAGCTCAGAAGAAGGACGTCCATCTTTGAAGTCAATGAAACGACCCATAGACCGATCACTCTTGATGGACACACAGCTGGGTCCAGGGGACTTTTCTCTCTGCTGCTGGAAACTGATAGAAACACTGACATTTACTGAACATACAAGATTTCTATTCAGCATAAAACACAGCATAGATATTCCTTGAGCTGGCTGGTGGATGTGTGTGAGGCAGCGGTGTGTGTGCTTAAAGGCACTGATCACCACAATCTGATGTGATACTTGGAATTTTGGAATTTCATAGCAGTGCCAGGCTCACACTTGATGCTGTTGACCTGCCCCTACACTTGAAACTGTGACCTGTGTTTGTCTTTGGGCCACAGCACATCTGGGAGCACGGCCAGTTTCTGTCAGTGATAAAGCTTTGTCTTGGTCATTTGTGGGTGGAGCCTGCACTACATTCCTGATTATAATTGCAATTAGCAATCTGAGGCTTTAGCTTCAATCAGGGTGTTTCTGGAGGCATCTGTGAAACCAAAGACTACTTACCTACAAAGGCTGGGACATAAGGGCAACCCTTCAAAAGGGAACTCTGAAAACTAACTGACTAAGTGACTCTTCAACAAACTGCGCTCTGCCTCCAGACCTCTGCAGCTAGTCCTTAAACTTCTGTAGTTAGTGTACAGACCTCTGTAGCTAGGCCCCAACATCTGCCACTAGTCCACATACCTTCACTGGTTGTTCCCAGAACTCTGAAGCCTGGACGCAGCCTTTTGAAAGTATAGTCCAAAAACCTCTGCAGCAATTGACCTAAAACTCTGGAGCTAGTCCACAACCTCTTTAATTTGTTTCCAGACCACTTTAGTGAGTCCTCAAGCCTCTGCATCTGGACCATAAGCTTCTGAAACTACTTGCCATACTGCTGCAGGTAGTCCTTCAAAAATCTGGAACTACTGCCCAGAGGACTTCAGCTAGTGCCCAGTTGTCTGCCAGTCCCCAAAAATCTGCAGCGATCTGAAACTTTGGCCTCCCCTGGTTGACTCTGTGAAAGAATTAGCTCACATTGTGTTTGCACCAGGAGACTGCTTTAAGTTATGAATTAACCAGTTAGTTAAAGATGTTGTGCTCTGACATAATTGATTGCAATGAAAACCAGATGTAAACAACACTGTAAATCATGAACTACCAGTTCTGTTTCTGTGTAACTGATAGCCCATCTGTTTCAGTTGACAGTTGTAAGTACTTACAGTGGGTCATAAAAAGGACGTCCATCTTTGAAGTTAATGAAACGACTGAATGACTGATCACTCTTGATGGACACACAGCTGGGTCCAGGGGACTTTTCTCTCTGCTGCTGGAAACTGATAGAAACACTGACATTTACTGAACATACAAGATTTCTGTCTGTGATTTCACTGGTTTTATTGGATAATAAAAGTTATTTTATCTCAAGGCTTGTTTGTATTCAGTGTATGTGAATGTTTAACCAGTGTGTTGTCAGTCAGATGTGCTAAGACTTGACACTGTTGAGCTGCCACTCCAATTGAAACTGTGGCCTGTTTTGGGTTTTGGACGCAGCACATCTGAGGGCAGGGTCAGTTTCTGATAGTGCTAAATCTTTGTCTTGTTGATCTGCAGCTTGTCTTCAGACCTCTGCAGCTGGTCCTTCATACTAACAAGCCATCAAACCCTACCCTCCTCCTTTACCTCTGGACATTTAGCTGCCCTGTCCTGGATTTCCAACTACGACTGCCTGGCAGATCATAATTGGGTCTGAATTACAAAACGTAAGATGTCTTGATTGGGATCTATTTGAATGGACACTGTAAATAGTTTGCTCTGTGAAACTGTTGCAGTCCAGTGGGTGGTGGTGATGCAACAGTCTTAAACTCTACAGATTGAGAAAAAGAACAGGTGTGTTAACATGTCAGAGTTTTCTTTATTTTTTTCTTTGGGGGTGATGATGGCCTCCAGAAGAGAGCTCGTGTTGACGGAGCAGTGAGCATGACGACTGACATGAGAGAATTCTTTTAGCATTAGGCCACAGTTGTCGGGACAATGGAGGGAGGCTAAAGTTACATGATGGACTTTGTGTTTTGAGTGGAGATTGACTGAGTGGGATATGGACCGTGGAAGAGACTGTGCTGAGACTGTACTCGCTTCCTGAGTGACTTCTGGATGACGGAAAGCGAGGCTTGGGACATGAAGATGATGGAGATGATGGAGACAAGAGCAGTTACACTGGGAAGCTGTCAGGTTCATTTAACATTTAATGTCAGCTTACTGTGCAGCAGAGACTTTTCGTCCTTTAACATCGATGCCATGATCATGTGACTGGTCAGTCTGAAGGGACATACAGCTGGGGTCAGGTCCAGGTCCAGGTCCAGGTTCAGTTTCTAGTCCAAGTTTGGGTTCAGGTTCAGGTCGAGGGGAGTCTGGACTCTGATGGATCCTAGCACACAGAGAGGAAGAGCAGCAGGGAGGGAAATTGAGTTTTCAGTCTTCAGCCTCAGTATCAGCAGCTATCAACAGGAGAAGTAGAATCCTACAGGATGACAGCAGACTGACAGGAACACTGAGAGCAGCTGTAAACCTCACTGAGCACCAGGGGGAGCTCACAATCCAAACCTCCACCCTGTGGACCTGCACACTGAGCCCTCCCACACTTCACTCACTCTGTCATGTGTTTAAATTCTCACTGTTAACACTGTGACACTGCTGAGTCCACAGGGTTAACATGAGGACTACAGTCTATAGTTTGTTTGAAGGGTACACCCCTTAACACGAGGTGTGACAGACTAACCTGCATGTGTTTTGTTCATCTGCTTTAGATTAAGCGGCGTTCATAAGGTCGGAGGTTCAGAGGTCCCGACCATTAACTGGTTATATTGAGACATTGTGGCTCTTTGAGCACATTTACAGGTTTATTATGAGTCAGTGTTGAGGTGAGAGAGCAGAGAAACAGGAAACAGAGAGTTGATGAACATGTTGAAGGTGAAACAGGATCAAATGTGATGTCAAGTGTTGAGTGTGATACCTTTTCATGTTGGTGATAACCTGCAGCCTCCTGATGAAGACAGACAGACAGACAGACAGACAGACAGACAGACAGACAGGTTCATCATTAGACTTTAAAGTGTTTGTTGTCAGATAAACTTTGTGCTGTGGAGTCTGGATCAAAGACAGGAGGTGAACACATGAACCAACAGAGACACATTAGAGACTGGAATCAATCAAAGGTCCACTTACTCAGTTTCTTCTCATGGACTTCATCACTCTGCAGCTCTCTGCTGTCTGGACCAGGTCTGTGGACACAAAGAGTTTTCTGTTGATGTGAGTGGGACCATGTGCTCCATCAGGACTCAGACTGGAGGCAGACTGGCTCTTTTAAGCCCTCTGCAGACAGTAAATATGTGACACTGCTGCCGTCATGGATTTGTTCAAGTGATATTTGCTCATTGAGACAGAGGAGACGTTTACGCTGATGTTTCTTACAGCTTCATTCACACATGGCAGCACATTTTATGGACAGAGACTGGATGAGAGAGAGAACAACAGTGAGTGAAATGATGTGAAGGAAGAAGAAGGTTTTCTCAGCCTCTGTTAGAGTTCATAATGTGTCCTCTTCTACACCAGAGGGACACACTTCATGTTGCTTTGTCTTTGTCTGTCTTTGGGGATGACCTCACTTTTCACTTGTGTTTGAGCGACTCTGAAAAGCTCTTCAACATTTCAAATGTTCCAATGTGCTCGTCACATCATCCAAAATCAATCCCATCAGCTCCCAGAGACTTTCTACCTTCATCTGTAGAGGAAACACTGAGAGCATCAGTCCAATCATTGATCAGCACGTCATCACTCATTCATCCTTTACATCATTTCTCCTGGACTCAACCTCCTGATTATCACTGATGGACTCTGAGTCACGTGACGTCCACCACTAATGTCTCCTCTCAGTCAGGCTGTTGGTGGATCTGTCGCCCTCTGGTGGCACAAAGGGAAACTGCACCATGTCACTTTGAGCTGACACACTCAGTTCACCCACAATAATAACAGCCATCATTATTTCTGTGCTGATTGAATATGGCTGATGTGCTTGAACACCTTCTTTATGCAGACGCTCACTTACAACATAAAACCAGTTTCTCTCGAAATGTCATCGACCAGTAAAAACTTTCATGTCCTGATGGATCATCACCAGGATCACGTTTCTGTCTCAACATGAAGATTAAAGAGGGAAATTAATTCTTTTAAAACTGAACTCAACTTTAAAGTAAAGTCAGAAACACCAACATGATAAAAACTAGATCACATATTAAATTCTACTGTCGGTGGATTTGTGGCTCAGATCACCTCAATACTTCAGACAGTCATGTGACAGTGTTCATGGCAGAGTAGACATGTTGTTGCTCAGACTTAAGAACTATGTGACCTACTGAGGGCCTTTTCTCATTAGTTTATTACAGTTTTATAAACCCAACACAGAAAACTGATCAGTACATGTATCAATAGTGATTTGTTATTGGACAGAGAAGATGCTGTTTGTTTTTATTGGTCAGTGGTGAGGACGAATCAGAGCAGAGGAAGCTGCCATCAGCTGCTCTACTTCTATCAGTCCACTGGATGGTCTCATGGAGCTGATGGGGAGGATTTTACTGTTTCATGGAGATCAAAACTAAATGTCACTTTATGTGGCGGCCATCTTTGATGCTGATGTTTGAATAATTAATTTAATCCTTAACCACAACCCTCTTTTATTTAAAGAGATGAAAAAAAGTTAGTGAGAAACCAGATAACCTGCAGTTATCAGCTGGATGTGGTGTAGTTACTCACTGTGACCACTGGAGGTCATTACTTTAAATATTCTACTCCTCTCTCCTCCCTCCTCCCTCCTTTTCTCCTCCTCTCCTCAGACCTGAAAACTGGTTTTGCTTCATTCCACAGCTGACTGAAGAAAACAAACCTTTTGTTATTCTAAACAGAGCAGCTTGGTTTGAGTTGTTTTAAGACTCAAAGTATATGAAGATATTTTCAAAATGGCTTCTCTCCTGCTCAGCTCATCTTTAACACAAGCCCCTTTTACACTGCCAGATGTTCAGCGAATGTTGGGCTGTTTTGCCGCCAAGCTGCGAGCGTTTACACACACAGAGCTGGACTGGCGAGTTGATCCGAGGTGTCCAATTGTCCGCCTCGTAGGTTAGACATATTGGAGGAACCTTTTTGGTTTAAAAAGACCGAGGCGGCCTTCTGCAATGGGAGGAGCTGTTGATGACTTGTGGGAGGAGCTGTTGATGACTTGTGGGAGGGGCTGTTGATGACTTGTGGGAGGAGCTGTTGATGACTTGTGGGAAGGGCTGTTGATGACTTGTGGGAGGAGCTGTTGATGACTTGTGGGAGGAGCTGTTGATGACTTGTGGGAGGGGCTGTTGATGACTTGTGGGAGGAGCTGTTGATGACGCCGCACGTGCGAGCCACTGGCGGTGGATAAACAGGAAACAGCTGATAGCAGGAATTAGCGAGCAGCTAGTAGCAAGAGGGAAACACAAACCTGACAGACACTGTAAAGATGAGCAACTGGGGAGACAAGGAATTGCGCGCCCTCCTTGTCCTCGCAAACGAAGAGGCCATTAACCGTCAGATGACGGGGACGGTGAAGGACGGGCCGACTTACGAGAGAATCACCGAAGGACTGACCAGCCGCAGCTTCCCTCCCACGTCACTGTTTACGTCACACGCTGAGCTACACGTTTTGTTACTTGCTCACGCCCCCCATTGCCCCAAAAAAGGAGCATTCTGTATAAACAAAAGTAGGCAGGCGGCATTTTGCTGCACTCCCTGATTTTGTTTTTATACTGCCAATGCTGAAAAAACACTGACTGGACTTTCCTAAAAATTTGTGCAATGAGAAAGGAGAGCGAGTGTAACACGCCAAGAGAGGAGTAGAAGAGAAGAGGAGTAAAACACGCTGCTGACTGGCAACAAACAAGGGAGATAATACAGAGGCTCATGCTACGTTAGGCTACAGTAGGCTAACTGTTAGCAACTGGATGCTGTGTTGTCATATATAACGTTACAGCCTGTGTTACACTAGAGGCAAACTAAAAAGAACTGTCCAGCAGAAACTCTGTGACCATCTTGTCCCTTTTTAGCTCAGGATGAAGCTGCATCAGTCTTCGCCGTTGCTTGAAAGCAGAGCCGATGTTGACCCGAGTTTTGGCTTTAGCTCCGGCTAAAGAAGAGCTGCAAGCATCCATCTGATCTGTTGTACATGAACGCATCTGCACATTGTTTGCAGTGTTATATACTGAATATTATAGTGAACTGAGATTTGTCACAAATTGTAGAGCACTCACTCATCACTGTGCACTTCTGGGTTCGACTCCAGCCTGTGGCCCTTTGCTGCATATCACTCTCTCTCTCTCTCTCTCTCTCTCTCTCTCTCTCTCTCTCTCTCTCTCTCTCTCTCATGCTTGACTGTCCTATCGATTAAAGGTCAAAATGCCCCAAAAAATATCTTTAACAAAAACATCAGCACAGTAAACTCCATTAAGATGATCATTTTACCTCAAATATTAAACCTAATTCAAAATTTCCTTCTTTTTTTTGACAAAGGCATTCTTTGAGAGATAACACTCCATCACAATCTCCCTCTTGTGGAATTACAAAACCAACAGGATAAGTAGGAAACTACTACACTAATACAATTCTAAAGGAGGACTAACTCTTTCAAATTTCATGCTATACTATTGGACCTCTGTTACTAAGCCCTTTACATTTTTGCTAGATACATCAATCTCTCAGCCTAACTGGTTAAAAACTGAGCAAGAATATTGTTTTCCCCACTCCCCATAATCTTATCATACATAATTTAATACATATATGGAAGCAGATCAAATCCCACTTTAGTCTTAAACCAACTTATCTTGTTCTTCCCATTGCTGTAAAGCCCTGTTAGACAAATTGTGATTTGTGATATTGGGCTTTATAAATAAAATTGAAAATAAAATTGAAATGCAAAAAAACACACTTTCATCCCATTCATTCTAGATAAAACCTTCTGCACATGGAGCGACTTAGGAATCCATAGTATCAAGGATCTATGTTTAGATGGTACATTTGCCATTTTTGCACGAAAGAAATTCAATCTTCCAAACACCATATTTGCAGACATTTACAAATCAGAGGCTACATATGAAAACATTTAAAATGATTAGAAGCTGAGAGGCAATCAACAATAGACAATTGTTTTGTGGCCCAAGGTCGCATCTTTTTGGACTGATGTCTTCAACAAAATCTCAGAAATTATATATAATATTTCACCAGAATAACAGCCTATATTAATCATTTTGGGTGTATCTGAAGCATTAAGGCAGCTCTCCGCTGCCCAACAAAAGTTCCTCTCTGACTGTATCATTACAGCAAAAAAACCTAGTACTCATATCATGGAAAGGATCAATGGTGCCTACCTACAATATGTGGCTACATGATCTAACCAGCACACTACATTTAGAAAATCTAAGATACATCTTAAAAGGCAAACTCCAGCAATATATCACAATCTGGCAGCATCTCATATTACGTCTTGCACAAAGTGCAGTTCCTGAGTTGTAACACATCCTTTAACAGTATCCCATTTTGAGTTTGAGTTAAAGGGGAGCTAATGTTTTTTCAACCTGGGCCCTTTTTTCTGATCTGCTTTTGTCTAAATGAGTGACAGGATGTTCAATATGTGACATTTCTCCAGTATGAAGCTAGAGCTGACCTGCCTGCAGCCCGTGAGCGCGCTATATTAAATAATAGGGCACTCAGACAGCGTCAAACACATCTGTGAACATATTATTTGGGAGCTCTATCAAGTAAACTGAAATGAGCACTGACACTACAATATGATATATGTAATTCCATCTTTGGCTCATAAACACACTTGGAAAACCCTGATGAAGAAATGAGCATTAAAGGACTGAGAGCAGACAGAGTTCATCCTCAGTCTCTCAGGTGTGTTTCACCAGGTGAGCCCTCTGATCCCTGCTGGGTCCTAGTGCTCGTCCATCTCCTACCTTCAGATCAGACTGAACTCATCCTCTCATTCAGAGCAACACTTCATCTGAACTTCAAACTTAACAGTTTCTCTCTGCCCACTCACACAGGCGGCCATCTTGTTTCACAGCTTTAAATAATCACAGGTTCACCATCAATTCAACTGTTTCTCTAACCACAACATTCAATGACATCATGGAAACCAATCATTCCTCCACTTACTGAACTTTCAGGCATGAACTTCATTAGTGACCAGCTCTCCTCTGTCCTCAGCAGGTCTGAGTGTCACTTCAACTTCAACTCCGATCAGTCCGTGTGAATCCTTCATCAGAGTGTGAGTTCTGACTTCACTGTGAAAGTATGCAGTCTAACCAGTTGGACTGAGTCTCAACGTGAGCTGCGTTCACAGGATTAAATGTTAGTGTGAACATAAACCTCCTCACAGCAACAACAAGAGTCTTTCAGGATCAAAGTCAGTATCTGTGCAAAAGTCATGATGACTTGTAAAGAGCTGCTTTGACAGCAGATAGTTTAGAGGATCCCTGCACGGCGCTCTTTGTCACTTTGTCTTCTTGTATATGTAGATGAATGGGGAACAGGTGATGATGCAGAAACCTTTGCAGACACTGTTGTGTAGAGTTTAGCTTGCTGAACACAACTTGAATAAAAGCAGTAGGCTTGTTTGAGATGAATTGCGCCTCGCCTGGAAAGTGAACAAGATCAGGCGGCTGCAGCAAGAGGCGGTGACAAAAAGTTGCAATGAGGTCAAACAGTTTCCAGCAGGCTTCAGTCCGTACAGGAAGTCACAGAAACACAAATCCTGTCACCAACCTCAACCTTCATTTTACATGAATTCTCATGTTAAGAACATCAGCCTAACATTCAAACACAGAGGAAAGAAACACAAGACAACAGCTTTCATCAAACATCAGTCAGATACAGTCAGGGCTTCACATCTGTACAGATGATTTTTAAGATTCCTCACATCCCACTGACCACCAGTCTCTGTGATGCTAAATATGTCAATCATTAAAACAATCCAGTGTTAATATACAACAGACTGTGTTTAGTTTAGGATGAATGTATTTAGTCTCTGACGACTAAACATCATCAGTCACACAGCATGTTTTCTGTTCCCAGAATAAACCTGCAAATCTGTCATACTTCTCCTGTTATTATACACATATGATTATTGTCACACATGTACACTATAGAAAATACAAAATACCCGTCAAATAAATGTATCAAAATAAAATACGTGTATTTTGTATTTTCAAATACAGAAAATACTTTTTTCTTTTTCTTTTTAGCAGCGACCTGCAGCTCTATAGGTCACTCTGTCGGTTGGTCCACAAATCTTTTTGTGAATAACTCAAAAAGTCCTGAACCAAAAATGCTCAAAATTTACATGCTACAATTAGAGACCATGAGTAACTGCACTGTAACTGATTCAGATTTAGATTCAGACAACTTTATTGATCCCACGTGAGGCATTTCATTTGTAGCAGACTCATCCCAAGCATCAACCACAACAACATACAATTTCCTATGTGATGCACAGTCCAGTAAAACAGACCACGAGGTCAGTGAAGGGCACATTGAATGGCCCAAGTTTAAAAAACATATAGATAAAAACAAACAAAAAAGTAAAAACTATTGTTACATCCAATATTATAAGAATGTGTAGCCTATTATTTTTGTTTTTTGATTCGTGGAGAAAGTATTTTGAGTATTTTAAATACAAAATGACTCCACTCAAAAGTATTCTGTTACAAATTACATTTGCTTTTTATCAAATACAAATGACAAAATACTGAAATGTAAGTGAAATACGTATTTTAAATAGAAGGAACAGAAATACTGCCCATCCCTGCTTGTCGGGCCCTTCATACAGCAATTTAAATGTGTTTTCAAAAACTTGGTGACACTTGAAAATGAAATGATAAATAATAAAATCCTGTTTTTCAAAAAGATGTGAGTGTGTCGTCATCACGTGACGCTGGCTGGCAGGGTGCATGCTGGGCAGCGCGAGCGCACGCGCCGCGGCGGCTGGTTGAACTTGAGAGTGTGGTCAGTAGCAGACAGCTCACACTAAGGTCAGAGAGAGAAGATGGATTTTAAAAAGCCTTTAAGCGGAGGAGCAGAAAGGAAGAAAGACAAGCGAGAGAAGCAGCGGTGATTAAAGATGTCCCGCCTTTTACAAAACACTTACAGACGACGAGCAAACGGAGTTGGCTAACGTGCTAGCTAGTTAGCTAGAGCTAGCTAACGCCTCTAGCCCTAACGTTAGCAGCAGCAGCAGGAGCCGGAGGATAGGCTAACTGTTTGTAGCAGCGGAGCACTGGAGCCGAGCCCCTAACGTTAACGGTTAGCCCGGCCAACACCAGCAACAGGTCCTCGGAGCTGGAGGAGCAGCTGATCCACTGGATCATTTCTAAATATACTGTGCTGTGCTTGCAACATGTTTTCAGCACATAACAAGGCATTTGTATCAGGAAACACGGAGACGGGACCCGAACACAGAAAGTGCATCGTCCAGAAAAGGAGGGAACTGTGGACGCTCGGCTCTCCGTCGTTTTCTCACCCTGCCTGTATCAAAGTGCGAAGGAGAAAGAAGATTGAAGTGAAGGAAGTGAGGAGCAGCATGAAACAAGAGCGACTGTCAGCACTCTGCCTGATGGCCATTGAACGTGAGCTGGTGAAGGAGCTGGGTTTTCTGCTGGCAGACTGTGTGTTCAAGTTAAAGTCCAGGAAGAAGAACTGCTAAAGGTAAGAACATTGATAATGCTGTCAGTGCACTGAGCATGTTGTGTGAGGATGGGTTTATCTGATTCACTGTTTGTCTGTGTCAGCCTTGACACACATGCACACACCTTCATTTTGACACAGTATCTCTGCCCTGCACACACCACACACACACACACACACACACACACACACACACACACACACACCAGTTGCAGCTCATTTGTTGCTGTTGCATTTCTGCATGGTGCCTATAAACCCTTATTTTGAAACCCTCCATTCAGCTGTGTTGTGTGACTGTTATGATGCATTGATGTAACATTTCAGTGGTGATTATTATCTGTGAGTGAGTGAGTGTCTGTTGGTGAACTATTGATCTGCTGCTTGTGTCAGCCTTGAGTTAAGGGTGTGTGTGTGTGTGTGTGTGTGTGTGTGTGTGTGTGAGAGAGACAGAATAAGGTGTTGTTCGTATCATCAGTGCTGAAATCAACATTAGTTGCTGGTAACTGGTTAGTATGATTTGTGTGTTAATTGGCGTGGTGGTGCCGTGGTGTGGCATAGCATGGTGTGTGAGGTGCTGACATTGTGTGTGTACAAGGGCCCTTTGAGACCTGGTGTCCAGGGGCCCCTGGGGTGCTAATCCAGCTCTGGGTTGAAACGTAATATTTTAACAACATAAATACAGCAGTGTGTGCAGACAGACAGACAGACAGACTCATCATGGATGTAAGCTTGTTTTTCTTTTTTTAAAGAGCCAGGTTCAGGTAAGAGAGTCAGATCAAATGGTGTGATTTCATTTCCCTCTGCTGCTGTATCAAAGTGAGTTGTCTTCCTCCTAGGGCTGGATGATATGGCCTAAACAAAATCTCAGATTTTTTTCACAACAAATCTGATTCACGATTTAAATCGATTTTTTTCCCCAAACTTAAAATCAATTTTCAGAAAAATACCTGCAGCCTGGTAGCTCGTACCTGGGATCCAAAACCTTCGGCATATGAATAAACTCCGGCTTTTCCACGGTATATATGGGCACCATATCTCTTGCAATATACATCACAACTGCATCCATGATCACTTTCCACCGGGCCCCTTTCTCATCATACGGCAGTGTTTCCTCTACCATTATATTGTCATGAATTCCAGCACTTGAATAGGGATATTTTCGTAGGGAGCAACACCTCTCCCACTCGGCAGCATGACTCTGTTTGAGGTGCTCTCTGTTTGGTAGCACTGCTACGTTGGGTAGCAACAGCCTTCAAACACACTTTGCAGCAGGGTGCTGATTGTTCTGTGTCTGACGCCACAAAACCAAACCAATTACAAATAACTGCAGAACTCGTGCCCTTTCTTGGGAACAAGTTCTTCCCTGCTCGCTGCCATGTTGTTTGTGTATCAAGTGTGCGGGGAGGGTGAGCCCACTCTGAACTACGGGAGCCCAGCGGGGAGTGTCTGTGGCGGATGTTAAAGAATAAATGGATTTTCTATTACTACTACAAATTTGAATTAATCGATAAAATGATTTATCGCACAGCCCTACTTCCTCCAGAAATTAGGGTTAGGGTATATTTCTTTGATGATTCCAATCCATTCCTCTTTTGCTGTGGCTCAGCATTTAAATTACTCAGATCTGATGGTTTAGTCACAGAGTTTCTCCTACCCACAAAGTGTTGTGCTTGTCTTTCACAGATGTGGGAATGATGGTCCGAAATTGCGTCAAAATGTACAAAACAGTGAAATTTCTCTTGCCTGGCTGGCCAGCACTCTGAGTGCTCAGCACCCCTAAACCTCTGATCCTAGAATCGCCCCTGGCACAGAACATGTAAAGCTGTGAGAGTGTTTAAATACTTTTGGATGGAAATGGGATGTGTCTAAGGCCTGGTCTTTGTTCCTGACCTTAGTTATAAAACTACATTAGTAGAGAATGTAAAAAAAGTCATAGTATAACATGTTGAAAAAACCTTAAGAAGTCATAGTACAGTTATGTTATAAATGTAACACTCTGAATGAGTGTTCTGTGGGGCAGTGGCACAAGAGGCCTGAGTGGAAAATATACTTTACAATTATTAAAGCCATTGTTTTAATAACCATTTTTAAAAAGGTGTTTAAAGCCTGTTAAAAAATATTAATTAGTTCAAATTATTTAATTACAAATTAATTTTTCTGTGGACAATGAATGAATGAATGAATGAATGACTTTATTTCGAACCAAAGTTTAAAACAATGTTGTGACAATAAAAAAAACAAAAGAAACAGAAATGTTCCAAAAGTAGTAGGTAGAAGTAAAACTTATATGTTGCTTCCCCAATTTCTTACATGTATATATAGTTACATACAACAATTTAGATATTTTTACAACCCAGTTTTCTAATTATATTACATTCCTAAATTATTTACAACTTGTGTTATGAAGATATTTACACTGCTCAGAAACTGAAGGGAACACTCAATGGTCACAGTGTAACAGGAAGTCAGTTAAACTTCAGGGATATCAATGTGTCCATTCAGGAAGCACAAGTGATTGTGAATCAGTTTCAGCTGCTTTGGTGCAAATCAAAGTGACAACAGGTGCAATGGAGAGGCAAAAGCAAGACAAGCCCCAAAAAGGGAATGTTTTACATGTGGTGTCCACAGACAGTTGCTCTCTCCTGATCCTTCCTGACTGATTCTGCTCTAGTTTGGTCTTCTGCTAGTGTCCTTGGCACTACTGGTAGCATGAGGCCGTACCTGCAGCCCAATCAGGTTGAGACCAGATACCAGGAGACCGGCCGTTACACCAGGAGAGCTGGACAGGGCCGTAGAAGGGCATCAACCCAGCAGCAGGACCACTATCTGCTCCTCCTGGTGCAGAGGGCCCTGGGTTCCTCCTGGTGCAGAGGGCCCTGGGTTCCTCCTGGTGCAGTGGGCCCTGGGTTCCTCCTGGTGCAGAGGGCCCTGGGTTCCTCCTGGTGCAGAGGGCCCTGGGTCATACAGGCAGTCGGGGGCCGTACACACTACTGAGTCACATGATGAGTTGATGATGATGTTTTACTTTGATTTTTTTTGTGTGATTTTGAATCCAGCCCTCAGTGGGTTGATGATTTTGGTTCCCACTGACTGTTGTTACATCATTTTGTTCTCATCAAGTCCTGGACAGACTGAACTATCTGTTCAGCAGTGAGAAAGTTTCTCTAACAGGAGGAGACTCTCCCTCCTACAGAGAACACAGAGACACTGAGGAACCAGGTGACCAGAGCCCAAACCCAGGATAAAGAGGTTCAGTGAATGTGGTGTTGAAGGTGTGGAGGTGGATCAGTGTGTCAGAGGAGACTGTGAAGAAGGACAGAGTGCCAGCAGGACAGTCCACATACACTGCTGCTCTACCAGAGACAGAGGAGGAGGAGGAGGAGGAGAAGAAGGTGTCTCTTTTATTGTGCCTGACATAGTAACGACCATCAGAACAGATCAGACTCCAGGACTGATCATTCCATCCAAACCCACAGTCCTCTCTGTCTCCTCTCCTCCTGATTCCTCTGTAACTCACTGATATATGAACCCATCCTCTCCACTCGACCTCCCAGTAACAGCGACCAGTCAGACCAGTTCTACACAGCAGCTGAGTCCAGCATTCAAATCTGTCTGGATGATCAGGATATGACTGATCCTCCTCCACACGTGTCACCTTCCTGTTGTTGTCAGACAGTTTGAGGCGTCTGTTCACTGTGTTTGTGTCGATTGTGAGTTCACAGGAATCTGATGGAGAGAAGAAGACACAATACAGCTGCAGTTATTCATCTATCATCACTCTGATGATGACATCAGAGATTTGAATGAGTGATGTCACAGTTTGAAGATGAAATGAAAAACACACTTACACTTCCTCAGACCTGGTGTCAACCATCGGACTCCAGCAGGCTCCACCCTGAAAGGAGGAGGGGGGTCAGAGCAGCACTTCCTCTTTCACCATGGAAACATGGACATTACATCACTCTCATACACACAGCTTTGTTATTGTCTCCACATGGACTGACATGTTCATCACTGATTATTAATCAGCTGATATTGTTTTAGTTCAGTGTACCTGAGCAGGTGGTGTTTCAACAGTTTACTGTGGCTTCATCACCACCACACAACACTTGACCATTACAGTCAGCTGATCCATTGTCAATATACAAGTATTGATTATTGGAGCTTTGAAACCACCTGTTTTACTCCTGATGAGTGACCTGCTTTGTTTGTGTCATAAACAAACCGAATCCAGGTGAAGCTAAACTCCTTTTAAATCAGGAAACATTCCCATTATGATGACACCCACTGGTGGCAGATGATGAAGACCAAAACATCCCCCACTATTGTTTCATATGAGCCCACAAACCTGCAGCATGACCACATTGACACACGTCAACCCACCATGAACCTCCAACGTGTCAGGATACACCACTGTCCTATTATCCAATGTTGAAAGAAGACAAGGCTCCAGAAACATTTCATCAGCTTCCCTCCCTGTTTTGGCCCATCCTGGCTACTGTTCCCTGACTACTTGTGTCTGTATTGATGGTCTGATGTGGGACACAAACAGTTTGATGAGTCAGTGTTTATCAGCTGTGGTTGTTTGAGGTCAGCTTGGTGTGTCAGGGTCATATGAGCCAGGCTGACAGTGTGACAGAGACAAAGTTTCCAGCTCTACCTCCTCTATCAGACTGAGTGTGTGTGGCTGCAGCAGGCCTCTTCATACCTGAGAGTGTCCAGTCTCCAGTGTGGATCCTTCAGTCCAGCCGACAGCAGCTTCACCCCTGAGTCTCCTGGATGATTGTAGCTCAGGTCCAGCTCTCTCAGATGGGAGGGGTTGGAGCTCAGAGCTGAGGCCAGAGAAGCACAGCCTTCCTCTGTGATCAGACAGCCTGACAGACTGCAAACACACAAAACAACACACACGTCACATAATGTGAGGGTGGGTACCACAGTACTGCCATACTGTCGCCTACTGTGGGGTTACATCAACATTATTACTGACTTTTTTCTAGTCCCAACCAAACACCCACTAATGTCCACCAACTATCTGACAACATCACTGATTCCTCTCTGATATTTCAAGTTCCAACAACAGAGAAAAAAACAAGATAAAACATGTTGATGGAAAGAGACTGAAACACAAAACACAAAACTGGTTTGAAATCATATCAGCAGAGACAATCCTGTGATGGTTATGAGTTTATCAACTAATGTAAATCAGGATTTAAGTGGCCATCAGTTGAACATGTTGATGAATCCTGACCTGAGAGTTTCCAGTGTACAGTGTGAACTCTTCAGTCCATCAGACAGAAGCTTCACTGCTGAATCCTTCAGGTGGTTGTTACTCAGGTCCAGGTGTCTCAGACTGGAGGACTGGGAGCTGAGAACTGAGGACAGAGCTTCACAGCTTCTCTCTGAGAGGTTACAGTCACTCAGCCTGACGAGACAACAATCAACAAGAAGGAAAATATCTGATGTTCAAATGTAATCCTCTTTGATTAATGAGTCTGGACTAAAGTCAAATCTAAAGGAACAAAGATCTCAGTTAGTACTTCAGCTAACAGGAAACTAACAGACCTGCATTATAACACTGAGTCAAGAAGAACACTTTAAATTTGTTCAGTAAAACTGAAATATCAACTTCATCCAGATGGTAACAAGTGAGGACCCACTAAATTTGGTGATCTACAGTATAATCTGTGGAATCATCTTCCTGTTACGGTCCGGGAGGCAGACACTGTCTCCACATTTAAGGCTAGACTTAAGACTTTCCTCTTTGATAAAGCTTATAGTTAAGGCTGGCTCAGGCTTGCCCTGCACCAGCCCCTAGTTAGGCTGACTTAGGCCTAGTCTGCCGGAGGACCACCTATAATGCACCGGGCACCTTCTCTCTCTCTCTCTCTCTCTCTCTCTCTCTCTCTCTCTCTCGTATCCTATTACTGCATCTTGCTAACTCGGCCATTCTGGATGTCACTAACTCGGCTTCTTCTCCGGAGCCTTTGTGCTCCACTGTCTCTCAGGTTAACTCGTATTGCAGCGGTGCCTCGATAGTGTGACGTGTGTGGTTGTGCTGCTGCCGTGGTCCTGCCAGATGCCTCCTGCTGCTGCTGCTGCCATCATTAGTCATACTTCTACTGTTATTATACACATATGATTATTATCATACATGTATACTGCCAGATACTAATTTATACTTTCAACATATTGTACCACAGTAGCCAGAACTATAACGATAATATTATTACTTTCATGAATGTTGTTGTAAGCTACTGTCATTATCGAGGATGTCATACAGATTATTGTATTGTGTCATACAGATTACTGTTAATTTATCATGTTGATCTGTTCTGTACAACATCTATTGCACGTCTGTCCGTCCTGGAAGAGGGATCCCTCCTCAGTTGCTCTTCCTGAGGTTTCTACCATTTTTTTTTCCCCGGTAAAGGGGTTTTTTTGGGGAGTTTTTCCTTATCCGCTGTGAGGGTCCAAAGGACAGAGGGATGTCGTATGCTGTAAAGCCCTGTGAGGCAAATTGTATTTGTGATATTGGGCTTTATAAATAAAATTGATTGATTGATTGATTGATAATCTCTTCTGAGCACAGATTAAAATCCTCACAGTTAATTATGATTAACTCATAAATAAGGAGTCAATCCAAATAACATGATATAGTTTAGAGAAATATGTGAAATCATTTCAGATGGTCTGCAGCTTGATCTGACCTGAGAGTTTCCAGTGTACAGTGTGAACTCTTCAGTCCATCAGACAGAAGCTTCACTCCTGAATCCTTCAGGTGGTTGTTACTCAGGTCCAGGTGTCTCAGACTGGAGGACTGGGAGCTGAGAACTGAGGACAGAGCTTCACAGCTTCTCTCTGAGAGGTTACAGTCACTCAGCCTACAGAGACAACAATCAACAAGAAGACAAATATCTGTGTTCAAATGTAATCCTCTTTGATTAATGAGTCTGGACTAAAGTCAAATCTAAAGGAACAAAGATCTCAAATAGTACTTTAGCAGGCTAATACCAATGCGTTAAAGAAATCTGTTTTGTACAGAGTCATTTTGGGATGGAATTCGTTGCCACTTTATATTGTGTTGGTAGATTCCAAAGAGAGGTATAAATTCTTAAACAGTTCCTTCTAATGTTGCAGCTGCAGTAGTTAAGTTGAGTAGGTGCACATGAGGTTATGGACTCACCTTGACTTACTGTAAGTGTATGCCATACTAATTATATATTATATGTCACAAGTGTTGTTGTTATACTGACTGATATATGATATGATGTAGTACCTGTTCTCTTCTCTGCCTTGTGGTATTGTTATTCTGGTATCTGTTTGTATGTTTAGCTATATTGTTTTTCCCTTGCATATAATTATGGATTCTCAATTTGTAATGTATAGGTGTTGGTGATTGTGTCTTGTGTTCTATGTCTGTCTGTGTCTATGATTGTATGTATGTGTTGTGATTGTATTAGTTGTTTGTTTTGTTTTTTTTCTCTTGATGGACTTGGATGAAAGGACAATTTGACTTAATGTTTGGACTCCAGGATGAATAGCTATGCTAATGTGCTGGTGTTAATGGAGATCCAATAAATGTAATGAAATGAGCTGACAGGAAACTAACAGACCCGCATTATAACACTGAGTCAAGAAGAACACTTTAAATTTGTTCAGTAAAACTGAAATATCAACTTCATCCAGATGGTAACAAGTGAGGACCCACTAAATTTGGTGATCTACAGTATAATCTCTTCTGAGCACAGATTAAAATCCTCACAGTTAATTATGATTAACTCATAAATAAGGAGTCAATCCAAATAACATGATATAGTTTAGAGACATATGTGAAATCATTTCAGATGGTCTGCAGCTTGATCTGACCTGAGAGTTTCCAGTGTACAGTGTGAACTCTTCAGTCCATCAGACAGAAGCTTCACTGCTGAATCCTTCAGGTGGTTGTTACTCAGGTCCAGGTGTCTCAGACTGGAGGACTGGGAGCTGAGAACTGAGGACAGAGCTTCACAGCTTCTCTCTGAGAGGTTACAGCCACTCAGCCTGAAGAGACAATGTAATAAAATAAAAAAAATAGACAGTAAGTTGAAAAGACAACAGAGCATTTAAGTCATGATACATGAATCCAACTGTCTCTGTACTTACAGAGCTTTGTTGGAGGCTTTGACCACTGGCAGCAGCCTCAGAAGAGCCTCCTCTGAAGCAGAGTATTTCTTCAGGTCAAACACGTCCAGATCTTCTTCTGATGACAGTAAGATGAAGACCAGAGCTGACCACTGAGCAGGAGACAGTTTATCTGTGGAGAGACGTCCTGAACTCAGGGACTGTTGGATCTCCTCCACTAGAGAACGATCATTCAGTTCATTCAGACAGTGGAACAGATTGATGCTTCTCTCTGCAGACAGATCCTGGTTGATCTTCTTCTTGATGTACTGGACTGTTTCCTGATTGGTCTGTGAGCTACTTCCTGTCTGTCTCAGCAGACCTCTTAGGATCGTCTGATTGGTCTGCAGTGAGAGACCCAGGAGGAAGCGGAGGAACAAGTCCAGGTGTCCATTTGGACTCTGTAAGGCCTTGTCCACAGCACTCTGGTGGAGATACTTCAGATTCTGTTTGTCTCTGAAGACTTTAGACCACCGGGATGTTGTTTGTTGTTCTTCCATCAGATTGACTCCAGACTTGATGAAGGTCAGATGGACATGAAGAGCAGCCAGAAACTCCTGAACACTCAGATGGACAAAGCAGAACACCTTGTCCTGGTACAGTCCTCTCTCCTCTTTAAAGATCTGTGTGAACACTCCTGAGTACACTGAGGCTGCTGTGATATCGATGCCACACTCTGTCAGGTCTGATTCATAGAAGATCAGGTTGCCTTTCTGCAGCTGATCAAAAGCCAGTTTTCCCAGAGACTCAATCATCTTCCTGCTCTCTGGACTCCAGTGATGATCTGTCTCAGCTCCTCCATCATACTTGATGTTCTTCACTTTGGTCTGAACCACCAGGAAGTGGATGTACATGTCAGTCAGGGTCTTGGGCAGCTCTCCTTCCTCTCTGCTCTTCATCACATCCTCCAGAACTGTAGCAGTGATCCAGCAGAAGACTGGGATGTGGCACATGATGTGGAGGCTTGGTGATGACTTGATGTGGGAGATGATTCTGCTGGCCTGCTCCTCATCTCTGATCTCTTCCTGAAGTACTCCTCCTTCTGTGGGTCAGTGAACCCTCTGACCTCTGTCACCATGTCAACACAGTCAGGAGGGATGGCTGATTGGCTGCTGCAGGTCGTGTGGTTATCAGAGGCGAGCAGAGGGAAGCAGTTTCCCCCTGATGAGGTTTGTCAGCAGCACATCCACTGAGTGGACTCTGTAACATCAGTCAGGATCTCATTGTTGTGGAAGTCCAGAGGAAGTCGACACTCATCCAGACCGTCAAAGATGAACACAACCTGGAACTCTTCAAAGCTGCAGATTCCTGCTTCTTTGGTTTCAGTAAAGAAGTGATGAACAAGTTCCACCAAGCTGTACTTTTTCTCTTTCAGCACATTCAGCTCTCTGAAAGTGAATGGAAATGTCAACTGTATGTCCTGGTTGGCTTTGTCTTCAGCCCAGTCCAGAGTGAACTTCTGTGTTAAGACTGTTTTCCCAATGCCAGCCACTCCCTTTGTCATCACTGTTCTGATTGGTTCATCTCTTCCAGGTGAGGCTTTAAAGACATCTTCTTGTCTGATGGTTGTTTCTGGTCTGTGTGGTTTCCTGGATGCTGTTTCAATCTGTCTGACCTCATGTTCATCATTGACCTCTGCAGTCCCTCCCTCTGTGATGTAGAGCTCTGTGTAGATCTGATTCAGAAGGGTTGGGTTTCCTGCTTTAGCGATCCCCTCAAACACACACTGGAACTTCTTCTGCAGCTCAGATTTCAGTTTACGCTGACAGACTGCAGATAGATGTCCTGAATGAACACAACAAAGAAGATCAGCAAGACAAAGAAAATATTTCAACATGTCATTTCCTCAAAGAATGAGTATATGAATATATTTTGGTGCGTCTCTTGAGACATTAGTAAACGTCCCGTTTATCCATCATGTTAAATCTTTATAGAAATCCTCTTACTGCTCTGCAGACAGTCAGCCAGCTCCTCCTGCTTCATTCTCCTCAGGAAGTTCAGTGTGATCTTCACAAATGCCTCTCTGCTGCTCCTCCTCTGCTCTTCATCCTCACCATCCAACCCCTCCTCATCCTCCCTCTGACTCTCTAAGCATTCTGGGTAATGTGAACTCAGAACCTTCTGGACCTTCTTCAGCTCGTTCTTGACAAAAGTGAGGATGTTCTCCTCCAGCAGCTGGAGCAGAATATTATATGAATGACACAATCAAACATCAGATCCATGTTGGACACACTGACAATCCACTGGTGTAAAAAGTGCAGCATGGAGATGATTGTGAAGAGAATAGATGTCAAAGTAGTTGTTGTACATGTACAGACCATAAATATGGAGTCCAGGTGTGTTTGATGCTGCTGGGCAGACTGACCACTGGGAACCTCTGAGCTCTCCTGGTCCACTCTGTGGAGGAATTAGGAAGAATTAGTGCAGCGTCTGTTTGTAACGAGCCAACTGTTTGGCCCCTGGTGTCGCTGCTTGCAGCTTTCTTTAGAAGACGAGATGCAAACAAATGATGAGCAACCAATTCTGTATCTGTCTCACTGCAAATCCATCTGTTGAACCTACATTAAGTACTTACAGTGGGTCAGAAGAAGGACGTCCATCTTTGAAGTTAATCACACGACTCTTAGACCGATCACTCTTGATGGACACAAAGCTGGGTACAGGGGACTTTTCTCTCTGCTGCTGGAAACTGATAGAAACACTGACATTTACTGAACATACAAGATTTCTATTCAGCATAAAACACAGCATAGATATTCCTTGAGCTGGCTGGTGGATGTGTGTGAGGCAGCGGCGTGTGTGCTTAAAGGCACTGATCACCACAATCTGATGTGATACTTGGAATTTTGGAATTTTATAGCAGTGCCAGGCTCACACTTGATGCTGTTGACCTGCCCCTACACTTGAAACATCAGGGGAAACGTCTCCTGGTTGACTCTGTGAAAGAATTAGCTCACATTGTGTTTGCACCAGGAGACTGCTTTAAGTTATGAATTAACCAGTTAGTTAAAGATGTTGTGCTCTGACGTAATTGATTGTAATGAAAACCAGATGTAAACAACACTGTAAATCATGAACTACCAGTTCTGTTTCTGTGTAACTGATAGCCCATCTGTTTCAGTTGACAGTTTTAAGTACTTACAGCAGGTCAGAAGAAGGACGTCCATCTTTTAGGTCGATCAGACGACCAAATGACTGGTCACTCTTGATGGACACACAGCTGGGTACAGGGGACTTTTCTCTCTGCTGCTGGAAACTGATAGAAACACTGACATTTACTGAACATACAAGATTTCTGTCTCTGATTTCACTGGTTTTATTGGATAATAAAAGTTATTTTATCTCAAGGCTTGTTTGTATTCAGTGTATGTGAATGTGTAACCAGTGTGTTGTCAGTCAGATGTGCTAAGACTTGACACTGTTGAGCTGCCACTCCAATTGAAACTGTGGCCCAGTGCAGGGTCAGTTTCTGATAGATAGTAGTAGGTAGAGCCCTGCCAACTCATCCTCACTGTGACCTCGTCACATGTCCACGTCTGGTCATGGACTGTCCACGTCCACATGTGGCGTCCAAGGTACCCTGGGTGTGTTGGTTGTTGACGTTCTGGGTCGCCGTGTGAACTTCAGCCTGTTACATGCATTGTCTTGTTTCAAAATAAACTTCTGTTTTCACAGGAAATTTAATGTTTACATAAAGTCTCTGTCAAAGTAAAAGCATTGCATCGTATGCTGTAAAGCCCTGTGAGGCAAACTGTGATTTGTGATACTGGGCTTTATAAACAAAATTGACTGATTGAATACATTTGTACAACACTGCAAATTAACACATAACTGGTTTAGGCAACAAAAGCATGTGGTTAGGTTTAGGAAAAAAGAACAGGGGTTTGCTTTAAAATCTTACAGGACATGAACACCGCTCTCTCGGGTGAAAGTCTGTGTTTGTTGGACCCATCCACCCTATTTATTTTGATCTGACTGATGACCCCATCTTTGCTTTGCTGTTGGTCTTTCTGCTGTCTTGAGCTGGAGAATATAGATGAACTGTCCCTTTAGCAGGGCGCTGTGCAGGGGAGGTGCCGTTTGGGGTCAGCATGGTGTCCAAAGGAAATTAATGACGAGAGTGTAAATAAGATCAGGGCAGAAAAGGGGTTGTCATTAGTGATGGACAAATGAGGCCTCATGATGCATTTTCTTTATTTTCTGAGCCCACTAGATGGCGCTTTTTCTTAATCAAAAGGTTGAAAGCACACAATTGCTATTCTTTGCGTCTCTCTCTTTAAACCAAGTGCACCATCTACTGGACTCAGAAAATAAAGAAAATGCTGCACGAGGCTTCATTTGGTCGTCACTGGTTTTCATACAGTGATGCTGCTAACAGAATGGAGAGCAACAACAAAATGGAGGCAGTATGAGAGGAATTGGAACAGAAAAGAAATGGAGCTGATCAGAATATCTGCAGTGACAACAATGGGTTTTTGGGGCATTTATTGCCATGGTGATAAATTGTGCTGTTAGAATACAGATGAAGTTGGAAAGGATTAAGATGATGGATACTGGGGATTAACACTTAAATGTTGTGGACGTATCTGGAGAATATCTAGATACTACACTGAGGGAAGGGTTTGCTGATCATAATTGGGTCTGAATTACAAAACGTAAGATGTCTTGATTGGGATCTATTTGAATGGACACTGTAAATAGTTTGCTCTGTGAAACTGTTGCAGTCCAGTGGATGGGTGATGCAACAGTCTTAAACTCTACAGATTGAGAAAAAGAACAGGTGTGTTAACATTTCAGAGTTTTCTTTATTTTTTTTCTTTGGGGGTGATGATGGCCTCCAGAAGAGAGCTCGTGTTGACGGAGCAGTGAGCATGACGACTGACATGAGAGAATTCTTTTAGCATTAGGCCACAGTTGTCGGGACAATGGAGGGAGGCTAAAGTTACATGATGGACTTGTGTTTTGAGTGGAGATTGACTGAGTGGGATATGGACCGTGGAAGAGACTGTGCTGAGACTGTACTCGCTTCCTGGGTAACTACAGAAAGTTAGGCTTCGGGCATTGAGATGATGAAGATGATGGAGACAAGAGCAGTTATACTGTGAAGCTGTCAGCTTTTTTTGAAATTTACTAAAGGAAAGCCCCTTCAGATGTAGCATGTCATTTTAAAGGGAGTCCCTCGACAAAGACAATATACATACAAAGACAATATCATATAAGAAACATACAATACATATAGACAGGTACAGGCATCTTGCTCACCCACTCCCCCACATCCCTGCCCTCATCAGTCTAACACAGAAAATAGTTGAGTGAATTAACCAAGAACTGGATAATACATCAATTATAACAGCAGCACAAAACAAGTTATATATTAATGTCAGCTTACTGTGCAGCAGAGGCTTTTCGTCTTTTAACATCGATGCCATGTTCATGTGACTGGTCAGTCTGAAGGGACACACAGCTGGGGTCAGGTCCAGGTCCAGGTCCAGGTCCAGGTTCAGGTTCAGGTCCAGGTCCAGGTCCAGGTCCAGGTGAGTCTGGTCTCTGATGGATCCTAGCACACAGAGAGGAAGAGCAGCAGGAGGAAATTGAGTTTTCAGTCTTCAGCCTCAGCAGCTGCTGGAGAAACTATCAGCTATCAGCAGGAAAAGGATCAACACAGCAACGTTTAACTAGAACTGAATTTACTGAAGAAAATGTGTGTGAGTGCTGACAGCTGAAGATTATGGTTTAACAAGGTGGAGTTATGTGTCACATAAGGGGAACTCAACACTATATTTTCTGTCACAGCTGGGATTTGAACTGATGATGTTTAATCAGTGAGGTGCACACTGCACCAAGGAAGCAGACATAGAGATATATAGTGCTGCTTGAAAGCTTGTGAACCCTTCCTTCATGGTCATTGTTTTCTAAAAACAAATTAAAACGACCCTATAAAGTGAACATCCAAATCCCAATTTGTAAAGCAAACCCTCCAAATAAGAGACACACAGAAAAAAGAGATATGATTTTATTATGTCTTCAACATAAGTAATTTATCCCTCAGAAAACAGAAAATCTGCCATGTGCAAAAGTATGTGAACCCTTCTAGTTAGCAGCTTGTGGCACCTCCTTATGCAGCAATTACTTCAACCAAGCATCTTCTTTAACCACGAACAGGTGTCTCACATTTGCTTTTGGGGATTTTTGCCCACTCCTCCTCGCAAAACTCAGCCAGTTGAAAGAGGTTGGAGGGACATCTTGCATATAACACCGGCCTCAGATCTTGCCACAGCGTTTCTATGGGATTGAGGTTCAGACTTTGAGCAGGCCGATCCAGAGTGCAAATCTTCTTTGTCTTAAGCCATTCCTTGATAGTTTTCATGGAATGCTTTGGGTTGTTGTCTTGTTGCATAATCCATTTCTGTCCCAGCTTCAACTCCCCGAGTGATGGCGGAAGATTCTGGTCAAGAATTTGTTGATTGGCCTGGGAATTCATGGTTCCCTGGAAAATATGGATTCGTCTGGGTCCAGAGATGGATTAGCAGACCCAGACCTTCACATTACTGCCACCATGTTCCACTGTTGGGAGGAGGCTCTTCTTCTTGATATGCAGTGTTGACTTTACTCATTGCACCTGTGATTGTGGCCAAATAATTCACTTTTGGACTCATCTGTCCAGAGAATGGACTTCTGGTTTGTCCAAGTGTTCTCTGGCAAAGGTAACAGGCAACTTTATTCTTTCTTGAGAGCAGAGGCTTCCTTCTAGCAACTCTCCCATTAATGCATGTCTATTCATTTTTTTGCCTGATTGTAGATGCATGTACATTTATCCCAGATGCTGTCAGAGAGGTCTGCAACTCTCTGGAGGTGATGTCTGGGTTGGCCTTTACCTAAAGTATTATTTTTCTGGTGCTTCTTGGTGAAAGTTTGGTGATAGCTCTTTGATGGAGCTGGAATCTCTTGGAGATGGTCTTGTAGCTTTCCCCAGACTGATGGGCTGTCACCACCTTCTTCCTGATGTTCTCTTCTCGGATGTCTCTTTTCCTCTCGGCATTGCTGATCTGTGTGCTTTACGGCTTGGCACGACAGTGGTTTGGTTGGTTTCCTCTCTCTTTTAATTAGGGCTGCTCAAAACCTTTCCTAAGGATGTCTCATTTGATTGGTCTGCTTAATTTACTACTTGAGCACCCACATGTGTTTCAGCTGTGGTTCACTTACTTTTGCACATACTCTGATTCCATGTTTCATGTTGTCTGTTGGCTGCTCACACAGTTTGCTCAAAATAAGTACATGAAATTGATGAACACAACCCTGACATTTCATATATAAAAACTGATGAAAGAATAAGAAAATCATGGTAAAACAACAGAAAAATCTAAACTACTCAAGGGGTTCACAAACCTTCAAGCAGCACTGTACATGTATACATGTCTTTGTGCTGCAACAAACGTTTTTTCATTGTCAACGAAGCTGCTTCGAGCTGTTTATATTCTCAAATAACAGATTAATGTACAAATGTCCAAAAAGATAAAAACTGATCCAGCACAGTTTCTCAGAGCCCAAGGTGGCATCTACAAATTGTTCAAAATCCAAAAATATTCAGTTTAAATTTGATGCAAAGTAGAGAAAAGACTAAATGTGGGGGCTTAATCTTTAATCAGAGGATTGTTCTGGAGGTGTCTGCAAAACAAAAGCCAAGTGACCAACAAAGGTGAGGACCGACATCTACTGTAGGTACTAAACTGACTCTAGATAAGCACCTCACACAACCCACCTTCAAAAAATCTGAACTATCACTTTAAGTTATATCACGATCCTGGATTTCAGTTGTGTCCTGTGGTCTAAATTCAATTTGAGGATCTGATCTACCCTTTGCATCCTAACAGGCAATTCTCTGACACTACTGACTCTTCATCAGCCATGGATACAGCATGACATATGACAAACAGTTGAAGCTGTGATTAATCTCAGAGTTTGTCTCCAACAGGTTTTGTATCAGCAGTTTGTGCAACATGTGTTCAGTTTGCTGCTTCAGACACTTTAACAGAGACACATCATGTAACGTTCACTATATATACAACACAAATTCATACATACAAAGAATAAAGTGTGAACACGGCTCATATTATTCTGACATGAAACCGTCGGCTGATCGTCCTCACACTCACAGATGCTCTCATTTGTTTCTGTTGGATTCACTTTGAAAACTTTTGTCTCTGTGTAACTCCTGGTTAAAAACCCCAGAGTTAATACACACACAGCAGTAGATAACTGTTGTTGTATTATTGTAACTATTGTATCATAAAAGATTGTCATTGTCATTAACTGGTTATATTGAGACATTGTGGCTCTTTGAGCACATTTACAGGTTTATTATGAGTCAGTGTTGAGGTGAGAGAGCAGAGAAACAGGAAACAGAGAGTTGATGAACATGTTGAAGGTGAAACAGGATCAAATGTGATGTCAAGTGTTGAGTGTGATACCTTTTCATGTTGGTGATAACCTGCAGCCTCCTGATGAAGACAGACAGACAGACAGACAGACAGACAGACAGGTTCATCATTAGACTTTAAAGTGTTTGTTGTCAGATAAACTTTGTGCTGTGGAGTCTGGATCAAAGACAGGAGGTGAACACATGAACCAACAGAGACACATTAGAGACTGGAATCAATCAAAGGTCCACTTACTCAGTTTCTTCTCATGGACTTCATCACTCTGCAGCTCTCTGCTGTCTGGACCAGGTCTGTGGACACAAAGAGTTTTCTGTTGATGTGAGTGGACCATGTGCTCCATCAGGACTCAGACTGGAGGCAGACTGGCTCTTTTAAGCCCTCTGCAGACAGTAAATATGTGACACTGCTGCCGTCATGGATTTGTTCAAGTGATATTTGCTCATTGAGACAGAGGAGACGTTTACGCTGATGTTTTTTACAGCTTCATTCACACATGGCAGCACATTTATGGACAGAGACTGGATGAGAGAGAGAACAACAGTGAGTGAAATGATGTGAAGGAAGAAGAAGGTTTCTCAGCCTCTGTTGTGTGTGTAACTCCGTGTGTGTAAAAAGCAAATCCACATGCGGAGAACTGAGATCCACAGTGTTTGTGTATTTGCAGATCTGGGGCCTGTTGTTCGAAACCTAGATAAGGGATTAAGCCAGGATATGTTGGTTATTCTGGCTTAATTTAGCGTTGATTCAGTGGTTCGAAAGCAGAGTCACATATGTTGCCATGGATATTTATTCTGTGCAACCAGGTTTAGTTTAGCCTGGTGCCTTATCTGTCCATTCAGCTGTCACTGCGATCGGAAATCAATGTGTTTTACAGTCATTTCATGTTCTTATGTACGTCTTTGCCTCATTTTTGAACAAAATACATTAAGCCTACAAAAAAACAACATTTAAAACATTATTTTTGTAATAGCCCAAACATACTTTGACATGCACATTACCAATAAAAGGATTAATTGTTGGAATAAACATATAAGTAGGTGTATTTGGCATTAACACAATTAGTGTTTTATTAGGTTTCATAACTGTATGACCTTCCCAAATTATATTCCCAGTTAACTGGACCAACTTTACATCAATGAATGAAAACATGAAGATGAAACCACAATATTCTTTGACCTCATTTTATTTAAATGAAAAATACTGTAATCAGTCACTGTCTGCTTGGAGCTGTGGAGAGAAAGAGAGAAATAATATTGATTAATACATTGCATCACAGTCATGCTTACAATGTGCATTAAAGTCACTTACTTCTTTGTGTAGTTTCTTAATTTCCAAGTCCAATTTCCTTAAGGTTTTTCTTTTAATTTGTCAATTTGTCTTACACTGCAAGACAATCCAAAGTCAGACCGTCCACATAACACCACTGGTTGATTAATGAATGAATAAAATGATTGATTCCATGTACAGTATACTGGAATAATGAAGAGAGCGGTTTCTGTGGGTGGGACAGAGTCTGTAGCTTCACCTTTAAGGTGAAGTGTACAACTGCTGATTTGTGGAAGGAAATTTAATTGTAATTATGGCAGATTCATTTGCGCAGCAAGTTTTTAGATTACTTACGCATTCAGTCGGTCCGCAATTGTTTGCCACACTCTCTCTCTCTGCTTTATTATCGCTGCAGTGTTTCCTTTCTTCGTGATTATATGTTTTACCTCTTCATAAGTGTCCATGATGAGACGCTGCTCACTGGGTGAGAAGTAAGCGGCACGTGCCCTCTCCATTGCTGCATCGGTGAATCTGTGATCGATCTCTGGGTCTATTTAAGAAAGCCGTGGACGCGCACTCACCTGAATAAGTTACACCTGGCTTGACAAAGCCGCGCCTCCTCAGCCTGGCTTGGTGTTCGAACAACCAATTAAGCCAGGATGGACTTAGGGGAATTTGTCCAGCCTCACTTTCCCACTTATCCTGGATTGGTTAATTCTACTTTCGAACAACGGGCCCCAGTTTTATACTTGCAAAATATTTTTGTGAGTTTACAAATCTTTTTTATTTGTGGAATGTGTTTGTGTATTTGCAGATCAGTTTTATACTTGCAAAATATTTTTGTGAGTTTACAAATCTTTTTTTTTTGTATTTGTGGAATGTGTTTGTGTATTTGCAGATCAGTTTTATACTTGCAAAATATTTTTGTGAGTTTACAAATCTTTTTTTTTTTGTATTTGTGGAAGGTGTTTTATATTTACAGATGACACATTTACACACAGATTGTCGAACTGTTCACACACATAATTATGAAACAAATCTGTCTCCATAATTGTCACCTGAAACCGTGAGCGTGGACGAGACAAAAGGACGGCAACATTGACCAAAGTAAAGAAAACAGAGTCGGTCTGTACCGCGAAAAGCTCAACGGGAAGGCAAAGGCAAGATATTATTTAAATGTCTTTATATATTTTATGTTACCATTTAAGCGCTGAGCATTTTGTTCTTTGCTCACTGTTTTTGTTGATCATTTTGTTGATCACTGTTGTTGCTGTGTTACCATTGTTGGCTTTGCAACCAGAGAAGACTGTTTGGTGCATTTCTTCCTTTTTACGAATAAAGAGCCAGAATTTAATTCAGTCTGGGTGGTTTTTATTTGTATAAAAGGGTAAAAAGCATTTTGCCTGACTAAAGTTAAAACATTACAAAAATAGTGAAAGCCAGAAAACACAACATGGCCGACACATGTACAGTGACTTTCAGGTGACCAGCCGGCCTGCAGCAGTGACCAACACTGACGCTGAAGAAGAGCATGAGCACGACCATCAACAGGCTGAGCTGATGGTGAAAAAAACCCAACGTCTATTATATGGCGATACTTTGGATTCAGGTACGGCGACGTTGAACAGAAAGACGTGCTGTGTAAAAGTTTAAAAGTTAAATCACAATAATTGTCAGGTCAGGTCAGTGCCCCCTGATATAATGTCGGGGAAACACTGAATCAAGCAAGAAGACTCATGATAGCATGTTTATTATATTGTGATCGCAATCGCAAATCATGATATTGTCCACTCAAATAGCAATCGCACATTTTTATCACATTGTGCAGCACTAGGAATCAATATTGTCTTCTGGCTCTGTAGCTGTGGATGATGGAGGCGTTTTGCTTTGTCTCCATGGTAACAGGTAACGAAGCAGGAGGTCAAAGTTCAGGGCGTCCTGTTATGAGACAGTAGTCTGTCCTGATTGTGTGCAGACTGCATGGAACAGGAGGTACTTTTTAAGGGCAGCTGCAGGACCTACTCAAAGGAAAAAGGATGTGATTCGGAACGCACCCAAAGTTTCCTCTGAACAAAAAGGATCCAAAGTGTCCGTGCGTCATGACGCGGAGAGCTCTGCGTGTAAAGGAGATGAAAAGACTGAATGTGATTGGCCATGATCGTCTCAGCCTCTGTGATATAACCTCTCTGATCCCAGCACGCGCCCAAGTGCGCCACAGGTGCGTCAAAGAGCAAAGCCGTTTCTCAATATGCGTTCTTGTACGGACTGAATAAACTTTTCCTCTTCACATCTGACCTGTTTGATCCATTTATATTGGTGAGGACAGACTAAATGAGAAGCTGCTGTCAGTGTAATCCAGTACAGTTCAACAGCACCACAATCTACAACTCAACACTTCAGTAAAATGTCACACTGAATATTAAACTGCTGTTGTTTTTTCTAGGTGAAACAAGTAAACTGTCAAGTCTCCATAAAAATGTAGACAGAAAACATAATGATGAGACAAATGCAGTGATGGACAGTAACTAAGTATATTTACTCAAGTAGCTACTGTACTTAAGTACAACTTTGATGTGCTTTGGGTACTTTTCCATTTACTTAGAGGGAAATACTGTACATTCTACTCAAGCTACATTTATTTGATAGCTATAGTTACTGTTCAGATAGTTTGTTTTATATGTTGTTGTTTCATATTTACAAGTTGCTGTGTGTTGTTATAGATCAGACTAGTGCACCAGTGAAAGGTGTTAAAATCAGTTCTACCATGACAACATTTAAATGCTGCTCACATTTAGCCTACGACGAGCAATTAATACTCAACACATATTCATGTATATGATGATCACAACACTTGACACTGGGTCACTCTGCATCACGAGTACTTTAAACTTTTAATTTGAAGTAGTCCTACATTCTGCTGACAAGACCCAGATACTTTTACTCTAGTCAGATTTGCAGCACTTTGACTTGTGACTGAGTTTTTGTTCTTTGTTGTGATATTCCTGGTACTTTGTCCACAACTGGACAAACATATCGAACAGACATGCAAGTATCGCACGTCTCATCCTCATTCTCTGCTGTCTTTCTGGGATCTGCCTCCTCAGCTGGACAGCCTCCTTCTCAGCTGGACAGCCTCCTCCTCAGCTGGACAGCCTCCTCCTCAGCTGGGCAGCCTCCTCCTCAGCTGGGCAGCCTCCTCCTCTGCTGGGCAGCCTCCTCCTCAGCTGGGCAGCCTCCTCCTCAGCTGGACAGCCTCCTTCTCAGCTGCAGCCTCCTCCTCAGCTGAGCAGCCTCCCTCTCAGCTGGGCAGCCTCCCCTCAGCTGGGCAGCCTCCTTCTCAGCTGGACAGCCTCCTTCTCAGCTGCAGCCTCCTCCTCAGCTGGGCAGCCTCCTCCTCTGCTGGGCAGCCTCCTCCTCAGCTGGGCAGCCTCCTCCTCAGCTGGGCAGCAGCCTCCTCCTCAGCTGAGCAGCCTCCTCCTCAGCTGGGCAGCAGCCTCCTCCTCAGCTGGGCAGCCTCCTCTTCAGCTGGGCAGCCTCCTCCTCTGCTGGGCAGCCTCCTCCTCAGCTGGGCAGCCTCCTCCTCTGCTGGGCAGCCTCCTCCTCAGCTGGGCAGCCTCCTCCTCTGTTGGGCAGCCTCCTCCTCAGCTGAGCAGCCTCCTCTTCAGCTGAGCAGCCTCCTCCTCAGCTGGGCAGCCTCCTCTTCAGCTAAGCAGCCTCCTCCTCAGCTGGGCAGCCTCCTCCTCTGCTGAGCAGCCTCCTCCTCTGCTGGGCAGCCTCCTCCTCTGCTGGACAGCCTCCTCCTCAGCTGGGCAGCCTCCTCCTCAGCTGGACAGCCTCCTCCTCTGCTGGGCAGCCTCCTCCTCAGCTGGGCAGTCTCCTGCTCTGCTGGGCAGCCTCCTCCTCAGCTGGACAGCCTCCTCCTCAGCTGGGCAGCCTCCTCCTCAGCTGGGCAGCCTCCTCCTCAGCCTGCAGGTACAGCAGTCCCGCTGCGATAATTGCACCAAGACACCTTCTCCGATCCGTTATTGATTTTTGATTTCCATCTCGTCAATGCTCACGATCACAATAACCACCAACTCTCCACAAACTTTTCCCCTGCACTTAACTTTTGATTATAATCAGAAGCCAGCTGCAGGGAAAAGGTTTTAAAAGACATTTTATGAAAATATTTTGGCTATTTATATGTTTTTGTGTGTCAGTTATATATGTTGAAACGTTAAAAACATATACATAATAATTTCTTACAGTGTCTATGTAAAGACGCAGGCTGGGCTGTGTTTATATTGTTTTATACTAAATACATGTTTACAACACAGCACAACAGCCAAGGCGAGCGGAGGTGGTGACATCATCAAGTTCGCTGCTGCAGAAATGACTGAACTCCCGTCCTCTCGTTCTTAGGAAGTCCGGACTCTCGCGTGGACTTGCCAAGTCCGAACTGCCGAACTTGAGTATTGAGAAACGGCTCAAATGAACCCAAAGTGCGTTTTGCGTGCTCCCGACTAGAGATGGATTTATGTCTCTTTGAGGGAGCCGGATCTTGGTGAGTCGTTCCTTTCAAAGAGCTGTTCATGAAAACTGGCTCATTTGACTGATTTTTATATTTATTAAGTTTTAAGAAGCCAGCCTGGTTTTAACTCATTTTATCTTGGAAATAATCACTGGGAGGTTTGATGGGGTGAGATTTGGAACAAAATAATACAAAATTAGATATGCCACCAATATCTGAGTTTGAATTATTCTGAAATATTGATTATAACCTCATTTGACATGTGTGGACTAGATTTTAAAAGTCTGATCTGGATTCATTGTAAATATTCCACAAAGTTGCGTCATATCACTCTGCTTTGACAGTGACATCACTATTTTGGATTTACCCTTTGTACAAATTGTCTGTATGTGTGTAAAGCTCCATGACTTGTTATTCATGCAACACCGTGACCTTAATACTTACAAATAAACATTAAAAAACAAAGCAGGCTACAATGAATTTTGCTCATTGGAGGAGCAAAGGAGGAGCACACAGTGATACTAAACAAAACAAAAAAGAACGGCTCCCAGCTGCGACTCGGTTCCCATCGTTCATGTTAACGAGCCGTTCAATAGAATCGGTTCATTCATGAACGTCACAACGCACTGAACAGGAAGTAACTTACTGTGACCTGCACATGCCGTCCACGTGCGCATGCGTGGACCTGTAACTTTCTTTTAGAGTCTAAATAGTTGGTGACAAACTGAGAGAGTAAGAAGTGAAGAGTGTTAAAGTCCGGACTGAAGAGTTTGTGTTGTTCTTCAGAGGGTTTGGAGGGACGTGTCTGTCCGGTCCTCACTGATCCTCCTCTCATGGAAACTGAACTCCACTTGAACAAGTTTCTACAGGAAGTGAACTAACAAAGAGTCATTCAAGAGTCACACAGTGAAAGTGTCAAAGCTTACAAACCTTTAGATGGAGACAAGAAGCTGCGACACGACACGAGCGCACAAAGTGAAACTAAAGTGACAACAGGAAGGAAGGGGCGGTGACAAACAGCTGCTCTCACGTCAGTCTCATTCTTCACATCCACCCAGTGCCGCCTCCACACTGCAGGTGGCGCCCTGGGCCCAAATATACAGCAGCTCCAATATGAATGGAGAGCAGCAGAATCTTCATATAGTCAATGAGACATATTAATACACAGCTGCCCAAATGTCTCTTACAGTCCATCTGTCAGTTAGTTCACAGATTAAAGCCAGATGTTAGGTGTTAGTATTCTGACTGAGAGGCAGGCTGAGGATTGTTTTATTTATTTTGAGGCTGATGTTGGCCAAAAGTTCATCTGCTCACTACAAGATATGATCTCCTACACACAAGACATGATCCTGACTGAGGACATATTATCTTCTACATACCAGATCATGTCTCCTAACATGTGTTCACTGTCTCCTAACCTTATACACACCCACTTCAGCACTGAGATATTATCTCCTATGTAGGAGATGTTGCTTTGAAAGTCACATGATGTTGAACTTGTGTTTGAGGAGAGACTCCTTCAGTGTGAACAGGAAGTGCACAAAGTTCTGTTAGAAAACAAGCAGAGCTCCATCTAACAACCTGTTTCCATTCTTACTGTCTGCTGACTGTTGGTAATGACTTCATTCAACATGTTGCATCAGTCATGTGATGGTGAACACGTGCACATCAACACCACCACTGTAAATAGTGGGAGGAAAGGAAGCAGCCACTTCCATCATGTTTCTCTGAGATGTAGTGCAGTAAACGTACCACATGTACCTCTGAGATGTAGTGCAGTAAAGTACCTCTGAGATGTAGTGCAGTAAAAGTACCACGTTCCTCTGAGATGTAGTGCAGTAAAAGTACCACATGTACCTCTGAGATGTAGTGCAGTAAAAGTACCACATGTACCTCTGAGATGTAGTGCAGTAAAAGTACCACATGTTCCTCTGAGATGTAGTGCAGTAAAAGTACCACATGTTCCTCTGAGATGTAGTGCAGTAAAAGTACCACATGTTCCTCTGAGATGTAGTGCAGTAAAAGTACCACATGTTCCTCTGAGATGTAGTGCAGTAAAAGTACCACATGTACCTCTGAGATGTAGCGCAGTAAAAGTACCACATGTTCTGAGATGTAGTGCAGTAAAAGTACCACGTTCCTCTGAGATGTAGTGCAGTAAAAGTACCACATGTTCCTCTGAGATGTAGTGCAGTAAAAGTACCACATGTACCTCTGAGATGTAGTGCAGTAAAAGTACCACATGTTCCTCTGAGATGTAGTGCAGTAAAAGTACCACATGTTCCTCTGAGATGTAGTGCAGTAAAAGTACCACATGTACCTCTGAGATGTAGTGCAGTAAAAGTACCACATGTTCCTCTGAGATGTAGTGCAGTAAAAGTACCACATGTACCTCTGAGATGTAGCGCAGTAAAAGTACCACATGTTCTGAGATGTAGTGCAGTAAAAGTACCACGTTCCTCTGAGATGTAGTGCAGTAAAAGTACCACATGTACCTCTGAGATGTAGCGCAGTAAAAGTACCACATGTTCTGAGATGTAGTGCAGTAAAAGTACAACGTGTTCCTCTGAGATGAATGAATGAATGACTTTATTTCGAACCAAAGTTTAAAACAATGTTGTGACAACAAAAAATTAAATAAAACCCCCCAGAAATGTTCTAAAAGTAGTAGTTAGAAGTAAAACTTATATGTTCCTTCCCCTCTTTCACTTTTCTTCTATTAACTTTTCTATTAAACTATTTGCACAATTTCTTACATGTATATATAGTTACATACAACAATTAAGATATTTTTACAACCCAGTTTTCTAATTATATTACATTCCTAAATTATTTACAACTTGTGTTATGAAGATATTTACACTGCTCAGAAACTGAAGGGAACACTCAATGGTCACAGTGTAACAGGAAGTCAGTTAAACTTCAGGGATATCAATGTGTCCATTCAGGAAGCACAAGTGATTGTGAATCAGTTTCAGCTGCTTTGGTGCAAATCAAAGTGACAACAGGTGCAATGGAGAGGCAAAAGCAAGACAAGCCCCAAAAAGGGAATGTTTTACATGTGGTGTCCACAGACAGTTGCTCTCTCCTGATCCTTCCTGACTGATTCTTCTCTAGTTTGGTCTTCTGCTAGTGTCCTTGGCACTACTGGTAGCATGAGGCCGTACCTGCAGCCCAATCAGGTTGAGACCAGATACCAGGAGACCGGCCGTTACACCAGGAGAGCTGGACAGGGCCGTAGAAGGGCATCAACCCAGCAGCAGGACCACTATCTGCTCCTCCTGGTGCAGAGGGCCCTGGTTCCTCCTGGTGCAGAGGGCCCTGGGTTCCTCCTGGTGCAGAGGGCTCTGGGTTCCTCCTGGTGCAGAGGGCCCTGGGTTCCTCCTGGTGCAGAGGGCCCTGGGTTCCTCCTGGTGCAGAGGGCCCTGGGTCATACAGGCAGTCGGGGGCCGTACACACTACTGAGTCACATGATGAGTTGATGATGATGTTTTACTTTGATTTTTGGTGTGATTTTGAATCCAGCCCTCAGTGGGTTGATGATTTTGGTTCCCACTGACTGTTGTTACGTCATTTTGTTCTCAACAAGTCCTGTACAGACTGAATTATCTGTTCAGCAGTGAGAAAGTTTCTCTAACAGGAGGAGACTCTCCCTCCTACAGAGAACACAGAGACACTGAGGAACCAGGTGACCAGAGCCTAAACCCAGGATAAAGAGGTTCAGTGAATGTGGTGTTGAAGGTGTGGAGGTGGATCAGTGTGTCAGAGGAGACTGTGAAGAAGGACAGAGTGCCAGCAGGACAGTCCACATACACTGCTGCTCTACCAGAGACAGAGGAGAAGGAGGAGGAGGAGGATGTTTCTCTTTTATTGTGCCACACACTGTAACCACCATCAGAGCAGCTCAGACTCCAGGACTGATCATTCCATCCAAACACACAATCGTCTCTGTCTCCTCTCCTCCTGATTCCTCTGTAACTCACTGATATATCAACCCATCCTCTCCACTCGACCTCCCAGTAACAGCGACCAGTCAGACCAGTTCTACACAGCAGCTGAGTCCAGTAGTCAAATCTGTCTGGATGATCAGGATATGACTGATCCTCCTTCACATGTGTGACCTTCCTGTTGTTGTCAGACAGTTTGAGGCGTCTGTTCACTGTGTTTGTGTCGATTGTGAGTTCACAGGAATCTGATGGAGAGAAGAAGACACAATACAGCTGCAGTTATTCATCTATCATCACTCTGATGATGACATCAGAGATTTGAATGAGTGATGTCACAGTTTGAAGATGAAATGAAAACACACAACACTTCCTCAGACCTGGTGTCAACCATCGGACTCCAGCAGGCTCCACCCTGAAAGGAGGAGGGGTCAGAGCAGCACTTCCTCTTTCACCATGGAAACATGGACATTACATCACTCTCATACACACAGCTTTGTTATTGTCTCCACATGGACTGACATGTTCATCACTGATTATTAATCAGCTGATATTGTTTTAGTTCAGTGTACCTGAGCAGGTGGTGTTTCAACAGTTTACTGTGGCTTCATCACCACCACACAACACTTGACCATTACAGTCAGCTGATCCATTGTCAATATACAAGTATTGATTATTGGAGCTTTGAAACCACCTGTTTTACTCCTGATGAGTGACCTGCTTTGTTTGTGTCATAAACAAACCGAATCCAGGTGAAGCTAAACTCCTTTTAAATCAGGAAACATTCCCATTATGATGACACCCACTGGTGGCAGATGATGAAGACCAAAACATCCCCCACTATTGTTTCATATGAGCCCACAAACCTGCAGCATGACCACATTGACACACGTCAACCCACCATGAACCTCCAACGTGTCAGGATACACCACTGTCCTATTATCCAATGTTGAAAGAAGACAAGGCTCCAGAAACATTTCATCAGCTTCCCTCTAGGGCTGTACCCAAATATTCGGATATTCGAATATTCGTTTCTATGGGTAGGTATTCGTTATGAAAATTTGGTATTCGATATTCGTTTTTTTATTTACTTTTTTTTTTTAATTATTATTATTATTTTTTTTTTTTTTTTTTACATATTTTTGGTGCTAAATGTAGTCTTTTTGTGTTGGTAAATGTAGGTTATCAATAAAAATCTAAACTTTTAATTGCATTGTTAAAAATGTGAAAATATAGTATCGCCTACCAGCAGAGCTTGAGCGCATCCGTCTGAGGCTGCGGATCAATGCCAGGTTTTACCATTTTATCACTATTCCCTCTAACTTGTAGCTGTTTTTTTCGTTATCTTTTGAATTTAATATGAATTATGGAACCGTTTTTGTCAACGTTTGTTTCCCCCGTTTTGTACAACAAATTATTGTTTAAAGTTTCAACAAGTTTCTTTTGGAGTGTGTGACACAAGTGTGTTTTGAAAATGACCGCAGACTGTCCCCTGCTCAACATATCAGCACCTTCAGATGTCATGACAGTAATACATTATAGATTAATAGACTATAATAATAATATTAAAATATCATTTACAGAGCGATTTAACAGACGATTACTGCTGCCCGACCCACAGGTCCATTTGCGGTTCCTGTTGGTTACGGGTCGAGCCGTGCATCACTACTCAGCTCAGTCTATAAAGGCTGTTCACAACAGTAAGGCTATAGACATTATATTGTATTCAGGCCGGCAGAACCAGCAGCGCGTCGGCTCTACAGTGCACGGCACCGCTGATTAACCATTTTATTGCAGCACAGAGTGTCTGCCAGCAGACTTCAGTTACTTGCAGAGGCTTCCTACAACTTGTTTCAACGGTTCTGATTTAATCAGAAGACAAACAGGATGACTAGCCAATGTGAAAATCAAAAGAAAGCATAGAATAATGTACTGAAGGAGACTGTTGTGCCATCACATGTTTTTGTGGTTTGAGAGCAAAGATCTGGTCGCCGCTGTGCAAAACTCCGCAATACAATTAGGTCCGAAAAACCCTGGAGGAGTGCTTCGCATGGAGGCTTTGAAAGGAGCCGAGCCTGTGCGTAAAACCGGCGAGAGCAGCACGGCCACGGCACGCGCATCCAGCCAGGCTGACAGTGTGACAGAGACAAAGTTTCCAGCTCTACCTCCTCTATCAGACTGAGTGTGTGTGGCTGCAGCAGGCCTCTTCATACCTGAGAGTGTCCAGTCTCCAGTGTGGATCCTTCAGTCCAGCCGACAGCAGCTTCACCCCTGAGTCTCCTGGATGATTGTAGCTCAGGTCCAGCTCTCTCAGATGGGAGGGGTTGGAGCTCAGAGCTGAGGCCAGAGAAGCACAGCCTTCCTCTGTGATCAGACAGCCTGACAGACTGCAAACACACAAAACAACACACATGTCACATAATGTGAGGGTGGGTACCACAGTACTGCCATACTGTCGCCTACTGTGGGCTTACATCAACATTATTACTGACTTTTTTCTAGTCCCAACCAAACACCCACTAATGTCCACCAACTATCTGACAACATCACTGATTCCTCTCTGATATTTCAAGTTCCAACAACAGAGAAAAAAACAAGATAAAACATGTTGATGGAAAGAGACTGAAACACAAAACACAGCTGGTTTGAAATCATATCAGCAGAGACAATCCTGTGATGGTTATGAGTTTATCAACTAATGTAAATCAGGATTTAAGTGGCCATCAGTTGAACATGTTGATGAATCCTGACCTGAGAGTTTCCAGTGTACAGTGTGAACTCTTCAGTCCATCAGACAGAAGCTTCACTCCTGAATCCTTCAGGTGGTTGTTACTCAGGTCCAGCTGTCTCAGACTGGAGGACTGGGAGCTGAGAACTGAGGACAGAGCTTCACAGCTTCTCTCTGAGAGGTTACAGACACTCAGCCTGAAGAGACAACAATCAACAAGAAGGAAAAAAACTAATTTGTGTTATCTTACTATATAATGATGAAAACTCTGTGTGTGTGTGTGTGTGTGTGTGTGTGTGTGTGTGTGTGTGTGTGTCTGTTCCACATTTTTCTCCTCACTGACATAATCTAGGGACCAATATCTAAAGTTCCCTCTTGGCAAAAGTTGGAAAACTTGCTAAAACTGAGCTTCTATAAGGCAATGAATATTGCGGAGGGCGTGGCTCATCACATAAAGGTGTATAACATCTCAAGGGTTTCACCCATCACCACGCAACTTTGTAGGCATATGACCACACATAATCTGAGGGGACCCCTCCATTATTGACCCCATCAAACAAAATGGGGGCGCTAGAGAGCTCATTTCTTATCTAGGCCTAACCGCCATATGGATTTTTACTAAACTTGGTAGATATGTAGAACAGGACGCCTCAAGGTGACTGGACCGCACCTTTCCCATGTGAACTACCAGTGCGCCCCACTTTGAAGTCAATACAACATATAAACACTTTAACTATCTGCCTTTCAACGTGCTACCTCAACTACTAATGTACAGTTTTAGCCCACTAACTATCCCACTATTGGCAATGGTACTACTGTACTTTCAATAAAGCAATCGTACCATCAAATTCACAAACACTCTGTCTGAATACATTGCTCTTCTTAATGGTTCAGTTGACTATTTAATCTGCAATTTCCTATGACCTGTGTCCCAAACACACACCATGTGAAACTGTACGTGGGCAACTGTGCACTCAGTGCGTATGGACTAGTCCTCTTTGATTAATGAGTGTCAGGCTGCTTTCAGACCTAGAGTGTCTCCTTTGGTCTGAATCAGGGACTAATGTTGTTACAGAGTTGTATAATTGCCTAGAGATCAAATGCCTTGTGTGAGAAAGCTGCTCTTGATTGGTCAGAATTTCCATGTGGGAAGAATCCAGGAAGTAAAGCAAACGTTGAAGAAGAGAACACTTGCAAGATAAATGTGACACTTTCTAATGTCACAATGGAGGGACAACTACGCAGGTTGATGTTAGCGCTGCTCATCGTGGACTATATTGCTGTCATTGTTCATTTTAGTCAAACCATACAGTTTGAAAACGAGGCGCGGCTCCAACTAGAAAACAATGTTTTGATGCATTGGATGTGCTGAATGTGCATATTAAGGCAGTACAGGAGGAGGTGCACATTAATAATCCTCCAGGACTGTAACATGCTCATGTTTAACCCAAACAATGTGTCATGTGACTGCAGTTGCTTCACATCCAGGTCGAACACCTTCTCACCACAAACCAACCGCACCAGAGTTCCTTTGGAACCAGACTGAGACCACCTCTTCAAGAAGGTCTCTGTCCGTTTTTTTTGGGTGTGTCCACACCTGCCCAAACGAACCACACTGAGAGAGCAAATTAACTTGAGTTCTATTGAACCAAACCAAACAGGGCAGGTGTGAAAGCAGCCTCAGTTTATACTTTAGCTCACAGGAAACTAACAGACCTGCATTTTAACACTGAGTCAATAACAAGAACACTTTAAATGTGTTCAGTAAAACATGACATGATGTGAAAGCATAATGGTCTTTTCTATATCAGCCAGAGTTCATATCTGTATGTTGTTCAGTAGGTGGAATTGAACCAGAAAAGAGTTTCTGAACTGTGAAGTTTCAAATCCTGATTGAACATTTGTCAGATTCAGAAATGCTGACATGAGAGAGAATGTTTAAACTGTATGGAGTTTAGAAAAATATGTGAAATCATTTCAGATGGTCTGCAGCTTGATCTGACCTGAGAGTTTCCAGTGTACAGTGTGAACTCTTCAGTCCATCAGACAGAAGCTTCACTCCTGAATCCTTCAGGTGGTTGTTACTCAGGTCCAGGTGTCTCAGACTGGAGGACTGGGAGCTGAGAACTGAGGACAGAGCTTCACAGCTTCTCTCTGAGAGGTTACAGTCACTCAGCCTGAAGAGACAACAATCAACAAGAAGACAAATATCTGTGTTCAAATGTAATCCTCTTTGATTAATGAGTCTGGACTAAAGTCAAATCTAAAGGAACAAAGATCTCAGTTAGTACTTCAGCTAACAGGAAACTAACAGACCTGCATTATAACACTGAGTCAAGAAGAACGCTTTAAATTTGTTCAGTAAAACTGAAATATCAACTTCATCCAGATGGTAACAAGTGAGGACCCACTAAATTTGGTGATCTACAGTATAATCTCTTCTGAGCACAGATTAAAATCCTCACAGTTAATTATGATTAACTCATAAATAAGGAGTCAATCCAAATAACATGATATAGTTTAGAGACATATGTGAAATCATTTCAGATGGTCTGCAGCTTGATCTGACCTGAGAGTTTCCAGTGTACAGTGTGAACTCTTCAGTCCATCAGACAGAAGCTTCACTGCTGAATCCTCCAGGTGGTTGTTACTCAGGTCCAGGTGTCTCAGACTGGAGGACTGGGAGCTGAGAACTGAGGACAGAGCTTCACAGCTTCTCTCTGAGAGGTTACAGCCACTCAGCCTGAAGAGACAATGTAATAAAGAAATAAGAAGAGAGTAACTTCAAAAGACAACAGAACATTATGATACATGAATCCAACTGTCTCTGTACTTACAGAGCTTTGTTGGAGGCTTTGACCACTGGCAGCAGCCTCAGAAGAGCCTCCTCTGAAGCAGAGTATTTCTTCAGGTCAAACACGTCCAGATCTTCTTCTGATGACAGTAAGATGAAGACCAGAGCTGACCACTGAGCAGGAGACAGTTTATACAAGGAGAGACGTCCTGAACTCAGGGACTGTTGGATCTTCTCCACTAGAGAACGATCATTCAGTTCATTCAGACAGTGGAACAGATTGATGCTTCTCTCTGCAGACAGATCCTGGTTGATCTTCTTTTTGATGTACTGGACTGTTTTCTGATTGGTCTGTGGGCTACTTCCTGTCTGTGTCAGCAGACCTCGTAGGTGTCTCTGATTGGTCTGCAGTGAGAGACCCAGGAGGAAGCGGAGGAACAAGTCCAGGTGTCCATTTGGACTCTGTAAGGCCTTGTCCACAGCACTCTGGTGGAGATACTTCAGATTCTGTTTGTCTTGTTCAGACCTTTGAGATGTTGTTTGTTGTTCTGCCATCAGATTGACTCCAGAGTTGATGAAGGTCAGATGGACATGAAGAGCAGCCAGAAACTCCTGAACACTCAGATGGACGAAGCAGAACACCTTGTCCTGGTACAGTCCTCTCTCCTCTTTAAAGATCTGTGTGAACACTCCTGAGTACACTGAGGCTGCTCTGATATCGATGCCACACTCTGTCAGGTCTGATTCATAGAAGATCAGGTTGCCTTTCTGCAGCTGATCAAAAGCCAGTTTTCCAGAGACTTAATCATCTCCCTGCTCTCTGGACTCCAGTGATGATCTGTCTCAGCTCCTCCATCATACTTGATGTTCTTCACTTTGGTCTGAACCACCAGGAAGTGGATGTACATGTCAGTCAGGGTCTTGGCAGCTCTCCTTCCTCTCTGCTCTTCATCACATCCTCCAGAACTGTAGCAGTGATCCAGCAGAAGACTGGGATGTGGCACATGATGTGGAGGCTTGGTGATGACTTGATGTGGGAGATGATTCTGCTGGCCTGCTCCTCATCTCTGAATCTCTTCCTGAAGTACTCCTCCTTCTGTGGGTCAGTGAACCCTCTGACCTCTGTCACCATGTCAACACAGTCAGGAGGGATCTGATTGGCTGCTGCAGGTCGTGTGGTTATCCAGAGGCGAGCAGAGGGAAGCAGTTTCCCCCTGATGAGGTTTGTCAGCAGCACATCCACTGAGGTGGACTCTGTAACATCAGTCAGGATCTCATTGTTGTGGAAGTCCAGAGGAAGTCGACACTCATCCAGACCGTCAAAGATGAACACAACCTGGAACTCTTCAAACCTGCAGATTCCTGCTTCTTTGGTTTCAGTAAAGAAGTGATGAACAAGTTCCACCAAGCTGTACTTTTTCTCTTTCAGCACATTCAGCTCTCTGAAAGTGAATGGAAATGTCAACTGTATGTCCTGGTTGGCTTTGTCTTCAGCCCAGTCCAGAGTGAACTTCTGTGTTAAGACTGTTTTCCCAATGCCAGCCACTCCCTTTGTCATCACTGTTCTGATTGGTTCATCTCTTCCAGGTGAGGCTTTAAAGACGTCTTCTTGTCTGATGGTTGTTTCTGGTCTGTGTGGTTTCCTGGATGCTGTTTCAATCTGTCTGACCTCATGTTCATCATTGACCTCTGCAGTCCCTCCCTCTGTGATGTAGAGCTCTGTGTAGATCTGATTCAGAAGGGTTGGGTTTCCTGCTTTAGCGATCCCTCAAACACACACTGGAACTTCTTCTGCAGCTCAGATTTCAGTTTACGCTGACAGACTGCAGAATAACTTCCTGAATGAACACAACAAAGAAGATCAGCAAGACAAAGAAAATATTTCAACATGTCATTTCCTCAAAGAATGAGTATATGAATATATTTTGGTGCGTCTCTTGAGACATTAGTAAACGTCCCATTTATCCATCATGTTAAATCTTTATAGAAATCCTCTTACTGCTCTGCAGACAGTCAGCCAGCTCCTCCTGCTTCATTCTCCTCAGGAAGTTCAGTGTGATCTTCACAAATGCCTCTCTGCTGCTGCTCCTCTGCTCTTCATCCTCACCATCCAACCCCTCCTCATCCTCCCTCTGACTCTCTAAGCATTCTGGGTAATGTGAACTCAGAACCTTCTGGATCTTCTTCAGCTCGTTCTTGACAAAAGTGAGGATGTTCTCCTCCAGCAGCTGGAGCAGAATATTATATGAATGACACAATCAAACATCAGATCCATGTTGGACACACTGACAATCCACTGGTGTAAAAAGTGCAGCATGGAGATGATTGTGAAGAGAATAGATGTCAAAGTAGTTGTTGTACATGTACAGACCATAAATATGGAGTCCAGGTGTGTTTGATGCTGCTGGGCAGACTGACCACTGGGAACCTCTGAGCTCTCCTGGTCCACTCTGTGGAGGAATTAGAAAGAATTATTGCAGTGCCTGATTAGAACGAGCCAACTGTTTGGCCTCTGGTGTCGCTGCTTGCAGCTTTCTTTAGAAGACGAGATGCAAACAAATGATGAGCAACCAATTCTGTATCTGTCTCACATCAAATCCATCTGTTGAACCTACGTCAAGTACTTACAGTGGGTCAGAAGAAGGACGTCCATCTTTGAAGTGAATCAGATGACTCTTAGACCGATCACTCTTGATGGACACACAGCTGGGCACAGGGGACTTTTCTCTCTGCTGCTGGAAACTGATAGAAACACTGACATTTACTGAACATACAAGATTTCTGTCTGTGATTTCACTGGTTTTATTGGATAATAAAAGTTATTTTATCTCAATGCTTGTTTGTATTCAGTGTATGTGAATGTTTAACCAGTGTGTTGTCAGTCAGATGTGCTAAGACTTGACACTGTTGAGCTGCCACTCCAATTGAAACTGTGGCCTGTTTTGGGTTTTGGACGCAGCACATCTGAGGCAGGGTCAGTTTCTGATAGTGCTAAATCTTTGTCTTGTTGATCTGCAGCTTGTCTTCAGACCTCTGCAGCTGGTCCTTCATACTAACAAGCCATCAAACCCTACCCTCCTCCTTTACCTCTGGACATTTAGCTGCCCTGTCCCTGGTGGTGTGGTCTTTGATCTCGGTCAAGACTCTTTTCTGTTCTGGTTCCTCTGTGGTGGAATGAACTCCCTGCTGATGTCAGGACAGCACAGTCACTGAACATCTTGACCAACATCTGAAAACCGTCTTTCACATGATACCAGAGCCCTGCCAGCACATTCTCACTCCAACCTCGTCACATATTGACTTTTGGACATGGACTTCACACGTCCACGTATGATGTGCAAGGAACCATTGGTGCATTCTGGGACACCATGTCAAGTTCAGCCTATTACATGCATTGTCTTCTTTCAAAGTACACTTCTGTTTTCATAGAAAAGTTAACATCTACATACAGTCTCTTTCAAAATCACACCACGTTGGTACAACACTGTGAACAGACGTTTTTTTTATTCAACAAAAGCATGTTGTTAGGTTGAGGATAAAAGAACAGGGTTTTGGCCCTTCCAGTCTGCCCCTGTCAGACTTTCACCGGCTAAACTTTTGAACTTGTCCCGCTGTGTTTCCCCGATGCCACCAGGTGCTGTAAACTATAACGGCAACCAGCCGCGTGTCATGTCAGCGTTAAAGGCCTTTTTCTGTTGGTTTCTGACGCTGAAAGTCACTGCCCAAGCGCTGGATTTTGACAACTTTGGAGTAAGACCAGACTCGCCCTGCACATCACTGTTTTCTTGTTAGAGCTTCCATCCACTCCTGTTGGATTTCCAACTACGACTGCCTGGCAGATCATAATTGGGTCTGGACTACAGACTAAGATGTCTTGATTGGGATCTATTTGAATGGACACTGTAAATAGTTTGCTCTGTGAAACTGTTGCAGTCCAGTGGGTGGTGGTGATGCAACAGTCTTAAACTCTACAGATTGAGAAAAAGAACAGGTGTGTTAACATTTCAGAGTTTTCTTTATTTTTTTCTTTGGGGGTGATGATGGCCTCCAGAAGAGAGCTCGTGTTGACGGAGCAGTGAGCATGACGACTGACATGAGAGAATTCTTTTAGCATTAGGCCACAGTTGTCGGGACAATGGAGGGAGGCTAAAGTTACATGATGGACTTTGTGTTTTGAGTGGAGATTGACTGAGTGGGATATGGACCGTGGAAGAGACTGTGCTGAGACTGTACTCGCTTCCTGAGTGACTTTTGGATGATGGAAAGCGAGGCTTGGGGCATGAAGATGATGGAGATGATGGAGATGATGGAGACAAGAGCAGTTACACTGGGAAGCTGTCAGGTTCATTTAACATTTAATGTCAGCTTACTGTGCAGCAGAGACTTTTCGTCCTTTAACATCGATGCCATGATCATGTGACTGGTCAGTCTGAAGGGACACACAGCTGGGGTCAGGTCCAGGTCCAGGTCCAGGTCGAGGGGAGTCTGGTCTCTGATGGATCCTAGCACACAGAGAGGAAGAGCAGCAGGAAGGGAAATTGAGTTTTCAGTCTTCAGCCTCAGTATCAGCAGCTATCAACAGGAGAAGTAGAATCCTACAGGATGACAGCAGACTGACAGGAACACTGAGAGCAGCTGTAAACCTCACTGAGCACCAGGGGGAGCTCACAATCCAAACCTCCACCCTGTGGACCTGCACACTGAGCCCTCCCACACTTCACTCACTCTGTCATGTGTTTAAATTCTCACTGTTAACACTGTGACACTGCTGAGTCCACAGGGTTAACATGAGGACTACAGTCGTTGCCATGGATACAGCATGACATATGACAAACAGTTGAAGCTGTGATTAATCTCAGAGTTTGTCTCCAACAGGTTTTGTATCAACAGTTTGTGCAACATGTGTTCGTTATATTCGTTACTCATTATATTGAGACATTGTGGCTCTTTGAGCACATTTACAGGTTTATTATGAGTCAGTGTTGAGGTGAGAGAGCAGAGAAACAGGAAACAGAGAGTTGATGAACATGTTGAAGGTGAAACAGGATCAAATGTGATGTCAAAGTGTTGAGTGTGATACCTTTTCATGTTGGTGATAACCTGCAGCCTCCTGATGAAGACAGACAGACAGACAGACAGACAGGTTCATCATTAGACTTTAAAGTGTTTGTTGTCAGATAAACTTTGTGCTGTGGAGTCTGGATCAAAGACAGGAGGTGAACACATGAACCAACAGAGACACATTAGAGACTGGAATCAATCAAAGGTCCACTTACTCAGTTTTCTTCTCATGGACTTCATCACTCTGCAGCTCTCTGCTGTCTGGACCAGGTCTGTGGACACAAAGAGTTTTCTGTTGATGTGAGTGGGACCATGTGCTCCATCAGGACTCAGACTGGAGGCAGACTGGCTCTTTTAAGCCCTCTGCAGACAGTAAATATGTGACACTGCTGCCGTCATGGATTTGTTCAAGTGATATTTGCTCATTGAGACAGAGGAGACGTTTACGCTGATGTTTCTTACAGCTTCATTCACACATGGCAGCACATTTATGGACAGAGACTGGATGAGAGAGAGAACAACAGTGAATGAAATGATGTGAAGGAAGAAGAAGGTTTTCTCAGCCTCTGTTGTGTGTGTAACTCTGTGTGTGTAAAAAGCAAATCCACATGCGGAGAACTGAGATCCACAAATGCCTGTTGGAAAGTTGTAAATGTCAGGAAGATATTCACAAACGATTTTCATTTATTTGCAAATTAATTTAATGTATTCACAGATATTGTTTTTATTTGTGGAATGTGTTTGTGTATTTGCAGATCAGTTTTATACTTGCAAAATATTTTTGTGAGTTTACAAATCTTTTTTTTGTATTTGTGGAAGGTGTTTTATATTTACAGATGACACATTTACACACAGATTGTCGAACTGTTCACACACATAATTATGAAACAAATCTATCTCCATAATTGTCACCTGAAACGGTGAGCGTGGACGAGACAAAAGGACGGCAACATTGACCAAAGTAAAGAAAACAGAGTCGTCTGTACCGCGAAAAGCTCAACGGGAAGGCAAAGGCAAGATATTATTTAAATGCCTTTATATATTTTATGTTACCATTTAAGCGCTGAGCATTTTGTTCTTTACTCACTGTTTTTGTTGATCATTTTGTTGATCACTGTTGTTGCTGTGTTACCATTGTTGGCTTTGCAACCAGAGAAGACTGTTTGGTGCATTTCTTCCTTTTTACGAATAAAGAGCCAGAATTTAATTCAGTCTGGGTGGTTTTTATTTGTATAAAAGGGTAAAAAGCATTTTGCGTGACTAAAGTTAAAACATTACAAAAATAGTGAAAGCCAGAAAACACAACATGGCCGACACATGTACAGTGACTTTCAGGTGACCAGCCGGCCTGCAGCAGTGACCAACACTGACGCTGAAGAAGAGCATGAGCACGACCATCAACAGGCTGAGCTGATGGTGAAAAAAACCCAACGTCTATTATATGGCGATACTTTGGATTCAGGTACGGCGACGTTGAACAGAAAGATGTGCTGTGTAAAAGTTTAAAAGTTAAATCACAATAATTGTCAGGTCAGGTCAGTGCCCCCTGATATAATGTCGGGGAAACACTGAATCAAGCAAGAAGACTCATGATAGCATGTTTATTATATTGTGATCGCAATCGCAAATCATGATATTGTCCACTCAAATAGCAATCGCACATTTTTATCACATTGTGCAGCACTAGGAATCAATATTGTCTTCTGGCTCTGTAGCTGTGGATGATGGAGGCGTTTTGCTTTGTCTCCATGGTAACAGGTAACGAAGCAGGAGGGTCAAAGTTCAGGGCGTCCTGTTATGAGACAGTCTGTCCTGATTGTGTGCAGACTGCATGGAACAGGAGGTACTTTTTAAGGGCAGCTGCAGGACCTACTCAAAGGAAAAAGGATGTGATTCGGAACGCACCCAAAGTTTCCTCTGAACAAAAAGGATCCAAAGTGTCCGTGCGTCATGACGCGGAGAGCTCTGCGTGTAAAGGAGATGAAAAGACTGAATGTGATTGGCCATGATCGTCTCAGCCTCTGTGATATAACCTCTCTGATCCCAGCACGCGCCCAAGTGCGCCACAGGTGAGTAAAAGAGCAAAGCCGTTTCTCAATATGTGTCCTTGTGCGGACTTGTGTTCTTGTGTGGCCTTGTGACACGTCATCAGTCACAGCCCAAGTACTGTTCCAATTCAAAGTTCACATCTTCCAAGTTCAGTCCAAATTCCCGGAAGTGTTCTCGCCACGCCCATTTCACCGGAGATGCATCGGAGCAGACTTGTGTGGACTTCAGACAGCCAGGTATCCCAGCATGCATTTCACAACAATCATCGGAAATTGACAAGTGAGGGAAAGGCGCACAATTGTAAGCCATAATTACAGATATGTTACTGTTGTACGTGTGTGTGAGCGCTCAGGCTGCCCCAGAGAGCAGCCTCTCTCAGGAAGGCCTTTTGAAACTCGTGGCTGATTATCTCAGTGGTTTGATTATCTCAGTGGTTAAATATGACATGTTTGGGGAATGTCTAATGGGCAATATTCAGTCTCAGTATGAGATATATTCTTATATTATTAAATGTTGTAACATGTTATTGTTCTTTGCATTCTTTTGCTTATTTATGTGTTTTTACCATTCAATAATGATTTTAAGAATTTATTGTAATGTATTTATTGTATTTAAAGATTAATTGTCTTTATTGTAGTATTTATTCAACAGCATTTTAAATAGTGATTATCTGATATGAATATGAATTGTATATGATATGAATTGTAAACCTGATGTCTATAGTGCGGACTGAATAAACTTTTCCTCTTCACATCTGACCTGTTTGATCCATTTATATTGGTGAGAACAGACTAAATGAGAAACTGCTGTCAGTGTAATCCAGTACAGTTCAACAGCACCACAATCTACAACTCAACACTTCAGTAAAATGTCAGACTGAATATTAAACTGCTGTTGTTTTTTCTAGGTGAAACAAGTAAACTGTCAAGTCTCCATAAAAATGTAGACAGAAAGCATAATGATGAGACAAATGCAGTGATGGACAGTAACTAAGTATATTTACTCAAGTAGCTACTGTACTTAAGTACAACTTTGATGTGCTTTGGGTATCTTTCCATTTACTTAGAGGGAAATACTGTACATTCTACTCAAGCTACATTTATTTGATAGCTATAGTTACTGTTCAGATAGTTTGTTTTATATGTCAACTAGTGCAGACATGCAAGTATCGCACGTCTCATCCTCATCCTCATTCTCCGCTGTCTTTCTGGGATCTGCCTCGTCAGCTGGGCAGCCTTCTCCTCAGCTGGGCAGCCTCCTCCTCAGCTGTGCAGCCTCCTCCTCTGCTGGGCAGCCTCCTCCTCAGCTGGGCAGCCTCCTCCTCTGCTGGGCAGCCTCCTCCTCAGCTGGGCAGTCTCCTCCTCAGCCTGCAGATACAGCAGTCCTGCTGCAATAACTGCACCAAGACACCTTCTCCGATCCGTTATTGATTTCTGATTTCCATCTCACCAATGCTCACGATCACAATAACCACCAACTCTCCACAAACTTTTCCCCCTGCACTTAACTTTTGATTATAATCAGAAGCCAGCTGCAGGGAAAAGGTTTTAAAAGACATTTTATGAAAATATTTTGGCTATTTATATGTTTTTGTGTGTCAGTTATATATGTTGAAACATTAAAAACATATACATAATAATTTCTTACAGTGTCTATGTAAAGACGCAGGCTGGGCTGTGTTCATATTGTTTTATACTAAATGCATGTTTACAACACAGCACAACAGCCAAGGCGAGCGGAGGTGGTGACGTCATCAAGTTCGCTGCTGCAGAAATGACTGAACTCCCGTCCTCTCGTTCTTAGGAAGTCCGGACTCTCGCGTGGACTTGCCAAGTCCGAACTGCCGAACTTAAGTATTGAGAAACGGCTCAAATGAACCCAAAGTGCGTTTTGCGTGCTCCCGACTAGAGATGGATTTATGGCTCTTTGAGGGCCGGATCTTGGTGAGTCGTTCCTTTCAAGAGCTGTTCATGAAAACTGGCTCATTTGACTGATTTTTATATTTATTAAGTTTTAAGAAGCCAGCCTGGTTTTAACTCATTTATCTTGGAAATAATCACTGGGAGGTTTGATGGGGTGAGATTTGGAACAAAATAATACAAAATTAGATATGCCACCAATATCTGAGTTTGAATTATTCTGAAATATTGATTATAACCTCATTTGACATGTGTGGACTAGATTTTAAAGTCTGATCTGGATTCATTGTAAATATTCCACAAAGTTGCGTCATATCACTCTGCTTTGACAGTGACATCACTATTTGGATTACCCTTTGTACAAATTGTCTGTATGTGTGTAAAGCTCCATGACTTTTTATTCATGCAACACCGTGACCTTAATACTTACAAATAAACATTAAAAAACAAAGCAGGCTACAATGAATTTTGCTCAGGGGAGGAGCAAAGGAGGAGCACACAGTGATACTAAACAAAACAAAAAAGAACGGTTCCCAGCTGCGACTCGGTTCCCATCGTTCATGTTAACGAGCCGTTCAATAGAATCGGTTCGTTCATGAACGTCACAACGCACTGAACAGGAAGTAACTTACTGCGACCTGCACATGCCGTCCACGTGCGCATGCGTGGACCTGTAACTTTTCTTTTAGAGTCTAAATAGTTGGTGACAAACTGAGAGAGTAAGAAGTGAAGAGTGTTAAAGTCCGGACTGAAGAGTTTGTGTTGTTCTTCAGAGGGTTTGGAGGGACGTGTCTGTCCGGTCCTCACTGATCCTCCTCTCATGGTGGAAACTGAACTCCACTTGAACAAGTTTCTACAGGAAGTGAACTAACAAAGAGTCATTCAAGAGTCACACAGTGAAAGTGTCAAAGCTTACAAACCTTTAGATGGAGACAAGAAGCTGCGACACGACGACGAGCGCACAAAGTGAAACTAAAGTGGCAACAGGAAGGAAGGGGCGGTGACAAACAGCTGCTCTCACGTCAGTCTCATTCTTCACATCCACCCAGTGCCGCCTCCACACTGCAGGTGGCGCCCTGGACCCAAATATACAGCAGCTCCAATATGAATGGAGAGCAGCAGAATCTTCATATAGTCAATGAGACATATTAATACACAGCTGCCCAAATGTCTCTTACAGTCCATCTGTCAGTTAGTTCAGACAGATTAAAGCCAGATGTTAGGTGTTAGTATTCTGACTGAGAGGCAGGCTGAGGATTGTTTTATTTATTTTGAGGCTGATGTTGGCCAAAAGTTCATCTGCTCACTACAAGATATGATCTCCTACACACAAGACATGATCCTGACTGAGGACATATTATCTTCTACATACCAGATCATGTCTCCTAACATGTGTTCACTGTCTCCTAACCTTATACACACCCACTTCAGCACTGAGATATTATCTCCTACGTAGATGTTGCTTTGAAAGTCACATGATGTTGAACTTGTGTTTGAGGAGAGACTCCTTCAGTGTGAACAGGAAGTGCACAAAGTTCTGTTAGAAAACAAGCAGAGCTCCATCTAACAATCTGTTTCCATTCTTACTGTCTGCTGACTGTTGGTAATGACTTCATTCAACATGTTGCATCAGTCATGTGATGGTGAACACGTGCACATCAACACCACCACTGTAAATAGTGGGAGGAAAGGAAGCAGCCACTTCCATCATGTTCCTCTGAGATGTAGCGCAGTAAAAGTACCACATGTTTCTCTGAGATGTAGTGCAGTAAAAGTACAACATGTTCCTCTGAGATGTAGTGCAGTAAAAGTACAACATGTTCCTCTGAGATGTAGTACAGTAAAAGTACCACATGTTCCTCTGAGATGTAGTGCAGTAAAAGTACAACATGTTCCTCTGAGATGTAGTGCAGTAAAAGTACCACATGTACCTCTGAGATGTAGTGCAGTAAAAGTACCACATGTTCCTCTGAGATGTAGTGCAGTAAAAGTACAACATGTTCCTCTGAGATGTAGTACAGTAAAAGTACCACATGTTCCTCTGAGATGTAGTACAGTAAAAGTACCACATGTTCCTCTGAGATGTAGTGCAGTAAAAGTACAACATGTTCCTCTGAGATGTAGTACAGTAAAAGTACCACATGTTCCTCTGAGATGTAGTGCAGTAAAAGTACAACATGTTCCTCTGAGATGTAGTACAGTAAAAGTACCACATGTTCCTCTGAGATGTAGTGCAGTAAAAGTACAACATGTTCCTCTGAGATGTAGTGCAGTAAAAGTACCACATGTTCCTCTGAGATGTAGTGCAGTAAAAGTACTAAATGTTCCAAGATGCAGTATGTGGAATAAAGTATATGAGGTAAAGAATGAGAAAAGAAGGCGGCAGTACTATTTGGACATTGACATGACCTCTTAGCTGATGTCTGTCAGCTTGGTGTCCCTTTGTCGTTCTCTTCATTTCCTTCTGCAGTTGACAGTTTAGACTGAGCAGACAGGTGTGAACTGTTGCACTGTTGTATTGTCACTGCAGCAAGATGTTTGATTTTAGATGGTATTGTTTTTTTGAGGGAAGTATTTATGTCTCCACAGGAAAAACCTTAAAAACGTATTTGTGCTGTCTGTAATTCCACAAGATCTTTAGACTGTCAGAGTTTTGACTGTAAGAATAAAAGTGTGTGTATGATCCCTGTATCCTGCACCATGAATGATCTGAAGTGCTTTCTTTTGCTAAATGTCATGGATGAATTGTACTGATGTAGTTGTTGCCCCAAACCTCTGCACAGTCATTTAGAGATGGAAGAACTAGTGAACAGCACAGAATGTGCAGTGACTTGTGATGCAGGACCTGCTTTGCTTTATTTAATACTGCAGTACTTTTTGATACTTTGCTTTGTACATGCTTCATATGTGATTTCCAGCAGATTTGGTCGTCTGTTGTCACCTCAAGGAATTTGATTTCATTAACTGTTTCAATATTAAACCCATCCAAATGAATCTTTATCTGTGTATTAGTTCTGCAGTTCCCAAAGTGTCAGTCTCGTTTTGTTCAGGTTTAATGATCATTTATTTCTATCAAACCATATTTTTAATTTACTCAGTTCTGAATTGATCACCTGCGTTAAAACTTGCAATTCACTGCCAGAACAAAAAATATTTGTATCATCAGCAAATAACACCAGTTTGAATACTTTTGATATGTTGCATAAATCATTGATATAAAGAGCAAACAGTTTTAGGGCCCAACACTGACCCCTGGGGGACACCACAAGTAATGTCCAAACATGTTGAACACTGATCACTCAGCTTCACAAACTGCCTTCTGTTAGACAAATAACTCCTCACCCAGTCCAACACTTTACCCCTGATGCCACAGCGCTCTAGTTTATTGAATAATATATCATGGTTTATTGTGTCAAAAGCCTTTTTATGTCTATGAATATTCCAACTGTATACAGTTTATGGTCCAGTGAATCTGTGATTTCCTCAGCTGAATCTATTAATGCCAGTGATGTTGCTGTGTGATCTGAATCCATATTGACTTTCAGTGAGTCATTGTGTTTGTCTATGAATTTTTCCAGCCAGTTATTGAAAAGCTTTTCTAGGATTTTGGAGACTTGAGGTAGTAATGAAACAGGTCTGTAGTTTGTGAAGTGGTGTTTCTTCCCAGATTTATACAGAGCTATGACTTTTGCTATTTTCATGTTGTCTGGAAATGTAGCGGACTGAAATGATAAATTACAGATATCGTTAATGGTTTTGAAATTTCCTCAATGAGCCTTTTCACAACAGTCATATTAATGTCATCACAGTCAGTAGATGTTTTATTTGGACATTTAGTGACAATATCTAAAATGTCTTTCTCATCCACTGCTGTGAGGAACATTGAACTCAGATTTCTATCAATGAAATGATTGTTCTGCTCCTCAGATGTTCCTGGATCAATTTCTCTGAATTCTCTATAAAGTGTATTTTTCTTTTTGCAGGCATTTTGTAACCCTTTGTGATCCAAGGACAATCTGCATATTTTAGTCTCCTGGTGACGATTTTTATAGACAGTTTTTTTATCCTATAATCTTCTAAATATTCTGAAGAATTCCTCATATGCACAATTTTGTTTGTCGTCAGGTTGATTCGTCTTGTAGCTGCTGTCAAATACTGTAAATTGACAAAATGGTCACTGATATCACTGATTAATAGTCCACTTATTGTGTTGTTCATCATGTCAGTTGTGAATATATTGTTGATTAGCGTTGGCACAGTGGGAAGTTATCCGGGTGGTCTGGTGATTTTTGGATATAAGTTCATACTGTTTATTGTATGAATGAAATCATCAGTCTTTTGTGTTTATTTGGATGAAGCAGGTCGATATTGAAGTCTCCACAGATGAAAATTGTTTCATGACTTTTTTTGCAAACATTTCCTCCATCCAGTCCTTGAACAGTTCAATACTGGAACCTGGTGTCCTGTATATGCAGCTAATAATTACACATTTATTTTTCTCTTTGTATATTTCAATTGATTTGCATTCAAGCGTGTTGTTAACAACAGCTGACATATTGTCCAACACCCTGAAGTTCAGATTTCTGTCCACATAGATTGCAACTCCCCCTCCACCTTTATTCTGCCGATCCATGTGCATAAACTCAAACCCCTCCAGCTCAAAGTCCAGCCCTTTTTCCATGTTGATCCATGTTTCACATATTGCAATGATGTTGAATAAGTGTGTAAATTGACTCAGGTAATCCTTGATGTTTGTAACATTTGCATACAGACTCTGCTGTTAATGTGTGTAATTGATCATCTACCATCTTTATTGACGCAGTTATATTGTTCATCAGTGTAATAGCAGCAGTTATTATTGATGGAGTTGAAGAAGTAGTTATCATATCCAGTAAATTGTGATCAGTGTATTGAAATATTTGCAGTTGCAGGTTGTCATGTTCACTGATGCTCTGAGTTGTGCTGCTATTGCCTCCAGATGTGGATGAGTGAATTCTTTCAGTGTGTGTCATGGTTGTGTGTAAAGAGGTTTGTTACCTTCCAGTCCAGCTCATGTTGATCATCAGTATTTGTCCAGCTCCTCCACACTTCTTACCATCAACACTTTGGCCTCCTCTGGTGTCGCGTTAAGCTTGATGAATATTTTGCAGTTTGTGGTCCAGGTGTGTTTAATTGAACTGCAGTTTACACACTTGTATGGCTGCTCTTAAAAAGACATACTTTTTGACTTTTTATGTTCCTAGTTACATTTGTTTTTGTGCTATTCTTTGTATCGTGTTCTTCAAATCACATCAAGTCAATGTCACGTATATATCCCAGTATCACAGATCACTCTTTGTGTCAGGGGACGTTACAATCTGTACGACATGCGACACCTTCTGTCCTCAGACCCTCACAGCAGATAAGGAAACGCCCCCAAAAACCCTTTAAGGCCCTGATGACACATAAAGTGTTTTGCAGGTTGCAAAATTAGAGGCGCCCCACACTGCCTTTTTTTAACTGTATGCCACTTATTTTATTTCTTGTATGTATCCTGCAGTAATGAGTGTGTAGCTGCTGCCATGTTGAGGCAGAGGGTGTGTGTGTAGCTCTGGTTGAGGGTGAGAGGCTGTCAGCAGATAAACAGAGATCTGTGTGGGTACATGAGACCCTAAAAAAGAGGCTGGATCATGGGAGAACCACCAGTTGGTCCAGGAGCTTCTCTCCATCATGGATTTACAGGCAGATTTTAGGACGACTCAGGGGCAGTTTGACAAGCTGCTGTCTGTCATCAGGCCGTATAGCTCTGAGTATCCAGCAACCACTACCACCAGTTACTCCTCCATTGTTTACCAACTGTAAACTTGTTGTTGACACCACCACAGAAGCCCCGCCTCTCACATCATCCCATTGGACAATGGGGAAAAAGATGACGAAATTTTTTCCTTCTGTCAGTTTGTATAAATTAAAATAATAATAATAATAATAATAATAATGAAAATAATATTCTCTTTGAGGTATAGCTGAACACGTTGCCACGTTCATTGTTCAGTGTCAGCAGAGATGGGCAAAAATACATCAAAATGTATTTTGATACAAAATAGAAAATACCCGTCAAATAAATGTATCAAAATAAAATACATGTATTTTGTATTTTCAAATACAGAAAATACTTTTTTCTTTTTCTTTTTAGCAGCGACCTGCAGCTCTATAGGTCACTCTGTCGGTTGGTCCACAAATCTTTTCGTGAATAACTCAAAAAGTTCTTGACCAAAAATGCTCAAAATTTACATGCTACAATTAGAGACCATGAGTAACTGCACTGTGACTGATTCAGATTTAGATTCAGACAACTTTATTGATCCCACGTGAGGCATTTCATTTGTAGCAGACTCATCCCAAGCATCAACCACAACAACATACAATTTCCTATGTGACGCACAGTCCAGTAAAACAGACCACGAGGTCAGTGAAGGGCACATTGAATGGCCCAAGTTTAAAAAACATATAGATAAAAACAAACAAAAAAGTAAAAACTATTGTTACATCCAATATTATAAGAATGTGTAGCCTATTATTTTTGTTTTTTGATTCGTGGAGAAAGTATTTTGAGTATTTTAAATACAAAATTACTCCACTCAAAAGTATTCTGTTACAAATTACATTTGCTTTTTATCAAATACAAATGACAAAATACTGAAATGTAACTGAAATACGTATTTTAAATAGAAGGAACAGAAATGCTGCCCATCCCTGCTTGTCGGGCCCTTCATACAGCAATTTAAATGTGTTTTCAAAAACTTGGTGACACTTGAAAATGAAATGATAAATAATAAAATCCTGTTTTTCAAAAAGATGTGAGTGTGTCGTCATCACGTGACGCTGGCTGGCAGGGTGCATGCTGGGCAGCGCGAGCGCACGCGCCGCGGCGGCTGGTTGAACTTGAGAGTGTGGTCAGTAGCAGACAGCTCACACTAAGGTCAGAGAGAGAAGATGGATTTTAAAAAGCCTTTAAGCGGAGGAGCAGAAAGGAAGAAAGACAAGCGAGAGAAGCAGCGGTGATTAAAGATGTCCCGCCTTTTACAAACACTTACAGACGACGAGCAAACGGAGTTGGCTAACGTGCTAGCTAGTTAGCTAGAGCTAGCTAACGCCTCTAGCCCTAACGTTAGCAGCAGCAGCAGGAGCCGGAGGATAGGCTAACTGTTTGTAGCAGCGGAGCACTGGAGCCAGAGCCCCTAACGTTAACGGTTAGCCCGGCCAACACCAGCAACAGGTCCTCGGAGCTGGAGGAGCAGCTGATCCACTGGATCATTTCTAAATATACTGTGCTGTGCTTGCAACATGTTTTCAGCACATAACAAGGCATTTGTATCAGGAAACACGGAGACGGGACCCGAACACAGAAAGTGCATCGTCCAGAAAAGGAGGGAACTGTGGACGCTCGGCTCTCCGTCGTTTTCTCACCCTGCCTGTATCAAAGTGCGAAGGAGAAAGAAGATTGAAGTGAAGGAAGTGAGGAGCAGCATGAAACAAGAGCGACTGTCAGCACTCTGCCTGATGGCCATTGAACGTGAGCTGGTGAAGGAGCTGGGTTTTCTGCTGGCAGACTGTGTGTTCAAGTTAAAGTCCAGGAAGAAGAACTGCTAAAGGTAAGAACATTGATAATGCTGTCAGTGCACTGAGCATGTTGTGTGAGGATGGGTTTATCTGATTCACTGTTTGTCTGTGTCAGCCTTGACACACATGCACACACCTTCATTTTGACACAGTGTCTCTGCCCTGCACACACACACACACACACACACACACACACACACACACACACACACCAGTTGCAGCTCATTTGTTGCTGTTGCATTTCTGCATGGTGCCTATAAACCCCTTATTTTGAAACCCTCCATTCAGCTGTGTTGTGACTGTTTATGATGCAGTGATGTAACATTTCAGTGGTGATTATTATCTGTGAGTGAGTGAGTGTCTGTTGGTGAACTATTGATCTGCTGCTTGTGTCAGCCTTGAGTTAAGGGTGTGTGTGTGTGTGTGTGTGTGTGTGTGTGTGTGAGTAATAATAATAATAATAATAATGATAATAATAATAATAATAATAATGATAATACATTTAATTTGTATAGCGCTTTTCAATGACCCAAAGATGCTTACACAGTAACACAAAAGGGAAGAGTGTGTGTGTGTGTGTGTGTGTGTGTGTGTGTGTGTGTGTGTGAGTGAGAGAGAGAGAGAGAGAGAGAGAGAGAGAGAGAGAGAGAGAGAGACAGAATAAGGTGTTGTTCGTATCATCAGTGTTTAAATCAACATTAGCTGCTGGTAACTGGTTAGTATGATTTGTGTGTTAATTGGCGTGGTGGTGCCGTGGTGTGGCATAGCATGGTGTGTGAGGTGGTGACGTTGTGTGTGTACAAGGGCCCTTTGAGACCTGGTGTCCAGGGGCCCCTGGGGTGCTAATCCAGCTCTGGGCTGAAACTCAATATTTTAACAACAAAAATACAGCAGTGTGTGCAGACAGACAGACAGACAGACATTTTTTCACAACAAATCTGATTCACAATTTAAATAGATTTTTTTCCCCAAACTTAAAATCAATTTTCAGAAAAATACCTGCAGCCTGGTAGCTCGTACCTGGGATCCAAAACCTTCGGCATATGAATAAACTCCAGCTTTTCCACGGTATATATGGGCACCATATCTCTTGCAATATACATCACAACTGCATCCATGATCACTTTCCACCAGGCCCCTTTCTCATCATACGGCAGTGTTTCCTCTACCATTATATTGTCATGAATTCCAGCACTTGAATAGGGATATTTTCGTAGGGAGCAACACCTCTCCCACTCGGCAGCATGACTCTGTTTGAGGTGCTGCAGTAAATTGGTAGCACTGCTACGTTGGGTAGCAACAGCCTTCAAGCACACTTTGCAGCAGGGTGCTGATTGTTCTGTGTCTGACGCCACAAAACCAAACCAATTCCAAATAACTGCAGAACTCGTTCCTTTTCTTGGAAACAAGTTCTTCCCTGCTCGCTGCCATGTTGTCAGTGTATCGAGCGTGCGGGGGGGAGGGTGAGCCCACTCTGAACTACGGGAGCCCAGCGGGGAGCGGCTGTGGCGGATGTTAAAGAAAAAATGGATTTTCTATTACTACTACAAATTTGAATTAATCGATAAAATGATTTATCGCCCAGCCCTACTTCCTCCAGAAATTAGGGTTAGGGTATATTTCTTTGATGATTCCAATCCATTCCTCTTTTGCTGTGGCTCAGCATTTAAATTACTCAGATCTGATGGTTTAGTCACAGAGTTTAATTTTAAAAACCCCAGAAATGTTCTAAAAGTAGTAGGTAGAAGTAAAACCTATATGTTCCTTCCCCTCTTTCACTTTTCTTCTATTAACTTAAACTATTTGCACAATTTCTTACATGTATATATAGTTACATACAACAATCAATATATTTTTACAACCCAATTTTCTAATTATATTACATTCCTAAATTATTTACAACTTGTGTTATGAAGATATTTACACTGCTCAGAAACTGAAGGGAACACTCAATGGTCACTGTAACAGGAAGTCAGTTAAAACTTCAGGGATATCAATGTGTCCATTCAGGAAGCACAAGTGATTGTGAATCAGTTTCAGCTGCTTTGGTGCAAATCAAAGTGACAACAGGTGCAATGGAGAGGCAAAAGCAAGACAAGCCCCAAAAAGGGAATGTTTTACATGTGGTGTCCACAGACAGTTGCTCTCTCCTGATCCTTCCTGACTGATTCTTCTCTAGTTTGGTCTTCTGCTAGTGTCCTTGGCACTACTGGTAGCATGAGGCCGTACCTGCAGCCCAATCAGGTTGAGACCAGATACCAGGAGACCGGCCGTTACACCAGGAGAGCTGGACAGGGCCGTAGAAGGGCATCAACCCAGCAGCAGGACCACTATCTGCTCCTTTGTGTGAGGAGGAACAGGAGGAGCACTGAGCCCTACAACATGACCTCCAGCAGCTACAGGTGTGCATGTTTCTGAGCACACTATCAGAAACAGACTCCATGAGGGTGGCGTGAGGCCCACGTCCTCTAGTGGGACCTGTGCTCACAGCCCAGCACCGTGCAGCTCCATCATTCACCAGAGACAGGGCCTTTCCGCCCATAGGGCAGGTTAGGCAGATGATGTAGGCGCCAGCGTGCCAGGGGGCGCCAGGGAGTGAGGTGTTTTTTTTATGTTTTTTTTTTCCTTCCCCTTTCTATTAAAAGAATTAGACAAGAATACACTACAAAACAACAGCACATATAGCCATACATCTTTAAATAATAATGAAATAATATTTCTAATTTAAATTTCTGCCTCTGGCTATCTTCTGTGATGTGATGCTGCTGAGTGACAAACTGACAGTCGGGTGCCATCGTCATGAAGAGGCTTGAGCCCTCTGGGGCGCAGTCATAGGGAGCAGTACAAAACAAAGAAGACAAGGAGAAACGTGAACAAGGTCGAGGTAATGATGTGATGTGATGAAACACTTCATTTAAAATGGTAGAAACACAATGTAAGTTACAGTTACTGAAGCACTTTCAAGCTAACGTCAGCTCATTAGCTGCTAATGGTTAGCGGTTAGGCTACTACTACGTAACTTTAATGTGACTGTGACTTCATCAGCCATTTGTTTCAGGAACACTGTCAGCATTCAGCTAGAGTTAATGTCAGTTAATGTTGCTCCCATCTTAGAGAAAGTTGGAAAGAAAGACTCAAAGTTTTTGGTGGAATGAATAAGCAACATAATTTAATATATTGGCCTATCTTTTCTTTTAATGTTTAGTGTGCTGCTGCACAAACCACTCACTGTTTACCAGCCAGGCATATATTCATATACTGTATATTTATGTTTTTCCAGTTTACAGATTTGTGCAATTTGTGATGTTACAGTTGTATTTTTTATATTTTGGCTGTTTGCTGTGTTTAAAATGTCATTAGATCAAGGCTAGGTGCTATTATGGTCATGCCATGATGGTTTCAAAACAGCTATTTGATTAATATATTGTAAAAGCCCAGTTTGTCAAATATATGCATCTCCTCTTTTTAGATGCCCTTCTGAAGTATTTGTGCCCCACCTCTGCGAATCCTGGGCCTACTAATGTAACTGCAGCCACCTCATCCACCTCAGCACCAAGTGATGCAGCCTCAAGTGCATCTCCCTCCCACACACAAACTGCAAGTGGACAAATAAGATTATTTAGAGAATGTAGACTGTTAAGAGATTAACAAGTTTTTTTTATTTATTGTGAACTGTAAGTAAATATAACTTAATGTTCATGTTCTTTATTGCAATGCAACATTTGTTTAATAATAAATAAAATCCAGACATTTTTTCAGGAAGTTTTTGAAATGTTTCTTTTGTAGTTTTTGAAAACCGAGGTTTGGACCAAACCGTGGGGGTGCCAGCAAATATCTTGCGGAGGGTGCCAAATTGGTTAGGCACGGCCCTGACCAGAGAACACCAGAACTGGCAGGTCCACCACTGGCGCCCTGTTCTCTTCACAGATGAGAGCAGGTTCACACTGAGCACATGTGACAGGCGTGAAAGAGTCTGGAGACGCCGTGGTGAACGTTATGCTGCCTGTGACATTTGTAGGGTTTGCACAGACCTCCATGTCATAGCAAACAGTACCCTGACTGCTGTTAGGTACCAGGAGGAAATCCTCAGAGTGACTGTCAGACATTATGCTGGTGCAGAGGGCCCTGGGTTCCTCCTGGTGCAGAGGGCCCTGGGTTCCTCCTGGTGCAGAGGGCCCTGGGTCATACAGGCAGTCGGGGGCCGTACACACTACTGAGTCACATGATGAGTTGATGATGATGTTTTACTTTGATTTTTTGTGTGATTTTGAATCCAGCCCTCAGTGGGTTGATGATTTTGGTTCCCACTGACTGTTGTTACGTCATTTTGTTCTCAACAAGTCCTGGACAGACTGAACTATCTGTTCAGCAGTGAGAAAGTTTCTCTAACAGGAGGAGACTCTCCCTCCTACAGAGAACACAGAGACACTGAGGAACCAGGTGACCAGAGCATAAACCCAGGATAAAGAGGTTCAGTGAATGTGGTGTTGAAGGTGTGGAGGTGGATCAGTGTGTCAGAGGAGACTGTGAAGAAGGACAGAGTGCCAGCAGGACAGTCCACATACACTGCTGCTCTACCAGAGACAGAGGAGGAGGAGGAGGAGAATGTTTCTCTGTTGTTGTGCCTGACATAGTAACCACCATCACAGCAGCTCAGACTCCAGGACTGATCATTCCCTCCAAACAAACAGTCAGCTCTGTCTCCTCTCCTCCTGATTTCTCTGTAACTCACTGATATATAAACCCATCCTCTCCACTCGACCTCCCAGTAACAGCGACCAGTCAGACCAGTTCTACACAGCAGCTGAGCCCAGTGGTCAAATCTGTCTGGATGATCAGGATATGACTGATCCTCCTCCACATGTGTCACCTTCCTGTTGTTGTCAGACAGTTTGATCTTTCTGTTCACTGTGTTTGTGTCGATTGTGAGTTCACAGGAATCTGATGGAGAGAAGAAGACACAATACAGCTGCAGTTATTCATCTATCATCACTCTGATGATGACATGAGAGATTTGAATGAGTGATGTCACAGTTTGAAGATGAAATGAAACACACTTACACTTCCTCAGACCTGGTGTCAACCATCGGACTCCAGCAGGCTCCACCCTGAAAGGAGGAGGGGGGGGTCAGAGCAGCACTTCCTCTTTCACCATGGAAATGGACATTACATCACTCTCATACACACACAGCTTTGTTATTGTCTCCACATGGACTGACATGTTCATCACTGATTATTAATCAGCTGATATTGTTTTAGTTCAGTGTACCTGAGCAGGTGGTGTTTCAACAGTTTACTGTGGCTTCATCACCACCACACAACACTTGACCATTACAGTCAGCTGATCCATTGTCAATATACAAGTATTGATTATTGGAGCTTTGAAACCACCTGTTTTACTCCTGATGAGTGACCTGCTTTGTTGTGTCATAAACAAACCGAATCCAGGTGAAGCTAAACTCCTTTTAAATCAGGAAACATTCCCATTATGATGACACCCACTGGTGGCAGATGATGAAGACCAAAACATCCCCCACTATTGTTTCATATGAGCCCACAAACCTGCAGCATGACCACATTGACACACGTCAACCCACCATGAACCTCCAACGTGTCAGGATACACCACTGTCCTATTATCCAATGTTGAAAGAAGACAAGGCTCCAGAAACATTTCATCAGCTTCCCTCCCTGTTTTGGCCCATCCTGGCTACTGTTCCCTGACTACTTGTGTCTGTATTGATGGTCTGATGTGGGACACAAACAGTTTGATGAGTCAGTGTTTATCAGCTGTGGTTGTTTGAGGTCAGCTTGGTGTGTCAGGGTCATATGAGCAGGCTGACAGTGTGACAGAGACAAAGTTTCCAGCTCTACCTCCTCTATCAGACTGAGTGTGTGTGGCTGCAGCAGGCCTCTTCATACCTGAGAGTGTCCAGTCTCCAGTGTGGATCCTTCAGTCCAGCCGACAGCAGCTTCACCCCTGAGTCTCCTGGATGATTGTAGCTCAGGTCCAGCTCTCTCAGATGGGAGGGGTTGGAGCTCAGAGCTGAGGCCAGAGAAGCACAGCCTTCCTCTGTGATCAGACAGCCTGACAGACTGCAAACACACAAAACAACACACATGTCACATAAATGTGAGGGTGGGTACCACAGTACTGCCATACTGTCGCCTACTGTGGGGTTACATCAACATTATTACTGACTTTTTTCTAGTCCCAACCAAACACCCACTAATGTCCACCAACTATCTGACAACATCACTGATTCCTCTCTGATATTTCAAGTTCCAACAACAGAGAAAAACACAAGATAAAACATGTTGATGGAAAGAGACTGAAACACAAAACACAGCTGGTTTGAAATCATATCAGCAGAGACAATCCTGTGATGGTTATGAGTTTATCAACTAATGTAAATCAGGATTTAAGTGGCCATCAGTTGAACATGTTGATGAATCCTGACCTGAGAGTTTCCAGTGTACAGTGTGAACTCTTCAGTCCATCAGACAGAAGCTTCACTGCTGAATCCTTCAGGTGGTTGTTACTCAGGTCCAGGTGTCTCAGACTGGAGGACTGGGAGCTGAGAACTGAGGACAGAGCTTCACAGCTTCTCTCTGAGAGGTTACAGTCACTCAGCCTACAGAGACAATATCATAAAGAAAAAAAAAATACAGTAAGTTGAAAAGACAACAGAGCATTTAAGTTATGATAATCCAACTGTCTCTGTACTTACAGAGCTTTGTTGGAGGCTTTGACCACTGGCAGCAGCCTCAGAAGAGCCTCCTCTGAAGCAGAGTATTTCTTCAGGTCAAACACGTCCAGATCTTCTTCTGATGACAGTAAGATGAAGACCAGAGCTGACCACTGAGCAGGAGACAGTTTATCTGTGGAGAGACGTCCTGAACTCAGGGACTGTTGGATCTCCTCCACTAGAGAACGATCATTCAGTTCATTCAGACAGTGGAACAGATTGATGCTTCTCTCTGCAGACAGATCCTGGTTGATCTTCTCCTTGATGTACTGGACTGTTTCCTGATTGGTCTGTGAGCTACTTCCTGTCTGTCTCAGCAGACCTCGTAGGTGTCTCTGATTGGTCTGCAGTGAGAGACCCAGGAGGAAGCGGAGGAGCAAGTCCAGGTGTCCATTTGGACTCTGTAAGGCCTTGTCCACAGCACTCTGGTGGAGATACTTCAGATTCTGTTTGTCTCTGAAGACTTTAGACCACCAGGATGTTGTTTGTTGTTCTTCCATCAGATTGACTCCAGACTTGATGAAGGTCAGATGGACATGAAGAGCAGCCAGAAACTCCTGAACACTCAGATGGACGAAGCAGAACACCTTGTCCTGGTACAGTCCTCTCTCCTCTTTAAAGATCTGTGTGAACACTCCTGAGTACACTGAGGCTGCTCTGATATCGATGCCACACTCTGTCAGGTCTGATTCATAGAAGATCAGGTTGCCTTTCTGCAGCTGATCAAAAGCCAGTTTTCCCAGAGACTCAATCATCTTCCTGCTCTCTGGACTCCAGTGATGATCTGTCTCAGCTCCTCCTCATCTTGATGTTCTTCACTTTGGTCTGAACACCAGGAAGTGGATGTACATGTCAGTCAGGGTCTTGGGCAGCTCTCCTTCCTCTCTGCTCTTCATCACATCCTCCAGAACTGTAGCAGTGATCCAGCAGAAGACTGGGATGTGGCACATGATGTGGAGGCTTGGTGATGTCTTGATGTGGGAGATGATTCTACTGGCCTGCTCCTCATCTCTGAATCTCTTCCTGAAGTACTCCTCCTTCTGTGGGTCAGTGAACCCTCTGACCTCTGTCACCATGTCAACACAGTCAGGAGGGATCTGATTGGCTGCTGCAGGTCGTGTGGTTATCCAGAGGCGAGCAGAGGAAGCAGTTTCCCCCTGATGAGGTTTGTCAGCAGCACATCCACTGAGGTGGACTCTGTAACATCAGTCAGGATCTCATTGTTGTGGAAGTCCAGAGGAAGTCGACACTCATCCAGACCGTCAAAGATGAACACAACCTGGAACTCTTCAAACCTGCAGATTCCTGCTTCTTTGGTTTCAGTAAAGAAGTGATGAACAAGTTCCACCAAGCTGTACTTTTTCTCTTTCAGCACATTCAGCTCTCTGAAAGTGAATGAAATGTGAACTGTATGTCCTGGTTGGCTTTGTCTTCAGCCCAGTCCAGAGTGAACTTCTGTGTTAAGACTGTTTTCCCAATGCAGCCACTCCCTTTGTCATCACTGTTCTGATTGGTTCATCTCTTCCAGGTGAGGCTTTAAAGATGTCTTCTTGTCTGATGGTTGTTTCTGGTCTGTGTGGTTTCCTGGATGCTGTTTCAATCTGTCTGACCTCATGTTCATCATTGACCTCTGCAGTCCCTCCCTCTGTGATGTAGAGCTCTGTGTAGATCTGATTCAGAAGGGTTGGGTTTCCTGCTTTAGCGATCCCCTCAAACACACACTGGAACTTCTCCTGCAGGTCAGATTTCAGTTTACGCTGACAGACTGCAGATAGATGTCCTGAATGAACACAACAAAGAAGATCAGTAAGACAAAGAAATATTTCAACATGTCATTTCCTCAAAGAATGAGTATTGAATATTTTGGTGCGTCTCTTGAGACATTAGTAAACGTCCCATTTATCCATCATGTTAAATCTTTATAGAAATCCTCTTACTGCTCTGCAGACAGTCAGCCAGCTCCTCCTGCTTCATTCTCCTCAGGAAGTTCAGTTGATCTTCACAAATGCCTCTCTGCTGCTGCTCCTCTGCTCTTCATCGTCACCATCCAACCCCCTCCTCATCCTCCCTCTGACTCTCTAAGCATTCTGGGTAATGTGAACTCAGAACCTTCTGGACCTTCTTCAGCTCGTTCTTGACAAAAGTGAGGATGTTCTCCTCCAGCAGCTGGAACAGAATATTATATGAATGACACAATCAAACATCAGATCCATGTTGGACACACTGACAATCCACTGGTGTAAAAAGTGCAGCATGGAGATGATTGTGAAGAGAATAGATGTCAAAGTAGTTGTTGTACATTACAGACCATAAAATATGGAGTCCAGGTGTGTTTGATGCTGCTGGGCAGACTGACCACTGGGAACCTCTGAGCTCTCCTGGTCCACTCTGTGGAGAATCATCAACAGTGAGCTCACATGATGTTTGCACCAGGAGACTGTAGAACTTATATCATTTACAAAAACACACACAGACCAGTTAGTTAAAGACGTGTTCTGTCATGATCGATCAGAATGAAAACCAGATGTAAACAACACTGTAAATGATGGACACCTGATTCTGTGTCTCATGACTGAGGATCACAACAGTTAGTTCATCTGTTTCATTCAACAGTTTCATTCACTTACAGCAGCTCAGAAGAAGGACGTCCATCTTTGAAGGTAATCAGACGAAACATAGACTGATCACTCTTGATGGACACACAGCTGGGTACAGGGGACTTTTCTCTCTGCTGCTGGAAACTGATAGAAACACTGACATTTACTGAACATACAAGATTTCTATTCAGCATAAAACACAGCATAGATATTCCTTGAGCTGGCTGGTGGATGTGTGTGTGAGGCAGCGGTGTGTGTGCTTAAAGGCACTGATCACCACAATCTGATGTGATACTTGGAATTTTGGAATTTTATAGCAGTGCCAGGCTCACACTTGATGCTGTTGACCTGCCCCTACACTTGAAACTGTGACCTGTGTTTGTCTTTGGGCCACAGCACATCTGGGAGCACGACCAGTTTCTGTCAGTGATAAAGCTTTGTCTTGGTCAGTTGTGGGTGGAGCCCTGCACTACATTCCCTGATTATAATTGCAGTTAGCAATCTGAGGCTTTAGCTTCAATCAGAGGGTGTTTCTGGAGGCATCTGTGAAACCAAAGACTACTTACCTACAAAGGCTGGGACATAAGGGCAACCCTTCAAAAGGGAACTCTGAAACTAACTGACTAAGTGACTCTTCAACAAACTGCGCTCTGCCTCCAGACCTCTGCAGCTAGTCCTTAAACTTCTGTAGTTAGTGTACAGACCTCTGTAGCTAGGCCCCAACATCTGCCACTAGTCCACATACCTTCACTGGTTGTTCCCAGAACTCTGAAGCCTGGACGCAGCCTTTTGAAAGTATAGTCCAAAAACCTCTGCAGCAATTGACCTAAAACTCTGGAGCTAGTCCACAACCTCTTTAATTTGTTTCCAGACCACTTTAGTGAGTCCTCAAGCCTCTGCATCTGGACCATAAGCTTCTGAAACTACTTGCCATACTGCAGCAGGTAGTCTTTCAAAAATCTAGAACTACTGCCCAGAGGACTTCAGCTAGTCCCCAGTTGTCTGCCAGTCCCCAAAAATCTGCAGCGATCTGAAACTTTGGCCTCCCCTGGTTGACTCTGTGAAAGAATTAGCTCACATTGGGCCTCATTCACTAATATCTGCACAGAAATGTTCTTACTCTCTGAAAAAATAAGTACTTGCGCAAAATCACCGTCGGATTCATGACACGTGCATACCGGCCAATTTTGTTCTCACCACCGTGCGTATGTTAGTAAATCAGAACCATTCTAAATTGACAGGCGTGTGTCCGTGATCTGCAATCAGCATACTACCACGCCCCCATTTCTCCACATAAGGAAACCGCTTGCCTAGAGTTGATTCATGAATGAAGGAAGGGGTTACGCGAGGATAAAAATAGTAAATTTCACAGTTCGTTTGAAGCGATGGCGCCAGGTCTTACAGGAATGCTATGGGTCACTGCAAGAGTGTGGAGGACACAGCATGCCAGGATGATCTTGCACCTTCTCAGGGGTATAAAGTAGTTTGCCACCGGCTGTATCTGATCCAAACACATCCAACGGCCCTTAAGCACGCCAAAAGTGTGCTCTACGGCGCGTGTGTGGGCATGTATGTTATTATAGCGCAGCTCTTGAGGGGTTTCAGGGTTTGCATATGGTGTCATCAGCCATGTTTTAAGGCCATATGCCCGGTCACCCAAACAATATAACATTTTAACATTAACGGAATAGAGACTTACTGAAGATACTAACTTAAAACAATTGAAATAAAAGACCAGAACAAAAGATGCTGCTCACCAACAAGCCATCCACTTCTCACAGCTCCTGCCTCCAAACGCATTCCCACTGTACTGTTTTGCAAAGTAAATGAGTCGTGGGTGCCTCCTGGCCAGCGGGCCACAGCATTAAGGATATAATGGCAGTCGGCATTACAGATCATCTGCACGCTGATGGAGTGATAGTTTTTCTGTTCGTGTTACTGTTGATATTTTAACTGTCACAATGATGAGGATGAACGTGTGTCAGTTTCATGGTAATTTAATCCATTTGGCCCATATATTAGTAAATTAATGATTTTAAAAAATGTTAATGAAATCTATTTTTAATGAATGTGGTTTTATAGGCTCTGCATGTACTTAAAAGGTTTGTGTTTGCATTTTCTAAGTCAGTTCGGCCTTCCTCATTTGTGCGTAAGCATGGTCTGAGGCAGTTCTAAATTTGTTCGCACAGTAAGAACAAATTCGGGTAAGAAAATATTGATGAATCCCAAATTTGTGCGTCAAATGTGTGTATGCACACTTCAAGCACAAATTCGTGCGTACACACTGTTTGTAAATGAGGCCCATTGTGTTTGCACCAGGAGACTGCTTTAAGTTATGAATTAACCAGTTAGTTTAAGATGTTGTGCTCTGACATAATTAATTGTCATGAAAACCAGAAAAATAACTCCTCACCCAGTCCAACACTTTACCCCTGATGCCATAGCGCTCTAGTTTATTGAATAATATATCATGGTTTATTGTGTCAAAAGCCTTTTTATGTCTATGAATATCCCAACTGTATACAGTTTATGGTCCAGTGAATCTGTGATTTCCTCAGCTGATAAACAACACTGTAAATCATGAACTACCAGTTCTGTTTCTGTGTAACTGATAGCCCATCTGTTTCAGTTGACAGTTTTAAGTACTTACAGCGGGTCAGAAGAAGGACGTCCATCTTTGAAGGTAATGAAACGACTGAATGACCGATCACTCTTGATGGACACACAGCTGGGTCCAGGGGACTTTTCTCTCTGCTGCTGGAAACTGATAGAAACACTGACATTTACTGAACATACAAGATTTCTGTCTCTGATTTCACTGGTTTTATTGGATAATAAAAGTTATTTTATCTCAAGGCTTGTTTGTATTCAGTGTATGTGAATGTTTAACCAGTGTGTTGTCAGTCAGATGTGCTAAGACTTGACACTGTTGAGCTGCCACTCCAATTGAAACTGTGGCCTGTTTTGGGTTTTGGACGCAGCACATCTGAGGGCAGGGTCAGTTTCTGATAGTGCTAAATCTTTGTCTTGTTGATCTGCAGCTTGTCTTCAGACCTCTGCAGCTGGTCCTTCATACTAACAAGCCATCAAACCCTACCCTCCTCCTTTACCTCTGGACATTTAGCTGCCCTGTCCCTGGATTTCCAACTACGACTGCCTGGCAGATCATAATTGGGTCTGAATTACAAAACGTAAGATGTCTTGATTGGGATCTATTTGAATGGACACTGTAAATAGTTTGCTCTGTGAAACTGTTGCAGTCCAGTGGGTGGTGGTGATGCAACAGTCTTAAACTCTACAGATTGAGAAAAAGAACAGGTGTGTTAACATTTCAGAGTTTTCTTTCTTTTTTTCTTTGGGGGTGATGATGGCCTCCAGAAGAGAGCTCGTGTTGACGGAGCAGTGAGCATGACGACTGACATGAGAGAATTCTTTTAGCATTAGGCCACAGTTGTCGGGACAATGGAGGGAGGCTAAAGTTACATGATGGACTTTGTGTTTTGAGTGGAGATTGACTGAGTGGGATATGGACCCTGGAAGAGACTGTGCTGAGACTGTACTCGCTTCCTGAGTGACTTCTGGATGACGGAAAGCGAGGCTTGGGACATGAAGATGATGAAGATGATGGAGACAAGACCAGTTACACTGGGAAGCTGTCAGGTTCATTTCACATTTAATGTCAGCTTACTGTGCAGCAGAGACTTTTCGTCCTTTAACATCGATGCCATGATCATGTGACTGGTCAGTCTGAAGGGTCACACAGCTGGGGTCAGGTCCAGGTCCAGGTCCAGGTTCAGTTTCTAGTCCAAGTTTGGGTCCAGGTTCAGGTCCAGGTTCAGGTTCATGTCGAGGGGAGTCTGGTCTCTGATGGATCCTAGCACACAGAGAGGAAGAGCAGCAGGGAGGGAAATTGAGTTTTCAGTCTTCAGCCTCAGTATCAGCAGCTATCAACAGGAGAAGTAGAATCCTACAGGATGACAGCAGACTGACAGGAACACTGAGAGTAGCTGTAAACCTCACTGAGCACCAGGGGGAGCTCACAATCCAAACCTCCACCCTGTGGACCTGCACACTGAGCCCTCCCACACTTCACTCACTCTGTCATGTGTTTAAATTCTCACTGTTAACACTGTGACACTGCTGAGTCCACAGGGTTAACATGAGGACTACAGTCTATAGTTTGTTGAAGGGTACACCCCTTAACACGAGGTGTGACAGACTAACCTGCGTGTGTTTTGTTCATCTGCTTTAGATTAAGCGCCGTTCATAAGGTCGGAGGTTCAGAGGTCCCGACCATTAACTGGTTATATTGAGACATTGTGGCTCTTTGAGCACATTTACAGGTTTATTATGAGTCAGTGTTGAGGTGAGAGAGCAGAGAAACAGGAAACAGAGAGTTGATGAACATGTTGAAGGTGAAACAGGATCAAATGCGATGTCAAGTGTTGAGTGTGATACCTTTTCATGTTGGTGATAACCTGCAGCCTCCTGATGAAGACAGACAGACAGACAGACAGACAGGTTCATCATTAGACTTTAAAGTGTTTGTTGTCAGATAAACTTTGTGCTGTGGAGTCTGGATCAAAGACAGGAGGTGAACACATGAACCAACAGAGACACATTAGAGACTGGAATCAATCAAAGGTCCACTTACTCAGTTTCTTCTCATGGACTTCATCACTCTGCAGCTCTCTGCTGTCTGGACCAGGTCTGTGGACACAAAGAGTTTTCTGTTGATGTGAGTGGGACCATGTGCTCCATCAGGACTCAGACTGGAGGCAGACTGGCTCAACATGAAGATTAAAGAGGGAAATTAATTCTTTTAAAACTTTAAAATAAAGTCAGAAACACCAACATGATAAAAGTAGATCACATATTAAATTCTACTGTCGGTGGATTTGTGGCTCAGATCACCTCAATACTTCAGACAGTCATGTGACAGTGTTCATGGCAGAGTAGACATGTTGTTGCTCAGACTTAAGAACTATGTGACCTACTGAGGGCCTTTTCTCATTAGTTTATTACAGTTTATAAACCCAACACAGAAAACTGATCAGTACATGTATCAATAGTGATTTGTTATTGGACAGAGAAGATGCTGTTTGTTTTTATTGGTCAGTGGTGAGGACGAATCAGAGCAGAGGAAGCTGCCATCAGCTGCTCTACTTCTATCAGTCCACTGGATGGTCTCATGGAGCTGATGGGGAGGATTTTACTGTTTCATGGAGATCAAAACTAAATGTCACTTTGTGTGGCGGCCATCTTTGATGCTGATGTTTGAATAATTAATTTAATCCTTAACCACAACCCTCTTTTATTTAAAGAGATGAAAAAAAGTAAGTGAGAAACCAGATAACCTGCAGTTATCAGCTGGATGTGGTGTAGTTACTCACTGTGACCACTGGAGGTCATTACTTTAAATATTCTACTCCTCTCTCCTCCCTCCTCCCTCCTTTTCTCCTCCTCTCCTCAGACCTGAAAACTGGGTTTGCTTCATTCCACAGCTGACTGAAGAAAACAAACCTTTTGTTGTACTAAACAGAGCAGCTTGGTTTGAGTTGTTTTAAGACTCAAAGTATATGAAGATATTTTCAAAATGGCTTCTCTCCTGCTCAGCTCATCTTTAACACAAGCCCCTTTTACACTGCCAGATGTTCAGCGAATGTTGGACTGTTTTGCCGCCAAGCTGCGAGCGTTTACACACACAGAGCCGGTTTGGCGAGTTGATCCGAGGTGCCCAATTGTCCGCCTCGTAGGTTAGACATATTGGAGGAACCTTTTTGGTTTAAAAAGACCGAGGCGGCCTTCTGCAATGGGAGGAGCTGTTGATGACTTGTGGGAGGAGCTGTTGATGACTTGTGGGAGGGGCTGTTGATGACTTGTGGGAGGGGCTGTTGATGACTTGTGGGAGGAGCTGTTGATGACGCCGCACGTGCGAGCCACTGGCGGTGGATAAACAGGAAACAGCTGATAGCAGGAATTAGCGAGCAGCTAGTAGCAAGAGGGAAACACAAACCTGACAGACACTGTAAAGATGAGCAACTGGGGAGACAAGGAATTGCGCGCCCTCCTTGTCCTCGCAAACGAAGAGGCCATTAACCGTCAGATGACGGGGACGGTGAAGGACGGGCCGACTTACGAGAGAATCGCCGAAGGACTGACCAGCCGCAGCTTCCCTCCCACGTCACTGTTTACGTCACACGCTGAGCTACACGTTTTGTTACTTGCTCACGCCCCCCATTGCCCCGAAAAAGGCACATTCTGTATAAACAAAAGTAGGCAGGCGGCATTTTGCTGCACTCCCTGATTTTGTTTTTATACTGCCAATGCTGAAAAAACACTGATTGGACTTTCCTAAAAATTTGTGCAATGAGAAAGGAGAGCGAGTGTAACACGCCAAGAGAGGAGTAGAAGAGAAGAGGAGTAAAACACGCTGCTGACTGGCAACAAACAAGGGAGATAATACAGAGGCTCATGCTACGTTAGGCTACAGTAGGCTAACTGTTAGCAACTGGATGCTGTGTTGTCATATATAACGTTACAGCCCATGTTACACTAGAGGCAAACTAAAAAGAACTGTCCAGCAGAAACTCTGCGACCATCTTGTCCCTTTTTAGCTCAGGATGAAGCTGCATCAGTCTTCGCCGTTACTTGAAAGCAGAGCCGATGTTGACCCGAGTTTTGGCTTTAGCTCCGGCTAAAGAAGAGCTGCAAGCATCCATCTGATCTGTTGTACATGAACGCATCTGCACATTGTTTGCAGTGTTATATACTGAATATTATAGTGAACTGAGATTTGTCACAAATTGTAGAGCACTCACTCATCACTGTGCACTTCTGGGTTCGACTCCAGCCTGTGGCCCTTTGCTGCATATCACTCCCTCTCTCTCTCTCTCTCTCTCTCTCTCTCTCTCTCTCTCTCTCTCTCTCTCATGCTTGACTGTCCTATCGATTAAAGGTTAAAATGCCCCAAAAAATATCTTTAACAAAAAAATCAGCACAGTAAACTCCATTAAGATGATAATTTTACCTCAAATATTAAACCTAATTCAAAATTTCCTTCTTTTTTTTGACAAAGGCATTCTTTGAGAGATAACACTCCATCACAATTTCCCTCTTGTGGAATTACAAAACCAACAGGATAAGTAGGAAACTACTACACTAATACAATTCTAAAGGAGGACTAACTCTTTCAAATTTCATGCTATACTATTGGACCTCTGTTACTAAGCCCTTTACATTTTTGCTAGATACATCAATCTCTCAGCCTAACTGGTTAAAAACTGAGCAAAAATATTGTTTTCCCCACTCCCCATAATCTTATCATACATAATTTAATACATATATGGAAGCAGATCAAATCCCACTTTAGTCTTAAACCAACTTATCTTGTTCTTCCCATTGCTGTAAAGCCCTGTTAGACAAATTGTGATTTGTGATATTGGGCTTTATAAATAAAATTGAAAATAAAATTGAATTGCAAAAAAACACACTTTCATCCCATTCATTCTAGATAAAACCTTCTGCACATGGAGCGACTTAGGAATCCATAGTATCAAGGATCTATGTTTAGATGGTACATTTGCCATTTTTGCACGAAAGAAATTCAATCTTCCAAACACCATATTTGCAGACATTTACAAATCAGAAGTTACATATGAAAACATTTAAAATGATTAGAAACTGAGCGGCAATCAACAAGAGACAATTGTTTTGTGGCCCAAGGTCGAATCTTTTTGGACTGATGTATTCAACAAAATCTCAGAAATTATATATAATATTTCACCAGAATAACAGCCTATATTAATCATTTTGGGTGTATCTGAAGCATTAAGGCAGCTCTCCACTGCCCAACAAAAGTTCCTCTCTGACTGTATCATTACAGCAAAAAAACCTAGTACTCATATCATGGAAAGGATCAATGGTGCCTACCTACAATATGTGGCTACATGATCTAACCAGCACACTACATTTAGAAAATCTAAGATACATCTTAAAAGGCAAACTCCAGCAATATATCACAATCTGGCAGCATCTCATATTACGTCTTGCACAAAGTGCAGTTCCTGAGTTGTAACACATCCTTTAACAGTATCCCATTTTGAGTTTGAGTTAAAGGGGAGCTAATGTTTTTTCAACCTGGGCCCTATTTTCTGATCTGCTTTTGTCTAAATGAGTGACAGGATGTTCAATATGTGACATTTCTCCAGTATGAAGCTAGAGCTGACCTGCCTGCAGCCCGTGAGTGCGAGTTATATTAAATAATAGGGCACTCAGACAGCGTCAAACAACGTCAAAATACGTCCACTAAAAGTGCATTTTTTTCCACACAGATAGGCTCAGATTGTTAGTATAATTATCCGACGACATAACGGAAAGGAGAGATGAACGTCTGTGTTTACCTTTAGCTGGATTCAGACATGTTCCTCTGCCTGTTGCTGCTCCCTCTCTCTCCTCGTCCGCTCTTCAGTTTCAATGAGCTCTGCGTCCGTGTACGTCCAAACGTACACGAACGGAGAGTCTGAGTGCCCTATTACTTAATATAGCTCGCGCTCACGGGCTGCAGACAGGTCAGCCCTAGCTTCATACTGGAGACATGTCACATACTGAACATCCTATCAGTCATTTAGACAAAAGCAGATCAGAAAATAGGGCCCAGGTTGAAAAAAATGTTAGTTCCCCTTTAATGAGTGACACAAGGAAAAGAGAGAGGGGAACAGAAGAGGTTAAGTCCTGTACTTTGACTTTGGTCTGTTTCATGTTTCCTCCCTTTATTTAGTTTATGCACATTTATTGTGTTTTGTTTTGTTTTGTTTTTACAACAATTTCCCACATCTGTGAACATATTATTTGGGAGCTCTATCAAGTAAACTGAAATGAGCACTGACACTACAATATGATATATGTAATTCCATCTTTGGCTCATTAAACACACTTGGAAAACCCTGATGAAGAAATGAGCATTAAAGGACTGAGAGCAGACAGAGTTCATCCTCAGTCTCTCAGGTGTGTTTCACCAGGTGAGCCCTCTGATCCCTGCTGGGTCCTAGTGCTCGTCCATCTCCTACCTTCAGATCAGACTGAACTCATCCTCTCATTCAGAGCAACACTTCATCTGAACTTCAAACTTAACAGTTTCTCTCTGCCCACTCACACAGGCGGCCATCTTGTTTCACAGCTTTAAATAATCACAGGTTCACCATCAATTCAACTGTTTCTCTAACCACAACAATCAATGACATCATGAAAACCAATCATTCCTCCACTTACTGAACTTTCAGGCATGAACTTCATTAGTGACCAGCTCTCCTCTGTCCTCAGCAGGTCTGAGTGTCACTTCAACTTCAACTCCGATCAGTCCGTGTGAATCCTTCATCAGAGTGTGAGTTCTGACTTCACTGTGAAAGTATGCAGTCTAACCAGCTGGACTGAGTCTCAACGTGAGCTGCGTTCACAGGATTAAATGTTAGTGTGAACATAAACCTCCTCACAGCAACAACAAGAGTCTTTCAGGATCAAAGTCAGTATCTGTGCAAAAGTCATGATGACTTGTAAAGAGCTGCTTTGACAGCAGATAGTTTAGAGGATCCCTGCACGGCGCTCTTTGTCACTTTGTCTTCTTGTATATGTAGATGAATGGGGAACAGGTGATGATGCAGAAACCTTTGCAGACACTGTTGTGTAGAGTTTAGCTTGCTGAACACAACTTGAATAAAAGCAGTAGGCTTGTTTGAGATGAATTGCGCCTCGCCTGGAAAGTGAACAAGATCAGGCGGCTGCAGCAAGAGGCGGTGACAAAAAGTTGCAATGAGGTCAAACAGTTTCCAGCAGGCTTCAGTCCGTACAGGAAGTCACAGAAACACAAATCCTGTCACCAACCTCAACCTTCATTTTACATGAATTCTCATGTTAAGAACATCAGCCTAACATTCAAACACAGAGGAAAGAAACACAAGACAACAGCTTTCATCAAACATCAGTCAGATACAGTCAGGGCTTCACATCTGTACAGATGATTTTTAAGATTCCTCACATCCCACTGACCACCAGTCTCTGTGATGCTAAATATGTCAATCATTAAAACAATCCAGTGTTAATATACAACAGACTGTGTTTAGTTTAGGATGAATGTATTTAGTCTCTGACGACTAAACATCATCATCAGTGGAGGGTGAGCCCACTCTGAACTACGGGAGCCCAGCGGGGAGCGTCTGTGGTGGATGTTAAAGAAAAAATGGATTTTCTATTACTACTACAAATTTGAATTAATTGATAAAATGATTTATCGCACAGCCCTACTTCCTCCGGAAATTAGGGTTAGGGTATATTTCTTTGATGATTCCAATCCATTCCTCTTTTGCTGTGGCTCAGCATTTAAATTACTCGGATCTGATGGTTTAGTCACAGAGTTTCTCCTACCCACAAAGTGTTGTGCTTGTTTTTCACAGATGTGGGAATGATGGTCCGAAATGTACAAAACAGTGAAATTTCTCTTGCCTGGCCGGCCAGCACTCTGAGTGCTCAGCACCCCTAAACCTCTGATCCTAGAATCGCCCCTGGCACAGAACATGTAAAGCTGTGAGAGTGTTTAAATACTTTTGGATGGAAATGGGATGTGTCTAAGGCCTGGTCTTTGTTCCTCACCTTAGTTATAAAACTACATTAGTAGAGAATGTAAAAAAAAGTCATAGTATAACATGTTGAAAAAACTTTAAGAAGTCATAGTACAGTTATGTTAAAAATGTAACACTCTGAATGAGTGTTCTGTGGGGCAGTGGCACAAGAGGCCTGAGTGGAAAATATACTTTACAATTATTCATCATTTAAGCCATTGTTTTAATAATCATTTTTAAAAAGGTGTTTAAAGCCTGTTAAAAAATATTAATTCTAATTTCTTAAATTATTTCATTAAAAAAAAAATTTCTGTGGACAATGAATGAATGAATGACTTTATTTTGAACCAAAGTTTAAAACAATGTTGTGACAACAAAAAATGAGGAAAAAACCCAGAAATGTTCTAAAAGGAGTAGGTAGAAGTAAAACTTATATGTTCCTTCCCCTCTTTCACTTTTCTTCTATTAACTTAAACTATTTGCACAATTTCTTACATGTATATATAGTTACATACAACAATTAAAATATTTTTACAACCCAGTTTTCTGATTATATTACATTCCTAAATTATTTACAACTTGTGTTATGAAGATATTTACACTGCTCAGAAACTGAAGGGAACACTCAATGGTCACAGTGTAACAGGAAGTCAGTTAAACTTCAGGGATATCAATGTGTCCATTCAGGAAGCACAAGTGATTGTGAATCAGTTTCAGCTGCTTTGGTGCAAATCAAAGTGACAACAGGTGCAATGGAGAGGCAAAAGCAAGACAAGCCCCAAAAAGGGAATGTTTTACATGTGGTGTCCACAGACAGTTGCTCTCTCCTGATCCTTCCTGACTGATTCTTCTCTAGTTTGGTCTTCTGCTAGTGTCCTTGGCACTACTGGTAGCATGAGGCCGTACCTGCAGCCCAATCAGGTTGAGACCAGATACCAGGAGACCGGCCGTTACACCAGGAGAGCTGGACAGGGCCGTAGAAGGGCATCAACCCAGCAGCAGGACCACTATCTGCTCCTCCTGGTGCAGAGGGCCCTGGGTTCCTCCTGGTGCAGAGGGCCCTGATGAGTTGATGATGATGTTTTACTTTGATTTTCGGTGTGATTTTGAATCCAGCCCTCAGTGGGTTGATGATTTTGGTTCCCACTGACTGTTGTTAGGTAATTTTGTTCTCAACAAGTCCTGTACAGACTGAACTATCTGTTCAGCAGTGAGAAAGTTTCTCTAACAGGAGGAGACTCTCCCTCCTACAGAGAACACAGAGACACTGAGGAACCAGGTGACCAGAACCCAAACCCAGGATAAAGAGGTTCAGTGAATGTGGTGTTGAAGGTGTGGAGGTGGATCAGTGTGTCAGAGGAGACTGTGAAGAAGGACAGAGTGCCAGCAGGACAGTCCACATACACTGCTGCTCTACCAGAGACAGAGGAGAAGGAGGAGGAGAATAATGTTTCTCTGTTATTGTGCCTGACATAGTAACGACCATCAGAGCAGCTCAGACGCCAGGACTGATCATTCCTTCCAAACACACAGTCCTCTCTGCCTCCTCTCCTCCTGATTCCTCTGTAACTCACTGATATATAAACCCCTCCTCTCCACTCGACCTCCCAGTAACAGCGACCAGTCAGACCAGTTCTACACAGCAGCTGAGGACAGTGGTCAAATCTGTCTGGATGATCAGGATATGACTGATCCTCCTCCACATGTGTCACCTTCCTGTTGTTGTCAGACAGTTTGAGGTCTCTGTTCACTGTGTTTGTGTCGATTGTGAGTTCACAGGAATCTGATGGAGAGAAGAAGACACAATACAGCTGCAGTTATTCATCTATCATCACCCTGATGATGACATGAGAGATTTGAATGAGTGATGTCACAGTTTGAAGATGAAATGAAAAACACACTTACACTTCCTCAGACCTGGTGTCAACCATCGGACTCCAGCAGGCTCCACCCTGAAAGGAGGAGGGGGGTCAGAGCAGCACTTCCTCTTTCACCATGGAAACATGGACATTACATCACTCTCATACACACAGCTTTGTTATTGTCTCCACATGGACTGACATGTTCATCACTGATTATTAATCAGCTGATATTGTTTTAGTTCAGTGTACCTGAGCAGGTGGTGTTTCAACAGTTTACTGTGGCTTCATCACCACCACACAACACTTGACCATTACAGTCAGCTGATCCATTGTCAATATACAAGTATTGATTATTGGAGCTTTGAAACCCTGTTTTACTCCTGATGAGTGACCTGCTTTGTTTGTGTCATAAACAAACCAAATCCAGGTGAAGCTAAACTCCTTTTAAATCAGGAAACATTCCCATTATGATGACACCCACTGGTGGCAGATGATGAAGACCAAAACATCCCCCACTATTGTTTCATATGAGCCCACAAACCTGCAGCATGACCACATTGACACACGTCAACCCACCATGAACCTCCAACGTGTCAGGATACACCACTGTCCTATTATCCAATGTTGAAAGAAGACAAGGCTCCAGAAACATTTCATCAGCTTCCCTCCCTGTTTTGGCCCATCCTGGCTACTGTTCCCTGACTACTTGTGTCTGTATTGATGGTCTGATGTGGGACACAAACAGTTTGATGAGTCAGTGTTTATCAGCTGTGGTTGTTTGAGGTCAGCTTGGTGTGTCAGGGTCATATGAGGCAGGCTGACAGTGTGACAGAGACAAAGTTTCCAGCTCTACCTCCTCTATCAGACTGAGTGTGTGTGGCTGCAGCAGGCCTCTTCATACCTGAGAGTGTCCAGTCTCCAGTGTGGATCCTTCAGTCCAGCCGACAGCAGCTTCACCCCTGAGTCTCCTGGATGATTGTAGCTCAGGTCCAGCTCTCTCAGATGGGAGGGGTTGGAGCTCAGAGCTGAGGCCAGAGAAGCACAGCCTTCCTCTGTGATCAGACAGCCTGACAGACTGCAAACACACAAAACAACACACATGTCACATAATGTGAGGGTGGGTACCACAGTACTGCCATACTGTCGCCTACTGTGGGGTTACATCAACATTATTACTGACTTTTTTCTAGTCCCAACCAAACACCCACTAATGTCCACCAACTATCTGACAACATCACTGATTCCTCTCTGATATTTCAAGTTCCAACAACAGAGAAAAAAACAAGATAAAACATGTTGATGGAAAGAGACTGAAACACAAAACACAACTGGTTTGAAATCATATCAGCAGAGACAATCCTGTGATGGTTAGTTTATCAACTAATGTAAATCAGGATTTAAGTGGCCATCAGTTGAACATGTTGATGAATCCTGACCTGAGAGTTTCCAGTGTACAGTGTGAACTCTTCAGTCCATCAGACAGAAGCTTCACTGCTGAATCCTTCAGGTGGTTGTTACTCAGGTCCAGCTGTCTCAGACTGGAGGACTGGGAGCTGAGAACTGAGGACAGAGCTTCACAGCTTCTCTCTGAGAGGTTACACTCACTCAGCCTGAAGAGACAACAATCAACAAGAAGACAAATATCTGTGTTCAAATGTAATCCTCTTTGATTAATGAGTCTGGACTAAAGTCAAATCTAAAGGAACAAAGATCTCAGTTAGTACTTCAGCTAACAGGAAACTAACAGACCTGCATTATAACACTGAGTCAAGAAGAAGACTTTAAATTTGTTCAGTAAAACTGAAATATCAACTTCATCCAGATGGTAACAAGTGAGGACCCACTAAATTTGGTGATCTGCAGTATAATCTCTTCTGATTACAGATTAAAATCCTCACAGTTAATTATGATTAACTCATAAATAAGGAGTCAATCCAAATAACATGATATAGTTTAGAGAAATATGTGAAATCATTTCAGATGGTCTGCAGCTTGATCTGACCTGAGAGTTTCCAGTGTACAGTGTGAACTCTTCAGTCCATCAGACAGAAGCTTCACTGCTGAATCCTTCAGGTGGTTGTTACTCAGGTCCAGGTGTCTCAGACTGAAGGACTGGGAGCTGAGAACTGAGGACAGAGCTTCACAGCTTCTCTCTGAGAGGTTACAGCCACTCAGCCTGAAGAGACAACAATCAACAAGAAGGAAAAAAAACAAAACTAATTTGTGTTAAAATGTAATCTTACTGTGTAATGACAAACACTCTGTCTGAATACATTGCTCTTCTCAGTGAGTTCAGTTGACTAATCTGCAATTTCCTATGACCTGTGTTGGGATTCACAGGACCACAGATGTTTTGTCATTTGGTAAAATCTCCACTGGATATTTGAGGGCTTCCTTCTCTGCATGCTCTTTGTTCTCCAAACAAAAACAGCTATTTGACACCCATCTCCAGGACACAACAGGGTACAACTTGATTGGACAGTACTGTTACAGTGACATGCCCCTCTGTGATTCACCAAACTCTAAGCTAAGTTCTGCTCCTTTCAAACAATCTCCCTTTCTTACTCTTGAGCTGCTGAGCAGCTCACACCACTCTTACTTGGGAACTGCGGAGCAGTCCACACCTCTTTCCGGCTGGGCCTGGACCAGCCCAGATGCTCAGACCCTTGCTTCTTGCCCTAAACCATCAAAGGTGGGGCAATTGGTCACAGACCTAACTGGTTTCTGGTTCTAACCTGAACCAGAAAGTTGCAAACACACGGTTTGCAACTAGCTATTCCAGCAACAAGAAACTAAGTGAGTTAGCACCCAGCATCTAACTCTGCAAGGACCCTGAGCGACCAGCTTCCTTGGATCAGAACCTTTGGAACAAAGACATGGCAAAGACTGCAGCTGAAATCACACCTTCTCAGCCTTCTTCTGCCGGCTATCAAAGCAGCACCACCAAGTGACTCTTTCTCCCATCCGTCAAGGATCGGTAACGTAACAACTGCGCATAGCTTCATCACAGATTTACAGGCTAAGCAAGACTGTTTAACTTGTTGTATGTGATTTGATGCTGTCATTGAGTTATTGTTGTGATAGTTGCAGTTAGGTCTTTGATTAGTTGGCTTCACCAAAGCTAAGTGTTTAGTTTGCTAATACTGTTCACAAACAGATTCTTGCACACAACTAAACAATCTCTGCACTAATCCAGACCATTTGCAACACACGTCACATTCACATAGACTCATTAACAAAGGCTTTCAACAGAGCTACACCCAAACAGGCATTTCAAAGTTCTCGCTTCTTTTCCTTTGTCTTTGTCCTGATCACACGGTCAGACAAACACCTTCCCCTGAAGCCAGCCTTGATTTGGCCATTTTGGTAGTTCTCTGTTGTCAGCCATTTTGTTTTGTAGGCCAAGCGGCTACTTGATCACCACACCCGCCTTTCTCTCTCTCTCTCTCTCTCTCTCTCTCTCTCTCTCTCTCTCCCTCTCTCTCACACACACACACACACAATATGTTGATCCCAACACTTGTGTCCCAAACACACACCATGTGAAACTGTACGTGGGCAACTGTGCACTCAGTGCGTATGGACTAGTCCTCTTTGATTAATGAGTGTCAGGCTGCTTTCAGACCTAGAGTGTCTCCTTTGGTCTGAATCAGGGACTAATGTTGTTACAGAGTTGCATAATTGCCTAGAGATCAAATGCCTTGTGTGAGAAAGCTGCTCTTGATTGGTCAGAATTTCCATGTGGGAAAAATCCAGGAAGTAAAGCAAATATTGAAGAAGAGAACACTTGCAAGATAAATGTGACACTTTCTAATGTCACAATGGAGGGACAACTACGCAGGTTGATTTTAGCGCTGCTCATCGTGGACTATATTGCTGTGAAAAGCAACCACTTTAAATGTGTTCAGTAAAACATGACATGATGTGAAAGCATGATGGTCTTTTCTATATCAGCCAGAGTTCATATCTGTATGTTGTTCAGTAGGTGGAATTGAACCAGAAAAGAGTTTCTGAACTGTGAAGTTTCAAATCCTGATTGAACATTTGTCAGATTCAGAAATGCTGACATGAGAGAGAATGTTTAAACTGTGAAATCATTTCAGATGGTCTGCAGCTTGATCTGACCTGAGAGTTTCCAGTGTACAGTGTGAACTCTTCAGTCCATCAGACAGAAGCTTCTCTGCTGAATCCTTCAGGTGGTTGTTACTCAGGTCCAGGTGTCTCAGACTGGAGGACTGGGAGCTGAGAACTGAGGACAGAGCTTCACAGCTTCTCTCTGAGAGGTTACAGTCACTCAGCCTGAAGAGACAACAATCAACAAGAAGACAAATATCTGTGTTCAAATGTAATCCTCTTTGATTCATGAGTCTGGACTAAAGTCAAATCTAAAGGAACAAAGATCTCAGTTAGTACTTCAGCTAACAGGAAACTAACAGACCTGCATTATAACACTGAGTCAAGAAGAAGACTTTAAATTTGTTCAGTAAAACTGAAATATCAACTTCATCCAGATGGTAACAAGTGAGGACCCACTAAATTTGGTGATCTACAGTATAATCTCTTCTGAGCACAGATTAAAATCCTCACAGGGATTTAAATTATTTTTTTTAACATGTTAGTACTGGTGCTCCTAACCTCAAAAAGTTAAGAGCACCAGTAAAATTTTGGGAGCACCCACCGTAATGTAAGAAGCACCAACAGTGTAATCGATCTTTTTAAATTTGCAACAAAAAGTCAACATTATACTGTATAAATTACATTGTATGTGTATAGTCCACGTTTCATTAACTTTTTCAGTTGAAGACATTTTTGGATAAAACACCACTGAACACCACTGTGAATGAAAGAGAAACCTTAGATGATGATGATAATAGTATTATCATCATCATCTAAGGTTTCTCTTTCATTCACAGTGGTGTTCAGTGGTAGCCTGGTGAATGGGTCTGGACACGGAGTGTACATTTCCTTTATTACCGAGGGGCGGTATCAATGGCTGTCAAAGTTCCCTTCACGCAATTGGAAAGACTGAAAACCAATCAGAGTAAACATAACGTGTGATGTAGGCCGGCACAACGCCACTGTAAACAGACCAGCAAGCTGCAGCGGAGATGAGCTGTGATGATGTCTGGGAAAGAGTGTTGCCGTCTTTGCAGATTTCCTCCTCACTGGGGACTCTGAGTTGCATGGCTGTGATTCCCAGCTTGGTCGCCTCCCTGACCTGCTCCTCCATGAGAGCAACTAGCGGAGAAACAACAATTGCCACTGGGATTTCAGTGAGTCCCATCTTTTTCCAAATCAACAGAGCCAGTTGGTAAATTAAACTTTTACCAAACCCCGTAGGAGGGACGGCAAACACATCCCTTTTGTCCAATAAAAGCTTTCAGTGCAGCTGCTTGCTCTGCTTTTAAAGAAGCGCCTTTATGATTGCATGGCCAGACTGATCTGTGGAGCGAAACAGAATATGAGCTCGCGAGATTCGGATGGTTTCACCAGGCTAGTTCAGTGGTGTTTCTTCTAAAAATGTCTTTCAGCGTTCTCTTCATTTTCTCTTCTCTCCAGCATGTATTAGCTTCGGCTTCTAGTTAGTTCTGAGTGACAGAAGTGCTGCGGTCACAGAGTGATTGAGGCTAACGACCAATCTAAGAACAGCATTAAAGGTCAAGCTCACGTTTGATTGGTCACTGTCAGCTCACGAGGTAGAGAGAAGCCTGGGAACTTCATCAATGTAGCCTACTAACTTGTGAATGAGACATTCCACTCAGGGGGGACAATAGTCGCACCAGAAGAATTATTTACACTCGTACCAATGCTCCCAATTATATTTTGAGGTCGCAGAGATGAAACTTAAAGGGTTGCAATTCGAGCCCTGCCTCACAGTTAATTATGATTAAACCGTTGAACCCTGAGTAAATTGGTGCAATTTCTATCAAAAACATGGAAAAAAGATAATGAACAACTTCGTTCCACAAATTGCAAAAAAAAAAATTAGAAAACTATTTAAAATTTAGGAAAAAAAATAGGAAAAAAAGAAAAAAAGCTTTGGAAAACGATATGTATAATTCTTATTATTAGAATTTTCAGGCACTTTTTCCGGGTCATTTCCTTGTATTTATCTTTATTTTCTTTTTCAAACTCATTTTCTTGTTTTTATTTTTCTCTTTTTACTAATTTCTTACAAATTTGGGGTAATTTCTTCTTGCTTATTGCCTTTTTTCAGAGTTTTTGGAAGAAATCAAGCCAATTTGCTCAGGTTTTAAAGGGTTAACTCATAAATAAGGAGTCAATGAAAATAACACGATATAAAAGCATAATGGTCTTTTCTATATCAGCCAGAGTTCATATCTGTATGTTGTTCAGTAGGTGGAATTGAACCAGAAAAGAGTTTCTGATCTGTGAAGTTTCAAATCCTGATTGAACATTTGTCAGATTCAGAAATGCTGACATGAGAGAGAATGTTTAAACTGTATGGAGTTTAGAGAAATATGTGAAATCATTTCAGATGGTCTGCAGCTTGATCTGACCTGAGAGTTTCCAGTGTACAGTGTGAACTCTTCAGTCCATCAGACAGAAGCTTCACTGCTGAATCCTTCAGGTGGTTGTTACTCAGGTCCAGGTGTCTCAGACTGGAGGACTGGGAGCTGAGAACTGAGGACAGAGCTTCACAGCTTCTCTCTGAGAGGTTACACTCACTCAGCCTGAAGAGACAACAATCAACAAGAAGACAAATATCTGTGTTCAAATGTAATCCTCTTTGATTAATGAGTCTGGACTAAAGTCAAATCTAAAGGAACAAAGATCTCAGTTAGTACTTCAGCTAACAGGAAACTAACAGACCTGCATTATAACACTGAGTCAAGAAGAAGACTTTAAATTTGTTCAGTAAAACTGAAATATCAACTTCATCCAGATGGTAACAAGTGAGGACCCACTAAATTTGGTGATCTACAGTATAATCTCTTCTGAGCACAGATTAAAATCCTCACAGTTAATTATGATTAACTCATAAATAAGGAATCAATCCAAATAACATGATATAGTTTAGAGAAATATGTGAAATCATTTCAGATGGTCTGCAGCTTGATCTGACCTGAGAGTTTCCAGTGTACAGTGTGAACTCTTCAGTCCATCAGACAGAAGCTTCACTGCTGAATCCTTCAGGTGGTTGTTACTCAGGTCCAGGTGTCTCAGACTGGAGGACTGGGAGCTGAGAACTGAGGACAGAGCTTCACAGCTTCTCTCTGAGAGGTTACAGCCACTCAGTCTGAAGAGACGATATCATAAAGAAAAAAAAGACAATAAGTTGAAAAGACAACAGAGCATTTAAGTTATGATATATGAATCCAACTGTCTCTGTACTTACAGAGCTTTGTTGGAGGCTTTGACCACTGGCAGCAGCCTCAGAAGAGCCTCCTCTGAAGCAGAGTATTTCTTCAGGTCAAACACGTCCAGATCTTCTTCTGATGACAGTAAGATGAAGACCAGAGCTGACCACTGAGCAGGAGACAGTTTATCTGTGGAGAGACGTCCTGAACTCAGGGACTGTTGGATCTCCTCCACTAGAGAACGATCATTCAGTTCATTCAGACAGTGGAACAGATTGATGCTTCTCTCTGCAGACAGATCCTGGTTGATCTTCTCCTTGATGTACTGGACTGTTTTCTGATTGGTCTGTGAGCTACTTCCTGTCTGTGTCAGCAGACCTCGTAGGTGTCTCTGATTGGTCTGCAGTGAGAGACCCAGGAGGAAGCGGAGGAACAAGTCTAGGTGTCCATTTGGACTCTGTAAGGCCTTGTCCACAGCACTCTGGTGGAGATACTTCAGATTCTGTTTGTCTCCGAAGACGTTAGACCACCTGGATGTTGTTTGTTGTTCTGCCATCAGATTGACTCCAGAGTTGATGAAGGTCAGATGGACATGAAGAGCAGCCAGAAACTCCTGAACACTCAGATGGACGAAGCAGAACACCTTGTCCTGGTACAGTCCTCTCTCCTCTTTAAAGATCTGTGTGAACACTCCTGAGTACACTGAGGCTGCTGTGATATCGATGCCACACTCTGTCAGGTCTGATTCATAGAAGATCAGGTTGCCTTTCTGCAGCTGATCAAAAGCCAGTTTTCCCAGAGACTCAATCATCTCCCTGCTCTCTGGACTCCAGTGATGATCTGTCTCAGCTCCTCCATCATACTTGATGTTCTTCACTTTGGTCTGAACCACCAGGAAGTGGATGTACATGTCAGTCAGGGTCTTGGGCAGCTCTCCTTCCTCTCTGCTCTTCATCACATCCTCCAGAACTGTAGCAGTGATCCAGCAGAAGACTGGGATGTGGCACATGATGTGGAGGCTTGGTGATGACTTGATGTGGGAGATGATTCTGCTGGCCTGCTCCTCATCTCTGAATCTCTTCCTGAAGTACTCCTCCTTCTGTGGGTCAGTGAACCCTCTGACCTCTGTCACCATGTCAACACAGTCAGGAGGGATCTGATTGGCTGCTGCAGGTCGTGTGGTTATCCAGAGGCGAGCAGAGGGAAGCAGTTTCCCCCTGATGAGGTTTGTCAGCAGCACATCCACTGAGGTGGACTCTGTAACATCAGTCAGGATCTCATTGTTGTGGAAGTCCAGAGGAAGTCGACACTCATCCAGACCGTCAAAGATGAACACAACCTGGAACTCTTCAAAGCTGCAGATTCCTGCTTCTTTGGTTTCAGTAAAGAAGTGATGAACAAGTTCCACCAAGCTGTACTTTTTCTCTTTCAGCACATTCAGCTCTCTGAAAGTGAATGGAAATGTGAACAGTATGTCCTGGTTGGCTTTGTCTTCAGCCCAGTCCAGAGTGAACTTCTGTGTTAAGACTGTTTTCCCAATGCCAGCCACTCCCTTGTCATCACTGTTCTGATTGGTTCATCTCTTCCAGGTGAGGCTTTAAAGATGTCTTCTTGTCTGATGGTTGTTTCTGGTCTGTGTGGTTTCCTGGATGCTGTTTCAATCTGTCTGACCTCATGTTCATCATTGACCTCTGCAGTCCCTCCCTCTGTGATGTAGAGCTCTGTGTAGATCTGATTCAGAAGGGTTGGGTTTCCTGCTTTAGCGATCCCCTCAAACACACACTGGAACTTCTTCTGCAGGTCAGATTTCAGTTTACGCTGACAGACTGCAGATAGATGTCCTGAATGAACACAACAAAGAAGATCAGTAAGACAAAGAAAATATTTCAACATGTCATTTCCTCAAAGAATGAGTATATGAATATATTTTGGTGCGTCTCTTGAGACATTAGTAAACGTCCATTTATCCATCATGTTAAATCTTTATAGAAATCCTCTTACTGCTCTGCAGACAGTCAGCCAGCTCCTCCTGCTTCATTCTCCTCAGGAAGTTCAGTGTGATCTTCACAAATGCCTCTCTGCTGCTGCTCCTCTGCTCTTCATCCTCACCATCCAACCCCTCCTCATCCTCCCTCTGACTCTCTAAGCATTCTGGGTAATGTGAACTCAGAACCTTCTGGATCTTCTTCAGCTCGTTCTTGACAAAAGTGAAGATGTTCTCCTCCAGCAGCTGGAACAGAATATTATATGAATGACACAATCAAACATCAGATCCATGTTGGACACACTGACAATCCACTGGTGTAAAAAGTGCAGCATGGAGATGATTGTGAAGAGAATAGATGTCAAAGTAGTTGTTGTACATGTACAGACCATAAATATGGAGTCCAGGTGTGTTTGATGCTGCTGGGCAGACTGACCACTGGGAACCTCTGAGCTCTCCTGGTCCACTCTGTGGAGGAATCATCAACAGTGAGCTCACATGATGTTTGCACCAGGAGACTGTAGAACTTATATCATTTACAAAAACACACACAGACCAGTTAGTTAAAGACGTGTTCTGTCATGATTGATCAGAATGAAAACCAGATGTAAACAACACTGTAAATGATGGACACCTGATTCTGTGTCTCATGACTGAGGATCACAACAGTTAGTTCATCTGTTTCATTCAACAGTTTCATTCACTTACAGCAGCTCAGAAGAAGGACGTCCATCTTTGAAGTTAATCAAACGACTTATAGACCGATCACTCTTGATGGACACACAGCTGGGTCCAGGGGACTTTTCTCTCTGCTGCTGGAAACTGATAGAAACACTGACATTTACTGAACATACAAGATTTCTGTCTGTGATTTCACTGGTTTTATTGGATAATAAAAGTTATTTTATCTCAAGGCTTGTTTGTATTCAGTGTATGTGAATGTTTAACCAGTGTGTTGTCAGTCAGATGTGCTAAGACTTGACACTGTTGAGCTGCCACTCCAATTGAAACTGTGGCCTGTTTTGGGTTTTGGCTGCAGCACATCTGAGGGCAGGGTCAGTTTCTGATAGTGCTAAATCTTTGTCTTGTTGATCTGCAGCTTGTCTTCAGACCTCTGCAGCTGGTCCTTCATACTAACAAGCCATCAAACCCTACCCTCCTCCTTTACCTCTGGACATTTAGCTGCCCTGTCCCTGGTGGTGTGGTCTTTGATCTCGGTCAAGACTCTTTTCTGTTCTGGTTCCTCTGTGGTGGAATGAACTCCCTGCTGATGTCAGGACAGCACAGTCACTGAACATCTTGACCAACATCTGAAAACCATCTTTCACATGATACCAGAGCCCTGCCAGCACATTCTCACTCCAACCTCGTCACATATTGACTTTTGGACATGGACTTCACACGTCCACGTATGATGTGCAAGGAACCATTGGTGCATTCTGGGACACCATGTCAAGTTCAGCCTGTTACATGCATTGTCTTCTTTCAAAGTACACTTCTGTTTTCAAAGAAAAGTTAACGTCTACATACAGTCTCTTTCAAAATCACACCACGTTGGTACAACACTGTGAACAGACGTTTTTTTCGTTCAACAAAAGCATGTGGTTAGGTTGAGGATAAAAGAAAAGGGTTTTGGCTTAAGAATCTTACGGGACATGAACACCGTTCTTCCAGTCCGCCCCTGTCAGACTTTCACCGGCTAAACTTTTGAACTTGTCCCACTGTGTTTCCCCGATGCCACCAGGCACTGTAAACTATAATGGCAACTGGCCGCTTGTCATGTCAGCGTTAAAGGCCTTTTTCTTTTGGTTTCTTGCTGCCGAAAGTCACTGCCCAAGCTCCAGATTTTGATGACTTTGGAGTGAGACCAGGCTCGCCCTGCACAGTTTTCTTTTTAGGACTTCCATCCACTCCTGTTGCATTTCCAGCTACGACTGCCTGGCAGATCATAATTGGGTCTGGATTACAAAACGTAAGATGTCTTGATTGGGATCTATTTGAATGGACTCTGTAAATAGTTTGCTCTGTGAAACTGTTGCAATCCAGTAGATGGTGGTGATGCAACAGTCTTAAACTCTACAGATTATGCCGAAAGCACAAGAAAAAATCAACTCGACACTGAATGCTAGTAACACCGGGCTAGCTCAAGCTAACACCCGTAGCGGAGCAGCTGCAAGCCAGAATAATCCCGCAACAAACACAGAAGGGGCACAACGATGGTCTAAAACAGGAAATCATTTGACTGGGGCAAGAAGTCAATGGGAAACTCGATAATCTGGCAACGGCTGTGCAGAGCCTGTCAGACCGCATTGATGAGGCAGAGACCCATGTGGAGCAGGTGGAGGGATGGTCTGAGGAGGCGACGGAGATACTCTGTACGTATCTCAAACAACAAAGATCCCTGCTGCGAAAATTAACGGACTTAGAATCTTGGTCAAGAAAAACAATATATGCATCTTCGGTTTGGCAGAGGGGGAAGAGGGAGACTCTGTACTACAGTACGTGGAGAAATTCATTAAAAGTGAGCTGCCAGCATCTCAAGATGTGGACCTGAAAATACAGCGAGCTCACCGGACCCTGGCGCCCAGATCACGGCCCGATGCACCCCCGAGACCCATTGTCGTCAACTTTTTGGAGTTTACCACTAAGGAGTTGATACTGAGAGAAGCTTGGAAAAAGAAGAAAATACAAGTGGGTGAAAGATTAATCTACTTTGACCATGACTATCCATCAGAGATCGTTAAAAAGTGCAAGGAATATAATGTGATCAAAAAAGCCCTAAAAGAAAAAGGCATTCGCTTCCAAACACCATACACAAGCATGCGGATCCACTGGGCTACGGGAGTCCGCACATACAGCACCGCACAGGAGGCACAGAGAGAGGTGAAGAAGCGCAGCTTCCCCGTGGAAAAACCGGAGTCAACAGAAGGCGAGAGTCTCCCCGAGACACGGCTTTTGGAGTGGATGGGAGGCAGCAGGCAGCGGGTCGTCGGGAGAACGGGATGGCTGCGGCGCGGAGAGCGAGGGAAAAACTCGAGGGATTCCAGAGAGGACGCACCGAGGAATTATAAACACGGACTTAAATTGCTCTACCGGGTATGAAAACTTTAAATTCGAGACTCTCATGTGAGTGGTTCTTCTCTTTCTAAGCTCTACACAGAGCATCAAATGCCTGGGAGAGGCGACTTCTTTTTTTTTTTATAATGTAAAAGTTGGACTAATAGGATGGTAGAGACACTGTTTTTTGACTCATTATCCACCTTTTACATCGGGCCCTCTCGAAGTGAGAGGCTTTCCCCTCGACCCACCAACAGGGTCACAGTTGAGAGGGTTTATGATTCCCCCTCATCTTTGGAGGTCGATTCAAGTTCATGTTTATGTTTTTTAGTTGTAGTTCATGTTAAGAGTTTGTATTGTGGGGCCACTTGCTTGCTTGCTATAAATGATAGGGCCACATAATCTGAAATGTGCTTCTTTAAATGTAAATGGCCTGATTAATCCTGTAAAGAGAAGTAAGGTACTAGCTAAAATGAAAAAGGATAAGGTGCAAATCATATTTCTCCAAGAGACTCATATGTCTAAAAATGAACATGAGAAGTTCAAAAAATTTGGATACTTAAACTCTTTCTTTAATTCATGTGAAATCACCCGGAAAAGAGGGGTTGCTACTCTCATTTCCAACAGTCTAAATTTTGAATTAATTATGGAAAAGAGCGGCACACAGGGTAGATATGTAATTGTCAAAGGAAGGATAGATAATATTTTTGTCACATTTGCTAATATATATGCCCCTCCAGAGAGCGATAGAAAATTTTACAAGTCTCTATTTCACATATTAACCTCTGAAGGTGAAGGGGTATTAGTCTGTGCAGGGGACTGGAACACAGTCCTAAACCACTCTGTGGACACAACAAGTATAAAAAGATCTAAATGTCTTAAGTCAAGAGATCTCAACTTGCTAATTTGAGAAACATGTATGTTTGATGTCTGGAGGAACCTTCATGCGTCTGAAAAAGACTATACCCATTACTCAGCTACTCACCGTCTTCATTCCAGAATAGACTTCTTTTTGATGAATGTTACAGACAGACACAGGGTGATGGAATGTTCTCATAGGAACAGCAGATTTATCAGACCACAATGTAATCTACTTAACTATACATCTGAACGACAGACAGAAGTGTACTCTATGGAGACTAAATATCAGTGTTCTAAACAAGGACACTGTGGTTAAGGAGATTAAAGAAGAAATTAAACAATCCATAAAAGATAATATGACTGGTCAAGTGGACCCAACTATTGTATGGGACACAGTTAAAGCAATAATGAGAGGAAAACTCATTTCACGGACAGCTTATCTGAAAAAGTTGAAGAGGACAAAATATGATGAACTCGAGAAAGCACTGAGAAAATTAGAGAAGCAACGACCAAAAGGAGGGTACCAAGGGCTGAAACATCAGATTAAAGAATTAAAAGTCCAAATAAATAATATTCTAAACGATGAATTAGAAAAGAAACTAAGATTCACCAAACAAAGTTTTTACGAGTCAGGCTCAAAAGCAACCAAAATTGTAGCCAAACGCCTTAGGGCTCAACAAATGAAAAATACATTACATAAAATTAAAGACCCTAAAACTAATAAAATAACTCACGAGCCAGATGAAATTCATAAAATCTTCCAAATTACTATGAAAATCTATACTCTCAATCCAAGACTGTAGATGAAGAAAACATTATACAGTATTTGTCGTCATTAGATCTCCCCTCCATAGGAACATCTCAAAATAATAAATTAACAGCTCCCATCGCAAAGACAGAACTGGACAAGGCTATCAGTAAACTGAAAGCAAATAAATGTCCTGGAAGTGATGGCTTCCCGAATGAATGGTATAAGATCTTTAAAGAAGACCTCACCCCTATTATGTTAGAATCATTTAATTGGACTCTAACAAATGCTGTTCATGGAAAGAGGCAGTTATATCAGTCATTCTAAAAGAAGGGAAGAATAAAGAAAATTGTGAATCATATCATCCAATCTCTATATTAAATGTAGATTACAAGTTGTTTACATCTATTATCTCTAAAAGAATTGAACATCTTCTGCCCGACTTGATTTATGAGGATCAGACGGGGTTTATAAAAGGCCGTCAAACTCAAGACAACATCAGGCGAACGTTGCGTATTATAGAACAGATTAATTAAAAACATTTAAGTGTGGTCCTGGCTAGTTTAGATGCAGAAAAGGCCTTTGACAGGGTCTGCTGGCCCTTTCTGTACCGAGTGCTAGAGAGGCTGGGCTTTAATAGTCAATTTGTCAGGTGCATACAGGCTCTTTATAGTGACCCTACTGCTAGAATTAAAATTAACGGCCATCTGACGGGCAGCTTCAAGCTATACAGAGGCACTCGCCAGGGTTGCTGTCTAAGCCCTGCACTTTTTGCGATATTCATAGAGACAAGACCAGTTACACTGGGAAGCTGTCAGGTTCATTTAACATTTAATGTCAGCTTACTGTGCAGCAGAGACTTTTCGTCTTTTGACATCGCTGCCATGTTCATGTGACTGGTCAGTCTGAAGGGTCACAGAGCTGGGCTCAGGTTCAGGTTCAGGTCCAGGTTCAGGTTCAGGTTCAGGTCCAGACTCAGTTTCTAGTCCAAGACTGGGTTCTGGTTCAGGTTCATGTCGAGGGGAGTCTGGTCTCTGATGGATCCTAGCACACAGAGAGGAAGAGCAGCAGGGAGGGAAATTGAGTTTTCAGTCTTCAGCCTCAGTATCAGCAGCTATCAACAGGAGAAGTAGAATCCTACAGGATGACAGCAGACTGACAGGAACACTGAGAGCAGCTGTAAACCTCACTGAGCACCAGGGGGAGCTCACAATCCAAACCTCCACCCTGTGGACCTGCACACTGAGCCCTCCCACACTTCACTCACTCTGTCATGTGTTTAAATTCTCACTGTTAACACTGTGACACTGCTGAGTCCACAGGGTTAACATGAGGACTACAGTCGTTGCCATGGATACAGCATGACATATGACAAACAGCTGAAGCTGTGATTAATCTCAGAGTTTGTCTCCAACAGGTTTTGTATCAACAGTTTGTGCAACATGTGTTCGTTATATTGAGACATTGTGGCTCTTTGCACATTTACAGGTTTATTATGAGTCAGTGTTGAGGTGAGAGAGCAGAGAAACAGGAAACAGAGTTGATGAACATGTTGAAGGTGAAACAGGATCAAATGTGATGTCAAGTGTTGAGTGTGATACCTTTTCATGTTGGTGATAACCTGCAGCCTCCTGATGAAGACAGACAGACAGACAGACAGACAGACAGACAGACAGGTTCATGAGACTTTAAAGTGTTTGTTGTCAGATAAACTTTGTGCTGTGGAGTCTGGATCAAGACAGGAGGTGAACACATGAACCAACAGAGACACATCAGAGACTGGAATCAATCAAAGGTCCACTTACTCAGTTTCTTCTCATGGACTTCATCAGTCTGCAGCTCTCTGCTGTCTGGACCAGGTCTGTGGACACAAAGAGTTTTCTGTTGATGTGAGTGGGACCATGTGCTCCATCAGGACTCAGACTGGAGGCAGACTGGCTCTTTTAAGCCCTCTGCAGACAGTAAATATGTGACACTGCTGCCGTCATGGATTTGTTCAAGTGATATTTGCTCATTGAGACAGAGGAGACGTTTACGCTGATGTTTCTTGCAGCTTCATTCACACATGGCAGCACATTTATGGACAGAGACTCGATGAGAGAGAGAACAACAGTGAGTGAAATGATGTGAAGGAAGAAGAAGGTTTTCTCAGCCTCTGTTGTGTGTGTGTAACTCCGTGTGTAAAAAGCATCCACATGCGGAGAACTGAGATCCACAAATGCCTGTGTTGGAAAGTTGTAAATGTTAGGAAGATATTCACAAACGCTTTTCATTTATTTGCAAATTAATTTAATGTATTCACAGATATTGTTTTTATTTGTGGAATGTGTTTGTGTATTTGCAGATCAGTTTTATACTTGCAAAATATTTTTGTGAGTTTACAAATCTTTTTTTTTGTATTTGTGGTGTTTTATATTTACAGATGACACATTTACACACAGATTGTCGAACTGTTCACACACATAATTATGAAACAAATCTATCTCCATAATTGTCACCTGAAACGGTGAGTGTGGACGAGACAAAAGGACGGCAACATTGACCAAAGTAAAGAAAACAGAGTCGTCTGTACCGCGAAAAGCTCAACGGGAAGGCAAAGGCAAGATATTATTTAAATGCCTTTATATATTTTATGTTACCATTTAAGCGCTGAGCATTTTGTTCTTTACTCACTGTTTTTGTTGATCATTTTGTTGATCACTGTTGTTGCTGTGTTACCATTGTTGGCTTTGCAACCAGAGAAGACTGTTTGGTGCATTTCTTCCTTTTTACGAATAAAGAGCCAGAATTTAATTCAGTCTGGGTGTTTTTTATTTGTATAAAAGGGTAAAAAGCATTTTGCGTGACTAAAGTTAAAACATTACAAAAATAGTGAAAGCCAGAAAACACAACATGGCCGACACATGTACAGTGACTTTCAGGTGACCAGCCGGCCTGCAGCAGTGACCAACACTGACGCTGAAGAAGAGCATGAGCACGACCATCAACAGGCTGAGCTGATGGTGAAAAAAACCCAACGTCTATTATATAGTGATACTTTGGATTCAGGTACGGCGACGTTGAACAGAAAGACGTGCTGTGTAAAACTTTAAAAGTTAAATCACAATAATTGTCAGGTCAGGTCAGTGCCCCCTGATATAATGTCGGGGAAACACTGAATCAAGCAAGAAGACTCATGATAGCATGTGTTTATTATATTGTGATCGCAATCGCAAATCATGATATTGTCCACTCAAATAGCAATCGCACATTTTTATCAAATTGTGCAGCACTAGGAATCAATATTGTCTTCTGGCTCTGTAGCTGTGGATGATGGAGGCGTTTTGCTTTGTCTCCATGGTAACAGGTAACGAAGCAGGAGGGTCAAAGTTCAGGGCGCCTGTTATGAGACAGTAGTCTGTCCTGATTGTGTGCAGACTGCATGGAACAGGAGGTACTTTTTAAGGGCAGCTGCAGGACCTACTCAAAGGAAAAAGGATGTGATTCGGAACGCACCCAAAGTTTCCTCTGAACAAAAAGGATCCAAAGTGTCCATGCGTCATGACGCGGAGAGCTCTGCGTGTAAAGGAGATGAAAAGACTGAATGTGGTTGGCCACGATCGTCTCAGCCTCTGTGATATAACCTCTCTGATCCCAGCACGCGCCCAAGTGCGCCACAGGTGCGTAAAAGGCGCAAATGAACCCAAAGAGTGTTTTGTGCGCTCCCGACCCCGACGCGCTGAACCGGAAGGAACTGACTGCGACCTGCGCGCGCCCTTATCTGTTCATTCAAACACTGACACGGGCGTGCACGTAACCAAGCAGCCCCTCTCTCTAGTACTACAAAAAATACGTTACTGTGCGCATGCGTGGACCTGTAACTTTTCTTTTAGAGTCTAAATAGTTGGTGACAAAGTGAGAGAGTAAAGGACCGTCCACACCAAGAACTATAACTATAAATATAACTATAAAAATACAGTTTTAAAAATCGTTCTAAACTCAAGTGTTCGGCAGCGTCCACACTACAACTATAACGACAACGATAGTGGTGGACGATATCGTTTGGATCACTTTCAGAGCGATTTGATGAACGATAGAAACACTGACAGCCAATCAAAATCCATCCGAAATGACAGGTCGAGACGTTCATCACGTCACGTATACCCACTAAGAAAGCTCCAGGATTTCCATACACCCACTTAAACATGTGCAAGATCCGTAACAATATAGTTTTGTGACAGAATCTTAACTTCAGTGATTTTGTTTTGCAAATACCGGGTAAATAACTGCAATAAAATACATTTTGCAGGAATGCGTCTCCTCTTTTCCCCTCCATTCATAAAATTCAGGAGCCAGGATGAAGTTACTGAGGGGGGCAAATCTTTATTATGCAACATAGGTTCACACAGTGAGTTATAAAGAGCGCGCAGCCGTGCGTAATTGTCGCGCGTAATGACAGCGTCGCTGGTGAAACACAATAACGTCTTCATTCATGTTTGTCTCATGACAGATGGAGCTTACAGACAGACAGACAGACAGACAGGTGGAGCAAGCGGCAAATTGGTTTTCTTTTTGTGTCTCGCAACATACAGCAATAACAGGTCATCAATATCCATTTTATCCATCACTCTGCTCCCCTGCCGACCGCACCGAGCAGTGTGTGTTTGGCGTAACCTAGCAACACGACGATGTCGTTCATTGGTGTGGATGCTGCCTTAAAGTCCGGACTGAAGAGTTTGTGTTGTTCTTCAGAGGGTTTGGAGGGACGTGTCTGTCCGGTCCTCACTGATCCTCCTCTCATGGTGGAAACTGAACTCCACTTGAACAAGTTTCTACAGGAAGTGAACTAACAAAGAGTCATTCAAGAGTCAAACAGTAGCTGTGTCCCAATTCAGGGTCTGCAGCCTTCGAAGGGCGAATTTGAAGGCCGCTTACGTCACAGCGCTGCGCGAAGGCAAATGCGCCTCCTTTTGCCTGTATTCGGAGGATGCACCGCGACTATCCTTCGTGGCCTCCCATATCCCAAGATTCTTTGCGCGCCTCTGTTCAACACGGAGTTTTCTTACAACAGCGGTGAGCACCGGCACCGGCAGCAGCACCAAATACACCTTAAAATGTAAGTAACGGATTTTTACTTAACGCCAGAAGTTCAAGGGGCCTTAAAACCTCTAAATGGCTGTTTAAATACATGACGTTAGTGATGGTAGCCAGCTCCGCGATGTAACGTTAGTTTAAGACTAACCTGTTGATATGAGGAGCTCAGTTAACGTTATCTTTTAAAAGTAATGTTAACGATAAAGCCTAAACCCCTTCACTTTAAATTGTTACAGGCTCGGAGGGTGACTTATGTCTTATTGTAACTGTGGAGACGCTGTAGGCTGTTTATACTTCACATCAGGTGCATAACGCATCGCAATGAACAAATATAAAGTTAATGAGAAGATAGGCTGAGAGCCCCGCTGTATTTTTAGGCTGTAAAACTGTAAACGTTTGGATTGAATAAAGAGCTTAACTTCAGGAGCATTATTGTTATTATCGTTATTATATAGAACAATCATTTTGCCTATTGACATAACAGAAAATATGTCTTACTTTTCATTTTGTTGTAGGGAGCAAGGAGCAAACGGAGGAGTTTATTAAACTCCGTGGTGAAAATGACCAGCTGTTCACAGGGGCCATGAATAAAGCCACACTCGGACGGAGGTACCTGTTAAGGCAATAATAAATAGCCCATTTGTACTCTATGCATATTTGTATGTAAAGGTTTCTTAAATTAACCCAAATCCTGTACAGACCAAAGTACAAATATAATCTTAAGATCACAGTAAGTGAATGTTGTTTTTAGGTGGGGCGGGAGTTTTATATATGTCCTGATGTCACCTTTTGTGATCATGTGTGTTTACCTTTTGTCATGCTTCATAAAATGGTCCTGGAGGGAAAAGTGGAGCCTCAGCAGGCGAAAAAAGTGGGACAACTTTAAAAAAAAAAAAAAAAAAAAAAGTATGTGCAGGTTTGGATAATGATGCAGATTACATTTGTTTTACCCAAGTTAATGCTTTGATAAAGAAACGTATAAAAAAAACTCCAAGGCACTCTCCCATAGTAGTTACAGAGCCTTTATTCTTTATTCTTTGAATCTGTTTAACTTCCTGATGAAGGCTTGATGCTGAAACGTGTCAAAGGACTGTGTTTTTAAGGTTTATATGACCATGGCTCAAGAATAAAGGCATTTAACCGCTTTGGGAGAAAAAACTCCAAGACCTCCCATAACACAAGGCCTTGGAGTTTTTTCTTTGTTTCTTTATGACTACATGATTTCCATTTCAAACAGCACCTCAAACATACCTCTTTTGAGTCCATGATGCACTTCTTTTTCAAGATTTTTTTAAAAAATACTTTGCAGAAAATTGCTGCTGTTGTGATTGATTTCCTCTGCCTTAGGAATGCAAAGATCCAGGACAGGTCAGGGGGTCGGCAGGAAGCCCAGTGCTGCCACCTGGCCCTGGTTTGTCCTCATGGATGAGGGTTTAGGACGGAGGCCTTCTATTGCCCCTCTTGTCCTAATTGCGCCCATCCCTGAGGACACATCAGGGCCAGGTGCTGCAGTGGGTGAGCAGCATGAGGAGGAGGATGAGGAGAGGCAGCCAGTAACAGGAGGGATTGTACATTATCAGTTCCATTTCTTATTTACGACTAGAATAAACTTTTCAACCACTTTTAAGTGACAACACAGTTTATTTTTTTTCTTTGATAACCAAGTATTTACAAAGATACACTCTGAACATTTCTAACTATTTACAAGTTTACAAGTGGGCATTCTTAACATGTCCAACTACAAAAGATCAGCAGAAATCACTATTTACAGAGAACAATTATAAAACGATGTAAAACGTGTCCAGCAGCACCTCCAGGGACTCTGCTCAGCCTGAAATCTTGCTTTGTGTCACCATGATTAAAGAAGTTTTGCAGCACCAGAACAGCCAGGTTTATCCTGCAGCACAGGGGCCTGGTCTGGATGGAAAGGAGGGTAAGAACAGGAGAATATAATGATCAAAGCAACAATAGCGATTTAATTTTAGTTAATAAGACAATTCTAGTTAAAGTTATAGCTTGGATAAATAATGCTATATCTGTCCATCTATCCACTTTGACTTCTCAATATGGTTTTGATGTTTCATATTGAAATTAAGTCAGGGCTATTTACAGGGTAAGTACACCATTTACTAGGTCCAATTCAAGCACTTTATAAGCCCTTTCAAGCATTTAAACTAAAATTCAAGCACCTTTCAGGCCTTGATAATACAGCATTAAAATTACAGCATTTTCAGAGATTTTAAGCACCTGTATGAACCCTGTATCAAGTGTAACGGTTAAATGACATTAACCACATATAGCTAGCGTTTGTCACTTTACGGCATCGTTTATTAACGAGTATATTAATGACCAGGAACTATGCTCGCTATATGAACATTAATGTGGGTTCAAGTAACAGGTTCACCTCGCCACGGCTCTCTCCCAGCCGGAGATAAACGAGCCGCCGGTGTCGCCGGAGCCGCCTCTCCTCTTCCTCGATCAAAAAGTAAATTAAATAAGCAAAATGACAAATTCTAGCCCCATTTTATCGCCGGTATGTCCGTTTGTCGCTGCTGTCTGTTGTGTTATTCCCGAACTTGGGCGACAGGAATCATGACGTGGTGACACAACCAGGAAATCCTCCGTAGGCTGGACCGTCCCATTTAACAACGGTTGACGACTCCTACGGAGGATGCAGACCCTGAATTTGGGACACAGCTAAAAGTGTCAAAGCTTACAAACCTTTAGATGGAGACAAGAAGCTGCGACACTCACGAGCGCACAAAGGGAAACTAAAATGTAACTACGTGTGCAGACCCAGCGCAGACCGGCGCGGCTCTGATTGGTTTGCTTGGTAGCGACAGCAAAGTGGCAACAGGAAGGAAGGAGCGGTGACAAACAGCTGATCTCACTTCACATCCACCCAGTGCCGCCTCCACACTGCAGGTGGCGCCCTGGACCCAAATATACAGCAGCTCCAATATGAATGGAGAGCAGCAGAATCTTCATATAGTCAATGAGACATATTAATACACAGCTGCCCAAATGTCTCTTACAGTCCATCTGTCAGTTAGTTCAGACAGATTAAAGCCAGATGTTCTGACTGAGAGGCAGGCATCAGTCATGTGAGGGTGAGCACACCACTGTAAATAGTAAATAAATAGTGTGAGAAAGGGAAGCAGCCACGTCCATCAGCTAAAGACACATGATCCAGAGGAAACAAACAGCCTCTGGACTTTATTTTAGAGTCACAACAGTCGCTGCTTCACAAATACAGTGACATTTCTCTGGCCTGACCTCTGATCACATTCATCCCGGTTTATTTCATCATTTTGAGGCGGGTTTCTTTGACTTTAGAAGCAACATAATTAAATAAAATGTAAGCAACTCCTTTGTGTGTACATGTGCATGTGCAACTCTATATATTTGCATAAATAACACCTAAAACACAAAGCGCAGATTGAACAGGTGTCAAGACGAAGTTAGTGTCCCTTTAAAATACTGTCCCCGGAACTGTCTCCGTCCCCGGAACTGTCTCCGTCCCCGGAACTGCTTGTTGTGTTCATTGTAAACTGCTCCGTGTAAATTAGAGTAAAGTTACGTTTAGTTTGTTAGTGAAACACAACAGGTTGGAGAAATTAATAATTAAGTGCCCGGGTGTGTTTATAGGGGGACACTGCACGACGTGACGCTTGTAAAATAATACCCATAATGCATTTCGGCGGGACAGTTGAACTCTGCGCACACCAGCTTCCGGTGTCCAGTGAAGTGTGTGTTCGTTGCTCCCTCGCGTTGGATTTAGTTTGAGAGCAAACTGTGATCTTCACTTTTCTCCAGAATTGGTGTAAAATCAGCTGCAACCGTTTGAGTGACGGAGGAGGAAGAAACGAGCCGCCAAGATGCCGCGAATCATGATCAAAGGAGGCGTCTGGCGCAACACTGAGGTGCGTGTTTACACGGCTAGCTGCGTTAGCATGAAGCTAGCTGCTCACTTAACGGGATTTAGCCGTCGATGTAGCTCACGCAGCAAGTTTGGTTTATTGTGCTGCTGTTTGCTGACTCTAAAGAGTTTATTTAACGTCACTGATTGTGCTGTAATGTGTTAATTATAATGTATTTAGTCTGCGGAGATGGCTACCCGATTAGCGACCATTATTTTAGCCTGCAAGACTTGGCGAATGTTAGCACGTGAGCTAACGCCAAGTGAGAATAACAGTGATAGATTGGTACATGATGGAATAACCTTAGTTTATTAACCCAAGATTCAACTACATAACAACAGCTTAGAGCCAAAATAGACTAAGATGATGTGTATAAATTATGTCTTAAATACAGCATGACGGGAAAACAATACTTATAAACAATAACTTGAAGACAAGGCAAGTTTATCTATGAAGCACATTTCAGCAACAAAGCAGTTCAGAGTTGTTGTTTTTTTACATAAACATCAGAGGCATTAAGACGAGGGGCAAAAGAAACACATTATAAAAGCACAGTTAAAAGCAATTTACTCATGAGAATATAAGGTAGGACATAAGTTACAGTTAGACAGGTATAACACATCACAGTGCTGTGTATGAATAAATGTTTGATTTAATAACAGGCAGCAGCAAACAGAAAAGTCTTCCGTTTTGATTTCAAAGCAGTGAGTTGGTGCAGAGCTGCAGTTTACTGGGAGTTTGTTCCAGATGTGTGGAGCATAAAAACTAATTGGATTTATATTTTTTGTGCCTTGTATCTTGTTCTGTTCTTTGCACATTGATGTTTGACCCTTTTTTATTTGTTCATTTTGTTTGTTTTTCTGCATCAGGACCAGGGAAACACAATTTCATTCCTCCCTGTACTGTACTCAGGCAGGGCAATATTACTGATATTATATCAATTTGCTAAATATGAGACAAGAAATCTTCTTTACAGGGTGTCTAAATGTCTTAAATTCAGTGTCACAGCAACAAGGTCTTAGAAGTCATGTAATAGTCTTAAATTTGAATTAGTGAGGTCTTAACTTCTACAAACATTTTATCAACATTATCCATTGTTTAAAAAAATTGTGAAAGATTATTTTGGAAAAACTATAATTCCGTCATTTTACTTCATACTTGTACTCACCTGTTGGCAAAATATAGATTGACTTAACTCACTCTAATTACCATAACCTTACATAACACTTACCTCTGCTCAAGACCACATACATACGACTTCCCTGCGATACTTAAATAAGTAAAACATGATTTGTCCAACATCTGGTTAAAAGGCATCTGAACTGGTCTTAAAAGCATTAAATGAATCCATGTGATATCTGTAGACACTCTGCTTTGGTTTTAGATAGATAGATAGTTAGATAGATACTTTATTGATCCCGGAGGAAATTCAAGCATCCAGTAGCAATAACATAACATACACACATTAAGGCAAATTAGAGAAGTAACAGTAGATTTTTGGATATTATTATAACTTAAGTGTTGTATTTTCCTGGTCTAAAGGCCACATTACAGTAAATTGATGTAATTTTCTGAACTTTCTAAACAAAAAACTAACTGGGAATATTTTGTGGACACACTAATAGTCAACAATACAATATTGATATGGACGTATTTGGTAAAAATGATTGTGATACTTGATTTTTGCCATATCGCCCAGCTCTATACTGCACTGCACTGCATGTAGAGGGTTTACAAAAAGTCTCTCTTGTCATATTAGTCCAAGGTGAAAGTGTCAGTTAGGATGAAAGTGTGAGGCTTCACCTCCTGAGACAGATGGGACTGGTTGTTCAGAGCAATGGCAGCTGATAGGAAGAACCTCCTGTATGTTAAATTTGATTGAATGACGGGATAATCCTTATGAGTTTCTTCCTGTCTTTCTCTTTGTTAATCCTCTCAGGATGAGATCCTCAAAGCAGCGGTGATGAAATATGGGAAAAACCAGTGGTCTCGTATCGCTTCCCTGCTGCACCGCAAGTCTGCCAAACAGTGCAAAGCCAGATGGTGAGTCTTGATACAAAGACGTGTGATTCCGTCAGTTTTTAAAGTGACAGCAGGACATTTAGAAGTAGATAATATCTGTTGTGACTGTCCTACATACGTGTTGTGCCCCTCTGGTTTTGTGTCTGTGTGCAGGTACGAGTGGTTGGACCCCAGCATCAAGAAAACAGAATGGTCCAGAGAGGAGGAGGAGAAGTTGCTCCATTTGGCCAAGCTGATGCCCACTCAGTGGAGGACCATCGCTCCTATCATAGGACGCACTGCCGCACAGTGTCTGGAGCACTATGAATACCTGCTGTATGTTTTTATATCATTTAAAACACATTTAAACACCAATATATTTTTTATCTTTTATAACTATTGTAAAAGCAGACCCTTGATCTTGATTGTGGGATAATCTGCAACACAGTGACTTCATAACTTCAGTTAAGTGTATTAAGATTATTCCTGTTTGTTCACACTTCATGTCTGTGTGTATGTGTTCAGAGACAAAGCAGCGCAAAGAGACAATGAGGAAGAAGTGGGAGACGACCCCAGGAAGCTAAAACCTGGAGAGATCGACCCCAATCCTGAAACTAAACCTGCCAGACCCGACCCTGTGGACATGGACGAAGGTTTGTTAACACACTTAAACATTAATGGAGAGACACCTTTTTCCAGAAACTTAAGTTTGGACGTTATCTGATCCAAGTGACAGAACGCGCCCTGCTCCTTCAGAATATTCACTTATGTGTTCTCACAGTTGTCTGTTATGTTCCTCGTAATATAGTACGTAGCAAATCATGCTACAGTTATTGTCTGATAGGTCGTATCAATTTAAATAAATCAAGCTTAGCCTTTCTGTTGTGTGTGTGGCTGCAGGAGACAGCAGGTTTAACTGAAACTAAAAATGTAATGAATTGTGTTTCTGTCTCTGTGTGTAGATGAGCTGGAGATGCTGTCAGAGGCCAGAGCTCGACTGGCCAACACCCAGGGCAAGAAAGCCAAGAGGAAGGCCAGAGAGAAGCAGCTGGAGGAAGCCAGGTTAGATACACATAATGCGGTGTTGTTACCCAGAGCTGAAACATTTTCCAAGTCTCAGCATCCAGGGAAAAAAACAAATGGCAGAACTCAGCACAGAATTCACGCCCAGCACGTCGTCACACGACTGGAGCTTGTAGCACAGCGTAAACATGTGGTGCTCTCATTGCAAAGCATAGAAAAAATATGGTGGCATAAAAAACAAAAGCTTTGGGAAAAGTAATATTACTGTAACATGTTACTGACCAACACGTTCTGCAAAGTTGCATGCAGTATTAAGTGTCCTTCACTTCCTGCTGCAGACGGTTGGCTGCTCTGCAGAAGCGCAGAGAGCTGAGAGCGGCAGGAATCGATGTTCAGAAGAAGAGAAAGAAGAAGAGAGGAGTAGACTACAACGCTGAAATCCCCTTCGAGAAGAAACCTGCTCAGGTAATTGTTTGAATCATTTTTAAACAGAACCTGCAGCAGCAGCAGCAGTAAAACATCTGGGCTCAACTTCATGTTGTCATTTATTCGTCTGTTTAATGTTCTTCACTTTCAGGGTTTCTACGACACCAGCATGGAGCACTACAACGCTCTGGAGCCAAACTTCAAACGACTCAGACAGCAGCACTTGGACGGAGAGTTACGCAAGTCAGTGACATCACACAGCACATTTTATACACACATACAGGCTGGATGATATGGGAACACACACGAATACAGTGTGAAAGAAACAGACACACTTACACCCAGTGAACTGAAAGTGCTTCATTCATAACTCGTTTTGTGTGTTTGTGTGTAGTGAACAGGAGGAGAGGGAGAGGAAGAAAGACAAACAGAAGATCAAGAAGAAGAAAGAGAGCGACCTCCCATCTGCCATCCTGCAGACCAGCGGCGTGGCTGAGTTCACCAAGAAACGCTCCAAACTGGTTTTACCTACACCACAGGTAACCACGACACACTAACACCTGCACGACTAAAGCCAGGTTCAGACTGCATGACAGTTTGTCCGTGCAGACGGTCACTATGTCAGATTAGGTGATTATGGAGTCATAAAATGTTGCAGACATGATGGACTACACGTTGGTCGCTGGTCGTCTTTTACTAGATCATTTTTATTAATTTAGCAAGTCACTGAATCCTCCAGTTCCTGCAAATGTTTCATAATAAAAACCTTTTTAGAAAATGAAGGGATTCTCTCAGCTGAAATGATGAGAGGCTTTTAATTTGAAACAGACACAGGAAGTGTTGAGTTTGAAATGATGGTGTGGTGCATATAATTTAACAGGACAAACAGGAGCAGATTGAAAATAAAAATATTAAACAACAGAGGGAATAATAAATAAAGCGCCCCAGATGCTGCGTCGATGTCGTGTACTATGACACTCTTCATGAGATTAAAATGATGGATTATTGTGTACGACACACGTTGTCATTCACAATCCGAGCCGACACTGTACGACACTGCGTCTGGCGATAATCAGGCTCATGTCGTGTAGTCTGAACATGGCGGTGCAGCTGCTCCAAAATTTAATCTGAACTCATCTATGTTTATTATTCTCCACAGATCAGTGATGCTGAGCTGGAGGAAGTCGTCAAACTGGGTGTCGCCAGCGAGGTCGCCCGTCAAGCTGCAGAGGAGAGCGAAAGCGGTAACTCAGCCTCCTCCGCCCTCCTGTCAGAGTACAGCGTCACCAACGCCATGGCAACGGGGCTGCGTACCCCACGCACCCCTGCTGCCCAGGACAGGATACTGCAGGTAACACACACACACACACACACACACACACACACACACACACACACACTCAAGATCTGTGTTGTGATGTATATTTATTGATGACTGTATTTCATCAGTGATGTTTTGCATGGATATATTTGACAGTTATGCTGAGCTAACCTGTCACTGATCAGTAAGGTTTAAATTTGAGTCCAGACACATAGAGCTCATTTAGTATCTCTGTTAGGCTGTCGTACAAAAAACAAACTGTACTAAAAGTCCTTGCTGGAAAAAAATGTTTGTTTACCTTTTAGGAATATTTCTAACATTTATTTCCAGTTTTGATTGATTCAAATTTTCATTTTTGGTTAACCTCTTAAGAAGTCTCATTTTCTAGACCTTTAAACAAAAAATGAATACATCAGGACGAGACAGTTAAATAATGCAAACAGCACATCGTTACCTCTGTGTTTTTTTAATTTATTTATTAAGGAAGAACATAAATGTTATATAATATGTTTGATTTTTTTTTCTGCTCACAAATATCAGTGAGCTAAAATCCTTCATCATCATCCACAGTGTTCATACACGTCTTTGGATGTGAAGAAACTTTGTGTTTAATGTTTCCTGTGATCGTCTGTGTTTTCAGGAAGCTCAGAACCTGATGGCTCTGACCAACATCGACACCCCTCTGAAGGGAGGCCTCAACACTCCGCTGCACGAGAGCGACTTCAGTGGCGTCACACCTCAGCGGCAGCTCGTACAAACACCCAACACTGTTCTCAGCACACCGTTCAGGTAACAACGCTGTCACTGCTTTACTGATAGAGCCCTGATGTGTGTGGTACTGTGACTGTTAACCCTTTGTGGTCATCTCCAACAGAACACCGTCACAGGGTCAGGGGCAGGAGGGCATGACGCCTCAAGCTGGAGGAGCGATGACCCCACGTGGGGCAGCGACCCCGGGTTTGACCCCCGGCCGCACTCCGCTCAGAGACAAACTGAATATCAACAGTGAGGAGCAGCTGGCCGACCCTGCGTACGCCAAACACCTGGTACATACACACTTCTACATGATATACTGTCAATACACACACTCACTGTCGACTCCGAATATGTAGAATTTAATCCGTCATACGTTATCTAAGACCTCACTGTCACATTCTGGTTGTGAGGTTAATAACACTCAAAAAAGAAAATGGATGAATCTGACGTCTCTCCTCTCACGCAGCAAAGAGAGAGCCTGCAGCAGCTGAGGCAGGGCCTGATGTCACTTCCTGTCCCCAAGAACGACTTTGAGATCGTTCTTCCTGAAAACGCGGAGAAGGAACTGGAAGAGACGGAGACAGAGACGGGATTCATCGAGGACTCTGCAGATGTTGAAGCACGCAAACAGGTATGAGCTTCAGAGTTTAGCTCGGAGGACAACATGATTTTAATGAGTGCGTAACTGAGGCTGCGATCAGACTGCAGGCACATCAGATTTGTTTCTGAAAGCAGATCTTGAGGACAGACTGTCCGCACTTTCACATCACATTTATGTGTCAAGACACCTCTAACCTGTCTGCATGGGTTGCTGTGCTAACAATGGAGGCACCAGTAGCTGTGTAGCGATGCTGGTGACACAGCTTTCCAGCACTGAAGCATTACAAATGAAGACCCATCATTTCGCCCTCCCAACAGTTTATTTTAGCCTGTGCACAGACTTCTGTTCATCATGTTGTTCTCTTCATCACTCTGGATTTGTCATCGTCATAATGTTTTGTTTGTAAAGACACTTTGGAGTCTGATCTGAGCGTCCAGGCTGAGATGCATTTGTAGACATCCGATCAGTCGCATTTCAAATCACTTCCAAATATGGTTTGGATCAGATTTAGTGTGAGGTTTTTTCTGCTGTCCAGACCTCCTTAAATCATTCTGGATTTAACAAATAAGTGATTTGTCCTGGCAGTCCGAACCCACACGTGTATGTTCAAATAATGTTTGTCAAATATTTACTGATGTGTGTGTGTGTGTGTGTGTGTGTGTGTCTCAGGCTTTACGGGATGCAGAGAGGGAGAAGGAGCTGAAGCTGCGACACACTGCAGTTCAGAGGAGCCTCCCCAGACCTACTGAGGTAACAAACACACCTCCTGAAGGTTTCATCAAGCTGAGAGTGGCTGCCTGTACACGTCTAATGAAAATGAGTGAAAATTCCTGTATATATGCAGCCGTGTATGTTGTGATTAATGTGCCCTAACATGTTGTGTTTCACGTCAAAATATAGAAAAGTGGAACGGCCGGAGCTGCCTGTGCCATTTTGCTTCTTTGCGTAAAATTAGAATTCAGAGTTTCCTGCTGGCGTCTGATTCGTTGGACTGTGTGTCTTTCATTCCTTCACCCGCCTCCTTAAAAAGGTTGATGTTGCGATATTTGTACTTGTCAATTGACGGTGCGTTTCTCCTTTCAACCACAAATGTGTGGGTTGTTTTTTTAATTGGACATCATCTCGACACCAGCCCTCAAACTGTTGGCTGGTTGGCTTGTGTACAGCGTATCCATGACAACACACAGAGCCGACTGTGAACAGACAAGAGCCCGTGTGTCACGCGCTGAAGATAACCGCCCAATGGAGATGCATGTTACAGATGAGGGGTTTAATCATTTATATTTAGACATTATTTAGGTCAGGTTAGGTTTTTATGGTTGTTATCAGCATTATTCAGCTTTTTTTATTTTATTTTATTTTATTCTATTTCTATCAGCGTGATGATGTCAGCTTGTCTGTCTCTGCAGGTTAACGAGTCCGTCCTCCGTCCCGCCTCCATGGAGCCGCTCTCAGACCTGCAGCTGGCCGAGGAGCTGATCAAACAGGAAATGATCACCATGCTGCACTTCGACTGCCTGCACCACCCGTCAGCCAACGCAGCCAATCAGCTGCAGCGCGGCAAAACCAGAGGCCCCACGTCGACGTCTAACAACGCTTCTCACATAGCGTACCTGGAAACACATTCCTACAAACCAATCAGCACAGAGGAGATGGAGCAGGTAACACACACACACACACACACACACACGGCCAGCACTGTTGTTTTCACTTTAGAAGTTCCTCAAATTAATTGTGTGTGTGTGTGTGATGTTAAACAGGCGAAGGTGATACTGGCATCAGAAATGGAGGTGGTGAAAGCAGGAATGGGTCACGGTGATCTCAGCATGGAGGCCTACAGTCAGGTGTGGGAGGAATGTTACGGACAGGTAAGCCTCCCTCTGTCAGCCGACCCCAAAGCCTTTCACTGCCTTCCTCCTCACGACACCGACCTCTGCTCAGCCGCTGATTCATCATGTCTGCCTCTGTGTTTCTGCAGGTGTTATATCTACCTGCTCAGAACAGGTACACCAGAGCGAACCTGGCATCAAAGAAAGACCGAATTGAGAGCCTGGAGAAAAAGCTGGATGTGAGAATGGTTCACTTCAACATTTTAAAACAGTTAAATCTTTATGAATTCAGAGCTGTGGTGCGATCGCTGTATCTGTCTGCCTCCAGGTGAACCGTGGTCACATGACAGCAGAGGCGCGGAGAGCAGCCAAGCTGGAGAAGAAACTCAAAATCCTACTGGGAGGGTTTCAGTCCAGAGCTCTGGGTCTCCTGAAGCAGCACAATGAACTCTGGGAACAGGTACTGAACGTTATGGAGTTTTAAATCCAGTACTTAAAAAGACATCCTTATTTATTCTTCACTTTCAGAGTAACAAAATGCAGCGCTCTGCTCCAGACACTCATGTTTCTTCTTTGGCCATTTTTCGGCACTCATCAGTGAAGAATTAGCTCAAAGATGCTTCTGCTAAATACTAAATACTAAACACAGACCTGAAATTGACTGAACTGATGAGCTGCCTACTTCAGTCTGTTCTCTACAAACTGTACATTATAGTGGTGTCTGAAACTCTGTGTAATTCTTACATATTATGTGTGTTATATAACTACATTATTGTTAATAATGATATTTATGATGATGTTCTGACGCTGTCCACCAGGTGGAGCAATCAGCCACAGAGCTTCAGACCTTCAGTCAGCTGAAGAAACAAGAGGATACTGCCATCCCCCGAAGACAAGCGGTATTAATGATTTACTTAATAACACACACACGCGAATACTGTACCAGTGTAAATACAACTGACTACAAAGCTTTTATGATTTAACTTATACTATACTGAAACCTGATTTAATGACAATATTCATGACATACTAGACTTACATTTAAAGAATTTTTTTGTGACACGCTGCACTATATTTTTACAACCCTTGTAATTACAAACTACACTATGACTTTTTTATCACATTTTGGACGACATGCTATACTATGACATTTTTTCATGATTTTAGACGACATACTATATAGTATGACGATTTTATCACATTTTGGACGACATGCTATACTATGACGTTTTTTCATGGTTTCGGACGACATGCTATACTATGACTTTTTTTCATGGTTTCGGACGACATGCTATGCTATGACATTTTTTCATGATTTTAGACGACATACTATACTATGACTTTTTTTTCATGGTTTCGGACGACATGCTATACTATGACATTTTTTCATGATTTTAGACGACATACTATATAGTATGACGATTTTATCACATTTTGGACGACATACTATACTATGACTTTTTTTCATGGTTTCGGACGACATGCTATACTATGACTTTTTTTTCATGGTTTCGGACGACATGCTATACTATGACTTTTTTTTCATGGTTTTGGACGATGTGCTATACTATGACATTTTTTCATGATTTTAGACGACATACTATATAGTATGACGATTTTATCACATTTTGGACGACATGCTATACTATGACTTTTTTTTCATGGTTTCGGACGACATGCTATACTATGACATTTTTTCATGATTTTAGACGACATACTATACTATGACGATTTTATCACATTTTGGACGACATGCTATACTATGACTTTTTTTTCATGGTTTCGGACGACATACTATACTATGACATTTTTTCATGATTTTAGACGACATACTATACTATGACTTTTTTTTCATGGTTTCGGACGACATGCTATACTATGACTTTTATTCATGGTTTTGTACGACATACTATACTATGACGTTTTTTCATGGTTTCGGACGACATACTATACTATGACGATTTTATCACATTTTGGACATGCTATACTATGACTTTTTTTTCATGGTTTCGGACGACATGCTATACTATGACATTTTTTCATGATTTTAGACGACATACTATACTATGACTTTTTTTTCATGATTTTGGACGACATGCTATACTATGACTTTTTTTTCATGATTTTGGACGACATGCTATACTATGACTTTTTTTTTCATGATTTTAGACGACATGCTATACTATGACATTTTTTCATGATTTTGGACGACATGCTATACTATGACTTTTTTTTCATGATTTTGGACGACATGCTATACTATGACTTTTTTTTCATGATTTTGGAGGACATGCTATATACTATGACATTTTTTTCATGATTTTGGACGACATGCTATACTATGACTTTTTTTTCATGGTTTCGGACGACATGCTATACTATGACATTTTTTCATGATTTTAGACGACATACTATACTATGACGTTTTTATCACATTTTGGACGACATACTATACTATGACGTTTTTATCACATTTCGGACGACATGCTATACTATGCAATTTTTTCATGATTTTGGACGACATGCTGTACTATGATGTTTTTTTCATGGTTTCGGACGACATACTATACTATGACGATTTTATCACATTTTGGACGACATGCTATACTATGACTTTTTTTTATGATTTCAGACGACATGCTATACTATGACGTTTTTATCACATTTTGGACGACATGCTATACTATGACTTTTTTTCATGGTTTCGGACGACATGCTATACTATGACATTTTTTCATGATTTTAGACGACATACTATACTATGACTTTTTTTCATGGTTTCGGACGACATGCTATACTATGACTTTTATTCATGGTTTTGTACGACATACTATACTATGACGTTTTTTCATGGTTTCGGACGACATATACTATGACGATTTTATCACATTTTGGACGACATGCTATACTATGACTTTTTTTTTCATGGTTTCGGACGACATGCTATACTATGATTTTTTCATGATTTTAGACGACTTACTATACTATGACTTTTTTTTCATGATTTTGGACGACATGCTATACTATGACTTTTTTTTTTTTCATGATTTTAGACGACATGCTATACTATGACATTTTTCATGATTTTGGACGACATGCTACTATGACTTTTTTTTCATGATTTTGGACGACATGCTATACTATGACTTTTTTTTCATGATTTTGGAGGACATGCTATACTATGACTTTTTTTTCATGATTTTAGACGACATGCTATACTATGACTTTTTTTCATGATTTTAGACGACATGCTATACTATGACGATTTTATCACATTTTGGACGACATGATACTATGACTTTTTTTTCATGGTTTCGGACGACTGCTATACTATGACATTTTTTCATGATTTAGACGACATACTATATATGACGTTTTTCATGATTTTAGACGACATGCTATACTATGACATTTTTTCATGATTTTAGACGACATACTATACTATGACATTTTTTCATGATTTTAGACGACATGCTATACTATGACATTTTTTCATGATTTTAGACGACATACTATACTATGACGATTTTATCACATTTTGGACGACATGCTATACTATGACTTTTTTTTCATGGTTTCGGACGACATGCTATACTATGACATTTTTTCATGATTTTAGACGACATACTATACTATGACGTTTTTTCATGGTTTCGGACGACATACTATACTATGACGATTTTATCACATTTTGGACGACATACTATACTATGACTTTTTTTTCATGATTTTGGACGACATGCTATACTATGACTTTTTTTTTCATGATTTTAGACGACATGCTATACTATGACATTTTTTCATGATTTTGGACGACATGCTATACTATGACTTTTTTTCATGATTTTGGACGACATGCTATACTATGACTTTTTTTTCATGATTTTGAAGGACATGCTATATACTATGACATTTTTTCATGATTTTAGACGACATGCTATACTATGACTTTTTTTCATGATTTTGGACGACATGCTATACTATGACTTTTTTTTCATGGTTTCGGACGACATGCTATACTATGACATTTTTTCATGATTTTGGACGACATGCTATACTATGACTTTTTTTCATGATTTTGGACGACATGCTATACTATGACTTTTTTTTCATGATTTTGGACGACATGCTATACTATGACTTTTTTTTCATGGTTTCGGACGACATGCTATACTATGACGTTTTTATCACATTTTGGACGACATACTATACTATGACGTTTTTATCACATTTCGGACGACATGCTATACTATGCAATTTTTTCATGATTTTGGACGACATGCTGTACTATGATGTTTTTTTCATGGTTTCGGACGACATACTATACTATGACGATTTTATCACATTTTGGACGACATGCTATACTATGACTTTTTTTTCATGATTTCAGACGACATGCTATACTATGACGTTTTTATCACATTTTGTACGACATGCTATACTATGACTTTTTTTCATGATTTTGGACAACATGCTATACTATGACGATTTTATCACATTTTGGACGACATGCTATACTATGACTTTTTTTTCATGGTTTCGGACGACATACTATACTATGACATTTTTTCATGATTTTAGACGACATACTATACTATGACGATTTTATCACATTTTGGACGACATGCTATACTATGACTTTTTTTTCATGGTTTCGGACGACATACTATACTATGACATTTTTTCATGATTTTAGACGACATACTATACTATGACTTTTTTTTCATGGTTTCGGACGACATACTATACTATGACGTTTTTTCATGGTTTCGGACGACATGCTATACTATGACATTTTTTCATGATTTTAGACGACATACTATACTATGACTTTTTTTTCATGATTTTGGACGACATGCTATACTATGACTTTTTTTTCATGATTTTGGACGACATGCTATACTATGACTTTTTTTTCATGATTTTGGACGACATGCTATACTATGACATTTTTTCATGGTTTCGGACGACATGCTATACTATGACATTTTTTCATGATTTTAGACGACATACTATACTATGACTTTTTTTTTCATGATTTTGGACGACATGCTATACTATGACTTTTTTTTTCATGATTTTGGACGACATGCTATACTATGACTTTTTTTTCATGATTTTGGACGACATGCTATACTATGACATTTTTTCATGATTTTGGACGACATGCTATACTATGACTTTTTTTTCATGATTTTGGACGACATGCTATACTATGACTTTTTTTTCATGGTTTCGGACGACATGCTATACTATGACATTTTTTCATGATTTTAGACGACATACTATACTATGACGTTTTTATCACATTTTGGACGACATACTATACTATGACGTTTTTATCACATTTCGGACGACATGCTATACTATGCAATTTTTTCATGATTTTGGACGACATGCTGTACTATGATGTTTTTTTCATGGTTTCGGACGACATACTATACTATGACGATTTTATCACATTTTGGACGACATGCTATACTATGACTTTTTTTTCATGATTTCAGACGACATGCTATACTATGACGTTTTTATCACATTTTGGACGACATGCTATACTATGACTTTTTTTTCATGGTTTCGGACGACATGCTATACTATGACATTTTTTCATGATTTTAGACGACATACTATACTATGACTTTTTTTTCATGGTTTCGGACGACATGCTATACTATGACTTTTATTCATGGTTTTGTACGACATACTATACTATGACGTTTTTTCATGGTTTCGGACGACATACTATACTATGACGATTTTATCACATTTTGGACGACATGCTATACTATGACTTTTTTTTCATGGTTTCGGACGACATGCTATACTATGACATTTTTTCATGATTTTAGACGACTTACTATACTATGACTTTTTTTTCATGATTTTGGACGACATGCTATACTATGACTTTTTTTTTCATGATTTTAGACGACATGCTATACTATGACATTTTTTCATGATTTTGGACGACATGCTATACTATGACTTTTTTTTCATGATTTTGGACGACATGCTATACTATGACTTTTTTTTCATGATTTTGGAGGACATGCTATACTATGACTTTTTTTTCATGATTTTAGACGACATGCTATACTATGACTTTTTTTCATGATTTTAGACGACATACTATATAGTATGACGATTTTATCACATTTTGGACGACATGCTATACTATGACTTTTTTTTCATGGTTTCGGACGACATACTATACTATGACATTTTTTCATGATTTTGGACGACATGCTATACTATGACTTTTTTTTCATGGTTTCGGACGACATGCTATACTATGACATTTTTCATGATTTTAGACGACATACTATACTATGACGTTTTTTCATGGTTTCGGAGACATACTATACTATGACGATTTTATCACATTTTGGACGACATACTATACTATGACTTTTTTTCATGATTTTGGACGACATGCTATACTATGACTTTTTTTTTCATGATTTTAGACGACATGCTATACTATGACATTTTTTCATGATTTTGGACGACATGCTATACTATGACTTTTTTTCATGATTTTGGACGACATGCTATACTATGACTTTTTTTTCATGATTTTGAAGGACATGCTATATACTATGACATTTTTTCATGATTTTAGACGACATGCTATACTATGACTTTTTTTCATGATTTTGGTCGACATGCTATACTATGACTTTTTTTCATGATTTTGGACATGCTATACTATGACTTTTTTTTCATGATTTTGGACGACATGCTATACTATGACTTTTTTTTCATGGTTTCGGACGACATGCTATACTATGACATTTTTTCATGATTTTAGACGACATACTATACTATGACGTTTTTATCACATTTTGGACGACATACTATACTATGACGTTTTTATCACATTTCGGACGACATGCTATACTATGCAATTTTTTCATGATTTTGGACGACATGCTGTACTATGATGTTTTTTTCATGGTTTCGGACGACATACTATACTATGACGATTTTATCACATTTTGGACGACATGCTATACTATGACTTTTTTTTCATGATTTCAGACGACATGCTATACTATGACGTTTTTATCACATTTTGTACGACATGCTATACTATGACTTTTTTTCATGATTTTGGACAACATGCTATACTATGACGATTTTATCACATTTTGGACGACATGCTATACTATGACTTTTTTTTCATGGTTTCGGACGACATACTATACTATGACATTTTTTCATGATTTTAGACGACATACTATACTATGACTTTTTTTTCATGGTTTCGGACGACATACTATACTATGACGTTTTTTCATGGTTTCGGACGACATGCTATACTATGACTTTTATTCATGGTTTTGTACGACATACTATACTATGACGTTTTTTCATGGTTTCGGACGACATACTATACTATGACGATTTTATCACATTTTGGACGACATGCTATACTATGACTTTTTTTTCATGGTTTCGGACGACATGCTATACTATGACATTTTTTCATGATTTTAGACGACATACTATACTATGACTTTTTTTTCATGATTTTGGACGACATGCTATACTATGACTTTTTTTTTCATGATTTTGGACGACATGCTATACTATGACTTTTTTTTCATGATTTTGGACGACATGCTATACTATGACATTTTTTCATGATTTTGGACGACATGCTATACTATGACTTTTTTTCATGATTTTAGACGACATACTATATAGTATGACGATTTTATCACATTTTGGACGACATGCTATACTATGACTTTTTTTTCATGGTTTCGGACGACATGCTATACTATGACATTTTTTCATGATTTTAGACGACATACTATACTATGACGTTTTTTCATGGTTTCGGACGACATACTATACTATGACGATTTTATCACATTTTGGACGACATACTATACTATGACTTTTTTTTCATGATTTTGGACGACATGCTATACTATGACTTTTTTTTCATGATTTTAGACGACATGCTATACTATGACATTTTTTCATGATTTTGGACGACATGCTATACTATGACTTTTTTTTCATGATTTTGGACGACATGCTATACTATGACTTTTTTTTCATGATTTTGGAGGACATGCTATATACTATGACATTTTTTCATGATTTTGGACGACATGCTATACTATGACTTTTTTTCATGATTTTGGACGACATGCTATACTATGACTTTTTTTTCATGATTTTGGACGACATGCTATACTATGACTTTTTTTTCATGGTTTCGGACGACATGCTATACTATGACATTTTTTCATGATTTTAGACGACATACTATACTATGACGTTTTTATCACATTTTGGACGACATACTATACTATGACGTTTTTATCACATTTTGGACGACATGCTATACTATGACTTTTTTTTCATGATTTCAGACGACATGCTATACTATGACGTTTTTATCACATTTTGTACGACATGCTATACTATGACTTTTTTTCATGATTTTGGACAACATGCTATACTGTGACTTTTTTTCATGATTTTGGACGACATGCTATACTATGACTTTTTTTCATGATTTCAGACGACATGCTATACTATGACTTTTTTTGCATGATTTTGGACGACATGCTATACTATGACGTTTTTTCATGGTTTCGGACGACATACTATACTATGACTTTTTTTCACGATTTCGGACGACATGCTATACTATGACTTTTTTTTCACGATTTCGGACGACATGCTATACTATGACTTTTTTTTTCATGATTTCAGACGACATGCTATACTATGACGTTTTTATCACATTTTGGACGACATGCTATACTGTGACGTTTTTATCACATTTTGGACGACATGCTATACTATGACTTTTTTATCACATTTTGGACGACATGCTATACTATGACTTTTTTTCACGATTTCGGACGACATGCTATACTATGACGTTTTTATCACATTTTGTACGACATGCTATACTATGACATTTTTCATGATTTTGGACGACATGCTATACTGTGACTTTTTTTCATGATTTTGGACGACATGCTATACTATGACTTTTTTTCATGATTTCAGACGACATGCTATACTATGACTTTTTTATCACATTTTGGACGACATGCTATACTGTGACGTTTTTATCACATTTTGGACGACATGCTATACTGTGACTTTTTTTCACGATTTCGGACGACATGCTATACTATGACTTTTTTTCACGATTTCGGACGACATGCTATACTATGACTTTTTTTCACGATTTCGGACGACATGCTATACTATGACTTTTTTTTCATGATTTCAGACGACATGCTATACTATGACGTTTTTATCACATTTTGTACGACATGCTATACTATGACGTTTTTATCACATTTTGGACGACATGCTGTACTATGACTTTTTTTCATGATTTTGGACGACATGCTATACTATGACTTTTTTTCACGATTTCGGACGACATGCTATACTATGACGATTTTCACATTTTGGACGACATGCTATACTATGACTTTTTTTTCATGATTTCAGACGACATGCTATACTATGACGTTTTTATCACATTTTGTACGACATGCTATACTATGACTTTCTTTCATGATTTCGGACGACATGCTATACTATGACTTTTTTTCACGATTTCGGACGACATGCTATACTATGACTTTTTTTCACGATTTCGGACGACATGCTATACTATGACGTTTTTATCACATTTTGTACGACATGCTATACTATGACGTTTTTATCACATTTTGGACGACATGCTATACTATGACTTTTTTTCACGATTTCGGACGACATGCTATACTATGACGATTTTATCACATTTTGGACGACATGCTATACTATGACGTTTTTATCACATTTTGTACAACATGCTATACTATGACTTTTTTTCATGATTTCGGACGACATGCTATACTATGACGTTTTTATCATATTTTGGACGACATGCTATACTATGACTTTTTTTCACGATTTCGGACGACATACTATGACTTTTTTTCACGATTTCGGACGACATGCCATACTATGACATTTTTATCACATTTTGGACGACATGCTATACTATGACGTTTTTCCACGATTTTGGACGACATGCTATACTATGACGATTTTATCACATTTTGGACGACATGCTATACTATGACTTTCTTTCATGATTTCGGACGACATGCCATACTATGACATTTTTATCACATTTTGGACGACATGCTATACTATGACGTTTTTCCACGATTTTGGACGACATGCTATACTATGACGATTTTATCACATTTTGGACGACATGCTATACTATGACTTTTTTTTCATGATTTCAGACGACATGCTATACTATGACTTTTTTTTCATGGTTTCGGACGACATGCTATACTATGACATTTTTTCATGATTTTAGACGACATACTATACTATGACGTTTTTTCATGGTTTCGGACGACATACTATACTATGACGATTTTATCACATTTTGGACGACATACTATACTATGACTTTTTTTTTATGATTTTGGACGACATGCTATACTATGACTTTTTTTTCATGATTTTAGACGACATGCTATACTATGACATTTTTTCATGATTTTGGACGACATGCTATACTATGACTTTTTTTTCATGATTTTGGACGACATGCTATACTATGACTTTTTTTTCATGATTTTGGAGGACATGCTATATACTATGACATTTTTTCATGATTTTAGACGACATGCTATACTATGACTTTTTTTCATGATTTTGGACGACATGCTATACTATGACTTTTTTTTCATGGTTTCGGACGACATGCTATACTATGACATTTTTTCATGATTTTAGACGACATACTATACTATGACGTTTTTATCACATTTCGGACGACATGCTATACTATGCAATTTTTTCATGATTTTGGACGACATGCTGTACTATGATGTTTTTTTCATGGTTTCGGACGACATACTATACTATGACGTTTTTATCACATTTTGTACGACATGCTATACTATGACTTTTTTTTTCATGATTTCAGACGACATGCTATACTATGACGTTTTTATCACATTTTGGACGACATGCTATACTATGACTTTTTTTCATGATTTTAGACGACATGCTATACTATGACTTTTTTTCATGATTTTGGACGACATGCTATACTATGACTTTTTTTTCATGGTTTCGGACGACATGCTATACTATGACATTTTTTCATGATTTTAGACGACATGCTATACTATGACGATTTTATCACATTTTGGACGACATACTATACTATGACGTTTTTATCACATTTCGGACGACATGCTATACTATGACGATTTTATCACATTTTGGACGACATGCTATACTATGACTTTTTTTTCATGATTTCAGACAACATGCTATACTATGACATTTTTTCATGATTTTGGACGACATACTATACTATGACGATTTTATCACATTTTGGACGACATGCTATACTATGACGATTTTATCACATTTTGGACGACATGCTATACTATGACTTTTTTTTCATGATTTCAGACGACATGCTATACTATGACGTTTTTATCACATTTTGTACAACATGCTATACTATGACATTTTTCATGATTTTGGACGACATGCTATACTATGACTTTTTTATCACATTTTGTACGACATGCTATACTGTGACTTTTTTTCATGATTTTGGACGACATGCTATACTATGACTTTTTTTCATGATTTCAGACGACATGCTATACTGTGACGTTTTTATCACATTTTGGACGACATGCTATACTATGACTTTTTTATCACATTTTGGACGACATGCTATACTGTGACGTTTTTATCACATTTTGGACGACATGCTATACTATGACTTTTTTATCACATTTTGGACGACATGCTATACTATGACTTTTTTTCACGATTTCGGACGACATGCTATACTATGACTTTTTTTCACGATTTCGGACGACATGCTATACTATGACTTTTTTTCACGATTTCGGACGACATGCTATACTATGACTTTTTTTTCATGATTTCAGACGACATGCTATACTATGACGTTTTTATCACATTTTGGACGACATGCTGTACTATGACTTTTTTTCATGATTTTGGAGGACATGCTATACTATGACTTTTTTTCATGATTTCGGACGACATGCTATACTATGACGATTTTATCTATTTTGGACGACATGCTATACTATGACTTTTTTTTCATGATTTCAGACGACATGCTATACTATGACGTTTTTATCACATTTTGTACGACATGCTATACTATGACTTTCTTTCATGATTTCGGACGACATGCTATACTATGACTTTTTTTCACGATTTCGGACGACATGCTATACTATGACTTTTTTTCACGATTTCGGACGACATGCTATACTATGACTTTTTTTTTCATGATTTCAGACGACATGCTATACTATGACGTTTTTAATCACATTTTGTACGACATGCTATACTATGACGTTTTTATCACATTTTGGACGACATGCTGTACTATGACTTTTTTTCATGATTTTGGACGACATGCTATACTATGACTTTTTTTCACGATTTCGGACGACATACTATACTATGACGTTTTTATCACATTTTGTACAACATGCTATACTATGACTTTTTTTCATGATTTCGGACGACATGCTATACTATGACGTTTTTATCATATTTTGGACGACATGCTATACTATGACTTTTTTTCACGATTTCGGACGACATACTATGACTTTTTTTCACGATTTCGGACGACATGCCATACTATGACTTTTTTATCACATTTTGGACGACATGCTATACTATGACGTTTTTTCATGATTTTGGACGACATGCTATACTATGACTTTTTTTTCATGATTTTGGACGACATGCTATACTATGACGATTTTATCACATTTTGGACGACATGCTATACTATGACTTTCTTTCATGATTTCGGACGACATGCCATACTATGACATTTTTATCACATTTTGGACGACATGCTATACTATGACGTTTTTCCACGATTTTGGACGACATGCTATACTATGACGATTTTATCACATTTTGGACGACATGCTATACTATGACTTTTTTTTCATGATTTCAGACGACATGCTATACTATGACGTTTTTATCACATTTTGTACGACATGCTATACTATGACTTTCTTTCATGATTTCGGACGACATGCTATACTATGACTTTTTTTCACGATTTCGGACGACATGCTATACTATGACTTTTTTTCACGATTTCGGACGACATGCTATACTATGACTTTTTTTTTTCATGATTTCAGACGACATGCTATACTATGACGTTTTTATCACATTTTGTACGACATGCTATACTATGACGTTTTTATCACATTTTGGACGACATGCTGTACTATGACTTTTTTTCATGATTTTGGACGACATGCTATACTATGACTTTTTTTCACGATTTCGGACGACATGCTATACTATGACGATTTTATCACATTTTGGACGACATGCTATACTATGACGTTTTTATCACATTTTGTACAACATGCTATACTATGACTTTTTTTCATGATTTTGGACGACATGCTATACTATGACGTTTTTATCACATTTTGTACAACATGCTATACTATGACTTTTTTTCATGATTTCGGACGACATGCTATACTATGACGTTTTTATCATATTTTGGACGACATGCTATACTATGACGTTTTTATCATATTTTGGACGACATGCTATACTATGACTTTTTTTCACGATTTCGGACGACATACTATGACTTTTTTTCACGATTTCGGACGACATGCCATACTATGACGTTTTTCCACGATTTTGGACGACATGCTATACTATGACATTTTTTTTTTACTAAAGAAGCGTGAGCCGCTGCATGACATCATCTTTCCGTTTGTGTTTCAGGCCCTGCGGGAGGACGTGGAGAGGCAGATGGAGCGAGAACGAGAACTTCAGCAGAGATATGGAGAGCTGTTGATGGAGAGGGAGGCACTCATCAACAGTGCTCAGAAATACTGAGCCACATTAACGCTAATTAATTCATGCATACATGCTACACAAACTCATCATGGAGACATTGATATCAAGCTAACAGCTGCTCTGAGAAACCAACACGGATGAACACACGTTTTCTTGCTTTTCCGACCTCTGAGTCGTCATATTGAACCCTTCTGTCATTTTTTTTTTTCAATATTTGAGGTGCTTCCAGAGAGAAGCCCCACCTCCATGTGCTCATGTTGCTGTGATGTCACAAGCTGAGTTTTGAGCATGCTCAGTAGTCTCTTGTGTTTCTGTATTGGTGACCAATAAAGTTTCTTTTCAACAATGAAAAAGTTGCAGCAGGTATTATTTTAGGATAATATTTTACAAAGCTAACTGTGTATTTCTCAGAAACAGAATGATTAACAAATACAGGCTCAATGAAAAATCTTTATTACAACAAAGGAACAACAAAAGTAAACTATTTGTGCAGGTATGTGTGAGAATGTCTTGCATCTTCAGCAGGTGAGGAAAGCCATCCCACTCCTCCAGTAAGCACTCTGAGAGAGAGAAAAAAGGGGGATGTGTTTTAAAATAAAGAAATAAAGACGAAATTGTTCTGTTTGTGTCCTGCACCCAACTGGATGTGCACATTAGCCATGTGTACATACTGTGTGTCTGTAGTTGTATCTTCTGATAGCCTCTCTGATGTGACAGGGCTGGATTGCTCCACTAGGAGGCTCCACTGCAGCTGGACAGCTCTGAAATGACGTCAAAAATCATGAAAAAAAGTCATACTATAGCATGTCCTCCAAAATCATGAAAAAAAAGTCATAGTATAGCATGTCGTCAGAAATCATGAAAAAAAGTCATAGTATAGCATGTCGTCCAAAATGTGATAAAAAAGTCATAGTATAGCATGTCGTCCGAAATGTTATAAAAAAAGTCATAGTATAGCATGTCGTTCAAAATGTGATAAAAACGTCATAGTATAGCATGTCGTCCAAAATGTGATAAAAAAGTCATAGTATAGCATGTCGTCCAAAATCATGAAAAAAAAGTCATAGTATAGCATGTCGTCCAAAATCATGAAAAAACGTCATAGTATAGCATGTCGTCCAAAATGTGATAAAAACGTCATAGTATAGCATGTCGTCCAAAATGTGATAAAAACGTCATAGTATAGCATGTCGTCCAAAATGTGATAAAAAAGTCATAGTATAGCATGTCGTCCAAAATCATGAAAAAAAAGTCATAGTAGCATGTCGTCCAAAATCATGAAAAAACGTCATAGTATAGCATGTCGTCCAAAATGTGATAAAATCGTCATAGTATAGCATGTCGTCCGAAATGTGATAAAAAAAGTCATAGTACAGCATGTCGTCCAAAATGTGATAAAATCGTCATAGTATACCATGTCGTCCAAAATGTGATAAAAAAGTCATAGCATGTCGTCCAAAATCATGAAAAAAAGTCATAGTATAGCATGTCGTCCGAAATCATGAAAAAAAGTCATAGTATAGCATGTCGTCCAAAATGTGATAAAAAAGTCATAGTATAGCATGTCGTCCGAAATCATGAAAAAAGTCATAGTATAGCATGTCGTCCAAAATGTGAAAAAAAAGTCACAGTATAGCATGTCGTCCAAAATGTGATAAAAAAGTCATAGTATAGCATGTCGTCCGAAATCATGAAAAAAGTCATAGTATAGCATGTCGTCCGAAATCATGAAAAAAAGTCATAGTATAGCATGTCGTCCAAAATGTGATAAAAAGTCATAGTATATAGCATGTCGTCCAAAATCATGAAAAAGCGTCATAGTATAGCATGTCGTCCAAAATGTGATAAAATAGTCATAGTATAGCATGTCGTCCGAAATCATGAAAAAAAGTCATAGTATAGCATGTCGTCCAAAATGTGATAAAAAGTCATAGTATATAGCATGTCGTCCAAAATCATGAAAAAGCGTCATAGTATAGCATGTCGTCCAAAATGTGATAAAATAGTCATAGTATAGCATGTCGTCCGAAATCATGAAAAAAAGTCATAGTATAGCATGTCGTCCAAAATCATGAAAAAAAGTCATAGTATAGCATGTTGTCCAAAATGTGATAAAAACGTCATAGTATAGCATGTCGTCCAAAATGTGATAAAAACGTCATAGTATAGTATGTCGTCCAAAATGTGATAAAAACGTCACAGTATAGCATGTCGTCCAAAATGTGATAAAAGCGTCATAGTATAGCATGTCGTCCAAAATGTGATTAAAACCGTCATAGTATAGCATGTCGTACAAAATGTGATAAAATCGTCATAGTATAGCATGTCGTCCAAAATGTGATAAAATCGTCATAGTATAGCATGTCGTCCAAAATGTGATAAACGTCATAGTATAGCATGTCGTCAGAAATCATGAAAAAAAGTCATAGTATAGCATGTCGTCTGAAATCATGAAAAAAAGTCATAGTATAGCATGTTGTCCAAAATGTGATAAAAACGTCATAGTATAGCATGTAGTCCGAAATGTGATAAAAACGTCATAGTATAGCATGTCGTCCGAAATGTGATAAAAACGTCATAGTATAGTATGTCGTCCAAAATGTGATAAAAACGTCATAGTATAGCATGTCGTCCAAAATGTGATAAAAGCGTCATAGTATAGCATGTCGTCAGAAATGTGATTAAAACCGTCATAGTATAGCATGTCGTCCAAAATGTGATAAAATCGTCATAGTATAGCATGTCGTCAGAAATGTGATTAAAATCGTCATAGTATAGCATGTCGTCCAAAATGTGATAAAATCGTCATAGTATAGCATGTCGTCCAAAATGTGATAAAATCGTCATAGTATAGCATGTCGTCCAAAATCATGAAAAAAAAGTCATAGTATAGCATGTCGTCAGAAATCATGAAAAAAAGTCATAGTATAGCATGTCGTCCAAAATCATGAAAAAGCGTCATAGTATAGCATGTTGTCCAAAATGTGATAAAATCGTCATAGTATAGCATGTCGTCCAAAATGTGATAAAATCGTCATAGTATAGCATGTCCTCCAAAATCATGAAAAAAAAGTCATAGTATAGCATGTCGTCCAAAATCATGAAAAAGCGTCATAGTATAGCATATCGTCCAAAATGTGATAAAATCGTCATAGTATAGCATGTCGTCCAAAATCATGAAAAAGCGTCATAGTATAGCATGTCGTCCAAAATGTGATAAAAGCGTCATAGTATAGCATGTCGTCCAAAATCATGAAAAAAAAGTCATAGTATAGCATGTCGTCAGAAATCATGAAAAAAAGTCATAGTATAGCATGTCGTCCAAAATGTGATAAAATCGTCATAGTATAGCATGTCGTCCAAAATCATGAAAAAAAAGTCATAGTATAGCATGTCGTCCAAAATGTGATAAAATCGTCATAGTATAGCATGTCGTCCAAAATCATGAAAAAAAAGTCATAGTATAGCATGTCGTCAGAAATCATGAAAAAAAGTCATAGTATAGCATGTCGTCCAAAATGTGATAAAATCGTCATAGTATAGCATGTCGTCCAAAATCATGAAAAAAAAGTCATAGTATAGCATGTCGTCCAAAATGTGATAAACGTCATAGTATAGTATGTCGTCAGAAATCATGAAAAAAAGTCATAGTATAGCATGTCGTCCAAAATCATGAAAAAAAGTCATAGTATAGCATGTCGTCCAAAATGTGATAAAATCGTCATAGTATAGCATGTCGTCCAAAATCATGAAAAAAAAGTCATAGTATAGCATGTCGTCCAAAATGTGATAAAATCGTCATAGTATAGCATGTCGTCCAAAATCATGAAAAAAAAGTCATAGTATAGCATGTCGTCCAAAATCATGAAAAAAAAGTCATAGTATAGCATGTCGTCCAAAATCATGAAAAAGCGTCATAGTTATAGCATGTCGTCCAAAATGTGATAAAATCGTCATAGTATAGCATGTCGTCCAAAATCATGAAAAAGCGTCATAGTATAGCATGTCGTCCAAAATGTGATAAAATCGTCATAGTATAGCATGTCGTCCAAAATCATGAAAAAAAGTCATAGTATAGCATGTCGTCCAAAATGTGATAAACGTCATAGTATAGTATGTCGTCAGAAATCATGAAAAAAAGTCATAGTATAGCATGTCGTCCAAAATCATGAAAAAGCGTCATAGTATAGCATGTCGTCCAAAATCATGAAAAAAAGTCATAGTATAGCATGTCGTCCAAAATGTGATAAAATCGTCATAGTATAGCATGTCGTCCAAAATCATGAAAAAAAAGTCATAGTATAGCATGTCGTCAGAAATCATGAAAAAAAGTCATAGTATAGCATGTCGTCCAAAATGTGATAAAATCGTCATAGTATAGCATGTCGTCCAAAATCATGAAAAAAAAGTCATAGTATAGCATGTCGTCCAAAATGTGATAAACGTCATAGTATAGTATGTCGTCAGAAATCATGAAAAAAAGTCATAGTATAGCATGTCGTCCAAAATCATGAAAAAAAAGTCATAGTATAGCATGTCGTCCAAAATCATGAAAAAGCGTCATAGTATAGCATGTCGTCCAAAATGTGATAAAATCGTCATAGTATAGCATGTCGTCCAAAATGTGATAAAATCGTCATAGTATAGCATGTCCTCCAAAATCATGAAAAAAAAGTCATAGTATAGCATGTCGTCAGAAATCATGAAAAAAAGTCATAGTATAGCATGTCGTCCAAAATGTGATAAAATCGTCATAGTATAGCATGTCGTCCAAAATCATGAAAAAGCGTCATAGTATAGCATGTTGTCCAAATGTGATAAAATCGTCATAGTATAGCATGTCGTCCAAAATGTGATAAAATCGTCATAGTATAGCATGTCCTCCAAAATCATGAAAAAAAGTCATAGTATAGCATGTCGTCCAAAATGTGATAAACGTCATAGTATAGCATGTCGTCAGAAATCATGAAAAAAAGTCATAGTATAGCATGTCGTCCAAAATCATGAAAAAAAGTCATAGTATAGCATGTCGTCCAAAATGTGATAAAATCGTCATAGTATAGCATGTCCTCCAAAATCATGAAAAAAAAGTCATAGTATAGCATGTCGTCCAAAATGTGATAAACGTCATAGTATAGCATGTCGTCAGAAATCATGAAAAAAAGTCATAGTATAGCATGTCGTCCAAAATCATGAAAAAGCGTCATAGTATAGCATGTCGTCCAAAATCATGAAAAAAAGTCATAGTATAGCATGTCGTCCAAAATCATGAAAAAAAAGTCATAGTATAGCATGTCGTCCAAAATCATGAAAAAGCGTCATAGTATAGCATGTCGTCCAAAATGTGATAAAATCGTCATAGTATAGCATGTCCTCCAAAATCATGAAAAAAAAGTCATAGTATAGCATGTCGTCCAAAATCATGAAAAAGCGTCATAGTATAGCATGTCGTCCAAAATGTGATAAAATCGTCATAGTATAGCATGTCGTCCAAAATCATGAAAAAAAAGTCATAGTATAGCATGTCGTCCAAAATCATGAAAAAGCGTCATAGTATAGCATGTCGTCCAAAATGTGATAAAATCGTCATAGTATAGCATGTCGTCAGAAATCATGAAAAAAAGTCATAGTATAGCATGTCGTCCAAAATGTGATAAAATCGTCATAGTATAGCATGTCGTCCAAAATCATGAAAAAAAAGTCATAGTATAGCATGTCGTCCAAAATGTGATAAACGTCATAGTATAGTATGTCGTCCAAAATCATGAAAAAGCGTCATAGTATAGCATGTCGTCCAAAATCATGAAAAAGCGTCATAGTATAGCATGTCGTCCAAAATCATGAAAAAGCGTCATAGTATAGCATGTCGTCCAAAATCATGAAAAAAAGTCATAGTATAGCATGTCGTCCAAAATGTGATAAAAACGTCATAGTATAGCATGTCCTCCAAAATCATGAAAAAAAAGTCATAGTATAGCATGTCCTCCAAAATCATGAAAAAAAAGTCATAGTATAGCATGTCGTCCAAAATCATGAAAAAGCGTCATAGTATAGCATGTCGTCCAAAATGTGATAAAATCGTCATAGTATAGCATGTCGTCCAAAATCATGAAAAAAAAGTCATTGTATAGCATGTCGTCCAAAATGTGATAAACGTCATAGTATAGTATGTCGTCAGAAATCATGAAAAAAAGTCATAGTATAGCATGTCGTCCAAAATCATGAAAAAAAGTCATAGTATAGCATGTCGTCCAAAATGTGATAAAATCGTCATAGTATAGCATGTCCTCCAAAATCATGAAAAAAAAGTCATAGTATAGCATGTCGTCCAAAATCATGAAAAAGCGTCATAGTATAGCATGTCGTCCAAAATGTGATAAAATCGTCATAGTATAGCATGTCCTCCAAAATCATGAAAAAAAAGTCATAGTATAGCATGTCGTCCAAAATGTGATAAAATCGTCATAGTATAGCATGTCGTCAGAAATGTGATTAAAATCGTCATAGTATAGCATGTCGTCCAAAATGTGATAAAATCGTCATAGTATAGCATGTCGTCCAAAATCATGAAAAAAAAGTCATAGTATAGCATGTCGTCAGAAATCATGAAAAAAAGTCATAGTATAGCATGTCGTCCAAAATGTGATAAAATCGTCATAGTATAGCATGTCGTCCAAAATGTGATAAAATCGTCATAGTATAGCATGTCCTCCAAAATCATGAAAAAAAAGTCATAGTATAGCATGTCGTCCAAAATGTGATAAACGTCATAGTATAGCATGTCGTCAGAAATCATGAAAAAAAGTCATAGTATAGCATGTCGTCAGAAATCATGAAAAAAAGTCATAGTATAGCATGTCGTCTGAAATCATGAAAAAAAGTCATAGTATAGCATGTTGTCCAAAATGTGATAAAAACGTCATAGTATAGCATGTCGTCCAAAATGTGATAAAATCGTCATAGTATAGCATGTCCTCCAAAATCATGAAAAAAAAGTCATAGTATAGCATGTCGTCCAAAATCGTGAAAAAGCGTCATAGTATAGCATGTCGTCCAAAATGTGATAAAATCGTCATAGTATAGCATGTCCTCCAAAATCATGAAAAAAAAGTCATAGTATAGCATGTCGTCCAAAATGTGATAAAATCGTCATAGTATAGCATGTCGTCCAAAATGTGATAAAATCGTCATAGTATTGCATGTCGTCCAAAATCATGAAAAAAAGTCATAGTATAGCATGTCGTCCAAAATGTGATAAAAAAGTCATAGTATAGCATGTCGTCCAGAATGTGATAAAATCGTCATAGTATAGCATGTCCTCCAAAATCATGAAAAAAAAAGTCATAGTATAGCATGTCGTCCAAAATCATGAAAAAGCGTCATAGTATAGCATGTCGTCTAAAATCATGAAAAAAAGTCATAGTATAGCATGTCGTCCAAAATCATGAAAAAAAGTCATAGTATAGCATGTCGTCCAAAATCATGAAAAAAAGTCATAGTATAGCATGTCGTCCAAAATGTGATAAAAACGTCATAGTATAGCATGTCGTCCAAAATGTGATAAAAACGTCATAGTATAGCATGTCGTCCAGAATGTGATAAAATCGTCATAGTATAGCATGTCCTCCAAAATCATGAAAAAAAAAGTCATAGTATAGCATGTCGTCCAAAATCATGAAAAAGCGTCATAGTATAGCATGTCGTCCAAAATCATGAAAAAAAGTCATAGTATAGCATGTCGTCCAAAATCATGAAAAAGCTTCATAGTATAGCATGTCGTCCGAAATGTGAAAAAGCGTCATAGTATAGCATGTCGTCCAAAATCATGAAAAAAAGTCATAGTATAGCATGTCGTCCGAAATGTGATAAAAAGTCATAGTATAGCATGTTGTCCGAAATGTGAAAAAAGTCATAGTATAGCATGTCGTCCGAAATGTGATAAAATCATACACACACACACACCTTTTTGCGTTTCCTCTGTCTCGCCCGGCCGTCCAGACTGCCGTTACCCTGCAGGAGGGGTTTTGAGGAGTGTGAGGAGCCTGGAGTTGAAGGGGGAGTCGCTTCAGGTGAGTCTGGATCTTTCTTTACCTGGTGGAGAGAAAGATGGAGGACACGTGTTGTTGACTCACTTTTGACTGTGTTTAGTGTTTCTAAACAACTGAATGTGATATTATATCTGTGTGTGTGTGTGTGTGTGTGTGTGTGTACCTCAGTGGGCGTGTTGTAGTGGATGTAGCTGGCAGAGATCACATGACTGATGGGATTTGATTTTGCAGTCATTTCCTGTTTTACCAACAGAGACAAATCCACGATCTGTCGGAGGAGAATCACATGAATATTTTATAACACAAAGACACACAAATAAAGTGTCGAGACATTAAAGGTTCAGTGTGTCAGATTTAGAGGGATTTAGTGGAATCTAGTGGTGAGGAGTGCACACTGCAACCAGCTGAAGCTCCTCACTGTGTATTGTTCAGCTGGATTTCACTGGGAGCCGAATTGTCTCTCCAACACTTAATGATATTATATTCCATTTCTGACAAAATGTCCCCCTAAATCCTACAGACTGGATCTTCATCAGGATATCTGTGACATCATGACCCAACATGTTACCTGGGCAACGGTCTCATAGGCCAGGTACGACAGGATCTCCATGGAGATGCTGTTTGGTTTCAGCTCCAAACTGCTGCAGTCGAGCCAGTCCCGAAACTTTGACGCTTTCTTAGCTGGATAACACACACACACACACACACACACACACACACACACACACACAGAGTATTTATTATTTATTGTTACTATTATTATTTGTTTATATTAAAATCCTGAAACTGGGATTATTACAGAGACATAATTAAATCCAATCTTACCAAAGCTGAGCTGTCGACTCTCACAGAACTCAGAGTACTGAGCCTGGTCCATGGTTCGAGTCTGACGCTCTAAACGCTGAAGACACAGAAACAGAAACAGAAACACACACACACACACACACACACACACACACACATTAAGAATGAATATCATCATCGTCAGTGTGAAATATCAGGGTTAGGGTTAAATTTACTGGCGTCTACAGTCAAATCTGTGTCACCAGTGTGTCATGAACATTACAGATGCTGCAAACGTCATGACGACTGCTGACCTCCAACCGCTCCTGTTTGACAGGGTCCACTTCCTGCCGCTCAGCCAATGACAAAAGCTCGCCAGTCTGATCCATCCACACCAGGAAATCCTGAGCTAATCGTTGCCTCCGCTGGTTACTGCCGCCAACAGTAGCACCTGACCTGTCTGCAAACACATGACGAAAACATAAAATAAAACAAAAACCAAGTCTCTGTTTCATAATTACATTTTGATAAATCCACTTTCAAACTGTAATGATGTGTGTGTGTGTGTGTGTGTGTGTGTGTGTGTGTGTGTGTGTGTGTGTGTGAGCATGTACCGATTTCCTGCTGCGGTTCTTCGTCCTCCAGAGTTTTGAGTAGTTTGGATTTATAATCTCTGAACTGGAGATACTTTAACAACCTCGCCACCTTCCTCTGGTCAGAGACACGGAGGCAGACAGGAGAAGAGAGGAAGTAAAGAGGAGAATCAATATTTATAATATTAACCTTTATTCTACAGCTACTGTTCCGTGTATCTGTACACACGTTTTCCTTCTTCCTGCCATTTAAACCTGTTTCTTAAGAACAAATCAAAATGTTTATGTGGCTTAAATATTGCAGTTGAACTGTAAACTGAGCATCTCCCAATAAAACGGATCTTAACAAACAATTTGTGTATTTAATGTGGGGGTTTTTTTCTGTGTGTGTTGTTTACCTTGTCCCTCCTCATCAGGAACAGGATGTCCTCAGCTGAAATGACCCTGGACCCACGGAGAGCTGCGCCCTCGCAGGCCTGATGCAGCTGACAAATAAGTGATCAGTCAGATTGGCATCATAGAGCAGCAGTTACATCCATTTTCATAACAGAACATTTCTTTGCTATAGTTACTTAAGTAAAGTAAGTTAAAGATCAGGTTGCTTTGTGTAACCAACCTTAAGATTAAGTCTTAGTTAAGGTTTCCTCAAAATAACATCAGTTGCACGAAAGTCTTCTACCTAAGGTGTCCTCAAAATGTTCACTTAAATATTTATGGTTTTCTCCTTGTCTTGGTTTAAATCATTGTAAAAATGACCTTATCGACCAAAGCAAGGTAAAAAAAAAATCTTTAAGTACCTCTGACTCAGTCTTAACTGCAACATGACCGAGTTTATGGTGATAAGTGAAAAAACGAACACACCCTGAGCAGAGTGTTCTGCGACCTGGATACACTTCTGATTTTACACTTTAGATTTGACTGAATTAACTTTGTGGGGATCAGATTTACTTTGTAGTTTCTGCTATCTATGATTGTATTCCTCAAGAAGTTTAATCTTTCCTCCTCTGACCACTAAGGTTTCCTTGTCTTCTTTTCTTCTGCCATTTTTTCACTATCTAACTATAAAACAACTTTAGTGAGACGATAACAGCGTCACAAGCAAACAAACAACCTCCATGGAAACTTGTACTCCTGTAAAATATCTTTCAACACAATAAGTGAGTTAATGTTTTTCCTAAACTCATTCTGAACTCAGCCTTGTGTTGTTGTGCAACCAGCCCCTGGGACCAGCTGCACAAAACACCTTAAGTTGGCTCCGTTAGTATGACACTTAAGGTAACCTTTTTCCTTAGCTAAGGAGATTACTTAAGGGTGTTGCACAGAATCTCTTTAAAAGGTTTCCTAAGTCCAGGGGAAGACATTCAGTCATTTACTGCACTGGATGAGATTTTACAGCAGTAAAACTCTGCTGTTTCCATGGAGACCATTTGTTTGATTGAACGTGTGCTCGAGACAGGCTGCCTGTTATCGTAGCTAAGTATCGTCTCACAAAGTCGGCCTGATTATAGGAAAAAAATGGCAGAAGATAAGAAGAAATAAAAAACCAAAGTGGTCAGAGGAGGAAACAATCAGACTACCAGAGGAATTCAATAAAAGAAAGAACAAACTGAAGAGTAAATTTGATTTGAAACTAGCAGCAAACATGAAGCAACAAACGTGGGAGGAAACTGCAACGTTTGGACGGGAACTTCACCACAGTGTGCAACAGACGGGTGAGGGCACACTGTTGACTTGTGTACATGAAACACCTCGCCAGTAACTGACTGGACAGATCCAGGTGCATAAAACTGCAGAGCAATCATTCTGTAACGAGGCTGGAAGAGCACAGCTTTGGAGAGTTAAGAGATCCAACTCCAGGCGTTCAGACAATTTATAAATTAACTTCCTGTCGAATTATAGTGCAGCGTCAATCACCCAGGGTGATTCAGGGTGTCCATCAGGTTCTCCTGGTCGCAGGACTCTTCTCAGGACGCCTTCATTTTCCTAATTCATCACCATAAACTCACACATGTTGCCGTTAAGACGCAGTCAGAGGTACCTTGTGTTTTTATCCTTACTTTCGTAGCTAAGGTCCTCTATTAGTTTAATGAACTTAAGTATAAGACCAAGATAAGGAGAAAAACTTGAGGAAACCTTGAGGAGGAGACTTAAGGTGCTTTGTGCAACCAACCCTGTTGCGTCTGCGTACAGCTGAATCTGTATGTGCTGGATTTACCATAGTTATGAGCTGTGTGTGCACGATGTCCTCCACCAGAGCTGCCGTCTCGTGCAGCGGCCTGCGAGCGTCTCCCAGAGCAAACCTGACAAGACACACACACACGCAGATTGTTATTCTCAGTGTCTGACAGCTTATGGAAAGGATCCTTACCGAGATACAGCTGCTTGATAAAGAGAAAGATCCTTATTGTTTAATTACATCCCTGAAAAAGCCGTCACCAAACACACCAGACTCCATTTAATTAATTAATTTCTGCTCAAACAAAAAGGATCTTACTCTCCAACACAAAGCTCTATCTCTGTAGGGATCCTCTCATAATGCTGTCAGACACTTAGAATAACAATCTGAGCCTGTCAGTGACAAAACACGTGCAACTTAAAACAGAATTAAAGACACTGTGACACATTAAATCTCATGAGACAAAATAACAAATATGTTGCCGTCCAAATAAACACAGAGCTTGTGAATGTATGCATACATGTCTGTCTATCTCTTTCTCTACCTGCCTCGTCCTCCGCTCCGACCCTCACACACACACACACACACACACACACACACACACACACACACACACACACACACACACACACGCTGGTGTCAACAGGCCACACACACTCTTTGACCACAATCTGGTGAAACCTCAATTTGCATCCAGAAAGCCACTTCCACGATGGCAGTCTGACCTAAACCCACATCCTGAAGCTCTTTCCTTATCTCATTTCTCCTCTTTCTCTCCGTCTCTCCATCTATTCAAACGACACACAGCCCCCCTCGTGCTCTCGCCGCTCCCCCTGCGCATCTGCGCTGTGATTGGCTGTTTGCAGCCATCAGTCACACAGGTGAGTACAGCTTTGGTTTGGGGTTGTGGGCAGGTTGGCCTCAGATTCGGAGGTTGGCTTCAGGCTGAACGTTGGTTTTAGGTTTTGGGGTTTAGTTTGGTTTCAGCCTCTCTGACCACCAACACGTCTCTCTGCGGCCCACACACACACATCACAAGGTGAGTACCCCAAAACACACACACACACACAAACGCACGCTAATGAGAAGCAGCATCACAGGTGGCTGTTTTTTAAAAACCCAGAGACAGATTGAGTTTGTGACAGAAAAACAGTTACTTAAGACAAAAAGGTGTAAATGTAGTGAAAATAAAAATATACGAGTGAATACTTTATTACCTGCTTTGTCATTTGTCTACTTTTTTATCATCTACTCATAATCTCAGAAGATTAATTTCAAACTGACTCTACCTTGTGATAAAAAGTACTTTATTTTTTGTTAAACTTTACAATATTTCAGTGTTTCCTCTGCTGCAAAGCAGAGCACCACTAACACCTGCTTTATTATTGATTCATCTGATAATTATTTCCTTGATAAATTGTTTGCTCAATAAAATGCCAAAAAAAAAAAGGTGAAAAATAGATCACAGTTCATAAAGCTCGAGGCGACAGCTACTCAGTGTCAAAGATATTCAGTTTAATGCAAAAAAAAAAAAAAAAAAACTTATAACAAATTATCTTAATTAAGAAGCTGGAGCTGATTCATTTTTTGATTCGTTTTGGGTCGATCGATGGAAAAATCAATTCAGCTCTACTGAAAAAAATCTCCAGGTCAGTCAGTTGCCAACGTCATGTCACTGTTTCATCGTTGGTGTTATAGTAGAGCAGCTGTAGGCACAGAAACTTCAGTCTGACGTGAACAACAGATTTAATCCAGTTTCAAAAGTTTACTGAAAAAGTTAAAATTACATTAAATCACGCTGTGTGCTCCGGTTCCTGACACATCTCTCTGCTCAAGAACAAAATAATGTGAGCGTCGTTATTATTAACATATTTTCATTCCTTAGTCTTACATTTTCATACATCGCCTTATTTCATATAATGTCTGGATATGAATTTCATATGATATTTAAACAAACATATTATAGTGGCTCTTACAGGTATCTATCTTTATTATTGAAGGTTTTTTTAGTATTTCTAACACTGCCTGATTCTGTTGCCTAAACGTGGCATTGTTCTGTCTTAGTATTATAATCATTATTATCATTTATTACTGCAAAGACAGTTTAGGCAAAATGTGGATATTCATGTCAGACACACTTCATGTTGATGGACTTTATTATGTCCTTGCTGTATTTATTCTTATCATATTCAACCTTTATTTAACCAGAAAAAAAGCTCAAGATTAAAAATCTGTTTTAAGAGTGTCCTGGTCAAGACAGGCAGCAACATAAAGTCACAGACAGACTGCATAAAAATACAAAATGAAAATATACAGCTCTAAAACAAGCAACATTAAACACATAATTTCTTCTTTGGGGTAATCTCATCATGTTCATATATGCTATAAGAGAATCATCACAACCAGTGAGTGCAACTTTAAGTCCTTCTGCAGAAGATTCCACTGATAAGAAGCTAAAGACATAAATACTCTGTACGTTCCCTCAGTACAGACAATAACAACAACAGAGAGCAGAGCCTTTTTATTTACTTTTGCTTCATTTATAAATGCTGTGAGTGTGTGACATAATGTATTAAAGTGAAGGGTCGCGGGCTGCTTTAAGACGTTTGTGTCTCTGTTTTATTTCCTGGAGGCAGTTTGGTTTTTGTTGAGTATCGTGAGCTGAAATTTTCTGTCGTCTGTTCAACAGGTTTCTATGGCTTCAAACAGTCTGTTCAGCAGCAGCAGCCCCATGCTGTACTGGGGTGAGTCTGTGTGTGTGTGTGTGTGTGTGTGTGTGTGTGTGTGTGTGTGTGTGTGTGTGTGTGTGTGTGTCTTACATCATGCTCTGCAGCTCTGGGATGAAACTGGTCCTGGAAGCTGGACGGTCTTTTGAACTGGAGGCTGCAGAGCCCGCCATGGGACTGCTCATAACCACAGCCGCCTGACGACATGAAAACAAACAGAGAAATAAAACTGCATTAAACTAAAAAAATCAAAATTAAATGAAGAAGCTTGATTTCACATCACATGAATATATTCTGCACTCTGAGACTGATCGATCTGCTGCTGTAGATTAAACTGAAGAGCACAGCCTGAAACATCTACTGCAGTAATATTCAACATTAATGCAGCAAAACATTTAACTGCAGAATCAATGCTTCTGATACTTTGAGCACATTTTTCTGATAATACTTGCAGACTTTTATTTAAGTAAGTTTTTGAGTTTTTTAATGAAAGAACTTTTCATTGCAGTGGAGTATTCTAAACATGAGCAAAAAAATAGTAAAAAATAAATAAATACAAGAAAATTACCTGGAAAAAATTAGCAAAACAAAAGTATATATATATATATATAAAAAAATAGAAATAGAAATAATAAACTATGACCTAAAAATAATAAAATAATAATTGCATTAAATTAAATAATAAAATAATAACTTAAAATAATAAAAAATTCTGTAACAAATTTAAATATATTATGACAATTATACGTACAGTTTCATGGACTTTTTTCTGAGCCTTTCTTTTACAATTTTCCAAATCTAATAATTTCTTGCAATTTGCAGGACATTTCTTCTCTTTGCCCTTTTTTCCATGTTTTCAAAAATACACCAATTTGCTCCACGTAAAAACAAATGTTTGTGAAGGACATCTAAACGCAGCACAAGAAAACTGAAGTCGATCCAGGTTTCAAAAGGTTCAGCAAATATCTCAGACGTGAGGCCTGAGGCCGAATATTCATTCAGGTTTAAATAAACAACTTGATCATATTTCCTGATCTTTGCTCAGCAACAGTTTTGTGTGAAAGGAATTAGAGGCCCGTCCCAAATATAGGCCTGGTGAGTTCAGGTTCTACTAAGTGAAGCTTTACAGTAGACGTTATATCGGCCTATTGCCAACCCAAAGTTCCTCAACATGTCTCACATGCACTCTGGTGTTCACACTTCAGTTTAGGGCCCAACTGATATTGATTTTTTGGGGCTGATGCCGATTCCAATATTATGGAATAATAAAAATCTGATAACCGATATATCGGCCGATTAAATTTTATGTTTTTCAATTTATAAAAACCCAAAATACCTGCTTTTGATGTCTTCAATATAGTTCAAACACTCGTTACAAAGATATAAATTGAAGGAAGAACATTTTACTATTTTCAGATACTTTTATTGTCAGAAATTGTGTGGAACAAGCAGCATATGAACAATTTGAACACAATTTTGAACAAATTCACTCTGCTGTTGGGTCACTGGAGTGACTGTGGAGTGTGGCATGAATTAATAACACAAGGACATTATTTCTAAGTGAGTTAACATCGGCGTCAATCAGCCAACTTTTGGCCGATTGCTGATTATTCTCTAATAATCGGCCGATAAATCAGTCAGGCCCTATTTCAGTTGTAAATGTGTTCATCACCTTGCGTTTAAATATTGTTTTTAAATCTAAATATGATTTCCGTTTCTAAACCACTCCATAAAGTGACTCTACAGTCTGAAACAAATCTCTACATTTGTTTAATTAACATTACCTGGTTACAGTCTGGTGACAGGCGATGTGAACACACCTGAGCGTCACAGTGACGTGTTCAGGCTCTTATTGTCTCTTTGTCATTGTCTGACCATTTATTACTGAACTCAAATGTTACATGTGCTCATTTGTGTCATTCAGCGGTGCAGGTTTGTGTCGCTCACTCATTCATGTCACTAACGGCGGAGTGAAGAGTCCCAGCTTGACTCTTGTCCAATCAAACTACCTGTTGTGTGATAGTACTTTCACAGTGTGGTATCAGTACTTTGACTTCAGTAAAGTAACTGAATACTTCATCCACCGCAAGTTCAGCCAGGTTTACCTGATACACTCACAAGTGTCCGTACTGTGACGTTACGCTCCGCCATTTTTGGATAATTGACCCCAAACAGAGTCAGTCTGAGTTAGAGGCCTAAAATAACAAGATAGCAGAACAGACCCGAGCCAAATGACACCACACACACACACACACACACACACACACACACACACACACACACACACACACACACACACAGGGGGCAGCTGGTGTGACCGCACTAACTTCCTCCGGCAGTGAAATCTGAATGATAATATAGTTCCCTCCTATTCAAACACTGCGGTCAGTCACAGACAAAGCTCACAAGATGAAAGACACACAGACAGGAGCAGGAGGAGCAGCAGCAGGAGGAGGAAGAGCAGGAGGAGCAGGAGGAAGAGGAGGAGCAGGAGAGAACAGTTTAAAATAGATTAAAATAATCACCTGGTTCGCTCCACTACACGCTGCTGCTTGCTGGACGCTTACAGAGTTGATTGTTTTGTCGCGGTTTGATGACGTCACGATATAAGAAAGTGTGGGAACCTGGTCGTTGTAGTTTTCTGTGCCGTCTGGTTTAAAACGTCCTTAAACGTCTCACCTGTGGTTATTAAACAGCAGCGAGGGAAATGATCATGTTATCACTAATGGAAAAAAGTAAATAATAATATATTATATTAAAATGTATTATTTTATATTATATATAATAATAAATATATACAGACACACACACATAAAACATATTAAACTGAAATGATCAAAATCTATTGCTGCTTTTGACGAAACAAGAGAGTTGTTTGTTGAACAAGAAATGTTTTGGGAAGCAAATATAGACCTTATGCTTAAATTTCTACACCATAAAATATCTCAATATTGTGTGTGAACAAAAGCCTTCCATCTGTGTCGGGGTGCAGCTTAATATTTATTCATTTGTAAAACATGAACTTTTATTCTGATAAAAATAAAGACATTTACACAGTAAACTGGTGCAGAAAAATTCACCAGTTTGAAGGAAATTAAGTGTTGTTGTTTCAAGCATTTTGGTGGGATCCCTGCTGTTGTATATGTTTCCCCCTCCATGCAATGCTAAAACAAAACTTACCCTTTATAGCCATTATCACAAGGCATGAACGCAGGTACAGACTCTGTCACCACATTCATTTGGATTTCAGCACATTTGAATTTGGTGAATTTATTCAATAAACAAAGGTAAAAACACAAAATCTTTCCGTCTCTCTGTTGCTCCCTCTCAGAGCCTGTGGTGAAGCGTCGGCCAACATCGTCTCCCGCCAACCGCCAACCGGACGACCAGGAGGTGAGGCCCCTCCACCAGCACAGCACGGCGCCACCCAGAGGCCTGGTGCAGACGGACAGCCCCAACTTCCTGTGCAGCAGCCTGCCGCAGCACTGGAGGTGTAACAAGACCCTGCCGAGAGCCTTCACGGTCAGTCTGTCTGTCTGTCTGTCTGGTAATGAAGTTAAAGGTCATCACATGTCATGGGGACACTCACTCGGCTGACCATATTCTCATCACATGGACTTTCCACGTCCACATGTGACGTCCAACTTGACGTTCTGGGTCAACTTCAGCCTGTTACATGCATTGTCTGTTTTCAAAATACACTTCTGTTTTCACAGGAAATGTACAGTTTGCAAACAGTCTCTTTCAAAATAAAAGCACTACATTGGTACAGCACCGCAACTGAAGTTTTTTCCACGTGGTTGCGTTTAAGACAAAAGAACAGGGTCTGGCTTTATACTCTTGTGGGCCCATCCACCACCTCTCCTGCCTCCCCTACTTGGACTTTCGCCACCTCAACTTTTGTTGTCGCCCTGCCACATTCCCCGACACCGCCGGGCACCGTTAAACAAAATCGTGTATCGTGCTGATGTGAAACGACAGATCTTTTTATCAGTGTCTGACGCCAGAAGTCTCTGACCAAGCGTCAGTTTTCGACGCCCTCAGACTGACACCAGGTTGCTAAGACTCTGTACGATTCCCTTCTGCTCAGGTAAAGAACCAGTCCTAACCTCTCTCCATCCTCCAGGTGGTTGCCGTGGGCAACGACGTGCCAGACGGTGTGGTGGTCACAGTGATGGCCGGCAATGACGACAACTGCAGCGCCGAGCTTCGCAACGCCACAGCGACCATGAAGCAAGGCTACGCCCACTTCAACGACCTCCGCTTCATAGGTCGCAGCGGCAGAGGTAGACGGACAAAGTCAAGTCTCTATTTGATCGTGTGATGATAAGATTATACGGCAGCTAGGTGCATGACTAGTACCTAGCGTGCGTTAGGGCCCGTCTTAATAGCGTGCACTGGGGCCCTTTGTAACGACCTTACAGCACCGGCTCTATCCTTTGATTCAGCTCCTCCCTAAAAACCATATGTGGTGAGGGGCTGAGGACAGACGATGTGTTTGAGAGATGGAAGAACTGATATAAGACAAGCCCCAATAATGTTCCTGTATACGTGTATTTTTTTTCTAGGTAAGAGTTTCACACTCTCCATCAACGTGCTGACCTCGCCGCCTCAGATCGCCACCTTACACAGAGCCATCAAGGTCACCGTGGACGGACAGCGGCTGCCACGACGTCAGTGCACACAGGAGAAAATGATATGAAGGGTTCACACAAAGATTTCAGTGAGAGTCACTCTGCTCTTCTCTTCTCCCTCTGGACAGGACAGAGACAGAAGGAGGTGAAGTCAGGAGTGTTCAGGTCGTCCTGCAGCAGCTCTGCATCCTCAGGTCGTTTATTTAAATCCTCAGTTATTAATTAAAATAATAACTTGTCGTAAAGACGACTGATGCTACCGCTGAACAAACTCCACGTGCTGAAGAAGACCATGTGATGCAGTCAAAAGCTCTGGACCTTGAATTAATTATTTTATGTCCTGTATCATCTCTCATCTCTCTGCAGACTGTCGATCCTTCGCCTCCTCTCTGTGGACCAATGAGCCGCCGTTCCTGGGTCAGGTGACCTCTCTGACCTCCTCCTTCACCCCAGGTCCCAGGATGCACCACCTGCCTCCTCTCTCTTACTCCGCCCAGCCGACACCGTACAGCTCCTACCTGTCCTCTCCTCCTCCTCCCCCCCCGCTGAGCCACAGTGGTCCCTTCCAAGCAGGCAGCTTCTACTACGGACCGAACCAACCGCTCCAAAACATGGGGGAGGACCGCAGTGTCGTCACAGCGCTGACCAATTATATTGAAGGGGCGTGTCTTTCTATAAGAGGGGAGGAGCCTGTCTGGAGGCCTTATTGATGACTGAATGTTTTATACATCATCTGAAAATAAAATATTTTACGTGTTTTGGGAATTTTTTTACTTTGTTTTCAGCTCTGAAACCCACCTGTGAAAATACATCTTTACACTTTAAGTTTGTTTGCAGTGATTATGATGCTCTTATTTATAACTTTGTCATGAAAACATGTAATTATTAGGGTTTTATTTGTTGTATTTATCAAGGCTTCTATACCAACCTAATCTTCTGTCATTTGATTTATTTATTTTATTTTGTTCTATTTTGATTTATTTATATATTAATTTTAAATACTACAGCCCTACCACTGCATTTGTGCTAATTCTTGCCAGCCATATCTTTTGATATTCATTATTTCCGCATTTCCAGGAATAAAAGTCTAGTAAAGAAATACTAAATCCATTTATTTATTTATTTTTTTTTGTTGCATAAACACACTGAAAATATTTTATTTTAAATATAATTTCTTAATAATGTTATAAAAATTTAAAAGTCAAAAACTTCTTTTTTTATGCCTTTATTCTTAATACACAGTCCCCTTATTTTTATTTTTTAATTAATTATTCATGTATTATAATAATTACTTATTTAAAAGTATTATTTTATTATTTATGGTAATTGTTATACTATTAACAACCCTAACCCTTAAGCCCTTCATTGTATTCATGTTGCATAAACACAGTACATTCGAAAGATATATATATATATATGTATGTATGTATGTATGTGTGTGTGTGTGTGTGTGTGTGTGTGTGTGTGTGTATACATATATAATATTACAATGAATTTTACTTATTCTATGCTCCTTTATTTTATTTTTAAACACGTAAGCCCTTCACTTTATTTGTTGAATAAACAGTAAATTTTAAAGATATGTTATTTAGTTTTATTGTTATAATTATTATTAGTTATTATTGTTACATAAATGTATAAATATATCTCCACACATTTATTTAACTTATTTTGCCTACAATGGATCAATTTAAAATTACGTACTGTAATGTAGTAGTAAAGTTTAATAATGAGATGTATTGATGGAGAAAATGTTTTAATAATTAATAAAATAAAAGGTTTCAAAACCTTTAAAGTTCACTGAGTTTAACCTGTCTGCTGCTGGTTTCTGCTGTACTGTCGCCTTCTGGTGGACTTTAGTAGGAACTGCAAGCAGAGCTACGACACTAATACACATTAAAACATGTTTGCAGATTTATTTCCTTCTAATTTAATTAGTTTAATTTAAATGTATTAATCTGGGCTGCTAGACCAACCCAACCCTTTGTCATTTAACTTTATATATTTATGCTCAAATACTAAATCCTTTTTATTTTATTGTATTATCTTAATGTATTCATTTTAAATATTAAATATCTGTTGTATTTCTTGCCAGCTATATCTTTTAATATTCATAACTATGTTTAGTGTAAAGTCACCTGAAACTAAAAATTGTTGTTTTCGTTACCTTTGTTTTTGTGTAGGCCAACGTAGTTCATCCACAGAAGAAATTTGCGATTGATTAGTGAGTGTGAGGCTGGAGTTAATAAAGACCTGGTGAAATCAGGAACAGGTGAACTGAGTTGCCTTGATGAAGTGGGCGTGACCAAAAGCTGAGGCCATGAAACCAGAGTAAATGGAAAACTACTAACAGAGCTGGGTAAAAACCAAAGAGCAGGTGACCAAGAACTGTGACAAGTGTTTATTAGAGCAACAGTTGTATAAAAAAAAATCTGTTAATTTCACAACCCCGACACACAAAATATTTCCTCATCAGTGAAACAAAAATCCTGACTCAACCCCCTTTTACCAACTCAATCAGTATTTAGAATTTTCTTTGCCGAATTAAAGTGACTTAAATTTAAATTATTATTTCTTAAATAATGAATGCATTGTCTGTTTTCAAAATACACTTCTGTTTTCACAGGAAATGTACAGTTTGCATACAGTCTTTCAAAATAAAAGCACTACGTTGGTACAACATCGCAATTGAAGTTTTTTCCACGTGGTTGCATTTAAGACAAAAGAACAGGGTTTGGCTTTATACTCTTGTGGGTCCATCCACCACCTCCAAAGCACAAAGCACTACACACATCGCATGTGGTTGGCTTTAGCTTTACAATCTTACAGGAAACAAACACCAGCCTCCCGGGTGAAAGTCGGTGGTTGTTGACAACATGTCGGAGCACCCGGAGGAAACCCACGCTGACACAGGGAGAACATGTCAGAGCACCTGGAGGAAACCCACGCTGACACAGGGAGAACATGTCAGAGCACCTGGAGGAAACCCACACTGACACAGGGAGAACATGTCGGAGCACCTGGAGGAAACCCACGCTGACACAGGGAGAACATGTCGGAGCACCTGGAGGAAACCCACGCTGACACAGGGAGAACATGTCGGAGCACCTGGAGGAAACCCACACTGACACAGGGAGAACATGTCGGAGCACCTGGAGGAAACCCACGCTGACACAGGGAGAACATGTCAGAGCACCTGGAGGGAACCCACGCTGACACAGGGAGAACATGTCAGAGCACCTGGAGGAAACCCACACTGACACAGGGAGAACATGTCGGAGCACCTGGAGGAAACCCACGCTGACACAGGGAGAACATGTCGGAGCACCTGGAGGAAACCCACGCTGACACAGGGAGAACATGTCGGAGCACCTGGAGGAAACCCACACTGACACAGGGAGAACATGTCAGAGCACCTGGAGGAAACCCACGCTGACACAGGGAGAACATGTCGGAGCACCTGGAGGAAACCCACACTGACACAGGGAGAACATGTCAGAGCACCTGGAGGAAACCCACGCTGACACAGGGAGAACATGTCGGAGCACCTGGAGGAAACCCACACTGACACAGGGAGAACATGTCGGAGCACCTGGAGGAAACCCACGCTGACACAGGGAGAACATGTCAGAGCACCTGGAGGAAACCCACACTGACACAGGGAGAACATGTCAGAGCACCTGGAGGAAACCCACGCTGACACGGGGAGAACATGCAAACTCCACACAGAAGGGTTCCCTCACCCCGGGTTCAAACCAGGAAGCATCTTGCTGTGAGGCGACAGTGGTAACCACGACACTAGAGGGTAAGAGGGGCGCTGAATGGGTCCAACAAACCTCTGACTTTCACCAGGTGTTTGCTTCCTGTATGGATGTAGAGCCAAATCCTGAAATTTTTTCTAAACCTAACCATGTGATGTCCTGGTGTTGGTTTCAGCATCCCAGAACACCAACGACAGACGCAGGAGGATACCTAGATGTGAAAGGTCCCTGACAAAGCAACACTAAATGATGAGGTGAGAGCGTGTTGATCCAACACACTGGACCTTTAAATGATGCGTCCTGCTGTATATGTATACTGTCCTCTTTGGGTAATGAGTGAGGTCATTTCATTAAGAGACTGATGAGTAACAGATTACATTTCAGTGTCGACTGTCCTCCTGTAGAGCGTTGAGTTCGGCCACTCTCCTGCTCCACTCCTCTTCTGTCATTTCCTCTTCTTCTGCTCCGTCCTCAACATCTTCCTCCACCTGGTGCTCTGCTGAAATACAGACGATCATGTGACAAAGATTTATCAAAATAAAAAATAAAGTCAGCTGATGAAAAAGGAAAAGCTCCGACAGAGGGATGTAGAAAACCTAGAAGCAGCTTGATCCATCCAAACAGGCTGTTGTTTGTGTCTTATGTGTGTGTGTGTGTGTGTGTGTGTGTGTGTGTCCTCACCATTGCAGGTCAGAGCGGTGCACACCCAGTTTCCACAGGCACACACACACTTGTTACACTCCATCCGAGTTTCAGCTCCGTCCTCGAACACCTCGTCCTCCAGAGCGCACTCTTCATACACACACACACACACACACACACACATATTCAGAGGTTATATGAGTTTAATGTCTCTGACATTTTACAAAACAACATCTGGTCCTGGAAACAAGAAAGAAATATCACTGTGTGTGTGTGTGATTACTTCTCTCATATGGATGGTAGGTGGGTGTCAGACAGTTGGTGAACTCCGTTAAACTCAGCTTCCAGTCTGCGTTTTCATCCGACAGCTCGATCAAAGCATCGACACACAGAGACCTGAGACACAGACAGACGGACGGACAGACAGACAGACAGACAGACAGACGGACAGACAGACAGACAGACAGACAGACAGACAGACAGACAGACAGACAGACGGTCAGACAGACAGACAGACGGACAGACGGACAGACAGAGTGGGTGAAGGCAAGTCAGATTTGCTTCACTGCATTAACCAGGGATCAGTGAGTGATCAAGATTATATCTCTCTGTGAAATAAATTGAGTCACGATCACAAAGTAAGTTTCTCTGCATTTATCTGATTCCCAGTCAGGGTACGAGCTGCCTCACCTCATTAATGTGGACTTTAAAACTATTTTGAAATGTAAAATAATTGAACTGTTATGGTGTGTAGTGAACAACCTGTCACTGAACATCACAAAGATAAAGGAGCTGTGTGTGTGTGTGTGTGTGTGTGTGTGTGTGTGTGTGTGTGTGTGTGTGTACCTCAGCAGCATGTTGGTCTCCAGAGTGTTAGAGTAGGTGATGTTGAGCGCCGTCTCGTTGTGCTTCAAGAAGCTCAGGAACTCTTTGGAGTCGAGCTCTGAATCCCCGTCATCGTACGTCTGTCACACACAGTCACACAGTTTGACTTTAAATATCTTATTCTGCTATTTTATAAACGTATTAACTGGGATCACCTCTAAAACACAGCGCTAATCAAATTTAATTTCTGTGAAACATTGTGACCTTGAAGTACGTCTGCAGGAGCTGACTGGCTGAGGTCTCGTTGGACGTCATGCTGTTGGATTCGACTTCCTCCTGAATCCACTGGATCACTCTGTCTCTCAGCCAATCACGATCAGACAGGAAACACACGACTGCACAGGCAAATAAAATAAAATGTACATTATGTTAAGGTAAAACAAATCACACTATATGAGTGAAGAAAGTGATGATTTAAATGTAATGATCTGCAGACTTACTGGGGCTCACGTCTGCCTGTGTTGGTTTCTCTGTAGATACAAACACACACCACTGTCACAACTCACGTACACAACTTCAACTGTCTGCAGGTGTGTGTGTGTGTGTGTGTGTGTGTGTGTGTGCGCGCGCGCTGACCCAAACAGTGTCCTCTGTGCTCCACATGTATCTTGGTGTGAGTGATGCAGGCGTCTCTGTGCAGCTCACAGTGATTTCTGTAGGATCTGCCGTTGCTGCCACACACCCAGTGCTCCGTCACGTCACACTGCTGCAGAGACACAAACAAAGAGTGGCGGTCGACAGCAGCTTCATGAGCATGTCCTGCAGGGGGCGCCTCTGTGCGTCACACAGAATGAGTTCACATTTTACCACCCTCAGTTCCCTCGTCTCAGCGTCAGTGTGTTTCTGGTTAGATGTGTGAAATAAGGTCTGCGGCTACACAGGCTGAAAACTAACTAACTAACTAACTAAGAAAGCTAGATACAGTTTCAGTCGCACCCAACCCATTTTTAACCAGGTAAGTCCCCTTGAGATCAACAATCTCTTTTTCAAGGAACAAGTGGCCAAGAAAGAGAGCTGCGTACAAAAAAGAAATAAAATCTAAGAATTCTAAGAAATAATGAGAGAAGTATCTGAAGTCTTCAGTGATTTGAAAGCAGTGATTCAGGATTATGATTATTCACCCACAGAGTGAACAGAAAAAGTGATTCAGCAGTTTTTACCTCCAGACAGCGACAGACTGGCTCTCCTCTGTCGGTCGACACACACTCTCGTCCTGCACCACAGAAAGTCCTGGCACACACTGACTGATCCTGACACACACACACACACACACACACACACACACACACAAAGAGAGCTGTATCACATTTTCATCTGTTTTATATAGCAAACAATAAAAGAGTTCAGAAGTGTGTTTCAGACTCCAGATGGTGACCTTTGACCTCTCACTGCGCGAGACCCGCGCTGTTTTGAATGATAATGACCCTCCCTCCCTCTCAACACACACACACACACACACACACACACACACACTGAGGCAGCTGAACAGCGCTACAGCTCATTTTGATTTTCATGGTGTCATCAGCAAAGTCTGAGGGCGACACAAGTAGTTTTAAAAATTATTTTCAAGTGAAGTTAAGTTTTCACACACATTAAATCTAAGTCATCCATTAGGCTGAAAAACGACACACAGCCATAACTATTTTATTATTATTGTGGTCTCCTCTTAGACACAATTTGTCCTTCTCCAATAAACAACAACAGTTCACTGGGGCCCAGTTTTATTCTTTGTATGTGTGAAGATTTAACACAATTTAAAGAGGCGTTTGCGTAATGATTCAATGATTTAACGCACAAATGACGCGAGCTTGTGTCATCTGGGACAGTGCGTCTCACACCCACTCCGCAATGTGTTGGTCAAACACAGGAGCACATTCAGGACAAGACTCATTCCCCCATGATGCATCACAGAGCGCCACAGGAAGTCATTCCTGCCTGCGGCCATCAACCTGCACAACTCCTCCTTCAGACTCTCTGACGCTGTGTTTACACCGTTCAGGCCTTTGCACACTGAGTCTGCTTTTCTGAAAAAGATTACTGTGCACAGAAACCTGTCGCACTGATTCAGATGTATTTTATTGTTCTATTTGTCACGAAAATGAAAAGACACACTTCTTCCTCTGACTCTGCTCTGGAGCTACTGATCTGGCTCTCTCCACTTCCTCCCTGTCTTTCATTTGGCCGCTGCGTGAATCTGACCTGTTGAAAGCAGCTGTCGAGTTACAAAGTGATTCTGTGCCCCTCGCTCCTCTGTCTCGTCCCGCCTGTGTCCCCCGCCGCCACATTTCTTCACTGATTCTTGGTCAAACGTCTAAAGGCTCTGACGGATGTGAAACATTAAAAAGACGAAAGTTTCAGACTCACTGTGCAAACGTGACTGACATAGTGTGAAGCCAGATTTTTTAAGACGTGCGACAATTTCGGATGAAAACACACACTCGGCGTTCAGAGGCGTTTACTCACACAACTGGAATGATAGAATATTTTGTGTTGCGCTTCATATGTGCAAGTAACTCGCGTCATACGTCCCCGAAGGATCTCAATGCTGATTGGCTATCGTTTGGATTTTTCAGCTCTCGTGGATAAGTGTTTGAGGTAAAATCGCACCACTCACTTTATTCATATCATGTCCATCGCACCGCTCGGCAGGACTTTGCATCTAATCGCATTTACATTGACTTTACATGTAATTCACTCTTATTTCTTATCTTTATTCTATTGATGAATCAACGTTGTCATCAACAGTGTAGCATGACACATATTTTCATATTTCTAAATCTTAACACATAAGTTTAAACACTGTGATGTAGCACAAAGCACATGTTTTTTTTACAGACTCAGCACATTATACCTACAGTTGTTCCTATTTTTTACACACTAGTATTCAATGTTGGAGCTTAATGCACATTTTTATTTCTTTTGGTTTTTTTTTTACTTTATATACACACATGCTTCTTATTGTCATATGCTTGTTTTTACTGTCGTATATTAATCTATTCCTGACATCAGAGGGACTGCAACAAATCACAATTTCAATTCAATTTCTGATCCTGACGTAGGGTTTACTGCACAGCTGGAGGATCAGTCTGCAGAAGTGTTCGCTGCGTGTACTTAATAACAACACACACTTTGACACACTTCAAGATCAGAAACACAGATTCTCCTGAAACAGATGTTAACATCCAAAATCCACACATTCCTCTGTACTTATAGGTCAGTACACGCAACACGCGCACACACACACACACACACACACACACACACACACACATATACACACACACACGTTTGTGCTTGTGAGAACCCTCCGTAACATGATGTGTTCTCTGCCTCAACTTTGATCATCATAACTATATATCTGACCCTGAACCTGACGTTAACCTAATTCTGACACAGTCGGCAGCATTTCAGAAAATATTCACATTTTTAAAAACGTCTTTGCCCCTAAAACTCAAATTGTTCCACACAAAGATGTTCAACAGCACACACACACAATAGATACATCTGTCGCCTCCAGCTGACATCTGCTGCACCACAAACCTGCTGTTAGCAGACAGCTGATGGAGCAAAGTGCGCGTGCACACACACACACACACACACACACACACACACGCACACACACACACACACACACACAGAGCAGTGGTGTGTTCATGTCCGACCCTGTAAAAAGATTCCTCCTCCTCGTTTTGAAGCTCCGTCTCTCTCCTCTTCCTCCTCCACTCTCGCTTTCCATAAATCACTCTTTTGAGTCACTTTGTCAAGTTTCTTTCCTGTGCTGGTCGCTCACTGTAAATCTAAACATGTCATTAATCCTTCACCTCCAACATATATGATATTAACATGTATGAAAAATGTCTCGCGTGTTTTCTCTCGACTATTTCATTTTATATTTTGTGTCTTATTTTGCAACATCTGCAGCGAGGTCTGCACAGATGACGACTTTACAACAGACGCTCAATAATGCAGAAACTATGAACTGGCCATAAGTTTGTGGATGTTTCTTCTTAAAATAGCAAAAATATTGGACAAATTGTGACGTGATGATGGTGCTAAATTAAAAAGTCAGAGGATCAGTAAAGGTTTTACGTTTGTCCTGAGGGGAACAACTGAGCCTTATTTAATGACAGTACATCCAACAGCTGTTAAGATATTTTTAGTGTGGACCAAAGCGACGGACGCTTGCAGCATGTTTTTATTTTTCAGAAGTGAAGAAGATCTGTCTGAGTCTGAGCTCCACAATTAGTATTTCAGCTTTACTGCAGCTGGCTCGTGTTTGCAAACGATGAAACGCTTAGAATAAATCAGCACTGAAATTTCCTCTTTGATTTTACGTTTGGACTCAGAGGTGATGAACCAGCTGCAGAGGAAACAAACCATCACACAGCAGAGTGTGTTTAAACCTAAATTACAGCTGCTGACAGCTCTAATCACACACATACCTGAGGAGCTGCTCACCTGACCTGTGTGTGCGCAGCGTCTTTGTTCCTTCTGGTTTTCAGGGCAAAGTTTCATCGTGTAACCCCTCGACCCACACACACACACACACACACACACACACACACACACACACACACACACACAGCCTCCTTCCTCAGAGGTCAGAGGTCGACATCAGTCTTTCCTGAGTGAGTACCTGTGATGGATTTACACTGGTCTTTGGGGAAAGTGGAAAATTGGAAATGTCACCGCTGTAAATATGAGCTGACCCGACCCTGTGAGTCACAGCTTCACCTGAGAGCACTTTGGCGTCTTCAGCCATCGTCTGTTTTTATCTCTGCGTTTAACCTTCAGCCCGTATTTACAGCGTCCTGTTGTCTGCAGCTGAGCTGATGTCATATAACCTGATATTATCACAGTGACTGTTTTAACACTTCTATTAATGCTCATGTTCAGTTACAGTAAATATTAACACACGTGTTTTTACAGTGTTTTAAGAAAAAAGAACTTAATGAGTTTACCTTGGCCAGAGGAGACGAGGAGACAGGAGGGGAGGAGAGGAGCAACGGCAGCAGCAGAACAGAGATGGTCAACATCTGGAGAGGAGAGGAGAGGAGAGGAGAGGAGACAAGAGGAGACAAAAGGAAAGGAAAGAGGAGAGGAGAGGTAAGGAGGACAAGAGGAAAGGAAAGGAAAGGAAAGAAAGGAAAGAAAAGAAAGGAAAGAGCAAAGGGGAGAGGTAAGGGGACAAGAAGAGACAAGAGGAGGCAAAAGGAAAGGAAAGCCAAGCAAAAAGGTGAGGAGACAAGAGGAGAAGAAAAGAGGACATGGAGGTACAACAATAAAACTTTACATTTTATCATGTTACTGAAGTTGTGCTTCCATCACTACTACAACAATAACAACAAAAACAACAACAACAACAATAATAATAAAGCAGCCGTACCGTGTCAGTCGCTCTGAACCAGTCAGCATTAAACAGCCAGTCAGACTCAGTCACTCCACAGTTTCTGATCACTAATCAAAACTAATCAATAAACCACTTAGCCAGTCAATCAGGAGGTAAATTCATATTCACATATCCAGATTATCAGAATGGATCCATGAGGAGTTTACATCCAGCCGACGATCAGTGAACACAACTGCTCCTCTCTGCAGGGAAACAAAGTCTGACTGACAAAGAGGAGGAGGAGGAGGAGGAGAAGAAGGAGGAGGAGGAGGAGGAGGAGGAGAAGAAGGAGGAGGAGGAGGAGGAGGAGGAGGAGGAGGAGGGAAGCTGGGGGAGAAAGGAGACCAGCTGTCCAGAGTCACACACGCCCCTCTCTCTGAAACACACACACACACTAACACACACGAGCTGCCTCCTTGAAGAATGATAAGTTAAAGACACGCGACCCTCTGACATGTTGAGACAGAGAAGAAGAAGAAGAAGAGGAGCATGTAGGAAGAGGAGGAGGAAGAGGTGAGGTTATTAATCCTCTGACTGACACGACAAACGTGTTGTCTCCCTTTCCGAGACAGACTTTCTCGTCTTTTTTCATGTGCGCCAGCTGCAAATGTTGATACAGGTGTTGTCATACACACAACTTGTGCAATCTGTGCTCCAATAGGAACAAGAAAGGCGTTTGTGTCCATAAATGAGTAAAATAAATTAACTAAATTAATGAATTGAATCAATTTCAAAGTAACGGTATTTTCCAAATGCAGTATAGTACCGTTTGAAATACTCTAGCAACACTACAGTAGGGTTAACTGAATGTACATTATCCATGGATATAACGATAATTGACTCCAAACTGCTCAAAAGCACATAGCTGGATTCTGTATGGAGAAGTGAATCCTGATGTGTCAAACCTCTTGACATCTGGGCCCAGGGCGTCACCTGCAGTGTGGAGGCGGCACTGGGTGGATGTGAAGAATGAGACTGACGTGAGAGCAGCTGTTTGTCACCGCCCCTTCCTTCCTGTTGCCACTTTAGTTTCACTTTGTGTGCTCGTCGTCGTGTCGCAGCTTCTTGTCTCCATCTAAAGGTTTGTAAGCTTTGACAATTTTCACTGTGTGACTCTTGAATGACTCTTTGTTAGTTCACTTCCTGTAGAAACTTGTTCAAGTGGAGTTCAGTTTCCACCATGAGAGGAGGATCAGTGAGGACCGGACAGACACGTCCCTCCAAACCCTCTGAAGAACAACACAAACTCTTCAGTCCGGACTTTAACACTCTTCACTTCTTACTCTCTCAGTTTGTCACCAACTATTTAGACTCTAAAAGAAAAGTTACAGGTCCACGCATGCGCACGTGGACGGCATGTGCAGGTCACAGTAAGTTACTTCCTGTTCAGTGCGTTGTGACGTTCATGAACGAACCGATTCTATTGAACGGCTCGTTAACATGAACGATGGGAACCGAGTCGCAGCTGGGAACCGTTCTTTTTTGTTTTGTTTAGTATCACTGTGTGCTCCTCCTTTGCTCCTCCAATGAGCAAAATTCATTGTAGCCTGCTTTGTTTTTTAATGTTTATTTGTAAGTATTAAGGTCACGGTGTTGCATGAATAACAAGTCATGGAGCTTTACACACATACAGACAATTTGTACAAAGGGTAAATCCAAAATAGTGATGTCACTGTCAAAGCAGAGTGATATGACGCAACCTTGTGGAATATTTACCATGAATCCAGATCAGGCTTTAAAATCTAGTCCACACATGTCAAATGAGGTTATAATCAATATTTCAGAATAATTCAAACTCAGATATTGGTGGCATATCTAATTTTGTATATTTTGTTCCAAATCTCACCCCATCAAACCTCCCAGTGATTATTTCCAAGATAAAATGAGTTAAAACCAGGCTGGCTTCTTAAAACTTAATAAATATAAAAATCAGTCAAATGAGCCAGTTTTCATGAACGGCTCTTTGAAAGGAACGACTCACCAAGATCCGGCTCCCTCAAAGAGCCATAAATCCCATCTCTCTAGTCGGGAGCACGCAAAACGCACTTTGGGTTCATTTGAGCCGTTTCTCAATACTCAAGTTCGGCAGTTCGGACTTGGCAAGTCCACGCGAGAGTCCGGACTTCTTAAGAACGAGAGGACGGGAGTTCAGTCATTTCTGCAGCAGCGAACTTGATGATGTCACCACCTCCGCTCGCCTTGGCTGTTGTGCTGTGTTGTAAACATGCATTTAGTATAAAACAATATAAACACAGCCCTGCGTCTTTACATAGACACTGTAAGAAATTATTATGTATGTTTTTAACGTTTCAACATATATAACTGACACACAAAAACATATAAATAGCCAAAATATTTTCATAAAATGTCTTTTAAAACCTTTTCCCCGCAGCTGGCTTCTGATTATAATCAAAAGTTAAGTGCAGGGGGAAAAGTTTGTGGAGAGTTGGTGGTTATTGTGATCGTGAACATTGGTGAGATGGAAATCAAAAATCAATAACGGATCGGAGAAGGTGTCTTGGTGCAGTTATTGCAGCGGGACTGCTGTACCTGCAGGCTGAGGAGGAGGCTGTCCAGCTGAGGAGGAGGCTGTCCAGCTGAGGAGGAGGCTGCAGCTGAGGAGGAGGCTGCCCAGCAGAGGAGGAGGCTGCCCAGCTGAGGAGGAGGCTGCCCAGCTGAGGAGGAGGCTGCCCAGCAGAGGAGGAGGCTGCCCAGCTGAGGAGGAGGCTGCAGCTGAGGAGGCAGATCCCAGAAAGACAGTGGAGAATGAGGATGAGGATGAGACGTGCGATACTTGCATGTCTGTTCGATATGTTTGTGCAGTTGTGGACAAAGTACCAGGAATGTCACAACAAAGAACAAAAGCTCAGTCACAAGTCAAAGTGCTGCAAATCTGACTAGAGTAAAAGTATCTGGGTCTTGTCAGCAGAATGTAGGACTACTTCAAATTAAAAGTTTAAAGTACTCGTGATGCAGAGTGACCCAGTGTCAAGTGTTGTGATCATCATATACATGAATATGTGTTGAGTATTAATTGCTCGTCGTAGGCTAAATGTGAACAGCATTTAAATGTTGTCATGGTAGAACTGATTTTAACACCTTTCACTGGTGCACTAGTCTGATCTATAACAACACACAGCAACTTGTAAATATGAAACAACAACATATAAAACAAACTATCTGAACAGTAACTATAGCTATCAAATAAATGTAGCTTGAGTAGAATGTACAGTATTTCCCTCTAAGTAAATGGAAATACCCAAAGCACATCAAAGTTGTACTTAAGTACAGTAGCTACTTGAGTAAATATACTTAGTTACTGTCCATCACTGCATTTGTCTCATCATTATGCTTTCTGTCTACATTTTTATGGAGACTTGACAGTTTACTTGTTTCACCCAGAAAAAACAACAGCAGTTTAATATTCAGTGTGACATTTTACTGAAGTGTTGAGTTGTAGATTGTGGTGCTGTTGAACTGTACTGGATTACACTGACAGCAGTTTCTCATTTAGTCTGTCCTCACCAATATAAATGGATCAAACAGGTCAGATGTGAAGAGGAAAAGTTTATTCAGTCCGCACAAGAACGCATATTGAGAAACGGCTTTGCTCTTTTACGCACCTGTGGCGCACTTGGGCGCGTGCTGGGATCAGAGAGGTTATATCACAGAGGCTGAGACGATCATGGCCAATCACATTCAGTCTTTTCATCTCCTTTACACGCAGAGCTCTCCGCGTCATGACGCACGGACACTTTGGATCCTTTTTGTTCAGAGGAAACTTTGGGTGCGTTCCGAATCACATCCTTTTTCCTTTGAGTAGGTCCTGCAGCTGCCCTTAAAAAGTACCTCCTGTTCCATGTAGTGTGCACACAATCAGGACAGACTACTGTCTCATAACAGGACGCCCTGAACTTTGACCCTCCTGCTTCGTTACCTGTTACCATGGAGACAAAGCAACGCCTCCCGAGCCACAGCGCACTCAGCCGCTCTGAGTCTGGTGTCAGAGACACTTCTGATGCTCTGAGTTGCGCATCTGTTTGATTGTGTTGCAGTGTGCGCCGAGAGGTGCTCACAGACTCGGGCGCACTATAAGCGGAGCGTTGAGCGCACTTCCGCGTTGTAGTTTCCAATAAAAATGTCCGTGAAACACTACATTACCCCCAATTCTTACACGTTTCTGTCATGGCGATGTGAAAAATACATGTCGAGCAGTCTTTTGAGTGACACTGGTGCGCGGAGCACGGTCGTCAAATCTGAGCTTTGTGCGTACAGGGCTTGCGGACGTCCGCTTTTAGTCCGGGCGGACCTCCGCGGAGTCACCCCACCCCCCGTCAATGCTTCGAAATATATTCGTTCTGAGCTCCGAAGCTTCGAATGTCCAAATATGGATTCGAAAGTCAGCCCTACTTTGGTCAATGTTGCCGTCCTTTTGTCTCGTCCACGCTCACCGTTTCAGGTGACAATTATGGAGATAGATTTGTTTCATAATTATGTGTGTGAACAGTTCGACAATCTGTGTGTAAATGTGTCATCTGTAAATATAAAACACCTTCCACAAATACAAAAAAAAGATTTGTAAACTCACAAAAATATTTTGCAAGTATAAAACTGATCTGCAAATACACAAACACATTCCACAAATAAAAACAATATCTGTGAATACATTAAATTAATTTGCAAATAAATGAAAAGCGTTTGTGAATATCTTCCTAACATTTACAACTTTCCAACAGGCATTTGTGGATCTCAGTTCTCTGCATGTGGATTTGCTTTTTACACACACGGAGTTACACACACAACAGAGGCTGAGAAAACCTTCTTCTTCCTTCACATCATTTCACTCACTGTTGTTCTCTCTCTCATCCAGTCTCTGTCCATAAATGTGCTGCCATGTGTGAATGAAGCTGTAAGAAACATCAGCGTAAACGTCTCCTCTGTCTCAATGAGCAAATATCACTTGAACAAATCCATGACGGCAGCAGTGTCACATATTTACTGTCTGCAGAGGGCTTAAAAGAGCCAGTCTGCCTCCAGTCTGAGTCCTGATGGAGCACATGGTCCCACTCACATCAACAGAAAACTCTTTGTGTCCACAGACCTGGTCCAGACAGCAGAGAGCTGCAGAGTGATGAAGTCCATGAGAAAACTGAGTAAGTGGACCTTTGATTGATTCCAGTCTCTAATGTGTCTCTGTTGGTTCATGTGTTCACCTCCTGTCTTTGATCCAGACTCCACAGCACAAAGTTTATCTGACAACAAACACTTTAAAGTCTCATGATGAACCTGTCTGTCTGTCTGTCTGTCTGTCTGTCTTCATCAGGAGGCTGCAGGTTATCACCAACATGAAAAGGTATCACACTCAACACTTGACATCACATTTGATCCTGTTTCACCTTCAACATGTTCATCAACTCTCTGTTTCCTGTTTCTCTGCTCTCTCACCTCAACACTGACTCATAATAAACCTGTAAATGTGCTCAAAGAGCCACAATGTCTCAATATAACCAGTTAATGAAAATGACAATCTTTTATGATACAATAGTTACAATAATACAACAACAGTTATCTACTGCTGTGTGTGTATTAACTCTGGGGTTTTTAACCAGGAGTTACACAGAGACAAAAGTTTTCAAAGTGAACCCAACAGAAACAAATGAGAGCATCTGTGAGTGTGAGGACGATCAGCCGACGGTTTCATGTCAGAATAATATGAGCCGTGTTCACACTTTATTCTTTGTATGTATGTATTTGTGTTGTATATATAGTGAACGTTACATGATGTGTCTCTGTTAAAGTGTCTGAAGCAGCAGACTGAACACATGTTGCACAAACTGCTGATACAAAAACTGTTGGAGACAAACTCTGAGATCAATCACAGCTTCAGCTGTTTGTCATATGTCATGCTGTATCCATGGCAACGACTGTAGTCCTCATGTTAACCCTGTGGGACTCAGCAGTGTCACAGTGTTAACAGTGAGAATTTAAACACATGACAGAGTGAGTGAAGTGTGGGAGGGCTCAGTGTGCAGGTCCACAGGGTGGAGGTTTGGATTGTGAGCTCCCCCTGGTGCTCAGTGAGGTTTACAGCTGCTCTCAGTGTTCCTGTCAGTCTGCTGTCATCCTGTAGGATTCTACTTCTCCTGTTGATAGCTGCTGATACTGAGGCTGAAGACTGAAAACTCAATTTCCCTCCCTGCTGCTCTTCCTCTCTGTGTGCTAGGATCCATCAGAGACCAGACTCCCCTCGACCTGGACCTGGACCTGGACCTGACCCCAGCTGTGTGTCCCTTCAGACTGACCAGTCACATGATCATGGCATCGATGTTAAAGGACGAAAAGTCTCTGCTGCACAGTAAGCTGACATTAAATGTGAAATGAACCTGACAGCTTCCCAGTGTAACTGGTCTTGTCTCCATCATCTTCATCATCTTCATGCCCCAAGCTTCGCTTTCCGTCATCCAGAAGTCACTGAGGAAGCGAGTACAGTCTCAGCACAGTCTCTTCCACGGTCCATATCCCACTCAGTCAATCTCCACTCAAAAACACAAAGTCCATCATGTAACTTTAGCCTCCCTCCATTGTCCCGACAACTGTGGCCTAATGCTAAAAGAATTCTCTCATGTCAGTCGTCATGCTCACTGCTCCGTCAACACGAGCTCTCTTCTGGAGGCCATCATCGCCCCCAAAGAAAAAAATTAAAGAAAACTCTGAAACGTTAACACACCTTGGGGTATTCCAGAAAGTGAAATGTGAAAACTCAGAGTAAGTTAGACCTGAGATGAGGGAAACTCTGAGTTATCCGTTCCAGAAAGGGAGGTAACTGAAACTCTGAGTCAGTCACCATGGTAACAGACTCTGTGAACATGACCTGCTCGCTGAGTTTCTCTGTCTCCTCCCTCTTACACGCTGTTTCATTTCCTCATTCATTCAGTCCGTGTCAAAGCTTGTATTGAAGCGCATTCATTAGCGTCTGTCACAGTCTAAATCCTGCTGGATATTAGTTTGTTACTCAGGACTGTCTTAAGTTACTGAATTTATGCACATCAATCATTTCTTTGAACATCAGTTTTTGTCTTTACATTCAAATATTACACAGCGAGAATTCACCCTCAGCTCAGAATCAAACCTCTGTCCTTTTTATATTTATTATTTTTTATAACACTGCACAAGGATCAGACTGTCAGTCTGTCAGAGCAGCTCCCACGTTTTTTGCACATAATGTGTAGGTCTAATTATTTACATTTTAAAAATCAGTATGAAGCTTTACACACGTAGTATCAATGACTAATGATCTCTATCACTGATGTCATTGGTCGCAATGATGGAACATAATTCCTATAGTCTAATATTAGGGATTATATGTTAATATTTCTGAGTGAGCAATGGTGCAGCATTTCAGTGTCTTTAAATTTACTACATTTGCAGCTGAAATAAAGTCACTGAATGCTGTTGAGTCAAGATACAAATAGATGTGCAACATTTTAAAATCTACTGTATTTTAACCTCAACGTCTTTTCAAGTGCAAATCAGCAAACATATTATTACTGGGTCAGACTGTGAGTTTACAGTCATGTCTTTATGTCTTTGATCTATAGCCTAGACTATATGTTTTAAACCTTCCTATTTTTCAGTTGCTGCCTCCTGTGTTTTTCCCCATCAGATTAAATCTGAACAAATATATTATTATATATTATTAATATAATGTAATGTATCTACAGCCTGATACACAGTCAGATTCCACCACTTTATCTTCATTAAGGAAATGTAGGTTTGATAAATGATGAATAAACAGACAACACTGAATAAAACTTTTTTATTAACTTATTTACACTTTCCTCGCTCTGACTCAGGCTCTTCTTTTAAAGATAAACGTGCACCGTCTGCTACACATGCATTAATATCTCTACATCCACTGGATTAAAATGGAGGCGCTGTCTTTTACTTGTTGCCACGGTGAATCGTGGAGTCAGAGCTCCATTGATGATGGCTTTTTATTGTCGGCTTAACTCAGAGTGAACATACTCAGAGTTGACTGAACTAACTCAAATCAGCTGTTCTGGAACCGATAACTCAGAGTTTCCCATCTCAGGGTAAATCAGCTCAGAGTTCAGGGTTAGACTCAGAGTTTGCTGAACCTCCTGCCTGGAATAACCCTCAGATCTTTTTCTCAGTCTGTAGAGTTTAAGACTGTTGCATCGACGCCACCCACTGGATTGCAACAGTTTCACAGTGCAAACAATTTAGAGTGTCCATTCACTGAATACAAACAAGCATTGAGATAAAATAACTTTTATTATCCAATAAAACCAGTGAAATCACAGACAGAAATCTTGTATGTTCAGTAAATGTCAGTGTTTCTATCAGTTTCCAGCAGCAGAGAGAAAAGTCCCCTGTACCCAGCTGTGTGTCCATCAAGAGTGATCAGTCAAAAGAGTTTGTGGTTAACTTCAAAGATGGACGTCCTTCTTCTGACACACTGTAAGTACTTAAAACTGTCAACTGAAACAGATGGGCTATCAGTTACACAGAAACAGAACTGGTAGTTCGTGATTTACAGTGTTGTTGGTTTTCATTATAATCAATGATGTCAGAGCACAACATCTTTAACTAACTGGTTAATTCATAACTTAAAGCAGTCTCCTGGTGCAAACACAATGTGAGCTAATTCTTTCACAGAGTCAACCAGGGGAGGCCAAAGTTTCAGATCGCTGCAGATTTTTGGGGACTGGCAGACAACTGGGGACTAGCTGAAGTCCTCTGGGCAGTAGTTCTAGATTTTTGAAGGACTACCTGCAGCAGTATGGCAAGTAGTTTCAGAAGCTTATGGTCCAGATGCAGAGGCTTGAGGACTCACTAAAGTGGTCTGGAAACAAATTAAAGAGGTTGTGGACTAGCTCCAGAGTTTTAGGTCAACTGCTGCAGAGGTTTTTGGACTATACTTTCAAAAGGCTGCGTCCAGGCTTCAGAGTTCTGGGAGCAACCTGTGAAGGTATGTGGACTAGTGGCAGATGTTGGGGCCTAGCTACAGAGGTCTGTACACTAACTACAGAAGTTTAAGGACTAGCTGCAGAGGTCTGGAGGCAGAGCGCAGTTTGTTGAAGAGTCACTTAGTCAGTTAGTTTCAGAGTTCCCTTTTGAAGGGTTGCCCTTATGTCCCAGCCTTTGTAGGTAAGTAGTCTTTGGTTTCACAGATGCCTCCAGAAACACCCTCTGATTGAAGCTAAAGCCTCAGATTGCTAATTGCAATTATAATCAGGGAATGTAGTGCAGGCTCCACCCACAAATGACCAAGACAAAGCTTTATCACTGACAGAAACTGGCCGTGCTCCCAGATGTGCTGTGGCCCAAACACAAACACAGGTCACAGTTTCAAGTGTAGGGGCAGGTCAACAGCATCAAGTGTGAGCCTGGCACTGCTATAAAACTCCAACATTCCAAGTATCACATCAGATTGTGGTGATCAGTGCCTTTAAGCACACACGCCGCTGCCTCACACACATCCACCAGCCAGCTCAAGGAATATCTATGCTGTGTTTTATGCTGAATAGAAATCTTGTATGTTCAGTAAATGTCAGTGTTTCCATCAGTTTCCAGCAGCAGAGAGAAAAGTCCCCTGTACCCAGCTGTGTGTCCATCAAGAGTGATGAGTCTATGGGTCGTTTGATTACCTTCAAAGATGGACGTCCTTCTTCTGAGCTGCTGTAAGTGAATGAAAACTGTTGAATGAAACAGATGAACTAACTGTGGTGATCCTCAGTCATGAGACACAGAATCAGGTGTCCATCATTTAGACAAAGATTTAGCACTATCAGAAACTGACCCTGCCCTCAGATGTGCTGCGTCCAAAACCCAAAACAGGCCACAGTTTCAATTGGAGTGGCAGCTCAACAGTGTCAAGTCTTAGCACATCTGACTGACAACACACTGGTTAAACATTCACATACACTGAATACAAACAAGCCTTGAGATAAAATAACTTTTATTATCCAATAAAACCAGTGAAATCAGAGACAGAAATCTTGTATGTTCAGTAAATGTCAGTGTTTCTATCAGTTTCCAGCAGCAGAGAGAAAAGTCCCCTGGACCCAGCTGTGTGTCCATCAAGAGTGATCGGTCTGTGGGTCGTCTGATTGACTTCAAAGATGGACGTCCTTCTTCTGAGCTGCTGTAAGTGAATGAAGCTGTTGAATGAAACAGATGAACTAACTGTTGTGATCCTCAGTCATGAGACACAGAATCAGGTGTCCATCATTTACAGTGTTGTTTACATCTGGTTCATTCTGATCAATCATGACAGAACACGTCTTTAACTAACTGGTCTGTGTGTGTTTTTGTAAATGATATAAGTTCTACAGTCTCCTGGTGCAAACATCATGTGAGCTCACTGATGATTCCTCCACAGAGTGGACCAGGAGAGCTCAGAGGTTCCCAGTGGTCAGTCTGCCCAGCAGCATCAAACACACCTGGACTCCATATTTATGGTCTGTGCATGTACAACAACTACTTTGACATCTATTTTCTTCACACAATCTCCATGCTGCACTTTTTACACCAGTGGATTGTCAGTGTGTCCAACATGGATCTGATGTTTGATTGTGTCATTCATATAATATTCTGTTCCAGCTGCTGGAGGAGAACATCCTCACTTTTGTCAAGAACGAGCTGAAGAAGATCCAGAAGGTTCTGAGTTCACATTACCCAGAATGCTTAGAGAGTCAGAGGGAGGATGAGGAGGGGTTGGATGGTGAGGATGAAGAGCAGAGGAGCAGCAGCAGAGAGGCATTTGTGAAGATCACACTGAACTTCCTGAGGAGAATGAAGCAGGAGGAGCTGGCTGACTGTCTGCAGAGCAGTAAGAGCATTTCTATAAAGATTTAACATGATGGATAAATGGGACGTTTACTAATGTCTCAAGAGACGCACCAAAATATATTCATATACTCATTCTTTGAGGAAATGACATGTTGAAACATTTTCTTTGTCTCACTGATCTTCTTTGTTGTGTTCATTCAGGAAGTTATTCTGCAGTCTGTCAGCGTAAACTGAAATCTGAGCTGCAGAAGAAGTTCCAGTGTGTGTTTGAGGGGATCGCTAAAGCAGGAAACCCAACCCTTCTGAATCAGATCTACACAGAGCTCTACATCACAGAGGGAGGGACTGCAGAGGTCAATGATGAACATGAGGTCAGACAGATTGAAACAGCATCCAGGAAACCAGACAGACCAGAAACAACCATCAGACAAGAAGACGTCTTTAAAGCCTCACCTGGAAGAGATGAACCAATCAGAACAGTGATGACAAAGGGAGTGGCTGGCATTGGGAAAACAGTCTTAACACAGAAGTTCACTCTGGACTGGGCTGAAGACAAAGCCAACCAGGACATACTGTTCACATTTCCATTCACTTTCAGAGAGCTGAATGTGCTGAAAAGAAAAAGTACAGCTTGGTGGAACTTGTTCATCACTTCTTTACTGAAACCAAAGAAGCAGGAATCTGCAGGTTTGAAGAGTTCCAGGTTGTGTTCATCTTTGACGGTCTGGATGAGTGTCGACTTCCTCTGGACTTCCACAACAATGAGATCCTGACTGATGTTACAGAGTCCACCTCAGTGGATGTGCTGCTGACAAACCTCATCAGGGGGAAACTGCTTCCCTCTGCTCGCCTCTGGATAACCACACGACCTGCAGCAGCCAATCAGATCCCTCCTGACTGTGTTGACATGGTGACAGAGGTCAGAGGGTTCACTGACCCACAGAAGGAGGAGTACTTCAGGAAGAGATTCAGAGATGAGGAGCAGGCCAGCAGAATCATCTCCCACATCAAGACATCACCAAGCCTCCACATCATGTGCCACATCCCAGTCTTCTGCTGGATCACTGCTACAGTTCTGGAGGATGTGATGAAGAGCAGAGAGGAAGGAGAGCTGCCCAAGACCCTGACTGACATGTACATCCACTTCCTGGTGGTTCAGACCAAAGTGAAGAACATCAAGTATGATGGAGGAGCTGAGACAGATCATCACTGGAGTCCAGAGCAGGAAGATGATTGAGTCTCTGGGAAAACTGGCTTTTGATCAGCTGCAGAAAGGCAACCTGATCTTCTATGAATCAGACCTGACAGAGTGTGGCATCGATATCAGAGCAGCCTCAGTGTACTCAGGAGTGTTCACACAGATCTTTAAAGAGGAGAGAGGACTGTACCAGGACAAGGTGTTCTGCTTCGTCCATCTGAGTGTTCAGGAGTTTCTGGCTGCTCTTCATGTCCATCTGACCTTCATCAACTCTGGAGTCAATCTGATGGAAGAACAACAAACAACATCCTGGTGGTCTAAAGTCTTCAGAGACAAACAGAATCTAAAGTATCTCCACCAGAGTGCTGTGGACAAGGCCTTACAGAGTCCAAATGGACACCTGGACTTGTTCCTCCGCTTCCTCCTGGGTCTTTCACTGCAGACCAATCAGAGACACCTACGAGGTCTGCTGAGACAGACAGGAAGTAGCTCACAGACCAATCAGGAAACAGTCCAGTACATCAAGAAGAAGATCAACCAGGATCTGTCTGCAGAGAGAAGCATCAATCTGTTCCACTGTCTGAATGAACTGAATGATCGTTCTCTAGTGGAGGAGATCCAACAGTCCCTGAGTTCAGGACGTCTCTCCACAGATAAACTGTCTCCTGCTCAGTGGTCAGCTCTGGTCTTCATCTTACTGTCATCAGAAGAAGATCTGGACGTGTTTGACCTGAAGAAATACTCTGCTTCAGAGGAGGCTCTTCTGAGGCTGCTGCCAGTGGTCAAAGCCTCCAACAAAGCTCTGTAAGTACAGAGACAGTTGGATTCATGTATCATAACTTAAATGCTCTGTTGTCTTTTCAACTTACTATTATTTTTTCTTTATTATATTGTCTCTTCAGGCTGAGTGGCTGTAACCTCTCAGAGAGAAGCTGTGAAGCTCTGTCCTCAGTTCTCAGCTCCCAGTCCTCCAGTCTGAGACACCTGGACCTGAGTAACAACCACCTGAAGGATTCAGCAGTGAAGCTTCTGTCTGATGGACTGAAGAGTTCACACTGTACACTGGAAACTCTCAGGTCAGATCAAGCTGCAGACCATCTGAAATGATTTCACATATTTCTCTAAACTCCATACAGTTTAAACATTCTCTCTCATGTCAGCATTTCTGAATCTGACAAATGTTCAATCAGGATTTGAAACTTCACAGTTCAGAAACTCTTTTCTGGTTCAATTCCACCTACTGAACAACATACAGATATGAACTCTGGCTGATATAGAAAAGACCATTATGCTTTCACATCATGTTATTTTCATTGACTCCTTATTTATGAGTTAACCCTTTAAAACCTGAGCAAATTGGCTTGATTTCTTCCAAAAACTCTGAAAAAAGGCAATAAGCAAGAAGAAATGACCCCAAATTTGCAAGAAATTAGTAAAAAGAGAAAAATAAAAACAAGAAAATGAGTTTGAAAAAGAAAATAAAGATAAATAGGAAATGACCCGGAAAAAGTGCCTGAAAATTCTAATAATATGAATTATACATATCGTTTTCCAAAGCTTTTTTTCTTTTTTCCTAAATTTTAAATAGTTTTCTAATTTTTTTTTTTTTTTTTTGCAATTTGTGGGACGAAGTTGTTCATTATCTTTTTTCCATGTTTTTGATAGAAATTGCAGCAATTTACTCAGGGTTCAACGGTTTAATCATAATTAAACTGTGAGGCAGGGCTCGAATTGCAACCCTTTAAGTTTCATCTGTGCGACCTCAAAATATAATTGGGAGCATTGGTACGGGTGTAAATAATTCTTCTGGTGCGACTATTATCCCCCTGAGTGGAATGTCTCATTCACAAGTTAGTAGGCTACATTGATGAAGTTCCCAGGCTTCTCTCTACCTCGTGAGCTGACAGTGACCAATCAAACGTGAGCTTGACCTTTAATGCTGTTCTTAGATTGGTCGTTAGCCTCAATCACTCTGTGACCGCAGCACTTCTGTCACTCAGAACTAACTAGAAGCTGAAGCTAATACATGCTGGAGAGAAGAGAAAATGAAGAGAACGCTGAAAGACATTTTTAGAAGAAACACCACTGAACTAGCCTGGTGAAACCATCCGAATCTCGCGAGCTCATATTCTGTTTCGCTCCACAGATCAGTCTGGCCATGCAATCATAAAGGCGCTTCTTTAAAAGCAGAGCAAGCAGCTGCACTGAAAGCTTTTATTGAACAAAAGGGATGTGTTTGCCGTCCCTCCTACAGGGTTTGGTAAAAGTTTAATTTACCAACTGGCTCTGTTGATTTGGAAAAAGATGGGACTCACTGAAATCCCAGTGGCAATTGTTGTTTCTCCGCTAGTTGCTCTCATGGAGCAGGTCAGGGAGGCGACCAAGCTGGGAATCACAGCCACGTAACTCAGAGTCCCCAGTGAGGAGGAAATCTGCAAAGACGGCAACACTCTTTCCCAGACATCATCACAGCTCATCTCCACTGCAGCTTGCTGGTCTGTTTACAGTGGCGTTGTGCCGGCCTACATCACACGTTATGTTTACTCTGATTGGTTTTCAGTCTTTCCAATTGCGTGAAGGGAACTTTGACAGCCATTGATACCGCCCCTCGGTAATAGAGGAAATGTACACTCCGTGTCCAGACCCATTCACCAGGCTACCACTGAACACCACTGTGAATGAAAGAGAAACCTTAGATGATGATGATAATACTGGTGATCATCACCAGTATTATCATCATCATCGTGTTCAGTGGTGTTTTATCCAAAAATGTCTTCAACTGAAAGTTAATGAAACGTGGACTATACACATACAATGTAATTTATACAGTATAATGTTGACTTTTTGTTGCAAATTTAAAAAGATCGATTACACTGTTGGTGCTTCTTACATTACGGTGGGTGCTCCCAAAATTTTACTGGTGCTCCTAACTTTTTGAGGTTAGGAGCACCAGTACTAACATGTTAAAAAAATAATTGAAATCCCTGTGAGGATTTTAATCTGTGCTCAGAAGAGATTATACTGCAGATCACCAAATTTAGTGGGTCCTCACTTGTTACCATCTGGATGAAGTTGATATTTCAGTTTTACTGAACAAATTTAAAGTGTTCTTCTTGACTCAGTGTTATAATGCAGGTCTGCTAGTTTCCTGTTAGCTGAAGTACTAACTGAGATCTTTGTTCCTTTAGATTTGACTTTAGTCCAGACTCATTAATCAAAGAGGATTACATTTGAACACAGATATTTGTCTTCTTGTTGATTGTTGTCTCTGTAGGCTGAGTGACTGTAACCTCTCAGAGAGAAGCTGTGAAGCTCTGTCCTCAGTTCTCAGCTCCCAGTCCTCCAGTCTGAGACACCTGGACCTGAGTAACAACCACCTGAAGGATTCAGGAGTGAAGCTTCTGTCTGATGGACTGAAGAGTTCACACTGTACACTGGAAACTCTCAGGTCATCAAGCTGCAGACCATCTGAAATGATTTCACATATTTCTCTAAACTCCATACAGTTTAAACATTCTCTCTCATGTCAGCATTTCTGAATCTGACAAATGTTCAATCAGGATTTGAAACTTCACAGTTCAGAAACTCTTTTCTGGTTCAATTCCACCTACTGAACAACATACAGATATGAACTCTGGCTGATATAGAAAAAGACCATTATGCTTTTATATCATGTCATGTTTTACTGAACACATTTAAAGTGACTCCTCCGAGAACCGTCACCTTATCGTGGTGGAGGACTTTGAGCGCCCTAATGACCCTAGGAGCTGTGCTGTTGGGGGGCATTTTGCCCCTGGTAGGGTTTCCCTTGGCAGTTTGGTTCTGGGCGAAGGGTCAGACGAAGAACGGTTCAAAAGACCCTTCATGATGGAGAAGAACAAGGATCTGTGTACCCGGCCTGGAGGGTTACCAGGGCCCCGTCCTGAAGCCAGCCCGAACCAGCTACATGGGCTCGTCCCCCTGCAGGCCACCACCCGCAGAGGGATCCAGAAGGGTTCGGTGCTTTGTGGATTGGGCAGCAGACCAAGGCGGAGGCCTTGGTGGTCCGATCCTTGGCTACAGAAGTTAGCTCTTGGGACATAGAATGTCACCTCTTTGGCGGGGAAGGAGCTGGAGCTTGTGGAAGAGGTTGAGCGCTACCGGCTAGATATAGTCGGCCTCACCTCAACACATAGTTCCGGCTCTGGAACCCAGGTCCTTGAGAGGGGTTGGACTCTCTCCTTCACTGGAGTTGCTCCAGGTGAGAGGCGGAGGGCCGGGGTGGGCTTTTTGATGGCCCCCAGACTCTCTGCCTGTACGTTGGGGTTTACCCCAGTCGACGAAAGGGTTGCTTCCCTGCGCCGTCGGTCGGGGAACGGGTCCTGACTACTGTCTGCGCTTATGCGCCAAACAACAGTTCAGAGTACTCGCCCTTTTTGGAGTCCCTGGGATGGGTGCTGGACAGTGTCCCAACCGGGGACTCCATTGTTCTGCTGGGGGACTTCGACGTTCACGTGGGCAATGACAGCGGGACCTGGAGGGGCGTGATTGGGAGGAACGGCCTGCCCGATCTGAACCCGAGTGGTGTTCAGTTATTGGACTTCTGTGCAGGTCGCAGTTTGGCCATAACTAACACCATGTTCAAACATAAGGATGTCCATCGGTGCACGTGGCACCAGGACAGCCTAGGTCACAGGTCAATGATTGACTTTGTAGTCGTATCATTTGACCTGCGACCATATCTTTTGGACACTCGGGTGAAGAGAGGAGCAGAGCTGTCAACTGATCACCACCTGGTGGTGAGTTGGATCAGATGGTGGGGTAAGATGCCGCGCAGACCTGGCAGGCCCAAACGAACAGTGAGGGTCTGCTGGGAATGCCTGGCAGAAGAACCTGTCCAGATGATCTTCAATTCCCACCTCCAGGAGAGCTTCAACCGCGTCCCGAGGGCAGAGAGGGACATTGAGTCCGAATGGGCCTTGTTCCGCTCTGCCATTGTCGAGGTGGCTGTTGTGAGCTGTGGCCGCAAGGCTGCTGGAGCCAGTCGTGGCGGTAATCCCCGAACCCGCCGGTGGACACCAGAGGTGAGGGGAGCCGTCAGGCTGAAGAAGGAGGCCTACAGGGTATGGTTGACTTGTGGGTCTCCGGAAGCAGCAGATGGGTACTGGCGGGCCAAGCGGAGCGCAGCAGCGGTGGTTGCGGAGGCAAAAACTCGGGCGTGGCGTGGCAGGAGTTCGGTGAGGCCATGGAGGAAGACTATTGATTGGCTCCAAAGAGGTTCTGGCAAACCATCCAGCGCCTCGGGGGGGGGGGGGGGGGGGGGGGAGGGGGGGGGGGGTGTTTACAGTGGGGGTGGGGAGCTGCTGACGTTAACTGAGAACATTGTCGGGCGGTGGGAGGAATACTTTGAGGAGCTCCTCAATCCCACCAGCACGTATTCCAGTGAGGAAGCAGAGAGGGGAATAATAATGGAGGGGTCCCCTCAGATTATGTGTGGTCATATGCCTACAAAGTTGCGTGGTGATGGGTGAAACCCTTGAGATGTTATACACCTTTATGTGATGAGCCACGCCCTCCGCAATATTCATTGCCTTATAGAAGCTCAGTTTTAGGAAGTATTCCAACTTTTGCCAAGAGGGAACTTTAGATATTGGTCCCTAGATTATGTTCACCCAGTTTCATGAAGATCACTCAAACTTCCTAGGAAGAGATCCATTTGAAGTGTTTTTCAAACAATTCAAATTCTATATAAGTGGAAGTTATGGGTTCTTGAGGCAGATGTGTTCCTCATGAGAAAAGGAGTTTTCATCATTATATAGTAAGATTACATTTTAACACAAATTATTTTTTTTCCTTCTTGTTGATTGTTGTCTCTTCAGGCTGAGTGACTGTAACCTCTCAGAGAGAAGCTGTGAAGCTCTGTCCTCAGTTCTCAGCTCCCAGTCCTCCAGTCTGAGACACCTGGACCTGAGTAACAACCACCTGAAGGCTTCAGGAGTGAAGCTTCTGTCTGATGGACTGAAGAGTTCACACTGTACACTGGAAACTCTCAGGTCAGGATTCATCAACATGTTCAACTGATGGCCACTTAAATCCTGATTTACATTACATTGTGTTTTGTGTTTCAGTCTCTTTCCATCACATGTTTTATCTTGTTTTTTTCTCTGTTGTTGGAACTTGAAATATCAGAGAGGAATCAGTGATGTTGTCAGATAGTTGGTGGACATTAGTGGGGTGTTTGGTTGGGACTAGAAAAAAGTCAGTAATAATGTTGATGTAACCCCACAGTAGGCGACAGTATGGCAGTACTGTGGTACCCACCCTCACATTATGTGACATGTGTGTTGTTTTGTGTGTTTGCAGTCTGTCAGGCTGTCTGATCACAGAGGAAGGCTGTGCTTCTCTGGCCTCAGCTCTGAGCTCCAACCCCTCCCATCTGAGAGAGCTGGACCTGAGCTACAATCATCCAGGAGACTCAGGGGTGAAGCTGCTGTCGGCTGGACTGAAGGATCCACACTGGAGACTGGACACTCTCAGGTATGAAGAGGCCTGCTGCAGCCACACACACTCAGTCTGATAGAGGAGGTAGAGCTGGAAACTTTGTCTCTGTCACACTGTCAGCCTGGCTCATATGACCCTGACACACCAAGCTGACCTCAAACAACCACAGCTGATAAACACTGACTCATCAAACTGTTTGTGTCCCACATCAGACCATCAATACAGACACAAGTAGTCAGGGAACAGTAGCCAGGATGGGCCAAAACAGGGAGGGAAAGCTGATGAAATGTTTCTGGAGCCTTGTCTTCTTTCAACATTGGATAATAGGACAGTGGTGTATCCTGACACGTTGGAGGTTCATGGTGGGTTGACGTGTGTCAATGTGGTCATGCTGCAGGTTTGTGGGCTCATATGAAACAATAGTGGGGGATGTTTTGGTCTTCATCATCTGCCACCAGTGGGTGTCATCATAATGGGAATGTTTCCTGATTTAAAAGGAGTTTAGCTTCACCTGGATTCGGTTTGTTTTGCACTGACAGAGAGTTCCCTGGCTGATAAGAGTCGACTTGTAGTGGGACTCACCACAGAAACTAAAGGTGACAGTCAGCCACAGACGCTCAATGAAGAACTAACAGCTGATTGTGGACGTGGTGTGTCAGAGACCAAAGAGCTTTATTTACAACTGGACCAACATTATGGGGAAACAGGCAGTGCACTGTGGCTGCAGATGGACTTTGGACTTTATATCCAGATTACAGATGATAAAAAGCAGTGTTGACTGTTGCTAGGAGACAGGATGTGAACAGCAACCCTAACCCATCCAACCATCCACCCCGACCTCCTCCATCAGAGGTTGTGTCTCCTTTACTTGTGACAGACAACAGTCATTATGACACAAACAAAGCAGGTCACTCATCAGGAGTAAAACAGCTGGTTTCAAAGCTCCAATAATCAATACTTGTATATTGACAATGGATCAGCTGACTGTGCGGGTCGCAGTTTGGCCATAACTAATCAATCAATCAATCAATCAATCAATCAATCAATTTTATTTATAAAGCCCAATATCACAAATACAATTTGCCTCACAGGGCTTTACAGCATACGACATCCCTCTGTCCTTTGGACCCTCACAGCTGATCAGGAAAAACTCCCCAAAAAAACCCCTTTACCGGGGGGGAAAAAATACAGTAGAAAGCTCAGGAAGAGCAACTGAGGAGGGATCCCTCTTCCAGGACGGACAGACGTGCAATAGATGTCGTACAGAACAGATCAGCATAACAAATTAACAGTAATCTGTATGACACAATACAATAATCTGTATGACATCCTCGGTAATGACATTCGCTTACAACAACATTCATGAAAGTAATAATATTGTCGTTATAGTTCTGGCTACTGTGGTACAATATGTTGAAAGTATATATTAGTATCTGGCAGTATACAGGTTAACTCGTATTGCAGCGGTGCCTGGATAGTGTGACGTGTGTGGTTGTGCTGCTGCCGTGGTCCTGCCAGATGCCTCCTGCTGCTGCTGCTGCTGCCATCATTAGTCATTAGTCATACTTCTACTGTTATTATACACATATGATATTATCATACTATCGAGGCACCGCTGCAATACGAGTTAACCTGAGAGACAGTGGAGCACAAAGGCTCCGGAGAAGAAGCCGAGTTAGTGACATCCAGAATGGCAGAGTTAGCAAGATGCAGTAATAGGATACGCAAGAGCGAGAGCGAGAGAGAGAGAGAGAGAGAGAGAGAGAAGGTGCCCGGTGCATTATAGGTGGTCCTCCGGCAGACTAGGCCTAAGTCAGCCTAACTAGGGGCTGGTACAGGGCAAGCCTGAGCCAGCCCTAACTATAAGCTTTATCAAAGAGGAAAGTCTTAAGTCTAGTCTTAAATGTGGAGACGGTGTCTGCCTCCCGGACCGTAACAGGAAGATGATTCCACAGGAGAGGAGCCTGATAGCTGAAGGCTCTGGCTCCTGATCTACTTTTGGAGACTTTAGGGACCACGAGTAACCCTGCGTTCACCGAGCGCAGAGTTCTGGTGGGATAATATGGCACTATGAGCTCTCTAAGATATGACGGAGCTTGACCATTTAGAGCTTATAAGTTAACAGTAGGATTTTAAATTCAATTCTGGATTTTACAGGGAGCCAGTGCAGAGAAGCTAAAACAGGAGAAATATGATCTCGTTTCTTAGTTCCTGTTAGTACTCGTGCTGCTGCATTCTGAATTAGCTGGGAGTTTTTAATGATTTACTAGAGCTACCTGATAATAGAGAGTTACAGTAATCCAGCCTTGCACAGTGTTTACAGTGGGGGCGGGGAGCTGCTGATGTCAACTGAGGACATTGTCGGGTGGTGGAAGGAATACTTTGATTCCAGCTATTAGAGGCAAAATTCATGACCTCCTGTCCTCAGATAGCACCTATCGAACCTCAAACACAGCTGTAACACCTAATATTTATTTAGATTGCTTCTCCCCAATCTCTCTTCAAGAATTGACCGCAGTGATTTCTTCATCTAAATCATCAACGTGTCTCTTAGACTCCATCCCAACTAGGCTACTCAAGGAGGTCTTACCTTTAGTTAACACTCATATATTAGATATGATCAATATATCCTTATTAACAGACTATGTACCACAGTCTTTTAAGGTAGCTGTAATTAAACCTCTACTAAAAAAGCCCACCCTGGATCCAGAGGTGTTAGCCAACTATAGACCAATATCTAATCTTCCCTTTATGTCAAAGATCCTTGAGAAAGTAGTCGCAGACCAGCTGTGTGATTTTCTCCATGATAATAATTTATTTGAGGAATTACAGTCAGGATTTAGAGAGCATCATAGCACTGAGACAGCACTAGTTAAAATTACAAATGACCTTCTGATTGCTTCAGACAAAGGACTCGTCTCTGTACTTGTTTTATTAGATCTTAGTGCAGCGTTTGACACTATTGACCATGAAATTCTGCTACAGAGACTGGAACACTTAATTGGCCTAAAAGGTTCTGCACTAAGCTGGTTTAAATCTTATTTATCTGATCGTTTTCAATTTGTTGACGTTCACAATGAATCATCCGTACGCACTAAAGTTTGTTTTGGAGTTCCGCAAGGTTCAGTGCTTGGACCAATCCTATTTATTCTATATATGCTTCCTTTAGGCAACATCATTAGAAATCACTCTATAAATTTCCATTGTTATGCGGATGATACACAGCTGTATTTATCGATGAAGCCAGAAGAAAGTGATCAATTAACTAAACTTCATAACTGCCTTAAAGACATAAAAACCTGGATGAGCAGCAACTTCCTGATGTTAAATTCAGACAAAACTGAAGTTATTGTTCTTGGCCCCAAACAACTCAGAGACTCTTATCTGATCACATAGTTTCTCTCGATGGCATTGCTCTGGCCTCTAGCACTACCGTAAGAAACCTCGGAGTAACATTTGATCAAGATTTGTCTTTTAATGCTCATTTAAAACAAACCTCACGGACTGCATTTTTTCATCTGCGTAATATTGCAAAAATTAGGCCTATCCTGACCCAAAAGGATGCAGAAAAATTGGTCCACACTTTGTTATCTCAAGGCTGGATTACTGTAACTATCTATTATCAGGTAGCTCTAGTAAGTCAGTAAAAACTCTCCAGCTAATTCAGAATGCAGCAGCACGAGTACTAACAGGAACTAAGAAACGAGATCATATTTCTCCTTTTAGCATATAAGTGGAAGTTATGGGTTCTTGAGGCAAATGTGTTCCTCATGAGGAGAGACATCTCTGTGCAAAGTTTCATGTCTCTACGACATACGGGGCATGAGATATGCCCATTCAAAGTTTGACATTTCAATGGGTTGCTATAGCGCCCCCCTTTGGCCAATTGATGTAATATTGCTTCATTCACATCCTCCCATGACCCTCTACCACTGTGCCAAATTTCACATGGATTGACCAAGTCAGGAGGAGAAAAAGTGGAACACAGACACACACACACAGAGTTTTCATCATTATATAGTAAGATTACATTTTAACACAAATTAGTTTTTTTTCCTTCTTGTTGATTGTTGTCTCTTCAGGCTGAGTGTCTGTAACCTCTCAGAGAGAAGCTGTGAAGCTCTGTCCTCAGTTCTCAGCTCCCAGTCCTCCAGTCTGAGACACCTGGACCTGAGTAACAACCACCTGAAGGATTCAGCAGTGAAGCTTCTGTCTGATGGACTGAAGAGTTCACACTGTACACTGGAAACTCTCAGGTCAGGAATCATCAACATGTTCAATTGATGGCCACTTAAATCCTGATTTACATTAGTTGATAAACTCATAACCATCACAGGATTGTCTCTGCTGATATGATTTCAAACCAGTTGTGTTTTGTGTTTCAGTCTCTTTCCATCAACATGTTTTATCTTGTTTTTTCTCTGTTGTTGGAACTTGAAATATCAGAGAGGAATCAGTGATGTTGTCAGATAGTTGGTGGACATTAGTGGGTGTTTGGTTGGGACTAGAAAAAAGTCAGTAATAATGTTGATGTAACCCCACAGTAGGCGACAGTATGGCAGTACTGTGGTACCCACCCTCACATTATGTGACATGTGTGTTGTTTGTGTGTTTGCAGTCTGTCAGGCTGTCTGATCACAGAGGAAGGCTGTGCTTCTCTGGCCTCAGCTCTGAGCTCCAACCCCTCCCATCTGAGAGAGCTGGACCTGAGCTACAATCATCCAGGAGACTCAGGGGTGAAGCTGCTGTCGGCTGGACTGAAGGATCCACACTGGAGACTGGACACTCTCAGGTATGAAGAGGCCTGCTGCAGCCACACACACTCAGTCTGATAGAGGAGGTAGAGCTGGAAACTTTGTCTCTGTCACACTGTCAGCCCTGCTCATATGACCCTGACACACCAAGCTGACCTCAAACAACCACAGCTGATAAACACTGACTCATCAAACTGTTTGTGTCCCACATCAGACCATCAATACAGACACAAGTAGTCAGGGAACAGTAGCCAGGATGGGCCAAAACAGGGAGGGAAGCTGATGAAATGTTTCTGGAGCCTTGTCTTCTTTCAACATTGGATAATAGGACAGTGGTGTATCCTGACACGTTGGAGGTTCATGGTGGGTTGACGTGTGTCAATGTGGTCATGCTGCAGGTTTGTGGGCTCATATGAAACAATAGTGGGGGATGTTTTGGTCTTCATCATCTGCCACCAGTGGGTGTCATCATAATGGGAATGTTTCCTGATTTAAAAGGAGTTTAGCTTCACCTGGATTTGGTTTGTTTATGACACAAACAAAGCAGGTCACTCATCAGGAGTAAAACAGGTGGTTTCAAAAGCTCCAATAATCAATACTTGTATATTGACAATGGATCAGCTGACTGTAATGGTCAAGTGTTGTGTGGTGGTGATGAAGCCACAGTAAACTGTTGAAACACCACCTCAGGTACACTGAACTAAAACAATATCAGCTGATTAATAATCAGTGATGAACATGTCAGTCCATGTGGAGACAATAACAAAGCTGTGTGTATGAGAGTGATGTAATGTCCATGTTTCCATGGTGAAAGAGGAAGTGCTGCTCTGACCCCCCTCCTCCTTTCAGGGTGGAGCCTGCTGGAGTCCGATGGTTGACACCAGGTCTGAGGAAGTGTAAGTGTGTTTTTCATTTCATCTTCAAACTGTGACATCACTCATTCAAATCTCTGATGTCATCATCAGAGTGATGATAGATGAATAACTGCAGCTGTATTGTGTCTTCTTCTCTCCATCAGATTCCTGTGAACTCACAATCGACACAAACACAGTGAACAGAAAGATCAAACTGTCTGACAACAACAGGAAGGTGACACATGTGGAGGAGGATCAGTCATATCCTGATCATCCAGACAGATTTGACCACTGGCCTCAGCTGCTGTGTAGAACTGGTCTGACTGGTTGCTGTTACTGGGAGGTCGAGTGGAGAGGAGGAGTTCATATATCAGTGAGTTACAGAGGAATCAGGAGGAGAGGAGGCAGAGATGACTGTGTGTTTGGATGGAATGATCAGTCCTGGAGTCTGAGCTGCTCTGATGGTGGTTACACTGTCTGGCACAATAAAAGAGAAACATTCTCCTCCTCCTCCTCCTCTTCTTCCTCTGGTAGAGCAGCAGTGTATGTGGACTGTCCTGCTGGCACTCTGTCCTTCTTCACAGTCTCCTCTGACACACTGATCCACCTCCACACCTTCAACACCACATTCACTGAACCTCTTTATCCTGGGTTTAGGCTCAGGTCACCTGGTTCCTCAGTGTCTCTGTGTTCTCTGTAGGAGGGAGAGTCTCCTCCTGTTAGAGAAACTTTCTCACTGCTGAACAGATAGTTCAGTCTGTACAGGACTTGTTGAGAACAAAATTACCTAACAACAGTCAGTGGGAACCAAAATCATCAACCCACTGAGGGCTGGATTCAAAATCACACCGAAAATCAAAGTAAAACATCATCATCAACTCATCAGGGCCCTCTGCACCAGGAGGAACCCAGGGCCCTCTGCACCAGGAGGAACCCAGGGCCCTCTGCACCAGGAGGAACCCAGGGCCCTCTGCACAGGAGGAACCCAGGGCCCTCTGCACCAGGAGGAACCCAGGGCCCTCTGCACCAGGAGGAACCCAGGGCCTCTGCACCAGGAGGAGCAGATAGTGGTCCTGCTGCTGGGTTGATGCCCTTCTACGGCCCTGTCCAGCTCTCCTGGTGTAACGGCCGGTCTCCTGGTATCTGGTCTCAACCTGATTGGGCTGCAGGTACGGCCTCATGCTACCAGTAGTGCCAAGGACACTAGCAGAAGACCAAACTAGAGAAGAATCAGTCAGGAAGGATCAGAGAGAGCAACTGTCTGTGGACACCACATGTAAAACATTCCCTTTTTGGGGCTTGTCTTGCTTTTGCCTCTCCATTGCACCTGTTGTCACTTTGATTTGCACCAAAGCAGCTGAAACTGATTCACAATCACTTGTGCTTCCTGAATGGACACATTGATATCCCTGAAGTTTAACTGACTTCCTGTTACACTGTGACCATTGAGTGTTCCCTTCAGTTTCTGAGCAGTGTAAATTCTTCATAACACAAGTTGTAAATAATTTAGGAATGTAATATAATTAGAAAACTGGGTTGTAAAAATTCTTAATTGTTGTATGTAACTATGTATACATGCAAGAAATTGTGCAAATAGTTTAAGTTAATAGAAGAAAAGTGAAAGAGGGGAAGGAACATATAAGTTTTACTTCTACCTACTACTTTTAGAACATTTCTGGGATTTTTTCTTCATTTTTTGTTGTCACAACATAGTTTTTAACTTTGGTTCGAAATAAAGTCATTCATTCTTTCATTCATTCATTATCCACAGATTTTATTTTTTTTAATGAAATAATTTAATAATTATAATTAATATTTTTTAACAGGCTTTAAACACCTTTTTAAAATGATTATTAAAACAATGGCTTAAATGATGAATAATTGTAAAGTATATTTTCCACTCAGGCCTCTTGTGCCACTGCCCCACAGAACACTCATTCAGAGTGTTACATTTATAACATAACTGTACTATGACTTCTTAAAGTTTTTTCAACATGTTATACTATGACTTTTTTTACATTCTCTACTAATGTAGTTTTATAACTAAGGTCAGGAACAAAGACCAGGCCTTAGACACATCCCATTTCCATCCAAAAGTATTTAAACACTCTCACAGCTTTACATGTTCTGTGCCAGGGGCGATTCTAGGATCAGAGGTTTAGGGGTGCAGAGCACTCAGAGTGCTGGCCGGCCAGGCAAGAGAAATTTCACTGGTTTGTACATTTTGACGCAATTTCGGACCATCATTCCCACATCTGTGAAAGACAAGCACAACACTTTGTGGGTAGGAGAAACTCTGTGACTAAACCATCAGATCTCAGAGGAACATTTGGTACTTTCACTGCACTACATCTCAGAGGAGAGGCAGCTGTGTATTAATATGTCTCATTGACTATATGAAGAGCCTGCTACTGTCCAGTCATATTGGAGCTGCTGTACCAGTTTCATTGTGATAACAGCTGTTTCGTGCTGCGTTCTAGTGTTATGAATGTAGCCTACGTGAATGGCAGTAATGTTACATAGTGAAAATAATGAAGATGCATTTGGAGTATATTTGTGGCGGTGATCAGTAGTCGAGTAGTCATTTAATAGATTTGCGGCAGTATGTTGATGGAGTAAAACAGGCTCAGTTAGCTCGCTGGCCCTTATTCGGAGGTGGTCGGAGGTTAGCATACAGCATAGTCACTGGGAACTGTGATGGCTGTCCTCTTATTTCATTTATGAAGCTGACAGTCCTGCAAATAGTGACTCAGCAAGATCCATTCTTTTGAATACGTGAAAATGCATCAAGCACCAACAATGTAATATAGTAATAACACATACTATGATAACTTGTGATACTGCATGAACTGTTACCTTGTTTGTTCATAATGCATCATCAGCCCCATCAGTCAGCCTCGAGTTTATGACTAATCAGGAGCATCCACAAGACACTATATTCATTACAGGTCATATAATGTTTTATGACTGTTGATACAGGAAGCGTGTGTGTGTTTATGAGAGCAGTTATAGAGCGTTATGATCTTACTATATAATGACCAGAACTCTGTGTGTGTTCCATGTTTTTCTCCTCACTGACTTGGTCAATCCATGTGAAATGTGGCACAGTGGTAGAGGGTCATGGCAGGATGCCAATGAAGCAATATTACATCAATTGGCCAAAGGGGGGCGCTATAGCAACCCATTGAAATGTCAAACTTTGAATGGGCATATCTCATGCCCCGTATGTGGTAGAGACATGAAACTTTGCACAGAGATGTCTCTCCTCATGACGAACACATTTGCCTCAAGAACCATAACTTCCGCTTATATAGATTTTCCACCATTTTGAATGTTTTGAAAAACACTTCAAATGGATCTCTTCCTAGGAAGTTTGAGCAATCTGCATGAAACTGGGTGAACATAATCTAGGGACCAATATCTAAAGTTCCCTCTTGGCAAAAGTTGGAAAACTTACTAAAACTGAGCTTCTATAAGGCAATGAATATTGCGGAGGCGTGGCTCATCACATAAAGGTGTATAACATCTCAAGGGTTTCAGCCATCACCACGCAACTTTGTAGGCATATGACCACACATAATCTGAGGGGACCCCTCCATTATTGACCCCATCAAACAAAATGGGGGCGCTAGAGAGCTCATTTCTTATCTAGGCCTAACCGCCATATGGATTTTGACTAAACTTGGTAGATATGTAGAACAGGACGCCTCAAGGTGACTGGAGAAATTTAACTCTAATTGGCAACTGGGTGGCGCTATAACAACAGAAAAATGCTTCAAAATGGCTAAAATGCGACCGATGGCTGTGGCTCCCCCTGTGGACCAATGTTGGTGTTTCTAATGTTTGGTGTGACTAAAGTCATGGTATGGTCTGCTGTACATAAATCACGGAAACTGTCAGTGTGTCATTCTGTCAGTCAGTCATTCTGTCTGTTCCACGTGTTTCTGCTCACTGACGTGGTCAGTCTCTGTGAAGCTGCACATAGGCCTTGAGGACTGGCAGGTAGAAGGTGACACAGCTACCAGTGGCTATGGACTGTTCACTATGAATGGCCATATGATGCATTACAGATGTGGCCTTCATAGAAAGTGTGACCCTTACGTCATCTGGCCTGAAAATGCCTCGGGTCCTGCAGGAGGAGCTGGAGAGCGTTATCTTGGATGCTTTGCTCAGCCTCAGTGAATGGATGGACTTTTCATGTAATCAAGTATTTTTAAACTGTGATATTTTTACTTTTACATGAGTAAAAAATCTGAGTTCTTCTGTCACCACTGGTAATAAACATCATAACCAAATGTGACAGAATGCTGTTCACCTTCTTCCTCAGTTGGGACTAGGCCTGGTTCATAATAAGGGGGGAGACAGGGACAATTGATTAGGTGTGAACATCTTGCTAAAAGTTTGACTGCAATGATTAAATGGCTGCTTAAAGAAGAGCAAAATGCAAACACTTCAGTTTAGTCTACTCACTACTACTAATTTCCACCAGTGATAATGACCCAAATATCTTTGTGAACACCTGGGTGACATATTGTCGCTCTTTATTTTCTGTCCTGTGTTTCGTTTGGGTTTTGCTGCCCAGATTTTTACAATCACTGAGACACTTCAGCAGAACACAGTAGACCCACAGAGTGAACAGAGCACTGATGCAACTGCAAGATAAACACTTTATATCTTTCAAATGTATAAATCTGATGTAACTCCTCACACAGCACATTTGATGCTCTGTTGCAGTGCCACACTGCGCCCAGCAGAGGGCAGCGTCTCCTCCATCACAGGCTATACTTTACTTGAGACCTGTTTGGAACCTAAAGACCAAAATGTCCCAAGGTCCTGGTCATAAAAGAAACCACACATAATCGCACACATCGTGTTTGTGTGGGTCTCATTGTCTCTGTCTCTGGAGGGAAAACACAGTGTCCATCCATCACTGTTAGTGGTTTTGTTTTTTCAAATTCAACTTCATCATTTTTCCTCAAGTGTCACTCGCTCTCTGGAGCTGTGTGAGGAGGAGGTGCTGAAGTTCAGATAAACCCACCCGCCTGGAGCACCCTGTAGCACCAAAGGAGTGCTTCCTAAAAATAGGACAGAGAGGTCAACCGGTGCATGTGCGCAGCTTCTGCTTGTGTGTGTGTGCGCGTGCGTGGGCTCTTTTAAGGAAAGGTATGTTATGAGCTTAATACAGTATGATAACAGAGGTGTGATACGTGCAAACACACAGTGAGATGTACACACACACAGACACACACACACACACACACACACACACACACACACAAACACTTAGCTGAGGTGTGAGAGCAGGAGAGGAGATGATGACATGAGCTAAATGTCTGCTCACACTCTCTTTGTGTCTCTACATTGTCAAACCTCTCTGATTCTGCCTGGACAGAACGAGACACCATTATCACTCCAGGGGCCTCATTTATAAACATGGCGTACGCACAGAAGGCGGCATACGCCAGATTTATATAAATCAAACATGAGAAACTGTGTCCCAGGAAGATGAAAAAGAAGAAATGTTGTGTGTAAAATAAAGACAGATATGACCTCTCATGTTTTACGTACGAAGAGCGCACCTGAAAAAACAGATAAACATGAACAAAGAACAAACATGTCTTTGACGGACGTGCACACGTGAAAAACATGAGTCAGGAGACTAAACACAAGCAGATATCTTTGTTTTAACAGAACTCAAGTATATTCTGTAATCATTAGATAATCTGATGAACTGTAGTCTGTGAAATAATGATGTGAACAGTTGGACCAATCGACTGTACACTGCTGCTGTCTGAGATGCCTAATTGGGAATTTATACTTGGGCGTTGAATCGCGCCACATTGATGTAGAGTCTATGCCGCAGCCTGACGTGCACCTCCCCAGAAATGTAACTCCACGTCACAGTGACGCAGACCTGCTGTCTGTTTCTGTAAGCTGAAACCATTTCCCTGAGTGGTGAGGGATGATAAGTGGCTCATGAACCGGTTCTGACTGCTGTGTGCAGTGCTGCTGGATCTCTGCGCTGCATTTGGTTCAGCGTTGCAAAGAAACACCCGCAGGAACCAAGCAGTGCTGCTGCTGTGCTGCACAGTGTGGCACACCTGATAAACGTGCCGCTACCGCTTGATGCCCCGACCCTGACCTCCAGGCATTTGGGCCAAATGCTGCTGCTGCACCAGCGTCTGGATGTGACGCATCGTTTATGAAAACAAGGCATATTTTAAGAAATCATTGAGTCAAGACAATCAGATTGTTTGTCAAACAGCTGTGGCAACTGTCTCCTTCATTTAGAGTTTTTATCTCAGACAGTCCCTCGGTTTGGAGAACAGCCATAACACCTGAATGAAAGACTGCTTCTACTTAACTTCTGAAACAGTCTGAGGCATCTGCCACCAGCTGCCACTCCGCTGCAGTGTAAAGGTGCGGACACACCAAACCGACACCAAAGAACTAGCAGCGACGAAAGCCAACTGTTGCGTCGTCCACGTCGCCTCACGTCGCCCTGTGTCAGTTGCATTTGAACACACTACACGGACTACATCCAACGGCCAAGTAGCACGTACGTTCTGCGCCTGCGTGAGAGAGAGCGGAGTGAGAGAGTGGTACATCCTGTCAGCCGAGGGGTTTCCTATCTGTGCAGCCGAGCACCGCAGCACCTCCACGAACTATTACATCCAGACGGTCCCGGTGTTTCCTCCGCAGGCTCCACTTCACTCAGCTGCCCGATAAACCCGCTGCTTCTTCCCACTTTAACCTGAATAACAAACCAGGGCTCGGTGCTCCGGTTGGATCCAAACGGAGAGCCGGGGCTAGCTCAGAGACTAGCGGAGGCTAACTGGCTGTGCTTCCCTCCGCTCATGCTGCGGCTAATGCTCCGCTAGCCGCTCCCAGCTAGCTCTGTCTGTCAGGCAGCTGAGTGAAGTGCTCAAAGTTCAGTTTGGTGATAGTTTGGAGTCACTTTTCTTGCCTAAATCAAGAGACATGACCACATCGCTCCAGTTTCAGCCTCTTTACACCAGCTCACAGTATGTTTCAGAATAGATTTTAAGGTTGTACTGATCACTTTTAAGGCTCTTCATGGACTTAAGCTCTGGAACAATCAGGTCGGCCGAGTCCATGATCTCTTTTAAGTCCCTTCTTACAACAGACTTTTATCGGAGAGCTGTTCCTGATTTTTCTTGAATTTTTCGTTCATTTAAACCAGTGGTTCCCAACTGGTCCGGCCACACGGTCCAGATTTCTCCTTAGTCATTAGTTCAAGGTCCGTGCAGTTATATATATTCAGCATCATACCTGTGCTCAGCCATGTCATCGAGCTAGTTTACTGTCTCTGTTGAGTAGCTGTCTGTTATTTACTAACTACACAGCAGGAAAAATAAAAGCTCTGTGCTAGAAATTTCACTGTACTTGTGGTCCGTTCAGAATGGACCTGTGACCCACATCTGGGCCACGAAAAGGAAGTTGTTATTTTACCTGTTGACGTGGAAAGTACTTTGTAACACTGATTTGAAAAGTGCCTCATAAATAAAAAATATTATGATTGTTGTTGAAGCACAAAGCATCCTGATGCACATGATCATGATGTAATGCTTTTTTTAATCGTGCAGACTTGATAAAACATAAAAAGCTGTTTAAATGTTGCTGTTTGAAGAAAAAGTCAGTAAGTTTTGTTGTAATTAAAAATGATGAATGTTTTCCTGTTTTTACTGGCCTTGTTTTACCCAGAGGAGACAAGTTAGGTTCCCATAAATGTGGCTGATTGTAATTTTGAGACCCTTTAAATTTTAAATTTTATGACAATCCTCTGAAGTGGAGCTGAACGGCGTCGCTGCCACATTAAAGCAGCGGTGCTAAATCACGCACCATCACCCGCTCTCTGTACAGTTGTTTACTATGCCTTGTTGTACACCATCATGTTACTAAGAGTCACATGGTGTAACCACTGTTTCACATGAATCAAGGGGGGCTCTGCTCTTGACGACAACACACACACACACACTCACACTCACACACACACACACACACACACACACACACACACACACACACACACTGATAGTGGCCCTGGGGAAACCAGTGTGCATTTGACACTATCACAAGTTCTCTGTAAAAGAAAACAACAAAAAACAGACACAGCCTCCTGAAATTTTCCACGCTGATAAAAGAAGCCCAGAGCATCTAAATACCACATAATATTTAACCCCTCTGCCACCCTATCGTCATGAATGCTCACACAGTGAGAGCCAACATGTTTTGTTTCATTACTGAGCAAAGATGCTGTTTTTAGCTTTCTTTAATTTTAGGCAAATAATTCAACTTATATTAATGAAAAAACTGCTAAAAAAAAACACTTGCTGTGCCTTTTTATTGTTGCCAGGTAGCGCTGCCATCACCTCCTTATTCTAACCCTCCAGTGTCATCAATCCACCATTTATTTTACTAGATTGTATTTATCCTGCAGTAATGAGTGTGTAGCTGCTGCCATGTTGAGGCAGAGGGTCTGTGTGTAGCTCTGGTTGAGGGTGAGAGGCTGTCAGCAGATAAACAGAGATCTGTGTGGGGACATGAGACCCTAAAAAAGAGGCTGGATCATGGGGAGAACCACCAGTTGGTCCAGGAGCTTCTCCTCCATCATGGACGTTTACAGGCAGATTTTAGGACGACTCAGGGGCAGTTTGACAACCTGCTGTCTGTCATCAGGCCGTATAGCTCTGGGTATCCAGCAGCCACTACCACCAGTTTCTCCTCCATTGTTTACCAGCTGTAAACTTGTTGTCGTGACCACCACAGAAGCCCCGCCTCTCACATCATCCCATTGGACAATGGGGAAAAAGCAGAGGTGATGTGAGTTTTTTCACCTCGAGGATTTCAGAGCAGACAACTGATGCTGATTTCGTTTTGATGGCTCTTGGAATTAACTGCATAATCTTCTAATAATAAATGAAACCAACATCAGGAAACTCAAAAATTTAAGTGACAGTATTTTGAATTGGGATTTAAAGAATTCTTTGTAGATGCTTGCTCTTATTCACATAAGACCCTAAGTCACATGGTTAGAAGAGTATCTCCAGTGGCTTTAAATAAGATTGATCCGCACAGTAAGCAGCAGCAGCAGACAGCCTAGTTCCTCGCTGTGCCCGGCCAATAAATACTCTGGCACATAACCCGCCATAAGAACAGCAACTTTTTACCCTCCAGTTTTTCAGATACAGCTAATGAGCGCTAGAGAGGCTGGTAGGGATTATTTTTCTTTCTGTTGGACAGAGCCAGGCTAGCTGTTTCCCTGTTTCCAATCTTTGCGCTAAGCTAAGCTAACTAGCTGCTGGCTGTAGCTTCATATTGAACGGAGAGACATGAAAAAGACTGACACTGAAAAGACTTGCAAAGAAGAAGAAGAAGAAGGAAGTCCCATGATCACCACAGAGTGCTGCAGAAATGAGTCCTAAAACATGGAAGTTAGTTAGCGCTTTAGCATGCCCAGTTTCCTCGTCTCAAAGTCAAAGTGGGTTTTTTGTTTAGATGCCTGAAATAAGTTATAAGTGGTCAACACAAGCTTAAGAGACCTTCAGTTTTGTTCTATGACATAAAATATGTCAGTAAATGCCCCACTAATGAATTTTGGAGGTTTTATGTGCTTTAAACAACCCTGTCTCACTCTGAACTCGCCTTAATCTGGCGCTTGGTCAATGACTTCCAGCGCCAGACATCAACAAAAAACAGCCGTCCTTTCACATCGACATGTCACGCAGCTGATGGCTGTTATTGTCTAACAATGCCAGTTGACTTAAGGGGAAAGTTAAGCTAGCGGCAGCTGAGCACACAGCTGAGCACACGTTTGATAAAACAGTTAAATCTCTTGGCATCCATTTTCAAGCTCGGATGAGAAAAGGGTGAGCGCACAATTCCAGGAGGGCCTGTCCTTGAAAAAAATGCAGGAGGCGTTGCATTGTTGCCGGCTGTTAAACACACTTTAGAAAGGAGTGTCCCCAGACTATCAGAAGGCGGAGATCTCTGATTGTCTGGTGGCGAGACTACATGGAAGCAGGCTGGCAGGTCTGGGGTTTGTTGGACCATCATCATCCTCACTGTGACCTCGTCACGTCCACGTTTGGTCATGGACTCTTCACGTCCACATGTGGCGTCCAAGGTACCCTGGCTGTGTTGGTTGTTGACGTTCTGGGACGCCGTGTCAACTTCAGCCTGTTACATGCATTGTCTGTTTTCAAAACACACTTCTGTTTTCACAGGAAATGTACAGTTTGCATAGAGTCTCTTTCAAAATAAAAGCACTACATCGGTACAATACTGTGGATTCAAGTTTTCTTCAATCAACTGGGTTTAGGAAAAAGGGAATTGAAAGTCTGTGGTTGTTGGACTTTTGCCACCTGAAAACGTTGTTGTCCCACTGTGTCTCCCCCTGACACCGCAGACGCCGTTACAGAATAACGGCAAACAGCTGTGTGTCATGCTGACGTGAAAGGACGGCTTATTCATTGGTGTCTGACACCAAAGTCACTGACTAAGCGCTGGTATTTGGTACCTTTGGAGCGAGACCCATCCACCACCTCTCCCACCTGCCCTATAGTGACGTACCAGCTCCTTATCTAGCGTTGTTATCGGCGGCGTTATAAACTGACGCTACCCAGTGGCGATGGTGTCTGACACTGAAATCACTGACAAAGTGGATTTTATTTGAGGAGTTGGGATTGAGAAGGGCCGGTGCTCTCGTGTTCAGGCCTCACAGTGAAGGAATAAACTATTGTTTGTGTGTTTTAAATGTTTCATGTTCAGTCACACGGATAAAGCCACAAAGAGAGACGTATGGAGAAGAATGGAGCGACAAGGAGGAATGCAGGACTGGGACCTGCGGCCATTGTGTCCTAATACAATGTCAGACTTCCTTTAGATGCCAGACACCACAAACACACACATGCACATACATAAGAGTTGAATAGCAGGCAGCGAGGCACCAGGCCCACTTCCTCTGCTGCAGGGGGAGAGGGAGAGAGGCTGGTACAAAATCGAGTCTCACACACACTTGAGCTCAGTCCTCTGGACGCACACTGTTCTCATCTGTCCGCTGTCTCACTGCTGTTCATCTGTCTGCTGCTGGACCGACTGTCTCACTGCTGTTCATCTGTCTGCTGCTGGACCGACTGTCTCACTGCTGTTCATCTGTCCGTCTCTCTGCTCGGAGCCTGAAGCCGTCTCAAATTGAGATTCACTGATTTAAGTTGGACTTACACAAACTAGAGGAAGCAGATAAGAGGAAGACGTCTGAAACCACCTGAAACAACTTCTGCTGCCGCTGAGGATCAGTGGAAGGACGGAGGAAGTGCCTTGCTCAAAGGCACCTCAACAACAGCTGCTGAGAAAGAAAAAAGGGGAGACGCCACTTCATCAATCGTCTCAAGACTCTCCCAGGACGACTGTGATCCCAGATCAGGTAAAGGCTGCAGGGATTCTTTAACAGAACATGAAGCCTAAACTTCAGACTTTAACTCTCTAATTTGAAGCTAAATATTAACATGATTATTTAGTTTGACTGATCGTCTTTTGATTCAGTGTTTCCTCATTAATTTTATCGCTGTCATATTGGAAAATCCTCTGAAACAGCAAATTATCCACTGAAACAATGCATCCTTCAGTGCTCAGTGATATAACGTACGGTCTAGAATCAAAGTTTTTACTGCAAAAAAATATAATATACTTAAATAATGACGTGTGTGAAGAAGATAGAAAACTGTGGCAGAATTTAAAGGCCAGGAGTTGAGGGCAGCAGAGTATCTGTGGTCGGGAGGGAGCTGCTGTCATCTGACAATCATACAAAGACTAAATACGTTCCCCTCAGGACAGTGACAGATTCTCAAACAATCTAATAAGTTAAACAAGGCACAATTCTAATAAACGCTTCAGTGTGTTTATGTAGGTTTTTGTTTTAACACGAAACCTGCTATAAATAGGCAACAGAGTCCTTTTCCCATTGCCGGTAAATTAGAGCCATGTTCATGTGTCTGCAATTCTGAAACAATGTCATGCTGACGTCACGTACAGGCCTGAAAACAGGTTCATAAACGGTAGACAGCAGCATGGAGGCCAGCGTGAATGTTAGAGTGGTTACTTCTTCCTTTCAAACTTGCTGCAGACTTCTTTGGACTGATGAGCGCTGCTTTGGCAGAGACACACAATATGTTGTGGTGGTGTGTCTCTGCTTCTCGCTGGTGAAGGGGCTAAAATTAGCGTGCTGACGACGGTGTTGTATTCCCATAAGTAGCCATGATTACTGCAGATTCATTTGACCCAGGTGTGACTGTGGATTGTCACCTTTCTGATCAACGCATCCTCACTGTGACCTCGTCACATGTCCATGTTTGCTCATGGACTCTCCACGTCCATATGTGGCGTCCAAGGTACCCTGGGTGTGTTGGTTGTTGACATTCTGGGACGCCGTGTCAACTTCAGCCTGTTACATGCATTGTCTGTTTTCAAAAATACACTTCTGTTTTCACAGGAAATGTACAGTTTGCATACAGTCTCTTTCACAGTAAAAGAGCTATGTCGACTTCGTATAACACCGCAAATTGATGTTTTTTTTTCCTCCAAGTGTCCAGCTGGCACACAACAGACCTTCAACATTTAAATGTGGTTGAAATTATGTCCGTTGTTGTTTCAACATTAAAACATTTAATTTTGATGAAAGGGTTAACAAAATTATCATAAATCAACACGGAAATTAAAAAAAAAAAAAAAATCTGCTTCAGCATTGAAACAATTTTGAAACAAAATCTTAAGTTGATTCATCTTTCAAAATCAAGATATAATTCAATAGTGATTCAACCAAGGTGTATGTCGCTGATTCAACGATGAATAAACATTAGAATGCCAGCTGGGGCATTTGCTTAGCCGAAACACTCACGTGGTTGGGTTTAGTAAAAAAAGAACAGGGTTTGGCTTTACCGTCCCACAGGAAGTGAACACTTGCCTCCTGGGTGAAAGTTGTTGGTTGTTGGACACCACCGGACACCATTAAACTATACGGTGGCTGGACTTGTATCATACCAACGTGAAAAAACAGCTTTTTTTTGTCTGTGTCTGATGCCAGAAGTCACTGACCAAGCGCCGAATCACAGAGCGAGACCTGGTTGGCGCAGTGGCCACCAGCCAAAATCATCAAATATGGCGCTATGTCAGTGGACGTCCACATAAGATACCGAAGGACAAAGACACCTTTCATGCCAATGTTTACTTCCCATGTGATTGTTGAGCAGCGAGCGGCCACATATCATGCCGACAAGAAAGGAAAGCTTTTTGTCAGCGTCTAACACCAGAAGCCACTGACCAAGTGCCGGATATCAATGACTTCTGAGTGTGACCTTGTTGCTCCCATTACAGACTAAAGCCAGATATTAGTTGGTGTTAGTGGGTTTTTTGTGCAGTACGAATTGAGCTTAATAAACAAACTAATTAAAAGAAAACTCCTGATATCAACTTTTAAATGATTCAAGCAGGTAGTGTGGTGAGAAGTGGGACTAACTACTCAGAAACCCGTGAGGAGGAGGACTTTGAAAAGCCTGGAATAAAAATTTTGGTTTTGTTTACAATTTTTAAGTAATTAGTGCCATAGCTTAATTAAAATAGGCTGAATAAATCAAAGTGTACTGATGCAATCTGTCATGTCTTTCCCCAAGAAAGAGAAATCTGTGTTACAAAGAAAGAAAGACAGAAAGGAAAGGGAAAGAAAGCAAACCCACTTTGTAAAAGAAAATATGAAAAGGTGCACAGAGAGGTGTGGATCGGGGGGGGGGGGGGGGGGTCACAGAGACGTAGCGTAAGAAAGACATGAGAGGTCTTGTGACAGAGGAGAGAACATGCCTGGGTTTGGCTTAAAATGTGCAAATTAAAAAGGAAATAATTCAGCTGGGAATTTTGTGTAGGATTATTTTATTCTCTATGTATTTGACATCAGCTTCCCTGCTTTTTGATTCATGGCTCAAAATGTCATCACATTGACCTGCTCATACATTCATCTGTGGAATATTAATAATGTAAGTTATAAATAACATTTATTATCACATTAAAAACATCCTCAGGTCTGAGCGATGTCAGCGGTTCATCATTTATTATTTCTTATTAACCAGCAGAGGAAAGATCTGTGTGTGTGTGTGTGGTGTGTGTGTGTGTGTGTGTGTGTGTGTGTGTGTGTGAGAGCGCGTTATCGAGACAGGATGCAGAACAATACTGAGTGCTGGATAATGGGCGTGCACACACTGACACGTACACACACATGCCCAGAAAAGGTCAAGCGAAAGTCTATACAAGGAAGTAATATTGTTATTAATGATGCTGGGAGCACTTGTGACAGACAGAAATACACACACACACACACACACACACACACACACACACACACACACACACACACAGTTTGTTCAAAGCCTCATGGTTTCACAAAAACAGGAAGGGAGGGGAATCAAAAATAAAAAAATAAAATCAAAAATAAAATCTGATTTGACGCCCTGAAGCTGTGGGTAGTTTCATAACTTCACCACAGGCAGATTAAACTCATCCTAATTTTGTTTTGCATGCAAAATTGGGGCAGTTTTATGACACATCATCTGAAATGCACTTTAAGAAACTGAACCCTACAGTGATAAAGTTGTAAAATAAAAGAGGAAGTTGTCTATAATCAGCCTCAACAGGGAAAAAACAAGATACAGCACCCCATCAGTCCATCAGTGTGAATTATTCTGCTGCAGCAGATTTAGGGGGATTTATTGTCAGAGATGGAATATAATATAATCAGTGTGTTTTCTTTAATGTATAATCACCCAAAAATAAGGTTTGTTGTGTTTTTGTAACCTTAGAATGAGACATTTATATCAACATGGGGAGCAGGTCCTCGTCTAGATCACCATGTTGCACCACCATGTTTCTACAGTAGCCCAGAAAGGACAAACCAAACACTTGCCCTTTTTGAACAGGAATTGTGCAAATTTGCAAGAAAGTCCAGTCAGTCTTTTTTCAGCATTGGCAGTATAAAAACAAAATCGGTAAGTGCAGCAAAATGTCACCTACCTACTTTTGTTTATACAGAATGTGCCTTTTTCGGGGCAATGGGGGGCGTGAGCAAGTAACAAAACATGTAGCTCAGCGTGTGACGTAAACAGTGACGTGGGAGGGAAGCCGCGGCTGGTCAGTCCTTCGGCGATTCTCTCGTAAGTCGGCCCGTCCTTCACCGTCCCCGTCATCTGACAGTTAATGGCCTCTTCGTTTGCGAGGACAAGGAGGGCGCGCAATTCCTCGTCTCCCCAGCTGCTCATCTTTACAGTGTCTGTCAGGTTTGTGTTTCCCTCTTGCTACTAGCTGCTCGCTAATTCCTGCTATCAGCTGTTTCCTGTTTATCCACCGCCAGTGGCTCGCACGTGCAGTGTCATCAACAGCTCCTCCCACAAGTCATCAACAGCTCCTCCCACAAGTCATCAACAGCTCCTCCCACAAGTCATCAACAGCTCCTCCTGTTGCAGAAGGCCGCCTTGTTCTGTTTAAACTAAAAAGGTTCCACCAATATGTCTGCCCTACGAGGCGGAAAATTGGGCACCTTGGATCAACTCGCCAATCCAGCTCTGTGTGTCTAAACGCTCGCAGCTTGCTGGCAAAACGGCCCAACATTCGCAGGAAATCTGGCAGTGTGAAAGAGGCTACTGGATCTAGATAGGACTGTTCATGTTTTTGCATCGGCCACCGCAGTCATTGGTCCCTCCATAGCCAGCAGCATCAGAAAACCACAGATTTATAAATGGGAAACTGTTTTATTCAGTGTTATTATCGGTTTTGATCCTCCTTAAGTATGACACTTGAGGCTTAATTTCTCCTTAGATAAAGGACTTACACAGTTGCAGAGAATCCCTCTGTAGGTTTTCTTAGTTAAGAAAAACATAAACTAATTTACTGTGTTGAAAGAGATTTTACAGCAATAAAAGTTTCCATGAGGATTGTTTGTTTGCTCGGACTCACGTTTGTGAAACAATCTGATAACACAAAAACACAAAACACCAAGAACAGTTCACGAAATCCAAATCTTTCCTTCAGAGGTCAGGGGTCAAACACGTGAAGGCAGTTAGCGAAAGCAGAAAAGACTATTCAGGGAAATCACACAAAAACCAAAGTCCATAAATCCAAATAGAGTCAAAAACCAAGAACTCAAACACGAGGAAAAGGCAGGAGGGAACACGTTGAGGCAACAACGACAACCTGACAACTGAATGAGGGAAACACTGGGCTTTAAATACACAAAGGCTGATCACTAACTACACACAGGTGAGTGGAACAAGACACAGGTGAAATGAGGTCATTAACAAAGGCGGGAAAACTCAGGAAGTAAAAGAAACACTAAACACAATGAGAACAAAATAAAACAGGAAGTGGACACAAACACATGAAAATTAACTTGACAGAACATCACATATCGTCTCACTAAGTTTATAGTTAGACAGTGAAACAATGTCAGAAGACAAGAAGACATGAAAACCTTAGTGGTCAGAGGAACACAGGATGAAACTTCTGGAGGAATATAGTCACAGAGAGCCAGAGTCAGAGGTACCTTAAGATTGTTTTTTACCTTGCTTTGGTTGTTGACTAGAGATGATACGCCGTCTCATGGTGGTCACTTCCTGTCAGCGTTACAGATCAGAAGCACAGAGAGTTGTTGATTCTCTAGATTCTAGGTGGAAACTCTCAACTGCATTTTTCCTGTGTGTCCCTGAGTCATATTCTGGCTCTCACTCTGCAGGTTGATCTGGACGCCATATCTAAGAGCAACAGAAGAGTGGGCAACAAAATATCTTTAGCTCTGAGATCATTTACTCTTACGACGTCATAAATACCAAACACAACAGTCAGATTACCATGAAATGTACTGAGCACAATCACGTTCCCAAAGAGAGGAACAATTTAAATTTTACTGAGTCATCAGCAAGCACTTAGTCCCAGGACAAACCGTACAGATATAGTAATGATGTTTTTTTAATCAAACTTTAATATTGTTGGGTGTAATGAAGCTTCTAGAAGCTACCAGCCAAATACTGTTTGTATTTCACAGAGAAAAATGTAAAACACAGTGAATGCATAAACATACTCGTACATGTCAAGAGGGAGAGAGACAGCTGTGTGTGTGTGTGTGTGTGTGTGTGTGTGTGTGTGTAGGTGTGTGTGTGTGTGTGTGTGTGTTTACAGTAGAAGTCTAGTTTTCCTTCCCCAGAGACAGACGGAGGGGACTGTGGGAACCAAGAGTGGAGCTAAACTAAGACATGGACACAGGCGTATTATTAATGGGGTCACGGCCAGGCTGGAGGGAGGGTCACAGGGTCAAGATAATACAAGAACACACACACGCACACGCACACGCACACACACACACACACGCACACACACACACACACACACACAGACCACCATTACACCCATTAACTTGTGGTCTTCACATTTCCATCAGAACTGAATTTTGAACAACTTTACACAAAGTGACAAGAGAATATGGTCATGCTATTGTTATGTGAATATTAATTAAATTGAATATTATATATATATAATATATATATATATATATATATATATATATAATATTCAATTTAATTAATACTGTACTAATACTGTATTTATATATATATATATATATATATAAATACAGTCAGGTGCGGTTACATCATTACAGGAAAAAAAAGGCAGCACTTCAGAGCATGTGCAAACCATTAAAAGAGACCTTTAACGTTGGTTGTCTGTGGTGTTGAGGTTGATACTGACTCTGTAACTGATCTAACTGTCATAGCAGAAGTGTTAAAAACAACACAAAAAATGTGTTTTGGCCTTTGTCCAGACAAATTGCATTTTAGGTCTCTGAAAATGACCTTTTGTAAAACTCTGTCCAGGATGAACATTTCAGAAACTGTTTCGACAGGAAAACTACAATTTAGGCTCCTAATATCAGAGTGTGCACTGTCATCTCCTGTGTGGCGTCACAAATGAGGCGACATCACGTAACAGCAGGGAGCATAAGATATTACTGGTTCTAACCTAAGTGCTGACAAACACTATTTACATGCTTATACAGAAATGTTCAGGTAATCTTCGGCTCATGGATGGATCACTGAACAGGCCTACTGGGCACAGGCCCGGGGACACAAAGTGTCAGGCCTTCACCTGCAAAATGTCACCCAAACTCAACATGTAAAGACCAGAGAGACTCAAAGTACCAGGGAGAAACTCAAAAAGACCCCAAAGAAATGCAAAGGAGCTGCAAAGAGACACAAAATCATTACAAATCCCTGCCGCCGGCGCCGTCAAATGAAACCGGTGACCAGACGCGTATCATGCTGATATGAAAGAACAGCTTTTTTGTCTCGCTGTCTGATTGCTGGAGGTCACGGCTCAAGTGAGTCAATGCAAAGTCTGTCAGTGCTGAATGTGTTTAGTGTTTGATTTTCCACAGAAGTGGGATATGAAACTTTTATTACGATGAAATATTAGAATCAATAGTTGAGGCTGCCTGCTAAGCATCAGAAAAATTTAGATGTTGGTAAATTTTATAACCTGGAGAAAAACCATTAAAATGTTTAGATGGTTTGCAAAATTTGGCTTTAAGTTGTTCAAATGATAAAAAATTTCCAGACTCAAACAGTTCGCTAGTAATCCTGAGACCTTGGTCATGCCAGAACTCAAATATATTCTCGCCCATTCCAGAGAGAAAGGCTTTGTTTTGTGTAAAGAGCTGATAAGGTACCTTTCCTTCCAGTAAACCTCACAATATCTTTCCAGATTTAGTGCCAAGAATCGACGTGGATCTCCTGCTTAGAGTCGAGACAGAGCCTCAGCCAGACAGACACTGTATGTGCGTGTCATGCCCAGTTGTAAAACAGAAAGTTAGGCCTGTCTTTTGGCAGCTGTGGCGTCTAAAACTTAAGTTTAATCTCTTATTTTCTCTTTAAACATTATCACTAATTTTACAGCAGATGTCTCCAAACAGAGACCGTCAGCGTTCATGATAAACGTCTTCAAAAATCTAAAACTGAACAAAAGCTTCGGTTGAAAATGTAGTTTGTGGTTCCTTCTGCAGCTTCTTAAAATTTTAAGCTTAAGAAGATTCAATAACTGGACACTTCACCCTGCGGCAGACATGACACCTGTGTGTGCTCTCTGTTCCTCAGTGGAATCTCGTACCTGCAGAGTGACTGCTGAGAATCAACCAGCGAGTTGAAAAGTCTTCACTGAGCTGTAAGCGGTCATGGCAGACTGGAGCCTGCTGGGAAACTTCCTGGAGGAAGTCCAGGAGCACTCTACCTCTGTTGGCAAGGTTACGACACACGAACACACACACACACACACACACACACACACACACACACACACACACACACACACACACACACACACACACATTGCATGCCAGGCAGGGCAGGGTGACTTCCTCTGCATATACACAAAATCAAACATACATATATTTCCAAATCATCCTGTTTGTGCTTTGTTTCCTGGAAATTTCTGTCTGGGAATCTTTTAATAATGAGCACATGCAAAGTTTATGTCAGAATAGGTTTGTTTGTCCAACCTCCGAGGAAGTCATGAAGTCTGAAAATAATCTAAAGTAAAATATTAAAATTCATTTAATCTTAAATTAATATTGCTCCATGCTTCATAAAAAATCTCTTCTCGTACATGGTTTAATTTCATTGACATTGAGACAAAACACATGAGAAACATCTGAAGCTGAGACAGACAACTGAACATCCTTCGTCTTCCTGCAAAGACTAACACATCAGCGACTGAACATTGTCATTATTTACTCACAATATTTTCATACATTTCCACGTCATTGTGTCGGAGGGTTTGATATGTGTGTCTTTGTTGTTCTTGGCTGCTCAGGTGTGGCTGACCATCCTGTTTATCTTCCGTATCCTGGTGCTCGGGACGGCTGCTGAGTCGTCGTGGGGAGACGAACAGGAAGACTTTAACTGTGACACTGAGCAGCCGGCAGCGAACGTTTGTTACGACCGAGCTTTCCCCATAGCGCACATACGATACTGGGTAATGTACAACCTGATGTCACATGTTGTGATGGATCAAAGTGAAATAGTAGCTCCTCATATGTGGGTGTGATATCAACTCAATTTCAATTGTATTTATAAAGCCCAATATCACAAATCACAATTTGCCTCACAGGGCTTTACAGCAAACGACATCCCTCTGTCCTTTGGACCCTCACAGTGGATTATGCAGATGAAAAAATGCAGTCTGTGAGGTTTGTTTTAAATGAGAATTAAAAGAAATCTTGATCAAATGTTACTCCGAGGTTTCTTACAGTAGTGCTAGAGGCCAGAGCAATGCCATCGAGAGAAACTATGTCATCAGATAAAGAGTCTCTGAGTTGTTTGGGACCAAGAACAATAACTTCAGTTTTGTCTGAATTTAACATCAAGAAATTGGTGCTCATCCAGGTTTTTATGTCTTTAAGGCAATTATGAAGTTTAGTTAATTGATTACTTTCTTCTGGCTTCACAGATAAATACAACTGTGTATCATCCGCATAACAATGGAAATTTATAGAGTGATTTCTAATGATGTTGCCTGAAGGAAGCATATATAGAGTAAATAGGATTGTTCCGAGCACAGAACCTTGCGGAACTCCAAAACAAACTTTAGTACGTACGGATGATTCATCATGAACGTGAACAAACTGAAAACGATCAGATAAATAAGATTTAAACCAGGTGATATAAAAGGTTGTAGTGTTTAAGATAGTTTCTTTCCTTGCAGCTGTTTCAGTACAGAACATTTACCTGCAGCACCTGGGTCCTATTTTTATCACTTATAAAATTAAGTTATTTTTCAGCCTGTGACGATCTGTTTGAGCTGAGACTTGAAACCAAAACAGGTCCCGACCAGGTCAGGTCTGCAGCATAAGTTAGCTTGGTCATCTAGCCAGGTTAAAGATAGCCACCTTCATAGGACGACTTTAGCCTCAACGTACCTCACTAAGCCACTAAACTTGGCTCGTGGTCCAGCCCTCAGCAGCTCCTGTGTTTGGTGCAAGTCCGAGTAGGGTGGATGAGTCCAACAATCACTGACTTTCACCCAGAACGTTGGTGTTCGCTTTCCATAACATTGTTATTTTGTGTCTCTTGGCACTTCTTCAGCATTTCTTTGTGGTCTTTTGGTGGTCAGTTTGAGTCTCTCTGTGGTCATTACCTGTTAGGTTTGAGTGAAATTTTGCAGGTGAAGGCCACAGGGCCCCTGACACTTTAGGCCCCTGACACTGTGCCCAGTAGGTCTGTTCAGTAATCCATCCATGAGTGGAAGATTATCAGTACATTTGTGTGTAAACTTGTAAATAGTTATATTAGCAAGGTAAGAGCCAGCACGAGCTAGCACGTCGCCTCATCTGTGACACCATGAAGGAGACAATAGTGTAATTGTTTAACAGTGGCTGGTGGTGTCAGGGGGAAACACGGCGGGACAACAACAATAGTTAAGGTGTCGGAGGCCTGAGTAGGACGGTGGGAAAGATGGTGGATGGATCCAACACCACCGACTTTTACCCAGGAGGCAGGTGTTCACTTCCCGTAAGATTGTAAAGCCAAACCCTGTTCTTTATTTCTAAACCCAACCATGTGCTTTTGTTGTTGAAAGAAAAAATACGTCAATTCAGGGTGTTGTACCAACATAGTGCTTTTATTTTGAAAGAGACTGTATGCTAATTGTAGCTGACACGGCGTCCCAGAACGTCAACAACCAACACACCCAGGGTACCTTGGACGTCATATGTTGCTGTGGAAAGTCCATGACCAAACGTGGACATGTGACGAGGTCACAGTGAGGACAAACAATGTTTTCCTTTCACAAATTCGACGTAACACAAGCCGAGTAATTGATCTACAAACAGTCAATTGGGAGGCGATGTTATCCTTTAAGTACAGTACTAGAGTAAATGTGCTGGGTGTTAGAGCATCCCTGCTTCATCACAGCTAAAAAGTTCATATTAAACAAACCTCCTCCAATTGAAACATGAAAGACCGAAACATTAACATACAGAAGACGAAGTAGTGCAGAGCGTCTGCAAGAAATCTGTGTGCAGTGAGGCCACAATAACCTTAATATCCATGGTGTGTGTTTTAAAGTATGTAGCAGGCAGTTTGCAGTTAGTGTTCTACATCATGTAAAACTGTTGTAAACCTTTCATTTGAGCGTCACTAACCTTTGACCCTGACCTCCTCTCTCAGGTGCTGCAGATCGTGTTCGTGTCCACTCCCAGTCTGATCTACATGGCCACGCCATGCACACTGTCCGCAGAGAGGAGAAGAGGAGGAGCAGAGAGGAGGAGGGGGGAGAGGGGGGAGGGACAGAGGAGGACCAGGGAGGAGGTGAAGGTGGAGGAGGAGGAGGAGAAAGAGAAGAGAAGCACGGAGGACGAGGAGAGAGGGACGGAGGGAAGGACAAAAGAGACGGTCCATCAGCGGGTCGAGTCCGTCTGAGGGGCGCTGCTGCAGACCTACATACTGAGTATCCTGATACGGACCATCATGGAGGTACTTGTATCTTATTTGTATTATACATGACATACTGCATGATAACAGTATTTCAGAATAAAAGTGGACGTAAATAAAAGAGGCAGCAGTGAATGGACGCAGCTGACTGTGACTGGACGTCCTTACAGGTGGTGTTTCTGAGTCTTCAGTACTTCTTGTATGGAATCTTCCTCAACCCTCTGTACGTCTGCAAGGTAAAACCAAAAAACCAAGATCATTCAGAGTTCACTGTGTGTCTGAAACATCACATTCAGGCCCCACTGTCACACTCTGTGTCTCTGTCTCAGGCCTGGCCGTGTCCACATCCAGTGAACTGTTACGTCTCCAGGCCCACAGAGAAAAACGTCTTCATAGTGTTCATGATGGCCGTGTCAGCCGTCTCTCTGGTCCTCAGCGTGCTGGAGCTGCATCACCTGGCGTGGAGACACTGCTGCAGGTACAGAGGGAACTCTGAGTGTGTGTTTGTGTTCTTGAACAGTTCAATAGACGATGACGGTGGCTTTGCATGTTTTGAAACCTTTAATCAAACTGCATAAAGTCGCTGCAGGTGATTTCCAGATGCACACTGAGATCTAAAATGTTACGTGTGACAACTGCATTTGAGTTGTGATGCTGCCAGACCGCAGAGGTTCATTTAAAACATAAGTACGTGACTATTCAATGAAATCACAGAGGTTTTCTCGTATACAAAAACTGTATTGTTTTCTAGGGCGGTGGATTGAATTTTAAAAAAATGTGAATTTAATTTTATTTGTGAATCAACTGGAAATAAAGATCACAGGTTAAATTAAAGGCTCCTGATGGGAGAGTGACAACTAGAGTAAATATAAAATAAACCCTGCAGTATTCAAGGCCTGAAGAAAAGAAGCCTCCCAACCAAAAAAAGATTTTCTCTTCAGCACTGTTAACTTCATATTGAAGAACTATGAGGTAGACTGGAAACGTAAAGTCTGAGACTCAAAATTTCAAAACAAAATGACATCCTTGTCTACATCACTGAATAGGGATTAAAATTAATATGTAAGAAAGCAAAACATGTCGGAGAAGCAGGCTGGAGGACGAGGTCAGCCTAAAAAAAAACATCCGGATCAGTTTAAAGGTCAAGTCTGTATTTTTCATATGCAGCGTAAAACCATCATCTGATAAAAACTGTTGGTCACAGAAACCCACTGAGTCCAATGCTTTTATGTCACGGGTGTGGTTTGAATCCAGCCGCAGCACCAGAGGCAGACAGGACAGTTTGTAATGATGCTTTACTATACAGATTGTTCATCACAGAATGAGCAGGTCAATAACTTCGGGGTGTTCTGAGACACGAGTTCAGTCCAGTACTTTGGCGTAGCACGATGGATGAACGCACAAAAACAGCAAACAGTTCAATGGTGTGCAGCAGTACCGTGAGGGAGCAGACAGGAGGCGGTGTCAGGCGAGCAGAGGGTCCACTACCAGGGGCGCACGTGAAGAAAGCCACCGGCTGCAGGTTAGTCAGAACTAGCGAGGAGTTATGGAAGCAGCGATGATGAAAGGCAGAATGTGCAGCCATGCGGTGAGGTAATCCACAGCACAGGAAATCACAGGCAGCAGAACAAGTCTGTTCACACAGCCACAGGAAACAGGCGAACAGAAACTAGGAACGTGGAAGCAGAGCTCTTGGTTGAGAACAGAAGGCTGAGTGGTTCACCAGGGAGCAGACGAAGCAGGAGCGTCAGAGACAGGCGAGGTCGGCAGCGAGGAAGCAGTCCACGAGAAGCGCTGCGAGGTCGTGCATGGATATGACAGCGTCTGTGAAGCTGGAGTCTTAATAGTGTCAGGGCGTGATGAGCCACAGGTGAGCGGCGTTACCTTGATGAGGTGGGTGTGGTGAGCCGGCAGGGTGAGTGGAAACTTACTGGGTGAACTGAGAGAGTGGCATGTACGGCAGGTCAGATGTGCCCACTGTGACAGTGAGACTTTTTTAGGTCGCTGTAATACGTTTTGCTGCTTCTCCAACCTCAGGGCTGACTGACATCTACCGTCATACACTGACTATGCATGAGTACCTCATATAACCCCACTTGAAAAGATCTGAACTATCGCTTTGACCAGCTGCATCAGTAAAGTGATGAACACATGAATGCATCAGTGATCATAATCCAATAATATACAAACAAGCATAAATCTGAAATGAACCATTCTGCACAATGAGCACTTTACTTTTGATTCTTATAAGTAAATTCTTTATACAGAGCTTTGACTTGTACCAGAGAGCATGTTGCGTTTTGAATAAGTCATTTTCATAACTGAACAAGCAAAAACTAAAAATAAAGATATTCGTTCAAGTCGGAAAGCTGAGTTTTATTTGAAATAGACTAATATTACTGGTTTGGGACTTTGCTTACATTTGCTCATGTTGCTTTCATAAACCAATAAAATCTCTGCCTTTAAAAGGGATGAAGTCAATATTGAGACGTCTGCTGTCAGTAATAACAGTTAGGCAGTTTTTAGAGGAAGAGGAACTCCACTGATTTCACACATCAAAGTCAATTTACTCACAATGAGGAGCCCTGTTCAGCCGGCCTGATGAGACACATCTGGTGATGTTATCATGGTTATCTTGCATCGGACTTTGAGGATTCACACTTATAAAAGAAAGTCTGTGTTACAAGCTGAGAACTCACAGATCAAAAGTTTTGGGTGTTTATTAGGCAGCGAGAGTCTAACAAAAAGACACTGTTACTCTTAAAGTCAGGTTATCTCTGCCCTCGCTGCAGCTGTGTGACTCAGAGGACTGCAGAGTGCAACCAGCTGAAACTTCTCCAGGTTAGAATTTCATCAGTGTTTATCGTTCGGGAGGTTTTTACAGGGAGCTGCAGCTGCTGACGACACGGAGGGAAGTTCAGCATCATTCATTTACACATAATACTCACATTGTTATGAAACAAAGCAAAGTGTCCCTTTAGTTTCAACAGGAAGTTAAGAACCGGTGAATATCTGTGATGCATTAAAACATTCAGGTCTTTATGATGAGACTGTATCGCATCTGTTAACTGGTTGAATCTCTTTGTTGCAGGCATTACTTCTTCAGAGAGAAGGCCGTCGCTCCTGCCAACACCTCGCTGGCCCGGCAGCTCTCTCTGTCCCCTCCACCACCCTCAACCCCGCCTCCAGACTTCAACCAGTGTTTGATTGGCTCCTCGCACTTCCTGCCCCTCCCCTTCCCCAACCACCGCCTGGCTAACCAGCAAAACTCAGAGAACATGGCCACCGAGAAGCACAAAATGGCCGCCGCAGCAGAGGAGGTCAATCTCCTCCAGATGAGCTGCTACTCGCCCGGATGGCAGGAGAGCGGTAACAGTCAGATCCAAGATGGCGGATACCTGAGGACAGACACTAACTCCTACGCCCCTGCGAGAGGGGAGATCAGCTGCCCTCAGATCCAGAGTGGCGCCCCGGACGGGCTGCTGCTTTGCCCGAACGGAGGGCTCTGTCAGAAGGACAAACGAAGATTCAGCAAAACCAGTGGGACGAGCAGCCGAACGAGAGCAGACGACCTTTCTGTTTAGCGAGGAAGAGGAGAATGTAACTTGTCACACGCCTGCTGAAAAACTGTTTGACCTTTTTATTCATCAGCACATGAAAATGATACTCAGTTTATACAACTGCAGGAGTCAGTGCCAAACCACAGGCTGTATAAAGATGGACGACTTGTCTCCACTTACCCCGGTATTTAAAATGAAGGCAAAATATCCCAGATACAGCTGCTGCCATCGTGCACTGGTGAACTTATTTGGAGAGTTTGCGCAGTAGTGATCTCTGCTGGAATCAAGATCCCGCCCACAGCTTGGTTCACACAGCTGTCAATCAAAACCTCAATTACAACAACTAAGGCTAACAAGCCCGTAACTTAGTGCCTTCTGAATGTCTTGCAGCTAATCACTCAATACCACCAGCCTCCTACCACCTGCCTAAACCACACCCACATCTACAGGACATTCTTTAATCAACCAATAAAGCTGTCATAACACCATCTTTGGGGAAATATATTTGACGTGTACTTTGAGTTTTTAGTTTGGCCCATGTCTCATCAGCTAACATGGGGGGGCAGGGTTTATGTCCTGCACTGCAGCCAGCCACCAGGGGGCGATCCAGATGTTTTGGCTTCACTTTTGGAAGCTGTCATGTCGTCCATCTTTATTTACAGATTATAGTATCAGCTCAAGCTCTGTTTTTCTTTTGTGTCTCAAAAGTAATGAAACTCCACTCTGTGACTTGACGAGGAGACGTTTCCCTCTGACATCATGCTTCCTCTCAAAGCTCTCATTAAACTCCTGACGGACAAGAATCGGACGATGAAGCGTTCAGATTGCAGTTTTAGGCCCCGATCACACAGAAAACGTTTTGCAGGTTGCAAAATGCGAAGCGTGCCTCACTGCCTCTTTTTGGTTAATTGAATACCACCACCTGTGCCTTTGTATTGTTGCCAGGTAACTACTCCGGCAAAAACGCCAGGTGCCTGGAGCACAGGCACACGAGGCACGTAGCAACGTAAAAACAGCGAGCAAAAAGCTTCATTCTCATTTGAAACTATTACAACAAGGCGCCTCCAGCTGCTAAAACACTTTCTATGTGATCAGGGCCTTAGTGTGTTTCTAACAGTCAAAATGCAGTACGTGCTGAGTCAAAGCACATTTATCTATCCCGTGTGACATCATCTAAATGCAGACAAGTGTAAAATAGAGACTTTATTGAACACCAGGCAATGTTGGAGCTGAAGGTAACAGAAACCTCCTGATCCAAGTCAGCTCATATACATATATCATCTCTTTAGAGACGCTGACATGATACATATGAAACATGCAAATGTAACATAATCGAGGTTTGCTGAATCGTATAAAGCCAACATTTTCTTGTACCGACTGTTGATAGGAGCAGATTACAGCTGCTGACTGTCAGTTGCTGCAACTTAAAGCAAACATTCTCTTCATGGGACGCTTTGCAACATACGTACTGTCTTCTGAAGGTTGTTGAGGGAACCCGCTGATGGGATAACTCATGACTGGACCAGCCAATGTTGTTAAGCAAACCCTTATTAGAGGCTGATCTCTACATCTGACTGATTCACAGCACTTGAATCTACCCAGGAAACTATGACTGAGCCTCTCGTCTGTGGACGTCACAACACTGGGGCTGCTGGGAACGTTTTGACCCCTGAAGCAGCCAAAGTTTCACCTGAGGACTGAGCCGAAACTCACTGACTCACTGTTGTCGGACAGTTTTGACTTTTCCAGTGAAGTAACAGGAATGTAACTGATGTCATTTTGTTAAACTGTTATTGTTGTTAGCGTTCAGTAAGTTCTATTTTTCATCATTTTTACTTTATATCCAAGAGTCTCACCTGTTTTGGTTTCCAACTGCCGCAGCGTCTGTATTACTGGATACAGATGTTCGTCCTTCATCAGTGGATAGGAACATGAAGCGCAGATTTCATCTTGACACAAGCATATTTTTACTCAAATCCACTTTTTAGAAATTGTGTCTGAATTGCTCATATACGTGACCTGTTTTTGTTTGACACCTGAGTCAGTTTGGAAGACGACTGGTGAGTTTCTACTGCACTGTATCATGTTAATTACTCATTGTAGTTATGAACACATCTGGATACACGACAGAATAGTCTTTATAATCTAAGATGGAGGTCGTGTGTCGTCTGTATTGTAGTTTTATATTTATTATGGCACTACAGTAATGTGAATGCTATAAATGCTTTGCAGATAAAACAATGAAGAACCTGTTAGTTTGTTTTGTGTCTGAAAGAAAAGTTCAAATGTTGTTTCTATAAGGCGAACACCTGAACCCTGCAAATCATGTAGCAATGATTCATGACCTGATGTTGTCTGGAAACCTGAGACCGTCTTGATATAAATTACTGCTGCCACTGCTTGAACAGGACACGAATAATTGACTTGACATAAATCGCAGATTAAGTGCAGTGTAAAAATGACTAGTGCCCCAATAAGCGATGGCAGCAACTCTTGTTCACACAGAGATGGCGCTATAGAGCCGCTGCAAAGTCCCTTATTTATGCTGCCTTTGTATTTTTACACAGAACCAAACCACGGTGGCATCACTCTGCTCCAGTGTGTGATTGTAGGCAGCATGCTGACATCGTGGAACCAAAGAGGCATGATGGATGTGACATGTAAATCAACAGCGTCGGCCTCCAGTGAGACGTTTAACGTACGTGTTGGCAGCACTTTATGAACAATAACAACGTAGCAGCCAGAATGTCAAGCTTACAGCCAGAGTGTTGGCTTGAAAAATTGAAATTTTTCAAAGGGAATGTCAATCAAATGTAAAGTGAAGGGCTCAAACACTGACGGGGAGCCAATCATCGAGAGCATTCTGGATAAAAAAGGACTCTCTGGATCTGGTGGTTTATTAAACAAACAACTGAATAACTAAAGCAAATCAAGATGAAATTAAATATTACGTGAGGTGATATTATAGTCAACAGAAAATGTCACCACTTTGTATAAAAGCCGCCACCCCAATACATGAACAGGGAAAATAATGTGAAACCACGCCCCTGTGCCAATTACAACCACAGGAACAAAGGTGACAAAGAGAACGTGTGCAGCCGAGACAAATAATAAACAACAGAGGTTAAAAACACCTTCCGGCTCCTACAAACACTGACATAACCTCTGTGTCATCTCTGTTATATGTCGGCTGATATCGTCCTCTGCTCAGACAGTTAGGAGCACCTGGACCTCAGGGTTTTCCCAATGTACAGATACTTTCAACTGCTGTTTATCTTTTGAGTTAGCTGCTAACTGCTATAAGCTGTTTCTTAAATCACCCACATCACATAACATGCTGTCAAAACGTAGCACCCGAGCTGCCCATGATCCCGTCCTGCTAGCTGTCCGTTCAGACAGAAATTGTTTCGGTGCCTGTGTTCTCAACCTGGTCTCATTCCGAAGTCGTCGAAAAGCAGCGCTTGGTCAGTGACTTCTGGCGTCAAACGCATTTCACATTGGCATGTTACGTTACTCGCTGCTGTTATTGTTTGACAGCGCCCGCTAGCGCCAGGGGGAAACACGGTGTGATTACAATGAAATTTAAAGCGGCGGACATCCAAGTAGGGCCGACGGGAGGGGAGGTGGATGGTGGATGAACCATAGCCTACCCTTTTTTTCTAAACTCAACCACGTGCGTTTGTTGTTGAAGTAATTAAACGTCAATTAGCAGCATTTATTTTGAAAGAGACTGTATCAAACTGTACATTTCTGTGAAAACAGAAGTGTATTTTACAAACAGACAATGCATGTAACAGGCTGAAGTTGACACGGCGTCCCAGAACGTCAACAACCAACACACCCCAGGGTACCTTGGACGCCATATGTGGACGTGGACAGTCCGAGGCGAGACGACTCTGTCACCCTTATTCTGCGATCGTACCTTTTATACAGAACGATGAGACCACATGACAGCATGAAATTTCCGCATCAAAGAGGCAGTGTGAAGGCGTGACAATGAGCCGGTATGAATGATGCAAGGACCCTGAAATTGAAGCAGATAAATGGAATTCAGCCATAGTTTATTTTGTGCTTATGCTATTTCTGTCAAAATGTTTCCTGTGGAAAAAAGCCGTCTGCTGATGCATCAAACTGCAATGTTGCATAATATGGTCTCATAAGTGAGTTACACTTCAAAGCCAGGAAGACATGACACAGTTTCTAACATTTTAGCCCCAGATTTGTTTCCCTTGATCAGTTTTGGAATCTTGGTGACTTTCTGCTGGATCAGGTGTTATTTGAAATCATTTAATTGGCTGCGTGATCATCAATCTGGATTTCAGACGATCTGATGGGTTTCTGACACGTCAGAAGTTTTTTGCAGCTTGAGGAGTTCCATGATCCGACTCTCCACATGCCTGCTGCCAACGATCCTCACCAGTGTCGTGCTGTGATATCTGATGATCAGAGACACCCAGTCACCAAATCTGTGAAGCATCATTCAGCCCACTACAGGTCACATCACGTCACCTGAAGGCCCTTCATATCTCCTCTGACCAAGTGACAAGATGCTTGAGAGACACTGGATCGTTCCAGAAAGGGGCACTCTGGGATAAAAAAAAGAAAGTCTTGCCTGGTTCCCATGGCAGCAGTCCAGCTTGGACCAGGAGCTGATGGGAGAATTCCCACTGAGGTCATCTTGATACATCAGGAATGTTTGGGAACTGCAGCACGGGTTGGTTTTCTGTTTTCTTTCCATCTTCTCTGCTCCCATCTGCGGCCGCCATGTTTACACCACGAGCTGCTGTATGGGCGAAAAGACTCTGCAGCCTCTGCAGCTTCAGAATGAATCAAAATTACCTTTAAATTGGTTCCTGAATAAACACTGTATTTAATGATAAACCTTTATTATTGAATTAAACTGCCCGGCAGGAAGGTGTTTTATATGTGAGAGCGATGAGATCACCTGCAAGAACTGACAAGTTAAATCAAGAAGTCAGAACGCAGGGGCGCACGGGCAACGTTTCACCATTGGATGAATGTTTTTATCTCAGGCTGATTTGATTGCCTTGTTCTCAGCCTCTCAAAGAAATCTCTAAACAAACTTTGGATGACCCAAAATGCAGCCGCACGTCTACTCACACAGACTAAACATTACCCTGGTTTTTAAAGGCTCTTCATCAGCTTCCTGTTTAAATCTCTCAAAAGACTGTCTCCTGATTATTTATCTGAAATGTTGGTCAAATTCATTCCTCCAGATCCCTGAGATCCTCAACTCCTGGTCTGCTAAATGTCCTCAGAGTGAAACTAAACAGTACGGTGATGCTGCGTTCAGTGTCGTCGGCCCTCGTCTCTGAAGCAGCCCTCCAGAGGACGTCAGACTCTTTGATTCAGTCGACAGCTTCAAACGAAATCTCAAAACCTGTCTTTTTAGACTTGTTTCATGTTGCTGAGGAATGAATGTTAGTCGTAGTAAGACAGACAGCATGTGTGTGAAGGAGAAGGACATACGTGGAACGGTGAGGTTACAGGAAGTAGAAATAAAGAAGGTGGAGGATCTTAAGGGAGAAGAGGCAAAGAAACGTGTGCAAGCAGGTTGGAGAAAAGAGTCAGGTGTGACGTGTAATAGAGGAGTAGCAGCAAGACGAAAAGGAAAGGTGAACAAGACGGTGGCGAGAGCAGCCATGTTGTTTGGTTTGGAGACAGTGGCACTGAGGAGGAGGCAGGAGGCAGAGCTGGAGGCAGCAGAGACGAAGATGCTGAGGTTCTCTTTGGATCAGGAACGAGGACATCAGAGGGACAGCGCATGTCAGATGTGTTGGAGATAAAGTCAGAGAGGCCAGACTGAGGTGGTTTGCACGTGTTCAGAGGAGTGATAGGGAATATATAGGTAGGAGGATGCAGAGGTGCGAACTGCCAGGCAAGAGGCCGCGAGGAAGAGCAGAGATTTATGGATGTAGTGAGAGAGGACATGGAGTCAGCTGGTGTGAGAAGAAGAAGATTCATGTAGCTTTTATTTAATTAATTGGTATCTTCACTGTATTTTCATTTGAACTTGAATCTTATTTACTCTCTCGTATTGTCCTTTATCTGTATTTTCTTATTTTCTTATGTAAAGCACTTTGAGTTTCACTCGCTGTATGACCTGTGTGTACAAATGTTAGGGGCCCCAAAAATATTAAGCAAAAGGGGCCCCTGGTGGCCACTCACATTGACACATTTTCCAATGACTATAAACCCCTTAAACTTCCCGTAAAGGCACTACAGGTGCATCGCTACGGCCCCCAGAACCTCCTCAGTGGGTTCGTTTTCCAGGTGGCGTCGATCTTAATGCTACCTTCAGTGTCCTCTCCTTGTCCATTCTTAGGACGTGGCCTAGCCATCTGAGTCGCTGGTGTTTATTTCAAGGACCACATCTCTGCTTCCTGTTTTGCCGTACAGCTCCTTGCTTGTTATTTTGTTTGGCCAGAAGATTCGGCAGATTTTTCTCAGGCACGCACTGTGGAAGGCACTGATTTTATTCCTGTCTCCTTTCACCACTCGCCAGCGTTCTGAGCCGTACATAAGGACAGATTTCACATTGCTGCTGTAGAGCTGAAGCTCGTACTGTCTGGACTCCCAGATTGGCTGAAGTCTTGCAAATGCCCCATGAGCTTTAGAGAGCGTTGCTTGGATGTCCTTTTTCGCTCCATTGTCCTCGCTGATGAGGCTCCTCAGGTCAGTCAGTCCTGATGGTCTTTGCCTGGGGCCCCCAGAGTCTAAGATTCCCACTGATTATATGTTGAGCATGTTGACTTGTGTTTTTCCTTCCTCGTGTTCCTGTCTGCCTTCCTCACCCTGGTTTAGTTTTGTCTGTGTGCTGGCGTGAGCCCCTCCCTGGTTTCCCGCTCTGCTCATCAGACTCATCGGCTCATTAACAGGCAGTGTTCCTACTCGTTATTCAGCCACGTGGCAGATAAACCTCACGGCCAAATAAGACATTCTTAGTAACCTGTTTTTTCCTTGTTCAGGATGATGACACACCTCCTTGTGTTTGTCACAGAGCATAATTGTACCGAGATGTAAAATTTAAAAGGCAAAATAAAATAGTAAACAAATAATCATTTGACTCCAGTGTTAAGGATAATCATGTCATATTTAAATATGAAAAAGAAAAAAGGAAACTTTAGACACTGAAACAACAAATGAACTCAAACTGTAAGACAGCAATGTTATACTTATATATGTCAATGTTTTTATTTCAGAAGGCAACAGAAACAGTAAAAGAAACCACATGTGACAAACAAGAAAATGGAAATGAACTGCATGAAGAGGCTGCTTTGAAAAGCTTCAATTAAAAGTTATGATGGAAAATTTTAATGAGAACATTGGAAAAGAAAAGTGTCTTTTCAGTGGGTGAATAAGGAATGTTAAGCTTGTAAAAATAAATGTGTAATAAAACACAAATAAAACACATAAAAATAATATAAAAATAATTATTTAATAATTATATAAAAATAATGCTGTGAGGTCAAAACAATTCAGCGGACAGTGGCGCCCTCTCGTGGTCAGATATATAACTGCAGTGCTGTGATGGACACACATGACAACACACTTTAATATTGCAGTGGTGCAGTGCAGTGGTTCCTCTGCTGAGTGAAGGGTCAAGTGTCAGCGATCAACATTTTGTTCTTTAATTGACTCCATAGTTGTTTAAATAACGGCCTCGGTTGAAAATTCCCTTCATGGAGTTTAAAAAATAGAAAGAAAAAATCCAAATTATAAACCTTATACTGCTATAATGCTCGTTATCAGGCCAGTCATTAGGAAATACAGGCAGGGGGACATTTTTTAAAGTGGGCCCCTCGTCCTCACCAGCAGAGGGTGTCTGTACATTTTTATACTTCCTGTGAATACAGTCCAGTGAATCATATTTCCACACGTATTTCGTGTCTGTTTGTTCTTGTATTGACTGTTAAGACCTTGTTTTCTTATTTTGAAAAAGCAGAGGTGGTCACGTGTGTCCTGGGCTGAGAATACGCCCACCACTGACTGACTGGAGAAAAAAATCTTGAGGCTAATTTAATCAAACATTGGTCAAATTGTGCAGAGCTGAAATAATGTAAAGAGTTTATGCTCGTCAACTCTCTGTTTTACAGTCAAATCCAACTGATGACATTCCAAGACTGTTCCTGGACCCCAGTGTGCAGAAATGTTTAAATACACTATTTTGAAAAATGGCAATGTTCATTTTCGCCTCACCAAACTTTTATGCTGATACCTGTGTCGACTGAACTGACACACCTGACGTGTGTGAGGCTGCTGCGACTGGATTCCACCGGCTGGAAACAGGCAATTAATTTATTTGATACACTGATCAATATCAATTTTTGTTTGACCTCCTGTCATTTCCTTTTTACCTGTGATTGATTGCAGTGACATATTGTGCACGCAGCCTTGATTCAGTGTGCTGTGCGTCTCTACGTTTTATTACACTCATCACTGAGTTCTTTATGGTTTGGTTGGTTGGACGTCATCGACCGCTCGCATGTTGGTCAAACCTCCAGCTGACCTCTGACCCCTGCTGTGTGTCAGCTGAGGTAGTTTCCAGCTGCGCTCCTGCAGGTGGTTGCTTTGTGATGAACCTCAGATCTGGAGAAAACAGAAACACTTATATTCCACTGCTGAATTTAAGAGCATCATAAAGAACGAGGTGACAGATGTGCTTCTTTTCTCGAGAGGCCGCTGTGTTTGAATGTTGTTTGAATGTTGTTTGAATGTTGTTTGAATGTTGTTTGTGGGTCTTTGTTTTATATGTTGTATTTGTTGCATCTTAACGTGCTCTGATTGGCTGCTGCCTCGGACAGGTTTTCAGTCTTAGTGGTACTTCCTGGTTAAATAGAGGTTAAATAATAAATAAATAAATAAACAGTAGCTTCTGGGCAAAGCAAGTTGAGTATCCCTGCTGTGGGGAAGGCATTATGTCACTGAGGTCCTCACAAACATAGAGAGTCAAATGTGTGTTTGTGTATTTGTAGTCAAAGCAGTATTGATGTTACTGTTAATACTGACACAAACCTTTGTTTACTCTGAGTAAATAACACAGTGACCTCAGATATAACCTGAGGTCTCTGTGCACTATAAGAAACAATCCACTGGTTCAACTTACAAAAAATAAATAAATTAAATTAATTCAACTTTATTAGTTTGGTACAACCAGCAAGATTCGCTTTGACCTCAAAAAGCTTAATTAAGTTGAACCAACTTAATATTAATGCAAAAGCAGGGGTGGGTGGAGTACTGAAAACCTGTACTCAAGTAAAAGTACAATTACTGCCATAAAAAATGACTCAAGTAGAAGTAAAATTACTATTTGAGAAACCTACTCAAGTAAAAGTAAAAAGTACCTGGTTAATAATTTACTCAAGTACAAGTTACTTTCCGTATATTCTTTAGGGTGTGGACCAGTGCAAAATAATGAAAAACAGCACTTGTTGATAAAACTTAATGAAGCAGGTACCAGTCCTCCTCTCTCCATCTCCTTCACTCTACCCCTCTGTTCCTCACCTAACCTCTTCTTGCTCCATTTCCCTGTCTGTAATTTGAGTGGATGACTTTGCTTTAAAAACAGAACTGACATCCCAACTTCTTTGTCTTTTCTACGCCTTTTTCGCTGTGAACAAAATAAATAAACTCCAGTAAAATAAATAAGAAACCATTCAATATATGGCACTTCAGTGTGCTGGCAGAGATTCGACAACGAGTTTTTGAAAGAAAGGATCTCCTGGTTTTTTGGCAGGCACAGGACGCACTTCATCCAGTAACTGCTCTTTTTTTATGGCACAATAATGTGGCCAGGGACGGTTGATGGCAGCTCCCGCTTGCTCTTCTTTAAGACCTGGCTCTGACATGATCTTTGCAATCGGGGTCAAGTCAGGAGTGGAGGACTGGTGCTTGCTCGTTCATGGCGCTTTAGTAGAGTTCGATGTCCAAATTTATTCTTATTAGTTTGTTTTTTTTTTGTTGTTTTTTTTACAAAAACCCACAGAAAATAAGATGCTTATGATGCTTATTAATATGAACGTGACACTCGGATGAAAACATCCGTTCTGACCTCCCTGCAGTGGCAGGTATGACCAACCTCTGCCTCGCTATCTGAGCAATGTTTGGATACTTCAGTGCGCCTGTAGTTTTCCACCACAAGAGTGGATCCTGGTCGGCTCATAGTGGCGTCTTGTTCTGGTTTTATCTCTTCTTCAAAGGGCAGGCAGGGAGGCAGCAGGTGCAACACTCTCCCTGTTTGTCTCCCCGAACAGGTCACACATCGCGGACAGTGCAGTGGGTGCTGTTGGCGCAGCGGCTCCTCCATCGGCACCTCTCCCTCCGTCACTGCGTCCCTCTCTTGTGCGCGAGCCATCACCACCCAAATGGGATTTGCCGTGATATACAACATTATTAATAGTTTTAATCAATTAATGATATTCGAATTATCAAATTTAGGTTCTAACTTATAAAAAAAAAAAATATATTTGAATATATTTCGAGCTTCAATTTTTTTTTTTTTGACAGCCCTGGAGCAGACTAGCTGTAACAAAGGTAAATGGCAAATGTAGTGAAGTAAAAAGTAGATTACTGGCTCAAAAATATACTTGAGTAAGAGCAGAAGTACAGTTTTAAAAATGAACTTAAAAAGTACTTGTTCCTCAAAAAAACTATTTTTTTACTCACGTGCGTTACTTGTAACGTGTCACTACCGACCCCTGGCCAAAAGCCCTGGTGATATTTAGTGATGAAATTATTTTATCTCATATAATCTAATTTATTAGTTTAATTCAATCCAATTTAAAAACATCAGAAACAGTTTTGATTGTGACCAGCTGTCGCTCACTAAAACACTTTCATGTAACAAATGTAATTTTTTTATGTTGACAAAACTTGTTAATTTCAAGCATAATCCACCAACTCAATAAATCATTTTCCATTGCTTCAACTTAAAAAGAAAAAATAGGGAAACATTTTGTCTGCATCTTTTTAATAAGTAGGTCCGACTCTGCATTAATGAGTCAGTCCTATTAGTCTTTTATAATCTGATTGACTCACCTTGTTTAGTCCAACCAGCATGATTTGCTTTGACCTCAAAAAACGTAATTAAGATGAACCAACTTAATATTTATCCAAAAGTTATGATATTTACTGATCAAATTATTTCATTTAAGATATTCTAACTTATTAGTTTAATTCAGTCCAACTCAAAATGTGACAAGTTTTTTGATTTTGACCAGTTTCTTAAAATAGATTGTCGACTGACTAAAAACACACTTTATGTAGTGTGTGTGTCGTCTTCGCCAACTGTTATACGTCAACCCCCTCCACACACACACACACACACACACACACACACACACACACCTGTCATCCACGATCCTGTATTTGAGTCATGTGACAGTCGTATTTATATCTCTGAAGGGAGACCCTTGTTTACAGCCTGTCGTTTATGTGTGTGTGTGTGTGTGTGTGTGTGTTTCCCGTGTCATGTTGCTCTCTATAAATGTAAATTATAGAAACAGAAATAGAAATTTAAAATAAAGCACAGCCTACGAGCTATTTTAAAACAGCGTTTGACTTTTGTCACTGTTGCTATCATGTGTCGTATCAGATCAGATCTGGGCCACAAAAACACTTTCACCCGTGATGCACCTGAAACGTGTCAATGGGTCAGTACACACACACACACACACACACACACACACACGTACAGTAATGAACATGTCTGATTGTTTAACAGTTTGTTAATCAGCAGTGACATCACCACGTCAGCTGTGCTTTTGTCCTTGAACACAAAATGTGTCGCAATACATTTGATTGTGAAACACACACCAGGACTCACAGGATCATTACACACACAATGATTGCACACACACACACACACACACACACACACACCCACACACACCCTGACGAGTCTGCCAAGTAACGTCTGAGATATGTGATCTGATGACTCGTCCACCCTCCTGCTCCATTTTGATCATTTATTTGACTGTGAGGTTGTGATAAAGTCTCTTTTGTTATTTCTAGTTGTGCTGGTAATTGTGTAGTTCCTGTATGAGATGATTTAATAGGAGTTTTATCCTGATTATCAGATTACTAATGATCCTCAGTGTGACTGATGATGTCTGGTTCACCCTTGTTGTCCATGTTGTCTATGTTGCTGTGACACTTCAGCGCCTCACTGTTACTGCCGTTATCTTTGTCTGCCGCCTGTTCCCACCTGTTGATCTTTGGCTTCTTGCTGCTGTCAGTGAACTCAACTAAAGCTCCTCTGGGTCCTGATTCCTGTGCAGACTGTGAGATCTGTGTCCTTCTGTTTTCAACTGAAAAAGGTTTCAAATGCATTTTAAGCACCAGGTTTTTACAAACGCCCCATGAACATGTCTGTAGGGGAGTCTGTGCTCGTGTACGTCCATTAATGTACAAAGACACCAGAGGAGTGTTAAGTAACTACGTACATTTACTCACATTCTGTACTGCAGTTTTGAGGTGCCTGAATTTACTTGAGTTTTTTCATTTTCTGCCCACTTTATGCATCTTCTCCACTGCATATCAGAGTGGAGTCTTGTGGGGGGTTCTGTGAGATTACAGGGTACCAGGGTCTTTGAGACGAGCCCTCTGGTCCCTGTAGGACCAAAGCAGGAGTTGCGTCTGCAAACTTGGTACAAAGTCAAACACGTTCTCAGTGGGTGTTGGGTTGTCCCTTGTCCCCAATCCTGTTTGTGATTTTCATGGACAGGATCTTAATGCGCAGCCAGTTTGGTGACCTCAGAATTGCATCTCTGCTCTTTGCAGACGATGTGGTTCTGTTGACTTCATCACACCGTGACCTCCAGCATGACCTGGGGTGGTTTGAGCATGAAGCAGTCAGGATGAGAGTCAGCGCCTCCAAGTCTGAGGTCATGGTGGATTGTTCCCTCTGGGTTGGGAGAGAGTTACTGCCTCAAGCGACGGAGTTCAAGTATCTCAGGGTTTTGTTCACGAGTGACGGTAGAATGGAGCGTGAGGTGGATCGGCTAGGCCGTACCATCCTGGTGAAGAAGGAGCTGAGCCAGAAGGCAAAGCTTTGGATTTCCTGGTCCATCTTCATATGGTCATGAGCTCTGGGTAGTGACTGAAAGAATAGCCTCTTTTACACTGCCAGATTTTCCGCAAATATTGGGCCGTTTTGCCGGCAAGCTGCGATCGTTTAGACACACAGAGCCCAACCTCGTAGGGTGAACAGACCGAGGCAGCCTTCCACAACGGAAGGGGCTGTTGATGACTTGTGGGAGGAGCTGTTGATGACTTGTGGGAGGAGCTGTTGATGATGCCACACGTGCGAGCCACTGGCGGTGGATAAACAGGAAACAGCTGATAGCAGGAATTAGCGAGCAGCGAGCAGCAAGAGGGAAACACAAACCTGACAGACAGTGTAAAGATGAGCAACTGGGGAGACAAGGAATTGCGCGCCCTCCTTGTCCTCGCAAACGAAGAGGCCATTAACCGTCAGATGACGGGGACGGTGAAGGACGGGCCGACTTACGAGAGAATCGCCGAAGGACTGACCAGCCGTGGCTTCCCTCCCACGTCACTGTTTACGTCACACGCTGAGCTACACGTTTTGTTACTTGCTCACGCCCCCCATTGCCCCGAAAAAGGCACATTCTGTATAAACAAAAGTAGGCAGGTGACATTTTGCTGTACTCCCTGATTTTGTTTTTATACTGCCAATGCTGAAAAAACACTGATTGGACTTTCCTGCAAATTTGCACAACTCCTGTTTAAAAAGGGCTCATGAGGTCACTGCGGACGAAATGGGGTGTCTGGGCTCAGCCTCAGAGACAGGGGGAGAGGGACGTCTGGGGTGCTTTGCTTGGCCTGCTGACACAGTGACCCAGTCTCAGATAAGCGGATGAAAATGGATGTATGGAATCTTTAATCGAAAGTCAATGATGACCAGCTGCAGTGTTAAAGTCATGAACACATTAACGCATCAATAATCATGTTCCAGTAATATAACAGACATGATTCTGAAATGAATTCTTTTGATTTTTAACTTTATTTTGATGATAATTCTTTTGCACTTTTACTGAAGTAGAATTTTAAATCCTGTCATGGAGTCTTTCTGCTCTGTGGTTCTGTTCATTTAACTTAAAACATATCTGAGTCCTTCCTCCACCCGGCTGTAATTATAATCACAAGGAAGAACAGCTGTTTATCTTAATTACAGTTTTCCACAAACCAGATCTTCATATCATTTGATGAGTTTACAGCCCAACAACACAAACAGCTGAGTGCAGCCTGACAGAGTGCAGGCTCACTGTTTGAGGACAGTAACAGGCCGAGCTGTGGCGTCTCTGCTGCTCGCTGAGCTTTGATCGAGGGGGGACGTGACCTCAGCCTCCCCTCAGCTGGCTCACTTCCTAGAAAGACTTGACGGGCAGAGCAGGATTATATAACGTTACGCAGTACATCAGCAGGTGTGGCTGTCAGAGTACGACTCAAGTCCAGTTCAGCCTGACGTGTTGCAATCGACTCTGTCACTGATTACGTGTGCACAGGACGGAGGAGCAGAACATGTCACCGTCACAGGACGCAGCTTCAGGCTTTGTGAAACAGTCAGAGGATCAGATTCACCTCAACACGTTCACTATGTCAGACACTCTGAAGGCCAGTCTGACGTTTAACAAACCAGTTTGATTTAAGGAGGACATGCTGAGAGTCATGTTAAGGTGGACTCACTGAATTTTGATAAAGATTTTAAAAGAATAAAGAATGATATGATGGATATGAAGGATGCAGATCAGCTGAGAGATGACCGAGGCTTCAAACTTATCTCTCTGAGCTACACTGTGAAATATCTGACTGTACATTTACAGTAAATTGCTGAGTCATTGTTACAGTAAGTTATTGTGAAATGACAGCTGTATACTGTGATCTCACTGCCTGCTTATCACTGTGGTTTAACAGCTCCTGTAAAATTATATTAAACTGTGACCTCACAGTTACAGCCCGTTACATTACTGTGATGTAACAGTACACTCCTGTAAATTACTGAATGTAACTGTAATTTCTTAGTTTATGTATGAACGAATGAATGACAGGATAAAAACCAAGACAAGACAAAGATAACAGTGTCCTGACCCCTTCCTTACATTTCTTCCTTTAACTCGTAAAGTATTTCAACAAATTCCCAAATTTATTTACAGCTAATGTAAAACTATCTCCGCAGGTATCAGGTACATTTAAGGCTTTTTAAGACCTTTTCAGGAGAATTTCAACCAGATTTAAGGCAGATTGTTGGACAAATCATCTTCCTCTTATTCAGAAACTGCAAGTAAGTAAGTGTTGTTTGTATGTTGTCTGTGCAGAGGCAGGTTTTATGTAGGGATATGGTTGTTAGAGCGAGTTGGACTGATCTGCATTTTGCAATCAGTAAGTGTAAAGTATAAAGACAGTATTAGGTTAAATGGTGGGTTGAAACATTTGTAAGTGGACTGTCAAGCATTAGAGGATGATTCATTTTGACAAAAAGCAATTAAAATATGGATAAAGAAAAATAGATAAAATGTTTATGGCAACTAAGACCTCATAAATTCAACTTTAAGACAGTTAAGTGACTTTTAAGGCCCAATATTTATAAAGTTAAGACATTTCAAGGACCTGAAGACACCCCTTATTTCACCCTGTATGCTGAATATGATCTTCCCTTTCTCATGTAACATTCAGCATTAAGGGTCATTTTCTTCTTCAAGTCTGTTAAACTTCAACAGCTGCAGACATACTGCGGAATTGGTCTTGAATGATTGTTAAAACAAAAGGAAATGGTTCATTTTAATTTCTTTTTTTATGGAATTAAACAATTTGTATTTATTCTTCATCAGTACAATAACATGTTACCAGTGTTTTCTTGACGTTCTTTCGGCCTATATTCCACAAAGAGAAAGAAAACTTGGTGTTGACGCTTGCAAACATCTGTTTAACTTCAACAGCTGCAGAGAGACGAGTGTAGAGCTGCTTGACTGTAGTTTCACTATGAAAACGGGAGAGTATTTATACTTAGATTTAGAATTGTACCTTTCAACACTGTAACACAAAAACCAAACACGCTGAAATGAAGAGACGTTCAGTCACATTTACATTTCTGGACGTTTTAATTGATCCTTCATCCATCCTGTCCACAACACATCATCATCATCTTCATCATCATATTGTTTCTGTGCATTCAGTGTACCGCCGTATACGTCGACAGCGAGCAGCCTCGTCACAACATTTCACAGCTGCAGTCAGATTACAGTAAAATAAGTTAAAACTCTTTCCGGCCTGTGAAACCAGGTAAATAACAAAATCTTCCTTCACCTCAGATGGCGCCCTCAGCGGTTTCTCTGTGTGGTACCGAAGCTCCACGACATTGCTGTTAGACATGGTGATTATTTGCCAGCTGATTTCACACTGGTGGAGTCTCAGCATGGTGGTGCTTTTAAAGGCATTTGTACGTATTAATACCCCACAGCTCTTAGCTGTGCTGAGGCAGATAACAGTGCGTCACCCAGAACACATGTTTTAAAAACTTTTAAAAGAGGAGCTGCTTCAGTAACCCAATCATCCAGGATCTGTTAGGAGTCCTTGAATGCAACAAGAGGTTTTGTCCAAAAGTTTAGGAGGACTAAATGTTCAGTCAGTGGAATTTAAAGAGCTTTCATGGCAAGTGGTAGCTTCTGAGCACCGACAGATGAGGAGAGGTGAGACACAGTGCAGCAAATCTCCACCGTGTCTCGCCTTCGCAGGTTAGAAACTCCAGTTGGCATGAAAGCTGGGAGTCTGAACCAGTTCACCACCAAATCTCTACAGATTTCCACCCTGTGTCACTTTGATGTCTCTGATATTAGGTTAGTTTTTTAGTAATAGTTTTAAAAATGAAGTTGATGGCGGATGGCTCTGCTAGCAGAAAGTACCAGACACATGTCGTCATGGAAAACAGAATGAGTGGCAGGTCAGGCGACCTATCACAGCTAGAAATTTGAATCATTTCCTTGTCATTAGAGTCAAATAACAGATTCACGAAAAAAAAATTCAAAAAAAAAAAAATCATACAGTAGTTTTATGTTTGGCCATTTGATGACGCACCCTGACGTTAAAGAGGAAGTGACACCTGCTGTGAACTCGCTGGATCACTAAAGCTGCCACTTTTCTAACCTTCGACAACATAAATTAACCTTCTGTGCAAATGACTAAACATGAAACAGGATATTTAGCGAGTGCAAGCCTAAAAATAAACAGACAAACAAAAAATACATTAAAATTACATTAAATACTTTGATTTAGTGACTACTTCATGATGTCGCTGATTTAAGGTATGCGATGAGGTCCGTGCGCTCTCCCTTCTTTTTGATGCCGGCGAAGATCATTTTGGTTCCGGGAATGTACTTCTTGGGGTTCTCCAGGTACTCCATCAAGGTATTCTCGTTCCACACAATACCTGAGAACAGATCAGGGATGAATTATTCAATCAGTGCAAGTGAGAAGGATCTGAGCTCCAGGACAGAGCGATAAGAGGCCAAACATCAGTGAGCAAAGCTCCACAAACATCATCTCTGTAAAGAAACTGCTGCTACTGATGGAGGGTCAAGCAGGATCTGTGGTGCTATTAGAGACAGTTCTTTATTTAATGGAGGTGGAGGGTGGCTGAGGTGTGACTTCTTTTTTTCCAAATATTTTTCCTTAAGCCTCCCTGAGACACCGGCAGAAATATATACTGCAAGTAAAAAACTCATCTACAAATACACAAAGTCCACAAAAAACTGTAAAATTCAAACCTGCTAACATAGAATTAAGATTGAAAAATAGAAACTGGATTTAAAGTTATACATAGAGAATATTAGTTACTCAGGTATATATATTTTTTTAAATTTGTGGCATTTGTTTGTGTTTTTGCAGATTTGTTTTTCAATTGCAAAATAGTTTTTAATTTTGACCCTCCCTGAAGCTACAAATATTTTTCCTTGAGGCTCCCCGAGTGACTGGTGACTGGTTTTGTTATAAAATTACTCTTTGTTAAAATTAGTTTTTTCCTGAAGTGAGTGTTCATCACACATCACGTGTCCAAGGGCCGTCAGAAAAGTGAAAATCCAATCATTATTTCTGTTTTCAGTTTCCAGCTGCAAAAAAATCTGCAGTAAAATAAATTGAAATTAAAATTTGTACACCCCTCTGCTTGGTCAAAATATTTTTTTTTTTTCTTAATACACACGCTTAAAGTTATTTGACATAATAAATAAACAATAAATATAAGATAATTCTTAAGACCACGTTACAACACCTTCACTCTTGCTCTGATAAATATACTTATGTCAGCTTCAGACCTCTCTCTCTCTCTCTCTCTCTCTCTCTCTCTCTCTCTCTCTCTCTCTCTCTCTCTCTCTCTCTCTCTCTGTATTCAAGGCAGAGGATTATTCAAAGCCTCATTTAACCACTAGAGAACTGACCTTTGCTCTTGTTGGCGTCCGTGTATGAGTAGCCCTCTGCCTGCCCAGTCTTGCGTCCGAACAGACCCCAGAGGTTGGGGCCCACCTTGTGCTTGCCTCCCTCCTCGACTGTGTGGCACTGGGCACACTTCTGGACGAAAGCCTTCTTTCCCTTGGCAATGTCTCCCATAATCAGCTGGAGGAGCAGACGAACAAGACAAGAAGTCAGAGGTAGTGAAAGCTGTAGTATTTGACATGTCAATGTGTGTGACTTTAGCCACTGCCCATCTTCTATTCATAGACCAGTTATGGCAGGAAGCTCATTCACTGCTCAAGTCTGACTGGCGCCATCTTGTGAAGGTCGTTTGAGGTGACAACTTTATCTGTACCTGTAGCACCGCTCTCTGTACACAACATGTAAACTAGGCATGACATGCCTGTGTGTGCTGGCACCGTGCCGAGGTCGTTTCAAGGAAACGGCTCCACACACCACCCTTCAAACTGACACGTTAGCCTGGCCTCCATCCGCCCTGCCACAAGGCCTCTCTCTCCCAGCACCGGCAGCCTCAGCTCGGGTTACTCCTCATGGAGAGCTGCCAGACTTGTGGAGTAAATAAGGTCGGTCTTAATAGTATCCTGCTATGAGGGGTGAGCTTTAATATGCGACTTTAAACCAGCCGACATTAATGTGCTTAGCTAAAGTTGTGTCAATGATACGTGCCACAGTGTCAGAGGAGTGACTGAGGAGCTCATTTCCTCTCTTATACTATCACTGTTAATGCAGCATAACGGGCTAATAAGTTATTATGAAGTAGGCTTGACTTCTCTCTACAGTCAGAACACGATCCTGCATAAAGACAGTAATGCTGTAGTAACTAAATAACGGTTTAGTCTTTATTTAAAAAGGAGTAACGTGCACGTACGTTACTCCGGCTGGCTGTCCTAACGTGACCCGGGTGACACTGAGGGAAGACTGTCAGCTGAGACCCTTCATGCCCGGATCCAACAGCCATTTATAACACTCATATGTTAGACAGACACTCTGAGTTATGTGCACGATAATGACTTATAATCGACAGGTATCTCCAGGACAGGACCGCAGCTGTTACACTACACTGCGGTGTTATAACTTATATCAGAGTGAACTACAAGCTGTGGACCGTCACCGTTTAAAATAAAGTGGAGGCACAGTTAGCACGTACTCTGCCTCATCCAGCCTCTAACATGGCCACCGGCTGACTCACATCCTCCTCGCCAAGGACAAACGCACAAAGTGAAAGCAGCTTCCCTGCAGGCTGCTGCTGTGCTGTTAACGCCGACATTTTCCTCTCATACCGGGACACATCTCACCGACCTCTCCCGGTGCCGTCAGCTTGGCCTGACCAGCCTGTTAGCAGGGTTAGCCGGGGCTGTGTCACAGATCCAGACGGTCAAGGATGCTTCAATGTCGGCGTCCGGATACCCGCTTTAGCATTAGCTCACACCTGCACCGAGTCCAGGACACACTAAGGACGAGCTGCAGTATGAAGATTTCCGACAATTAAACTATGCCACATTAAATTAATCACCGTATTACGCGTTAAAACGGGATTGGTAGATTACGCAAAGAGAGCAGCCGCGCTATTCACCAACATGGCCGCTAACGTTAGCTAGCTACCGTTACCGTTAGCGCGCAGCATCTGTCCGTCACCAGCTCTGCCGTGTCTCACCATCACTTTACAAATAAATCACTGACGCAGTTTCTACTGGACATCACGGCTCAGTGGGAAATATTAAACTGTACCTTTTGGTTACAGTCCGCGAGGTGAGAGAGTCTCCGGGTGGCCGGTACCAGCTGCTCTTCGGGCCGATCAGCGGCGTCTGGCGGTCGCAGAGAAGGTCACTTCACTTTAGAGGCACCGGCTTCTGACGTCATCGTCCAATCACGTGCCGGGCATTGCGTCGTGACGTCGTCCCTTTAATCCGACCGCGTTCCATTTCAAACACATCTCCCCCCGCCCGACGTCACGTCTTTAAATTTATTCAGTAATCGCTCATTTTTGAGTGTTAACAACATTCAGACACACACTGATGAAATAATCACGTCAACAAATGTACATATAATGTTTTATATCCATCGCTGTCACCATGTGAGGTGAGACGAGGGGACAAGGAAGGAAGCGATGAGTGTGTAATGGAACTGTGCCATCATCCTGCTGCATTCCCCGCCTTCCATTGTGGAGAGACACCTGCTGCAGGCGCCTTATAAGGAAACACAGCAACACACAGTAACACACACACACAGCAACACACAGTAACACACAGTAACACACAACACACAGCAACACACAGCAACACACAGTAACACACAACACACAGCAACACACAGTAACACACAGCAACACACAGCAACACACAGCAACACACATTAACACACAGCAACACACAGCAACACACATTAACACACAGCAACACACAACACACAGCAACACACAGCAACACACAGTAACACACAGTAACACACAGTAACACACAACACACAGCAACACACAGTAACACACAGCAACACACAGCAACACACAGTAACACACAGCAACACAGTAACACACAGCAACACACAGTAACACACATTCACACACATTCACACAAATTAACACACAGTAACACACAGCAACACACAGTAACACACAGTAACACACAGCAACACACATCAACACACAGCAACACACAGTAACACAAATTAACACACAGTAACACACAGTAACACAGTAACACACAGTAACACAAATTAACACAGTAATACACAGTAACATACAGTAACACACATTCACACACAATAACACACACTAACACACAGCAACACACAGCAACACACAGCAACACACATTAACACACAGCAACACACAGTAACACACATCAACACACAGTAACACACTAACACACAGTAATACATCTGAATGTACATTTATTTACTGTTGTCAAGGACAAACTGGAGTCTGTAACATTTTAGCTGTACCAGGTTAGTTGTATTACGCCCTCTAGAGTTAAGGAATGTGGGAAATGTCCGCACGCCTTCAGCTGTACCTGATATAAAATGTTTTAGACGTAATGCTGCTGCTTTCACACACTATGTAAGGTATTCTGTGTTTGGGTTAATGAACTTCAATATAAATGCAAGTCGAGAAATTAATTTAGTAATTCATGTCTTATGTAAAATAACTTCAGAAAACTGTGTCACTTCCCTGTTACTGAACAGGAAGAGACAACATCTCAATATGGTGCTTATGTGACAGTGAAATAAAAGTTTGTACATAGAGCAGCTGTCTGGTGCACGATTCACAAAGTTCTTCACAATGACAGACAGAAGCGAGACACACAGGAGTCATAACCTCAAATGCACAGGCCCCTTGCAGCCTGTTTAAGAGTTCAGCTGGGGTGACCTGCTCTGACCTGTCCTCTGTCTCATAGGCTCATTCTCTCAGTCGTAGTTTCATTAGTGCAATTGCAGATGTTTGGCGAATTTCACATATATATATATATACATATATCTGTGCTGCGACCCCATTAAAACTATTATAATCTCTATATCTGTCAGGGGCATATGGTGGCACACACACACACACACACACACACACACACACACACACACATATATACGTAGATCATTCCTGAGACCCTTCAAACAAGTCACAAGCCTCTGACGTCATGTCATCAGCTGACGGCCTTATGTAGCCTGCATGCCTCAATGACATAGGCCAGTACACTTAATACAGTATACTAATAGAATATTATTGTTTTATACATGAGGCATTACCTTAATATCATGATTTTTATAGGCATATTACACGACTTATTTTAAAGTTTCATGTCCTTTATTATCATATTACGCAGTTAACAGTTACAGAGTAGTTGACAAAGGAGATCTTGGATGTCAAGCTCCATTCAGTGCTCATTAATAAGAATATTAAAAAGGAAAGCATGCAAGTAAACGTGAAAAGAGACTACGAGACATTAAATAGTTAGAAGTTAAAATATAGGGCTAAAAAATAACTGTAAATAAAAATTTTTAAATAAATTAAGTTTGGTGAATTGAGGCTGATTAAGACAGGTTTTGAATTTCTCCTTCTGTAAACTTGTTTTGCCATAACTTCAAACAATTAGGCCAACAAATGATGCCTCTGTAATACTGACAATGTTACCTGTGTGTCTGAGGAGGACAGAGCCTTATATCATATTCCAAGGAGGTGTGACATACACTCTGGGTGACTGGGACAGGTCATGCAATCACTGGTTTAGACTAGTGAAAACATATTTATTGCACAGCTTATTTCATACTTTAATGTTTGTCTTTAATTCATCATTATGAATTCAGACTCCGTGTACATTCAACCCCCTTATTTCATTAAATACATTTAATTTCTTTGAACAAAAATGTCACATTTAATTGTGGTAATAAATGCTTTCAGTCTGAAATTTACTGAATACATTTTACTCAGTAAAAACAAGCTTCAGGTCTAAAAGTACACAGCCCCACACACAGTCTGAAGAACACATCCTTTGATTTAGACTGGCACATTTAGCAACATCCAGCTACTCCATAAACATTACTGTGGTTGATTCTGCACACGTGAAGAGGTTGGGATGCACAAATCCAGAGCATATAAAGCACACACACTGGCTCTCTGTGGCAAGGATGATATTAGTAATTAGCCCTGTCCCAATCACCCAGAGTGTGTTTGGATTTTCCTCACCTTCTGTATTGGAATTTGACCTTTTGTCACAATCACCCTTAATTCACCCAAATATATATTTGTGGTGAACAGTATTTGCAAATGAATGAACTCAATACAAACAGGGATGTAGTGAATGATGTAATAAATATGCAGAGGTGTAAACGGTTTGTAAAACCCTGAGTAGAGTATAAAGGTAAAGTGAAAGTATAATTTTAAAGCGTCATCTGTCCTGTAACTCCCTGTGAAATAATCTGCATCAAGTCTAATGAACACACTGTTCAGATATTCTGGTGAAATATATATTTTTTTATTATATCAGGAGTTACAAAATCTCACTGCAGCATCATTTTGTAACAGAGAGCTGAGGAGTGTCTTTACACCTCCCGAACTGTAGGTGGCAGTAAACGATCACAGCTCTGCTGACAGTTTCACAACGCTGGGAATTTACACAACGAGACTGTGCCGAGAAACACGCCAGTGCATTTAATTTAATTTCATTCAATTCAATTCAATTTCATTTAATTAATTTGTTTAGAACGTTATTCACAGTCATATGTCATTTGAACACAGGTTACAATATTTTTTATAACTGAGCTAAACTGAGAAGCATAAATAAAAAATAATAAAGGATGAAAACAAAAATGAAATAAAAACCAAACTACAAAATTAAGGTACACAGATTTTCATTCAGATGTAGGACCTGTCCAATTTTACACTATTTCACAATGATTTTAACTGAAATAAATTGAATGATTTTTGATGAAAATATGTAAGTATGGCAGAATTCACATTCGTTGAGTTCAGATATGTACAAATACATCGCCAACGCGAGCAGTAGTGTAGGAAACAAATGTAAACATCTTACTATACAAAGCTGAACACTGATTACAAAGAAAGTGCTTTTAACTGGATGTTTTGAATGGAATAGTAATATTAAACAACACAAGGAGGAAAAGGTAATATACTAATAATAATAATAATAACTAACATACAAGTGGAAATATAAATTTATTTGCTTTTATTCCTCTTATCAGTTTTAACGATTTTATGTGTTTAGATTCATTAAAAAACCAAATAAGTTGGGGGATGATTTCAGGATGCTCTTAGGTATGAAACATTTTGCCAGACATATAATTACATTTCAACAGAGTTCAACATTTTGTTTTTTAGGATCATACAAAGTGATAGAAGCTGAAAATGATGAGATATTTTGTTTATCCATTTCGGACAAAATGTGTTTGTTACACTATATGAGAAAAACATATGATCTGTGGTTTCAGTATCATTTTCACAAAATGAGAACGTATTTATATATAATTTTATATGTATATGGTTTTGAAATGTGTTTCTTTCCTTTTGGAGGGTATAGGTGAAGCTATAGTTTCAGTTCTTAGTTTATTAATTTAATTTTTATCAAACTTTGTAAGATGTGTTTTTGTTTTGTCTCCCAGGGAATATTTTCTATTGTTCATCAGCTACAGACCATTTATTTCAGTCTTTATAGAATAAAGATTTGTTCTGGTAAAACAGGACCATATATGTCTATTATTCCATAAAGTAGAAGAGTGTTGTTTAATGTTATGTGCATAATATAATATAATATAATATAATATAATATAATATAATATAATATAGTTTGATATTGTCAAAGTCCGTCACAAAACTACATTTTAATCCTCCATTTTATTGAACAGCTCCATCTCTGGAGTTTGACTGCTTCCGGAAGAAACCGGAAGTTCCGGGGAGCACCAGCGGCTGTGCGGCAGTCCGTACGGAAGCAAAGATGGAGGAGTATCCTGCCAAACAAACCGAGAACCTCGACGACCCTCCCAACAGCCGCCTGTTCGTGGTCACCAGCCGGTCCATCACGGAGGAGGAGCTGCGGGAGAGCTTCTCCGTGTTCGGGGACATCCAGGGAGTCTGGGTGGTCAAAGACAAGCAGACCAAGGAGTCCAAAGGAATCTGCTATGTCAAGTTCTCCAAGTCGTCTCAGGCCTGTCTGGCGATGGAGGAGATGCACGGCAAGGTGCTGGCGGAGGGCACCAAGCCCATCAAGGTAACGGTTCACGGTTAACGGCCAGAGCACGAACGTTAGCCGACAGTCAACACAACTGTCCGTTAATCTCAGTTAGTTTCAGTTACAGCGAACCGTGTGCTACGTTAGCTTAGCTCGTTAGCATGCTAACAGCCGTTAGCGTTTGTCAGCACGCAGAGCGGAATCTGAGTTAATTACAAAATCAACCTCTTTCCTCACTCACTCTATTAGTGTTCAATAAAGTATTAATTATTCGTAGAGGGGCTCAGTCTAAGATTGTTTACTGGCCCATTAACGTTTAGAAGCGGAGCCAACTGTTTAGAACGTTAGCTTAGCTTGTTAGCATGCTAACATTAAAAACGACCGTTGGCTTTTATTAAGAACATCCACTGCTCTCACTCCCAGTGGAGACCAGTAAGTAATTCATTATATCTAGAGGTCTCCAGTTAAATGTTCGTCTTGGTGCTCGTGACACCGCCTCAACACAGATGAGATGCGGGTTGTTTGTGCAGCAGGAGGCGGTGACACAGCTGTGGTGACGCCGGTCCGCACAGGAAGTCACAGAAACACTCACATCCTGTTAGAGCTGATGCGAATGTTTTAAATATATGTTTAAATGTAGTTTGTTCGCAGCTTCCAGTTGTTAAAGTCGTGACAGAGTAGCTTCATAAATGCTTCACAGGCCATCTGTTATTGATGGTCATGCATCATAATATATATAAAACACCAGGCTGACAGAACACAGAGGAAGGTAAGAGTTAATTAGGATCCCCTTTAGCCGCTGCATCGCAGCAGCTCTTCCTCCTCAGGTCCACAACAACTTTATATTTGTGACTGTGCACAAGACACCTGATAACACTTAACAAAATAACAGGTCGTCAGGGCTTCACACCTGTACAGATGTTATTGTAAGAACCCTCACATCTCACTGACCACCAGCCTTTGTGTTGCTAAATCCTCCAAGAATGAAAACAGTCCAGTTTTAATATATAATGTACTACACATAGTTTACGATGAATGTATTTACTCTCTGAGAACCAAATGTCACCATCACTAACACGTTTCCTGTTAACACAATAAATCTTCAAAATCAGACAAATAACATCTAAGTCCAACAAAAAAGAAAAGTTTATCTAAAATGTCTCATTGTTGAGTCAACATCTAAACCAATCAGCTGTGAGATCAGGTGAGTACCAGGTGTTTCCCATCATGCTCTGGTTCTTGCAGATGGTGCAGAGCAACTGTGGGGCCTGGCTCTAAAACTGGCCGCCTCAATCTTGTGAGATTATTGTTGTCCATTTTTGCGTGATGTAAGAGTGAGTCAGGATGAAGACTGACCAGGGTTAGAAAGTAGCACCAGCCACCAGCCAGATGCTGGTAAAATGCTGTTGAATGCTAGATTTGCTTCCTTTACCAGCCTAAAAAATATGGAAATCGTGAGTTGCTGTCAAATTTTGGAATCCACCAGCCACAAGTTAATTTCTATCCCTGAGTCAGACACAAATCTAACGGACAAGCATTGTGTGGTGATCAAATGTGTGCAGACCTGGCTCATCTCAGTTATTCAGAGACAATCCAATGACTCGAGTTTCCTGGCAAACTACTTCCTACTATAGAAACAGTCACTATACGCTAAAGAAGGACGCCATCGTATAAATCTTTGAGTAGCATGGACCAGGTTTTATTCACCTCTTTTATACTGGCTGCTGTTGTAACCTTGTAAATATCTTGTATTTCCTGTCCCTCTCTGGTTGGTCGTATAGGTGTTCATCGCCCAGTCACGGTCGTCAACAAGACACAGAGATGTTGAGGATGAGGAGCTGACCAGGATCTTCGTCATGATCCCCAAAAGCTTCTCAGAGGAGGACCTCAAAAACACATTCAAAGTAACTACAACACCCACCTCTTCACCTACATGTAATATAAACTGTCACACAAGGTCTTAAACATCAGATTTGCAAATTGGATTCATATCACTGAGCTCAAAGGTCCAGTGTGTAGGATTTAGGGCTATTTAGTGGAACCTGTCAGAGAAGACTGCAGACTACAACCAGCTGAAACTTCCCTCAGTGTTCAGCAGGATTTTATCAGGAGCTGAATTATGCAGAGAGGTCTCTTCTTCTCCAACACAAACAGACCAGGTGATTAAAAACACTGAATAAATCAGTTTCACGTCAAGAAATCAGTGTTTTTCTGAGGCCCTTGTGTCAGGGCGGGCATATAGGTCAGTGGCTGAAGCAAAAGGCCTTGTCTGGAGCCAGTGTCTGGTTTGTCTGTTTTGGGCTACTGTGCAACATACGAGCTCATTCTGAGGTAACAAACATTCTTATTTTCAGGTGATTATACACTAAAGAAAACATATTTATTATATTTCATTTCACTTCTGCCAACATGTATCTCCCTAAATCCCACACACTGGAGCTCTAACTAAAACTGATGGACTTCATGTCTTTGTATTTTATTTAAAACAGATTAAAACAGTTTAAATTTTGATTTATGGCTACTGAAATGTGTTTATACCCTAAAATATTGGCTTTAACCATCATCTCTTGCCACCTTGTGTATGTATAACCAGTTCAGCAGGATCACAAACCTGTTCATCTGTCTCTCTCTGTCTCTGTCTCTCTTTCAGGAGTATGGTGACATTGAGTATTGTGTGATCATCAAGAATAAGACCACAGGGGAGAGTAAAGGACTGGGCTACGTGAGATACTACAAACCCTCACAGGCAGCCGTCGCAATTGAGAACTGTGACAAAAGTAAGATGGTGTCAAATTGTTTTACTGGTTCATTATTAGTGTTGGAAGAATCCGCAGGGAAAATTACTAAGACTTAAATTTGAACATTTCTGTGTGCTTATAAATGAATTAAACAGTTAATATGTAGTGTGTGTTTCCAGTCATACTCACTTCTTCGTGTTCACACAATAAGCACTGTGGATGTAGCAACAATAATAATGATGATGATTATTATGATTGTTTGTTTTTAGCTTACAGAGCCATCCTGGCTGAACCTCGCACCAAAAATACAGCACCAGAAGAATATCCTGTGGGACCACCCAGAGGTGATTACTCAAGCAGTGGTGGTGACTCCATGAACCAGTATGCCTTCCCTATGGGTATGTCCTAACTCAGGCTTTCTCCTCTGTTTATCTGGCTTTGATTTTGGTTCTGAAGATACTGTACCGAAAGTGTATGTTGGAAACAGGGCTTTAGTCATAAGACACGCAAAATATAAGACAAAATACAAATTGAAGCACCTGATGAGTTCAGGCTCACGTTAGTTATTTAGGGAGCCCGTTGTGGCCTCATGTGCCACTGTGAATGTAGAGGATTAACTAATGACTGCTGAGTGAAGGGCAGATTCATTGTTTTCAGTGTAGATGTGCAGCAGCCGCGCTCAAACGAGCAGGCAGAATATAATGGCTGCGCCCTGAGATAAACAGAGTCCCAGTTTTGAAATGCAGCAGCACACACTGCCTGTCATGTGACGAGGAGCAACCAGCCGGCAGACATCTTTCCTTCTTCAGTAAATATCAGTCTGATAAATATGAAGAAGCTGCTGATCATGTTAGTGCAGAGCTGTCAGAGCGTCACGTCTGTCCCACTGATGATATTTTTGGCCTGATACACAATTACAAAACAGCACTGGAAGTAAATCAGCTCTGCACTCAGGATTTCTGTTAAGTAGGCTATGATACGGTGCTGGTTATGGTTGCTGGTTGGCTCACTCTTCCCAGGTGGTTGAAGACGCAGCATGTGTACGGCCCCTGTCTCTTCCTGGAGGTCTCTGATGTTAAGACTTTTGTTATTGACCCTGGTGTCCCTCTGACCTCTGCAGCTGACCCTGGCAACTACCCGGTCATGGACTACCGCTCCAGTGACATGACGAGGTGCCTGATGATTTCAACAAGGGCCGCACTCACCCAGGAGCAGGTGTTTGCACTGTTTGACATCATTCCTGGTATGGAATACTGCGAGCTGCAGAGAGACGCGTACGGAATGAGCAAAGGTGAGCGATGAAACATGAAATCTGGACACCATAATACTGAACATGGAATTGTTTGATCAAACATTCTATACATGCATCTCAGTTACTAGATTTGTGACTGTCACATGAATATGACCAACAGACAAAAAACAATTTGTATTTGAGTTTTCTATAAAATAAACAAAACAAAGGAAATCCACATATTTGAAAAACTGTAATTGACTTCATCGACGATTCAAGAATCAGTTATCAGTTGTCATTTATTCCACTGGTTGACCGCGATCAACTGAGTGTTCTTTGATCTATCTCCACCATGTCACAACTGTAAATACATTTCCTGATGGGTCAGACATTGTCTTGATTTTGAAATATGCCCAACTCAGAAGAAAAAAATTTAATTGGTGACCATCCTTGTAGTCTGTGCATGTTACTGTGTTTCCAACAGTTCATGTCGATGACTCTAAACTTAACTCTGATCCCTTCGACCTCAGGTCACGCTCTGATTCGATACAGTAACCTGGGATCAGCAGTTTACGCCAAGGAAAAGCTGAACGGCTTCGAATATCCACCTGGAAACAGACTGGTCGTAAATTTTGTTGATGATGGAGAGGACCGCAGCAGGTACACACACACACACACACACACACACACCACAGCAAACACTTAACTGTGTGTCTGCAGACAAGTCAGAAGTTAATGGAGACATGGAGCTGAAATGCCCTTTAAAGTTAATATAGTAATTAAGAAAATTGGGATTAAAATGCCACTGATGATCAGCAGTAACCTTCCCCGCATAACAGACACACACATTATATTAGTTGTCAAATATTAATGGCTGAATGTGACTGCTATCCCCCTGTGGGCCACAGTGACCAGACAGTTGTTTTCCAGGAGCAAACCATCTTTATGTAGTGAATAAGTAAGAATGTCGTTTGATGAAATAAAAGTTGTCGGCACTACACAGTTTAGATGTAGAGGAAAATCCCCACGTTGACCAGTGTGTTAACAATGACAGATTTCACACTCTGTACACTTTAGATTGGTTTTAGTGCCACGAGTTGAGTTGTTACCTGCAAGTGTGCAGAAAAAATTTGAAATGACCATAAAGCATAAAGATCATCTTGGAGACACACAAATAGTGTGAGAGTTTTAATGTGTCTGTGTCTTTGTCTGCATTCTGTCTAATGTTAAAAGGATAAGTCAGATTTTTTGAGGTGGGGTTGTATTGGCTAACTGATCCACAGTCAGGGTGTTAAATGAAGTCGATCGGCACACCCCAGTCTGGAGAAGCTAAACAATGTACTGCTTTGGGTGGGGGTCAGGAACCAACAATAATTTTAGCCACTTAAAAGATGATACACATAAAAAAATCAATATCAATTTAAGTGTGCGGTGTATTGAGAGTATTTCCACAGCTTTACCTTTCCATCAGACGACGTGTCCCAACAAGAAGGCCAATAACAGCCTCAGTCCCCATCTCTGCTCTCGTCAAAGCCACCAGGCTCCATCCACAAAGTAATTTTAGCTCACTGAACACGGAGCTGCTGGTTACTGCTGCTTCACTCAGTTAGTTAGTTTGTGTTATTGTGTGACTTTGGTGAATCTGAACTAACCTTTAAAATTCCAAAGTCAAACAGTAAAAAAACGAGAACAGATTGAGGCAGCAACAGACCAGCAGCTCCTCTAGTGATGTTGAATCGCTGTTCTTCTTAATGGGGTCTGGCTTTAAAGACAGTGATGTAATGGCTTCCTTTTTGTTTTGGAAATCAGTGTGTGACATAAAGGTAGGGCAGTGAAAATACTCTCAACATAGTGTACACTTATATACTGGTGTTGTTTTTAAGTGGGACCTTTTTCAGTGCCTCCACACCGGAGGCCTTAAAGACATGACATCAGTTTAATTTGCATAAACCAGTGAAGATCAGCTGGAGACAGTCTGTGTGTGTTCCTGTGTGTAGTCCTGTAGGTCGCATGGCCATGCAGTTTGTAGCAACCCAGATGATGTCTGCAGCGTGGAACGGCCCCTCCAGCAGCCAAGCAATGAAACCCCCTGTAAGTACATTAAATGATTTACATCAGATCACTCTGTTAGTTACCTTGAGTTACATTTAAGGAGCAGTGTGTAAGATTTAAGGAGATTTAGTGGCGTCCAGTGGGAGAGATTACAGAACGTAATCAGCTGAAACCCTTCAGTCTTCGTCGTCCACGTCTCCAAAACGACACATTTAATGAACCAGTGCTGTAGGATTTAAAAAAAGCCTCGATATGCAAAGTTTATTCTTCATCTGCAAAAAAGAGTTATTTACAGATTAAATTGAATCAGTGATCCTGGGTGTGTTTGTTTCTATCCTCCAGAGCTTCCCTTCTGTCTCCCCAATGGCCCGGATTCAGACAGACGTCAACCTGCCCTCTATGAAGAAGCTGGCCCCACCCGACAGCAAGGCAAAGGAGCGCTTGTTTGTTGTCTTCAGCCCCTCCCCGCTGCCCCCTGATGTGCTGGAGGACGTTTTCTGGTAAATGTCTCATTGGTTGACTCATTATCTTACTTCATTATAACAATACAATGTGCAACAGTGTGAGTTGGGTGAGAATAATGGTCCATTAGCCAGCAGGTGAAAGGTTTAATTGCTCACGACTCTAAGCTCACTGCAAATGACTCTGGATGAGAGCGTCGAGCTAAATGCTCTCTAATAACACTGTAATGTTGCTCCAAACAATCAGCCTGAACAAACGTTCCTGTCTCTCTGCAGTCGCTTTGGCTCCCTTATCGAGGTCCATTTGGTTCCTGGGAGGAAGGTTGGATACATGAAGTACGCAGACAAACAGGTTAGACTCAACTGCTGCAGGATAAACTGAGGAAATGAACTGGAGGCTTTTACAGATGAACAAGGAGAAGTCACATGTTCGCTTCTGTCTCTCTCTGTCTCAGTGTGCTGATGAGGCCATGGCGGCGCTCCACGGTCGGGTCGTCAACGGAGTAAAGATGAAGGTGATGCTGGCTGATCCTCCCAGAGAGGAATCCCATAAACGTCCTCGTACCTACTAGGACCATGTGACAGCAATGACTGGTAAGTGACGAGTTCATCTCTGCAGGGACCACCAGTGTGTGTTACGGTACAAGAAGGTCACGGTTCAGTTCATGCCCCCGTATAGGTGTTCCGTACAGCGAGGGGGATAGATTTCTGGTTTTAAAATCTTAAACAGACAGATCAGCGCAACACGCTGAGGACGAAGGTAACATTCCACCCACAGGGAACTTAGATCAACTTTTTTCAAACACCTCATGTGTATTAACTTGCTTTCTGTGTATTCCTCGTGCGGCTGCGTGCACTGGACCGTGACACACCGGTGTGTGTTGCACTGTCACATGCTTCAGGCAGATGTGCTAACTGACCACTTTATAAAGAAATGCTTAACAAAAAGGAAGCAACCAAAGTGTAATTTATTAGATGAAATGTAGAACTCACTCTGAAGCCCTTTTTACACACCGGTCTTTGCTGCAACACCCGCCGGTTCGATTCCAGCCGGCAGCCCTGTCAAACGGAGGCTGATCTCGTCCTCTGCTCAGATGATTACAATCTCTCGGACATCATCATTTTCCAAATCAGTTTCGGCTTCTTATCTTCTTTGAGTTAGCTACTAGCTGCTAACAGCTGCTTTTTAAATCTCCCGCGGTGGGTCACACACAACACGTCATCAAAATGTCACACCCGTGCTGCCCATGACCTCGTCCTGCCAGCGGTCCCGTTTACACAGTTTATGGTGCTGTTTCCTACCTCCACTCCCGGCTCAGAGCCCAGACATCCTGCGACCGTACCTCTATACAGAGGCGAGGCGGCGTAACGGTGCGATAATCCCGCCTTGAGCAGACAGTGTAAAAGGGGCTTGTGTGAGAGCTTCTTCATCCACCTGCAGTCCTACACACACACACACACACACACACACACACACACACACACACACACACACACACACACCTGTACATAAAACTGTTGTTACTGTTTGTGAGGAAATCACTGCTGTCCACTGGTTTCTGATGACACTTGTTTCTCTTCCTGTGAATAACACTGCAGCTTCTTGTTCCCTAGGCGACTGTTGTCATGACACAATGACACCTGACCTGACCGACCGACCGACATCGAGACCTCCTCCTGACCTCTGACACGACCTTTGACACCTGTCTGACCTTACCTCTGGTCTGTGACCTTGCTGTGACTCAACAAGTCAACAGTAGCATCCACTACTAAACTGGAGTCTTAATCACATACAGAGTCTGAGCAGCAACAACGTGCAGCGTGTGTAGTCTGGTCAGCATCCTGCTTTTATGCTTTTTATTAGTTCATCATCTGAACCTTGACCCTGCTGTGGTTCCTGTCAGCAGCAGCATCTGTCCTCAGATAACCAGAGAAAGACCTGAGTTAAGTTGAAAGTCTCGTGAGTTAGACTGTAGTGTGTAGCTGAGCTGTTAGAAGCAGAGTGTTCTTCTTTTCTAACGTGTGTGCAGGAGGATGAAGAGCAGGATGTGTAACCTGGATCTAGACAGTTTTGGTCCTTTTCTTTTATAGTACGCTCTGTCCATCCTCATTTAAAAGTGTTTATTACACCAACTGTAAACTTGATTTCCTTTGTCTCACTATAAATAAAACTCATTTGAACATTCCAGCCTCGTCTCGTCTCTTCTTCTCTAGCTGCCTGATGAAAAACTGGACTGATAACTGTTGATGATATTTATGTTTTAATAATTCTTTATGTTTTTCTGTTGTTATTTCCTGTTTCACTTCGATCTCTTGTTGGATTTCTTCCATTTGATTCTTCAGAATAGTTTGGAAATAAACAGGTATCCAGATATGGAAATCATTGGGAGAAAGTTGGGTGTGTATGAGAGGAAAAAATAATTGTGAAGAGTCTGTGTCAGATTACACACACATAGGATCCTCCTGGGCGCCTCCTGTTAGAGGTGTTCTGGGCACGTCCCAGTGGTAGGAGGGGCAGAGCCAGAACACACTGGAGGGATTATAGATCTCACCTGGTCTGGGAACATCTGGGGGTCCTCCAGGAGGAGCTGGGAAGAGGGACGTCTGGAGTATATTGCTCAGCCTGCTGCCTCCGCAACCCGGCCCTGAATGACTGGATGAAAATGTATGTATGTACATGTGTGTGTGAATATACACTGCTCAAAAACTACGGGAACACTGAATGGTCACAGTGTAACAGGAAGTCAGTTAAACTTCAGAGATCAATGAAGTGATAGTGAATCAGTTTCAGCTGCTTTGGGTCAAATCAAAGTGACAACAGGTGCAATGGAGAGACAAAAGCAAGACAAGCCCCACAAAGGGAATGTTTTACATGTGGTGTCCACAGACAGTTGCTAAAGTGTTCCCTTAATATTTTTGAGCAGTGTTATATTAGCGATGCAAAATATTAGAGATCCAGTATGCCAATAAATGATAAATATTTCGTCGATATTGATATATCCACATTCTTCCCAACCTAATTTTATCAGGTCTCCTGTCGTGGAATCAACATCACATCATACATGCACTCTCTTAATGCGACGGCCCTGCAGCAGATGGAGACATGAAATATATAGAATACTTTTCAGTGTTTGATTCTGATGTAGATTTCAAAGCTAATATCGGCTGATAACAATGATACACCAATATATCAGCATGTCGTCCATAAATGGAGATAGTTTATTTTTTCATCATGTAATTTATCATGGGTAAGTGAGCCCATTGTGATTAAGAGTCAAGAGTGAATATTCTGATCACAGGTTTCATCTCCTCAACTGTTGGTAATAACTACAGTATTCCGTATTATTTCTAATAACCAAAATCTTAAGACATGGGCTCCCTGAAGCAAAATCTTGACAGATGGAGGTCTGTGAGATATCAGTGTTCATCACTTCAGGAGTCTGTGACCAGAGAAAGGTTGAGAACCACTGATATAATAAATAAATCCTTAGTTACACTCGTCACACACCAGCAGCTACATTGTTTTGTTAAGCGGAACATCACAATCATCCACACTAAAAGCATTTGTATTAGGGATGCACAATTATATCTGCTGATATCAGCTTTAAAATGAACTGTCAGAATCAGCCAACACGCCTTTTCTTACTGTGCACAATGAATAAATATTACATACACTGAAAAGTACTGTATTTCATGTCTCCATCTGCTGGCGGGTCGTCATGATGAGAGCATGTATGTATGATGTGATGTTAATTCCACGACAGGAGAGACTTGATGATCACTGAAACAGGTGGGAGAAAGTGGATTTATCGTTTGATATTGTTTATCAGACAAATGAGTTGTTATATTTCAGCATATTGGATTTCGGCAAAAAACCCAATGTCATGTATCCCAAATGAAAATGTTAATTAGAAATGTGCCCAAATTTTTCCTGACTGTTAACATAACTGGCACCAAGACCGGATTACCAAGTGTCAAACTGCCACATGGCCACAAAGGCCTGAGCTCATCATGTGTTAACTGCTTTTTGTGAACATGTTAAACTTGTGTTGGAGCAAGACACTTGGTTCTGACTCCTAAAGAGGCTGCATGTCAAATTTATGTTGCTCAGCCTTTAACAGTTTGATCAAACTAACACAAAGCAGCTGGCACAGACGACCTGGGGCCAGGAAGCAGTCCAGTACATGTATGTGTATCTATAGTGTGCTCTGCATGCTGTACTTGATGGGAACCTTGAGGCAACAGGGGCCCCCAAAAACACTGAGGGCCCCTGTTGTTTTGCCGTGACAGTGGGGAAATCTTTAATTTAAAAAAATGCAACACGTTTGTACAGCAGCAGTCTGGTGCTGTGAAATCTGAAGCCATAAGATGTGCGACTCTGCTTCGTCCAATAAGAGACTCACACTGGATGAACAGTAATCTTTTATTTCTTCAGGAGGCAGCTCATGAGAACATTATTTACAATTCTGGGCTGGCGAGTGGATCATTTGGTTTCAGGGCCGACATTTTAGAAGTTCTGGATTTTCTCGTTCAAAAAGTTGCATGAATTTCCGCTGACAGTTGAACAGGGCTTTGACTTCAGCTACATGAAGTGTATGTGTCGAGAGAAAACAATCAGCTGGACCTCAGACTAGAGCTGTTGAGTATGAGAGGCGGTGAAGCTCTGAACAGATTCAGTTTCTTATAACAGAATCACTCCTGTTCATTTCCTACGTCGTATAACTCAACCTTAAAACATTCATCAGTGTTATTTGATTTATCCCACAATATAATCAAGGGTGCTTTAATTTTAAGCCCTTACAAAGTCTCACTCTGCAAATCACTAAATTTAAGATTCAACTGATCAGGAAGCCTAATTTATCAGTTTCAGCATAAGCCAGCAACAAGAAGTGCAGCCAAATTCTCTTTTAATGAAACTCTGACAAGCGGCGGTCATGTGGAGTTGGCCCTGCGGCGGGAACTTGGACACCGGGTGGACAGAAAGGCCGAGGACGCGGCGGGATGTGAGAGGGGCGGTACAGAAAACAGAGGGCGGCAGAGACAGGCAGTGATGTCATGATATAATCAGGCTTTATTACTGGAGTCTCTGAAATTTAAAATCATTCAAACATCTGGTCTCTTTGTTGTGTAGCTCCATGCATCCATCCGTCGATCCCTTTGTCACTTAGTCCGTCCTGACTTCCATCACGCGCTCCCTCGTGTCTCACGCGCTCCCTCTCTCAGTCTTCCAGCGCCAGTGTGTTGAGTTCCTCGTCGAGCTCCTCCAGATCTTCTCCCGTGAACAGGTTCTCATCCACCGGCACCTCCTCCTCCTCTTCATCATCCCCTCCTCCGTCCTCCCCGCCTCCCTCCGCCCCCGAAAGCCCGTTGGCCTCGGCGCCACCGCAAGCTCCGTTCATCTGCTCCTCTGTAGAAACAGAACAGTCTTTATTATTTGTGTTGAAGGTTACCTCATGATTCACGCAAAAAGACGACGTGTTGTCATGGCAACGAGGCACAAATCACTCATCTTCTTACCGTTGTCGTTTGGCGTCGGCTGAGTCTTGTTCCTCGAGGTGAAACGGTCCACGGAAGCTACGGTGATGCCTGTGTTGTCGACCTCTTGTGGAACAAAACGGGATAGGTCTATGTCCTGGACTTCTGTAGAGTTAGTCTGGAATAAATAAGGATTAGACAGGAGTGTGAGAGGTCGTGTTCTGGATTCAGGAGGATAAATACTGATCGTACCATTTATTATCTACTTAATTTAAAATAACAGAAACTTAAAGTGTTGGTGCTTTACAGTGACGAGTCATTTTGCCTTATACGCAGCATTCTGTGCTAACTGTCCTGCCAGATGCTGAATAATATATCTATATGTTAATACTTTGCATAAATAAGGTCATTTATTTGTAATTAGTTGGATCAGAACAAGTACAGTGTTCTGACAGTTTAAAAACTTCTTGCCAAAGCAGATTTCCAGTAAAGTAGATTTAAAACGCTCATCTTTGTACCAGAGAGCAAAATAATAAATGAATTAATGGGCAAAAATGACTTTTCAGATTACGTTTAATTAAGATGAATTAAAGGAATGAAGGAGAAATGTTTTCTTGTTGCATTAAATGTGTTGGGCATTAATTTACAGCCGATGTCTGACTGAGCAGCAGGACTGTACAGCAGGTGCAGACGATTAACAGGCTCATTATTCGCTGTGTAAAGACAGGCAGCAGGAATTAGACCGTTTAAATACAGACGAGCGCTCTTCGGTTTTCAGTTTCCATTGTGAAAAGTTTAATAATAACGGGTATTTATGGTTCTTTGGTATTTATATGTTTCAGCGTTGGTGGTGAAAGCAAAGAAATCTGTCTGCTCACTACTTACTGTAGTTCTCTGCTTTCCTCTGAGACTTTTTTGGGGGGATTTGAAATCAATAACTAGCTTAGCGAGGGGGAGTCCACTGCTAATTAGGTTCACCAAAATTTAGGAGACAGGACCGTTATCAGATTACACATTTTTACAGCTGAAAAATGTAAGAATCACTTCAGGCCACAGTAATAAAACATTAAAATTAAATTAAGTGTTTTTCCATTTCCATATAATCTTTTGTAAAAGCCACTGGAGAAGCGCTAAAGAGCCGCAGGTTGCCTCCCTCTGGTCTGTGCACCACCATTAGGGTTAGTTTTGGTCCTGAAGGTACGATACTGAACGTTTTAGTGCAAACAGAGCTTTAAAGTCTGACGACTGCACCACCTGCATCACCTGTAACTGAGGCAAAACAGTGAACTGAAAATGTGGCTGTGTCTCGTCTCTGTGAGGTGTGACCAAAGCCCTTGTTTGTCTCTGACTTCACTTTCTGCAGTCGGCTGTTGCTGCTCTTAACTTTTAATTCTAAACACTTAGAGGACATTAAAGCAGAAACACATACATTATCTATTCTCCCAGATTCTAAATGTCACTAAAGTAAAGACGGTAAACACTCTGTGTGGACGGATTCTCTCCTGCACTCACTGAGCATGTGGACATTTCTCTGAAAGGGAAATTCTGTTTTGAGTTTTGCATAAATTGAACCGTTTCATCACGACGGCAGGAACACTTGTTGCCTCTTCAGTGTTCAAAATATTTTAATATCTAATGGCCTCATGTTGAAATATTGAGAGGTTTCCCTGGCGCTGCAGAGAAGTTCCTGACGACAACGACCTCACAGCATGACCAAAATAACCATTAGACTGCAGGTGTTTTGGACCAATGATGCAAACTATATCAGACACCAAACAAATGTTATTGTGCTGGGACACCTCGCTTCCAGAGAGCACAAATCAATATGAAGTCATACAAAGCCAAACTAAATAACCACCGACTGTAGGCGGACATCATCTGTGACCGCACGCCGCCACATTACCTCCTCCTGCTCATCATCATCCTCCTCGTCGCTGGCATATCGTGTGTCGGAGGCTTCAGCATCGTCATCGTCGACCAGCTCTGGGCGGAACTCGAACACCTCACGCCCGCTCACCTACAGACACATGTGATTTAATTAAATCCTGTGTAACCGTGGAAACGTCTGCTGTGTTGTGATAAAACCAGACAGAATGTAAACTCAGAGTCACGGACCTCTATAAACAGACACACACACAGTTAACGTAACGACCACACACACCAGTCGGACTTACCACTAGCGATTTTCCAGCCTTAAAGTCGGCCTTCTTCTTCTCCATCTCCTCCTTTGCTTTGTCAATCTGTTAATCAGCAGCACACAGAGGGAAATGTAAGCAGCTTTACAATCAAACGTTTCTGGTTTTGCTCCATAAAAAGCTGATATTGATAAAAATGGGACTGAATATGTTCCAACCTTCTCCTGCCTTTTCCTCCTCTTCCACGCCAGGAAAGTCTCCAGAGTGATCCGAGTCACGTTGGCACCCAGAGCTGAGCGCTGCAGGGAGACAGACAGACAGACGTCAGGATGCGGAGAGAAAATATCAGTCAGATGGAGATTTTACAGACATCACATCACCGTGTGGCAGCCAGGTTGGAGGTCCAAAACTTTTGGGTACCATTTTCTACAGACAAAATTTCTTAATATCCAATTTTTCCGTCTCAGATTTGCTTCTGTAAATTTGACCGACCACTGATTGTTCTTGTGTTTCCATTTTAACTGTGTCAACAGGCACTGAATAACTTTTAAATGTTTGCTGTATTTTATTGTTGTGTATATTTAATGTGAATATTTGAAGCACTTTGTAATTGTTTTTTAAAAGGTGCAATAGAAATAAATGTTTACCAACATAATTACAAGTACTAATGTCAGAACAGTCAGCTAATGACCACATCTGATTTAAATTCCAGTTAAAGTAGCTCGCACTAACTTCAGAAGTCATAAAGTTGCCAGATGACGTCATCATGCGGCAGAGCGTTGTTCCTGTGGGCTACAGCAACACTAAACCCCTGAGCTTGCCTGAGAAGGACTAAATGCACAAAGCTGCTATTTTTAAATATCCCATGGAGAGAGACTCTCACTGCAGCCTGTTCTATTTTGGTCTGAAAATGTGGGCGTGCAGCCTCGTTCTGTGGACGATGGAACCAGGTGCAGACTTCCATCTGTGTCACCGCTGATGAGGAAATACAGCGAGTGCTGGACGGAGCAGTGAGTGACAACAACCCCGCCCACATTTAAGAGACTGTCTGAACACACCGAGGGTCTAGGTACCATGTCTGAAGGCTCACTGCTGGCTCCAAAGGTGCTGGACTGAAAGGGTTTGGTGGAAACGGGGCTTAAACTCCTGTTTCCCAGACGATTACAATGCTCACTTGCGCCTCAGCTCATAAACTTTGCCTTTACTCGCCGCCATTTTCTTGCAAGTGCCCAATTCGTACGGCACATGTGCAGCTATCAACAGAGAGGAGGAGTTGGCTCACTCCTCGGCTTCTTGCCTCATCAGTTCAAGAAAAAACAAAGTGGTTAATTCTTTTTTTGTAGCCTAACATGTAATCTTAACTGCTGAGCGCTGCACTAACTGAGCTCACTGTAACCTACAGTTCTGACTTTGGAGACGAGTCTCAATGAAATGCTACTAACATGATTATTCTACACCCAGCTGTTTCTAGTTTACTACTGATTTTGGTGAGAGCATTTCTGTATCATTTGTTATTCAACAGATTTAATTTGTTTTTTCTGACTCTATTAACCGTAAACCTCAGAGTCCAGACTTCACACCCCTCCGTCCATCCTTACCTCGTTCTCTATCAGCTCCTCCAGCGAAATCTCCTCCTCTTTGTCCTCCTTCTTCTTGTCTTTTTTCAGTACGAAGCCGGGCGGCAGGGCGTGCCGGTACATGCAGGTGTCGCCCCCCGCTGGACACGACCAGAACCAGCCGTACTTATTATTCTCTATGGCCTCCAGGAAGTACTTACACACCTGCAGACAGACAATGCAGTGGATAATGTTACTCAGAGGGGTCGAGGTACACAGACAGCATCGTATTATTACTGAGTTCAGCTGACTGGATTTTAAGTCTGAGTGACTGTCAAGTGTTGGGGGACAAGCAGCCATGAGATCACAGATTAACTTTGCTCTTTAAACTGCTCCGATTGTTTTTGTGTCTGACTCAAAAAGAGGCTTAGCTGATGCCAGAGGGACAGTTCGGTTTTAAATCACGACTAACATGACTCACAGATTTATGTGATGACTGATTGAAGCCAACACCTTCACTACTGATCAAACCTCTTGTAGGTCATTTCTGCCTCAGACTTCTCTTCCTCAAATGGCAAAAACAAATGGTCCATTTCCCTCCATGCATCACCATCTTCCTCCTCATATCTGACCCTGTCTTCATTCATTCATCATTACTCATCATCAGAGCCGACTTACGATTTGTGTTTTGGCTTTCTTCTTCTCCGCCTCTCCGTGTTTTTTGTTGACCACCTCCTCCAGCTTCTTCTCATCCCAGTTCTCCATGGTGTCTGAACACAACACAACAAGTAATGAAGCATTGTACAAATAATAGACCCAAAACTTCATCAGCACTGCTCCTGATTTATTACTGAGCACTCGGTGTGTCTGAGATTTAAGGAGGGACAGATCGTCTTTGGCAGCAGGGTGTTCAACTTTTGCACTCAGACTCTTGCTGCTTATAGGACGTCTGATTTTAAGAAGTATTTCCACCTCGTTTCTCTGAACAAATCACTTCAAATGACAAATAAACAGAAAGAAGAAACAGAGCGACAAGCCAGTATGGTTATAAGTACTTAAGTGATTTTTTAAGGGGGAGCAGGGGAGCAGCCTGTCAGGGCCCGATGACAACAATCTCTGTTTTGTCTGAGTTCAGCTGCAGAAAATGTTTTGACATCCAGCTTGTAATAATTACACATCCAGTTCACACTCACCTTTCTCCAGGTCATCGTCTCTTTCATCCACGTAGAGGCTCCTCTTCTCACATTTCCTCTCCATCGACAAGTCATGGCTGAACTTGCACTTGTCCCCTTTGGTGCACTGGCCCTGCTTAAAGAACGCACACAGCACGGACTTTGGGTCGACGCCTGCAGAAAGAGAAGATTCACTCAGCCGTGAGTAATTATGGTCAACTTCAATAAACACACAACCAGCAAATATTTGGGCGTTTTTACACGCTGAGCAGCTACAATGAAAAATGAGCAGAGTTATGATTCATTCATCTTCTGTCACGCTCACAGACGGTGTGTTCGGTACCTTTGCTGACTTTCTGGGCAGCGACTACGGGTTTAAACAGCTCGTTGAGTTCGTCCAGCTCCTTCTTCTTATCAACCTTCTTATTGGTCTTTTCTGCCTCCACCTTCAAACACAAACACAGATGATAGATGTGTATAAGGACGATCTTATCCAGTGAAATTAGCTGAGCACACAGAGCAGTTTAACCGTCACACGGCCAGGTGATCAACAACTCCTGACAGGCGGGTGACATCTAACGCAGCTCCTGACCTGTCTGGCACTTTGCTGTCCATGTTTGACTTGCTGAGTCACGTTCTTGATGAACTTCTGCTGCTTGGCCCCTTTCTTGTTCTTCAAGCCAAATGTCTTGTCCTGGAAAAAACACACAGTCAGTTATCAGTTTCTAATTTACCTCTGATATCATTTCATCTGGTATCAAACACTTGCAACTAATGAGAGCAAGTTCCTGCACTTCAAGTCCACAAACAGGACAGATGAGGGTGAACTCACCTGCAGCACAGAGCAGCTCACCTACACACTGTGATTCTGGACGTGCAGGCTGGCGCTGCATATGTAACCACTTTCCTTAGCTGATCATTGGTAACATTAACCATCAATTCATCTTGATTTCTTTTTTAAAAATACATCAACTTTGCTTACACCTAATGCCTTTTGTTTTCATAGCAACATACTGGATATTCTGACAGCATCACACAGCCTCTCAAACAAATACAGATGTGGAGGCCTAAACACATGAAACACATTAATTATAACTGCATCATGATGCTTTGTCTGCTTCACTTTCCAAAGTCGCCACCACGCTCTCACTCCAGACCCCAAAATGGCTGCATTGTCATATAGTAGCTGTACTGCACCCTGTTTGTTAACGCTTGTAATGGAAACATGCTTCCATCATACATCATCGTACTGACAGCTGGAATATAACGTGAGGTTACTCATGTGTATATTTCAGAATCAGATCTTTACTTGATTAATTAAATTAACCAATTGGTCGTTAAGTAGTCATCATCATCCCTGGCTGCATCATACGAGGGAAATATGCAATAATACTGTTGTATAACAGAGATGGGGAAAAATAGATACGACATAGTATCGTGATATTTTTGTGAGGCAATGTCGTTTCATCACAGTGTCAAGTATTGATTTTTACTATTTAAATGATTAATATTATATATTATCCAACATTACTACTTAATATTAGATACATTATGCTACAAATACAATGATTTAAGTCAGATGAACACAGATGCTGGCAAAGTTTTCCTTTGGAGAAATAATTTGTAGTTTGGACAAAAGGCTAATAAATCACAATAGATTTATCCCAATTCTCAGCACTTGAGTTGAAGGTGTGAGAAAGAATAGTATCAGTAACATTGTTAACACTGTGCTACATTACAGAGAAATACAAACCGTACTAATGAACCTTCATTAATATAGGCCTATATTTTATCTCCAAGTGCACGTCACACACTGAGCGAGCCGCCTGTTAATGACGCTGTGGGCTAATGGGCATGTAGCTACTTCCATGTTTCACATGATACGTCATGTTTGTAGTCGACCAATGAAGATGAGTTTACATATCACCTTGGGTTCATCCTTCACCTTCTCAAAATGATCCCACACTTTGGATTTCCTGCCTGACATGTTGTTAACTAGCCTGTGGAATAACCGCAGGTACCAGCCCTGGACATTAACCTGACGAGGACACTTCCTGTGTCTGTCCCTTCAAAGTTAAGCCACACATGCTCCAGTCATATAGGTTTGGATTTATTCTGACACGGTGCAGGTCCTCATAGAGTTTCACGTTTTATTTTACTGCAACTAAGCGACCAATGAAATCTTGCAGACTTGGTCGCCTATTGTGATAATATCGTATCGTGGGTCTTCTGGTGATTCCCGCCCCTGTTATTATCCAAACTTGTGAACAGTGTGATAAGACTCAACTTAGGTTAAAAACAGAAACAAGACATGACTCTGTTTCATTAATGTGTTAGTTAGTCCCTCAAACCTCTGACTGATGTAGTTAATGGTCACAATAGTCTGCACTGATCAAACAGCAGTAACTAGTGTGTTTATAGGGACTGTATTCACAGTATCACACATCAGTGTGACAACATGAGCTCAGAGGCTTCAGCTTCAGTCAGCCTTTGGAAACACAACTTGTTACTTGAATTTGCTCACTTTAATAAACCGTTAACTTGAAGCATCAGACCACAGACAGCACACAAAGTACTAGTTGTGTAATTACACAGATAGTTTACCAACTCTCACGACAATCAGGAACAATTAAACATGACGTTACACGAGTTAACTAACCTGTGATCAGACTCAAAGCTCTGCAGGAACCTCGGGAACACGTTGCAGAACATTTGAAGCCTGTGTGTGACACAATAGCAAAAGGCGGCTAACGCAGACAAGCCGGTGTGGACACACTGACAGCTACACGACACAGTGTTTGATGGTTTCAGCAGCTCTCAGAGACCCACACCGGCATTAACACCACTCTCACATCTCACAACACACACACGATGTGTTAAAAGACCAACTCTGTCCAGCTCCAGCTCCAGCTCCAGCTCAGGTCTGAGCCTGTCAGTGATCTGAGCTGCGCGGCCGGACAGCAGCAGGCCGCTCACCGCGCTCTCATCACTCTCCATGTACAAAAACAGCCGAGCTAATTATAAAATACACAGTAAAGACGTTATATAAAGTCTCCTAGTTTAGCTGGTGACTTAAGGGACATATGTGAGGCTTACTGGGAGAAGTGTGGACACGCAGAGGGCGGCGCGGCCCTGCTAGCCTCCTGACCGCCGCGTTAGGACACAAGCATCAGCCAACAATCAAGTTAGCCTCCTGACAGCTAGCTAACACACTGACAGCAGGCTAACGCACTTAAACATTGAATTACAGTGAGTTAAATGTTGTTAAAGAGTTACTGAATTATTCACAACAGCTACGGAACAGTTAGTTGACGCTGTCAGCTGCCAGGAGGCCGGTGCAACTTGTCAGCAACACATGCTAGCTCCGGTTAGCACGGCCGGCTAACGCTAAAACACCGACATGCTAACTCGTGTTATTTTTACCTCAATAATCTTTTCCTTCTTCTTCTCCTGAGTCTTTTTACTCCCCGCGGGCTGGGCGGGTTTCTTCGGAGGCATGTTGGCTCAGGTGCAGCTGTGAACAAAACGCGGACAGCCGTGTGTTTTATTGAAAGTGTGGTGTTTCGCTTGGGCACGTCAGCTCCACATTACCCGGGTGATGCTAACAGCACCGCACGGCGACGGCGTCCATAGGCCACATGTGAGTTGTTGATGTTCGGTGGCGTCATCACGCACCGCGAGGGGCATCACGGGTACTGCAGTCCTCATAAAATCGACTTTCCCCAGTTAAACCTGGTGTAATCACGTGCTCAGTTGTTTTATTAAAGCAGCGGCAGCAGTACCAGAGTATAGAAGTAATCTGTTACAAGTACAAGTTCTGCATTTATAATTTTACTTGAGTAAAAGTAGCCTGCAGTAGTGTTACCACCACTCAGAGGTAAACCACTCATGCAGATGGCCCATTATTGAATCATAATTACTGATGTATAAATAGGTGCATGATTGTAATGTTGCAGCTGGTAAGCCTGGGTTTTACTGTTCACCTCCAAGGTGCCACTGAGCAAGGCACCAAACCCCTAACTGCCCCGGGCACCTGTCCATGAGCAGCTCAGCTCCCTGACGTCTCTCCATTTACGGAGGATGAACTGATCTCAAAAGGTGTGACATTAAAGTTAAAACATGCTTTTACATTTTTTTTCAGCAACCTTAATGAGCTTGTTCACAGTCATCGTCAGGTGATGCTCATTTCAACCGACTCCTGAAACCTTGTCCCAACACTCAGCAGCCATGGGCTCCTCTAAACAGCTGCCTCGCACTCTGAACACTAACAGACCTGATGAAGACTAGAAGAAGATAGCAGAGTGTTTTCAGGGACCTGTTTCCTCAGTGTGTCATGTCAGTAAGAAATGGCAGTTAACGGGAACTGTGGAGGTCAAGCTGGAAACTTTGTGAGAGCTGGATTGTTAGAAAGGCAAATCAAAAGACCTGCAGGAAGACTGATCAGACTCTGGAGTGGTGGTGCACTGTTCTAGCTGCAGGTGTAGACACACCTGCAGCTTCATGGAAGAGTCATCAGAAGAAAACCTTTCCTGTGTCCTCACCACAACATTCAGCGTCAGACGTTTGCAAAGGAACATCTGAACAAGCCTGATGCTTTTTGGAAACAAGTCCTGTGGACTGATGAAGGTAAAACAGAACTTTGAGGTGTGTTTGGAGAACAACTGTTAAACACGAGGTGGATGGATGATGCTTTGGGCTTGTGTTGCAGCCAGTGGCACGGGAACATTTCACAGGTAGAGGGAAGAATGGATTCAGTTAAAGTCCATTATATTCTCCAGTTGTAAATGTGCATCATACGTCTACAGCCCGGGGCCTTTATCTAACATAAAACCTCACTGTGGCGACTATCCTCACAGCTCAGCTAGCCCTCGATTCAAACCAAAAAAGGGACAAGTCTTTGAGGAAAATTGAGACTTTGAGACAAGGACAGGTTTGTTTGCTTTCACCATCAACACTGCAAAGTTAAAATGATCATAAGCTCCCCACTGTGAAGAAGCCACTTATACCTATCAGTAATGTTAATAGGCTATCTCAGCTTAATAGGCTGCGCTGCCTCCATTATGAGGCTCAATTTGTTTTGGCAGATTTTTATTTTTTTGGCTCTTTTGATAATGAACAAAAGTTGCCAACCCCTGGTTTGTTCTGGGCTACTGTAGAAACAACAACATAGCGGGCAAAAGAAGAAAGGACCCCAAAGAAATTAGCAAGAAGTTAGAAAATTAGAAAATAAATAATAAAAAAATGTAGTAAAATAAAAAAAGCAATAAAGAAAATTAAAAAAAAACAATCAAACAAGGAAATGACTTGGAAAGAAAGCTTAGAAATTAAATTGATCAATTAATAAAGAATTTATTCTGTAACATAATTTAAATTATTATTAATAATAATAATAATAATAATAATAATTAAAATAATAATAATAATAATAATAGTAATTTCCCTGGTTTTTGAGAAAAAAAATTCTAAAAAGTTTTTCCTAAATTTTCTTTTCGGTTTTGTGCTCATTGCCTCTTTTCCTGTGTTTTTGAAATAAATCACAGCATTAGCTCAGGGAGGTTTTAAAAGTTTAAAAACTTGTGAAAAGCGTCTGAAAGCAGCTCAAGAAAAGTGATCTCTCTCCAGCTCCAAAGGGTTCAGGTAGACATGGCCATGACACACAACACACACACACACACACACACACACACACACACACACACAACATAAACAAAACATTCACATAATTCAAACAAATACACTTTATCTAAAATCTTGTATGTTGCTTTAGAATATTGTAATTGACAGACGGGAGGAATCAGGACTGAGTTACCATAAATGATCCTCAGTATTATTATGTATGTTTTGTTTGGGCAGCTGCTCAGCACGAGCAGAGATGAGCTCCACTCAGGGTCCAATGTGATTTCACTGCAGCTGCAGCATTTCACCACCAGGTGTCAGTGTTGCAGTATGTGCCGGCTGAGAGTCAGTGGCTGGTTTAGTCGCCAGGTACAACCAGAGACTCAACACACGTTACAGAGCGAAGAGCTGATATAAAGAAGAAGACATGTGGTGTCAGATGCAACCAGCTGACTTCAAGCACCTGAAGTTAACCTCTGGAGAAGTCTTCTTGAGTTATTGGTCAGATTTTCTCAGTATGTAGAGACACATTATCAGAGGTGTCCAAACTCTTTTTGATCAGGTGATGGGGACGTACCAGCAGCTTCTTGTCTCATACCTGTACAAATGAGACAAACACTATTTCATCTTTCAGTGAGCAAGTATCCAACTTTCCTCTGCTCCTGGATCGACTTTACGCTTCTTTGCTGTGATCATGTTTGCTGCCGAGCAGGAAATATCTGCTGTTAGTTAACCAGTGGCGTATGGCAGTTATAATGGGCCCCACTGCACATTAGTTCAATTCAATTCAATTTTATTTATAAAGCCCAATATCACAAATACAGTTTGCCTCACAGGGCTTTACAGCATACGACATCCCTCTGTCCTTTGGACCCTCACAGCTGATCAGGAAAAACTCCCCAAAAAAACCCTTTACCGGGGAAAAAAATGGTAGAAACCTCAGGAAGAGCAACTGTGTCTGAACTACCGCATCATCTTAATATCTCGTCACATGATCAAACAGAGACTCGACACTGGAGAACACCAACATACATGTTACCCAGAAATCACCACCACATATGGTAAAAAAAAGAAAAGAAATAATTGTTCATATTTTTTTAAATATAGCTATATAGCTTTATTGATAGTTTTACAAGAAAACAAAACCATGATGGAGGAGGGTCTGGCTTTTTAAAGGCATATCCTCCTGAGACCCGGCGTCCTGATATGAGGACATCACATTTTGGGTTTACTGCACCTTACTGCGCGTGCACACCAAGAGCTGCAAAAGCAAAGCAAAGCAGCCGAGGTCGCCCAAGCAGCGCCGCTGTCCAAAATATTTTTGGCAGCTCGAGTCGCTCACGGCGTCACACATCCGAACCTTCGATCGTACTTGTCAATTTAAAGGAGCCGCAAAGCAGGTTAGTGGCTGGAGCACGACGCCTTCACCAACAGCCAGGCTACATGAGTAAAGAAAGGTGGTAAGAACAGACCCACTAAACTGGCCTACATTAAACACTGGGAAATATGTGTAGTAGCAGGAAATCATCACATCCACATGAAACAAAGGAGATGAGCATGCTAGGTGTTATATTAGCATGAATGTATTCACCCCTAGATTTAATTCTTTCTCAATATCAACTCACCAGGCAAACCAACTACTCAGGACGCCTGCTCCTTTTGATTTCAGTCCTATATATGAACAGGCTCGAGTCATAAAGGACTCGGTGTCCAGCTACAGCAGTGATTAGCTTCTCTCTCATTTTGAAGTAGGAAAGAATGTGTGGCAGGAACTAAAGTTTCTGAGGATGTTCTCCAGGTTCCACACAAACGATGGACATCGACTTTTCGATTGGTGGCTGGTCATTTGCAGCCGAAATGCGTCATAGCTAAATTGCATAAAGTTCATGACTCCCCAACTTTCATCTGACGCTCTGGTTGCCAAAACAGCTTTTGCAGCCGTGGTCACCGGTGCTCATTGAAAGTGAATTGAATTGGTCGCCTTTGCAGCTTTTGTAGCTCTTGGTGTGCACGTACAGTTTTACTTCCTACTTCCTACTTAAAGAAGCAACAGATAGTATGTGTTGTTTTTTTTAGCTTGGCGCCACCTAGTGTCAGTGGTGTTGTGTCGCACTGTGGCAACGACCAAACTGAGTGTGTGGATCAGAGATAATGAATCAACTGTAGGCTGTAAAGCCACCAGTTTGCCTCTATGTATATGTAGAATGAGAAGGTGTGTGGACACTCTGCTAAATACATGAGTAAAGAGACCGAGCAACAATTATCAGATTTATCTGAAGAAAAAACAAATAGTAATGCAAATAATTATAGCAGAATGCACAGTACCAGTACAAACAGCTCACAGTAAATGATACCAGTATGTACAGTATCAGTACAAACAACAGCAGACACAGTGAATTATACCAATATGCATGTAAACAGTCCCCATTCTAGAATAAACGCTACCGTATGGAAACCATGCGGCTGCTTGGAGCTCAAATTGAATCCAGTGTTCACTTAGCTGGGCGTAACTTAGCTGGGCGATGTGCGTGGATAGCTGCCTCCGTGAGAAGAGAACAGAAGGAAGGGAGGCGGGTATCACTGTCCGAGGGCTGCCGTAGAATGGCAACCAGCCGACCAACACTCGCTACCTGCTCCCTGGTTGCGGCGATTTGCGATGCTGGCCAGCTAGGAATGAACTAGCAGCCAGTACAGCACAGTCCTCTCTGGTCTAGCTAACATTTAGCCGTGTTACTTACTGATCCATTAGAAAGAAAGCTAGCTGGACATGGTTTTGAAGCCTCTTTGGTCACGGAGCTCCCTCCATCTCTTGAACGCCTGACTGAGGTTTACTCTTGTTTTTCCTCTTCTTTTATCACTCTCCTTTTTGCTCTTCTTTGCCTCCTCACACAGAGGAGCTCCTTTTCTTTTGCTAGGCCATTTTTCACTTGTCTCCAAACTTTGTCCGTCTGCCATTGTGCTCGTGACTCAACTATCTCATGCCCAACTCCTCATAAGGACCAGCTCCAGGCCCTGATTGGCTGACCCACCAGTTTCACAACACATGACGCGTTTCCTGCCGTAAAGCAGATTTTTTCCACGAAATTTTGCCCCCGGTGGCAGAAGCTTATTGCAAAGATTGCACAGCCACTAAGTAACCTATGTAAACGCTGATCTGTTGCCTCTTTAACTGAGGCCGAGGTCCAAAACTGATCACAGTTAGTTGAAACTTGTTTATTTATGATTAATAATGTTTGTAGTTTGATACGGCAACAAATTTGACCGTTTTCTGCTTAACATATAGTCGGAGGCCTCAGTGAAACCGCCCTGCCTGCACTGTCTATATTTACGCCCCTGCCTGACGCGCCACGCGACCAAAATGATCCAGACAATTCAGGATGATTCAGGAGTTTACACAAACATATAGTATGGTGCAGAACGCTGTGTGGAAGAAGTGATGTTCAGTGAGCAGCTGATTCATGAGGAGCAAACGTGTCTCTATGATACGTGGTTTACAAATAATTTTCCTACACATAAAAAAGGTTGTTACTGAGCCACCATCTGGCCAGTGGACATAACACTGTTTTATTAGCATTTTGCCTCTATTTAACAGTTTGATTGTAGAGCGGCCGCTCAATTAAGACACCCCTGATATGACTTTTACTGCCTGGATGAAATTTCAGGCCGATCAGGAAACCTTGGCTGTGTAGGTCATCTGGTCTCTGAGCTCTTTGTGCTTTGGGGGGAAAATTAGGGGGAAGAAGACGAGCGGAGCAACAACCTCTGCAGCACCGGCGCCGCAGTGCTTTCTGTTAGGACTCCTGCTAAGAAGAAACCCCTTGTTATTGTAACCAGAAGCGTGAGATTGTGTCGTGGCTGCAGGGCGGAGAGAGCCAACCAGCAGGGGCTTTACCGCTTCAGCTGCTGAATCAACTTGATTTAATTAGATTTCACTTAAGTTACTAATGTGATTTCATTTGGCACATTTGACATGTGTGGCCTTCATCCACATCCTGTCTCGCTTCACTGTGTGTGTGTGTGTGTGTGTGTGTGTGTGTGTGTCGTACAGCAAACTAAGGCGCAGTCACGAGCCAAAATGGGTCACACACGCCTGCTCCTTTTGGGCTCTCATTTGCTCTCGTGTGTTTTAATGAGCCTCGGTTTTTTCGAGAGTAAGGGACAACATTTACTCAGTTTGGGTGCCCACATGATGACGGCACTCGTAGTGTGCTTTAATGAGTCCCCGAGTGAGACAATGAATTTACTCTAGTAACAGCATCCTTGGCTGCAAAGTGTCGCCGAGCCATGTGTTAGCATCCTCTCTGCTGTCTGCTCACACGCTCCGATACGACTATATTTCATCGGATGTGGAGATATTTATTTATAACACGTTTGGCATGCACGGCGCCCTTCCACCGTGCAGCTCAGTTAGCTGGCGAGTACATGTGTGTGTAGTAAAATATAACCTATATTGACACAACTCCTGACTGCATGGCTGAAGGCTAGATTTTAAGACAACAGAGGTGGGATATAATTGCCTCCAGCAAACTTTCTCCCACTCCTTCTCTCTCCTTCAGCGAGGATCTGTGTATGTGTGTGTTGTGTGTGTGTGTGTGTGTGTGTGTGTGAGAGAGAGAGCAGTCTAATAAATCACTATATCTGCTACAAGACCATTTTCCCCATAAACGCCTTCTTCATTTTCATACCAACATCGATCTTCTCTGCAGAGGGCATGCATGTCATGTACACACACAAACACAAGCGCACACATGACTGCACTTGAATCCACTAACTGCCTGCAGATGGAAAGAAAACATCTCCTGCCTAATTAGGAAAGCACAACAGTCGATCTACTTCCCGTGGCATCTGAGAGAACTTGACACCGTGCAACCTATCCCAGTCCAAGTTTTCTGAGGCAATAATCGAAAGCGTCCTGTTATTCAGTCTGGCTCGGCCTCCTCCTGCTCCCAAGGACAAACTGCAGCACCTTGTCTGCACTGCTGACTGCTGAGCGGGTCATCGGCTGTCGGCTGCTCCCCGTCAAGGAGCTGCCCGACACTGGGGGCAAGAAAAGGGCAGGAGAGGTTGGCTCCAACCGGGCCCACCCTGGCAACTATACCTGCTCCGAAAGAAAAAACTTTATCGTGCATGGAAAAAGGCCTCCCATCACCTCACTGCGTCTGCACCTACACACCACTGAGATCTCATCAGCCCGGGATGCTCCGCACAATCCAGGAGTTATTTTGTGCTGAAGTGAATCCAATTAAAAAAATACTGGCCACTTTATTAGGTACACCTTGCTGGTACCAGGTTGGACCTTCTTTTAAATTCTTGGTGTCACAGATTCTTCTGCTGCTGTAGCCCATCTGCTTCAAGGTTGGACAAGGTGTTGTTGCTTCAGAGATGCTCTTCTGCAGACCTTGGTTGGAACCAGTGCTTATTTGACTTCCTGTTGCCTTTCTATCATCTTGAACCAGTCTGGCCATTCTCCTCTGACCTCTGGCATCAACAAGGCATTTTGGCTCACTGGATATTTGCTCTTTTTGGGACCATCCTCTGTAAACCCTAGAGATGGTTGTGCTGAAAATTCCGGTCGCAGTTTCTGGCACCAACAACCATGCCACGTTCAGAGTCACTTCAATCACCTTTCTTCATCATTCTGACACTGCGTTTGAACTTCAGCAGCTCATCTTCACCAGTTGTTTTCAAACTTTTTGTGCCCAGGTCACACCAGAGAGCGAGCCAGAATCTCAAGGCACAGCTGTATTTATGACTATAGCTCCTATAACTCTTCTTCTATCACTCTTATCACGACATAAGACAATAAGAATAAGACAGGTAGTTTTCGTGATTCTGTCTACTGACAGTTTTTCTCCTTTCTTTCAGCGACAGGTCGTCTCCTCTGGTGCTCTGTTGTCATTTGCTTCGTACAATAAATCGATCCATTAACCCACTCACAGCTTTCTCCTTTTAAATGTTATCATCTCTCACACACTGAATTAAATTAAATTAAGCTTTTAGCTAGAGTTTGCCTCTTTATTAGGCAGTGGGTGCACACTGATACGGTCAGTTAAAAATTAATTCATGACTTTTTGTATAGGCCCAGTTGAATATTGCAATGGTAACGTGTGGCTATCACAAATTCCCATGGTACACCTGGATTGACATCACGGCACACCATGTGAGAACCACTGATCTTCACCATGTCTACATGCCTAAACACATTGAGTTGCTGCCACGTGATTGGCTGACTAGCTATTTGCATTAACGGCCAGCTGAACAGATGTACCTAATAAAGAGGTCGATGAGTGTATTTTAAATGATTCCTTACATTTCCAACAATGACGTGTGTAACCCCAGGAGACCAGGTGTGAACCTGTTGTATTTAGCTTGTGTTCAGGTAATGAGTGATAGCAGGAGAAGGTGCTGATGCTGACAGCAGGAGAGAGAGAGAGAGAGACAGAGAGAGAGAGAGAGAGAGAGAGAGAAGAGAGAGAGAGAGAGAGAGAGAGAGAGAGAAAGAGAGAGAGAAAGAGAGAGAGAGAGAGAGAGAGAGAATGTGTTTTTCATCCCAGAAAAGTGGAGAATCGTATCCTTTTACTGATAACGTAACTTGTCTGCTGGATGCATTGTACTCTGGTCCCTTGAGGCTACTGTCGGTGGAGAGATTGCTGTGTATTCCTCCTCTTTTGGTGGATTTCTTTCTCCCTGTGTGACGGTTGAAAGCCTGTGCAAAATGAAGAGTTTAGAAAGAAGCGCTTTGCTCGATGATCCTGAGGGACTGACACCAAAACAGGATGTTTAGCCTACTGTTGGTGTTTTAGATAACTGAAAGATTTCGTGCTGCCATTGTAGTCCCTTTTTTAAAGTTTTTTTTATGCCATTGTATCTGCACTGGAAATACCTCCTAATATCCACAGTTATCCAGAGAGAAACAGAGCACCAAACAACGACACTTTGTTTTGCAGCTGCTATTTTTAAACAGTGTTAAACTGTTTTCAGGAGGCTTTTCCTTTAACTAGCTGCCCCATTATTCACTCACTGCCGAAACAAAATGTCTAGACTCCTTCTCACAACTGAAACGAGCTGTTTGTAAACCTTATTAATGTCAGTCATACGTCACCACTTCATTTTGGAGGATGCACCAGCAGCACTGATGACTGATTCTTTCATTTTTATTGCAGTATATTCAGCTATCGACTGCAGGGTTTTATCCGTAAAACTGTTGGGTTTTTTTGTGATTTTACTTGTGTTCCTTTTTTATTGCATTCCTACTACGCCTTTTTATTGCGTATTTCTATTTCATTATTTTATTGTTAACCATCTGCAAACTATTCATCTCATGGGACAATAAAGATTGAATTGAACTGCACAGAGTCACTCGGGGAGGAATGGAGGGTGATGGTATACTGGCAGATAACTGGGAAAGATTGGAACATTAATGATAATTTAAGAGCTGTTCGCAAAACAAATCTCACGGCTGCGAGGTTCATTTTGTAACTTCGGGGCTTCCAGACATGTTAAATTATCTGGAGTCAACATGGATGAGACTTTAAAGTGCTCAGGAAAATAAATGGACATTTGAGCATCTATAATTTCATGACAACACTGTCAAACTCCGACAACCCAAGTTGTCACATATCGCCACTTTGTCTGTTTACTTGTCTACATATTACGCACTAGGTTAAGTTAGGTTTGTCTTTTCTAAATACACTTCCATTTTCACAGGAAAGGTACAGGCACAAAATAAACCTAAAACGTCGGTAACACACCTCATATTTATGTTTATTTCCTTGTGCGATGAAAGCACATGGTAAAAAACCAACATGGTTTGGCTCTACGTTCCCACAGGAAGTGATCACCGGGCTCCTGGGTGAAAGTCCTGGGTTTGTTAGACCCATCCACCGCCCCTCCCGCCAGAACTATAGGGACTTTCTGGGGGTCTCATTTATAAACATGCACAAAACTGAAAGAGACGTACGCCACTTCTCACGCAACGTTGTGATGGATAGAAACAGACTCTATGGGAGAATCTTTGATCTGTGCTTACAAACATTTTGGAGACAGAAAATTGGTGATGCAGACGGTGAGGTCGAACCCTGACTGTAGAAATTGTGATATTTTTGACTTTTGTCTGTACGTACATTTTTAGTATGGATCCTACGCACTGTTTTATAAATGAGACCCAGCTTCTTATATTATGTTGTCACCTGCAGTGTTTGAAACTGACGCTGCCCAGTGACTTATCACACCTCCACAACATGTGCCGCCTGTCAACGTATCTTAATACATCAAATCGGTACATGAAGAACTGTATGTCACTGTCTCCTGTCCACTGATCAGTGCTGCTTTTGGGTCCGACACTCAGCTGTTACTATAAACTGTGTGGACCTTGAATTAATGACTGAGGAGAAATCTGGACTCCACGGCTGGACCAGCTGGGAACCACTGGACCTCAGTGACACGCCATCCACCTTCTGATGACAGTCAGCTCACATGTGACCTTAACAATGTTCTACCGACAGGGCTGAAAAATGTTCAGCCTGGTGCCAGACATCTGAATCACCGTCCACGTCCTTTCTCTTCACGTCGACGTGCCGCCTGTAGCGTAACAGCGAGGGAGGATAAACCCACTTAAAAAGCCGTGCAGGCGGCACACGAGGCTGCAGGTATGATGCAGAATCTCTGTCAGCTGATAATCAAACGACAGCAGGAAGCAGAGACGCTGTTGAAAACCTTAATTTCATCTTTTCACAGCTTTTAAAAATGTTGGCACAGACCACAGGGATACAGTGAGAGACAGTGAACTCTGTCATGGTGGTTTGATGAGTTCAGAAGAACATGGTGATGGTTGTCAGTTGCAAAGGTGACGACACACGTTAGTGGGGCCACAAAGTGTGTCACACTCACTAGTCTGAGAACTTTGTTTTGTAGAGCTGCAAGGATTGGTCGATTAACCAAGTATCCATCTTCAAAGACAAAAAAGATCACTAACTATTTTGCTAATCAATGTTTCAGTCATTTCTCAGACAAAAGTCAAATATTTTCCTTTGCTGCTTGTCTTTGTCATTTGAGACAGTAAATGAAGAGTCTTCGGGTTTTGAAATTTTTTGTTGGACAGAAGAAGCAACATGAAGACGCCACTCTCTGGGCTCTGTGATAGCTATATATTTATATTTTGTTTTGAGGACATTTCATAGACTTAATCGATTAATCCTAAAAAATAATCTGCGGATAGTTCATACTGAAAATAATTGCTAGATGCACCCCAACCATACACACCAGGGCCCAGATCACACAGGAGGCGTTCTAGCAGCTGTAGGCGACTTTTTATAATTGTTTTTAATGCGAATGAAGCTTTTTGCTTGCTGTTTTCGTGTTTCTGCGCTCTATGTGCCTGGCATTTTTACCAGAGTGCTCAGAACTAGGGGTGGGCGGATCAATCCTATAAAAGTGAAACGTTCAATACTGTTTTCATTTTGGAGATTGATGCTAGCGTCAATAAGATCGAAGCAAAAAATAAGGATCTGTTTCCTTCTTCTACATCGTGTTCCAGCAGCAACATAATAGCTAATAGATTAAAATGGACTAAAATATTAGCTTGCTAATTAGGAAGGCTACGCTAACGAGTAAGCTTACCAGCAGGCTACAATATTGTTCATTAACATTAAGAGTAAAGATGATGCCATTTGCAGTTTCAAAGACACATTTTCCCTCTTTTTTTCAAAACCTATTCAAAACAATTTTTGTAAGAGTTTTCAATAGGCTTTTAAAAGGTATTTGCAACTAAAAAAATTCAACTAAGCTCGATGCTGGCTCCTCTGCTCTACATGTTAAAGAATTACCAAATTGCTCCTGCTGGCTGTGCAGTAAGGTGCAGCTTCCATTTGGATTCATCCATAAAATAAATGTTTGCCAGTCTGTATTTTTTACAGTGATGTAACAGTCTCAAGCTGCCAGCTGAAGTTGGCACAGCCACATTGTGTAGGTTTGAATGGAGTGAAAATCGTGTTGATGTGGACCAAACTATCACCGGTCAGGTAATGGAGCCCAGCGTGTTTCCAGCCAGGCCAATCAGAGCTTTGTACTGTTGGTGGGATCAAGAATAGGGACATCAGGGACACCGTCTTCCTGTGCCAGAGTCTGAGGCGCAGATCCAACGCAGCTGTGCAGGACGCTGTGAGTGGACTCACAGAAATAACAACATGATGTAATCAAAATCTGAAGAGCAGCTCCTGACTGAACCTGAACTCTCAAATCTGCTTTGTCCTCAGATCAACACAGAAATAGTTATTCACTCCTGGAAGCTGCTTAACAGAGTCCGTGTTGACTGAAAATAACCGTACGGATAACAATCAGTCACATCCGATTGATTAAAGCAGAATAACACCTCCGTCTGGGCAGGGAAATACAGATGATGTCAGACTGGATGATACAGTGAAAACGACCCAGTCTCAATATCAACCAACAAAAATATTATGTATACAATTAATAAGTGATTAATTTTTCAGTAACGCGGTATCAGCCTGTAGTGGAGACTGAGGAGCTCTTCTGGATGAGATTATGTCTGACAGATAACTAAATGTCTCCACATTAAAAATGTATATGTTGAATGCAGCCTCCTTCATTATTGATACCAAAAGACACAGTTAAGGATCATGCACCAAAAAGCTGCTGAGCACCTCCTCTGCAGACGGATTTGGTGAAGGAAGTGCTGCTGCAGTACGAAGGGAGAAGGTGACACAGAATGATTACGAGGCTCCACAGTGGTTCAAATCTGAGTCCAGATTATGACAGATTACATAAGTCATAATCGTCTTCTCTTAAATAAAAAGTGGAGCCTTTCATTCCAAAATTAGATGTTCAGCACCAGGACAGGATTCAGGTTTTATTGGGGGCTGGGGGGCCGTACAGTCGGTGCAGGGCGTCAGTTTTTCTGATAGATGGACATTTTTTTGGTGAAACTAATTTTATTGATTGGTATTATCTGTGATAAACACCAACAGACCAACCAGTATTCTAAGAGTTGTGCCTAAACTCGGCATGCCAGATGAACCAGATGAAACTAGCCGAGTGGCGTCCAGTTGCCCGACTCGGCTGAGACTCAGCATGAATGACGCCCCAGAATCAGGCTGAATCAGCTGGCCTGTTGCCAGCTGCAGACATTGGCCCAGCTTCAGCCCAAACTCGGCATGCCAGATGAAATAGCCAGGCTGCATCCAGTTACCTGACTGGGTTGAGACTCTGTATGTATGACGCCCCAGAATCGGGCCAAATCCAAATGAGTTGATCAGATTCTGGCTGCCGACACTGGGGTACGTGTTAATGTGACATTCATCAGGTGAAGGGCAGGGGGCGCCCTGACACTCTGCGCCCTCAAGCCGAACATTTAGCAGCTAAAGAGCACGATGCTTCTGTCAGACACTGGTGGAGACCAAAAACAGAGCTCAAAGGAGAGAGAATATTGTGTCTTACATTCATCAGGAGGCCAGGAACATGTTCCACGTGAACGCTAATGTTGGTCCAAATTGGTAGGTTGGGTAAACAAGTCACTGTTTGCTATAATGGTGGTCATACACACTTCATAAGGGCCTTGACACACCAAGGTGACAGTCGGCTGTTGGTTGATGTCGGGCCATTGGAGAGCGTCTCAAGCCCCAGTTTTTGCGGTGTATCGCGCACCATTGGCTCTCGTTTTTTTTCAAACAATCCAGCATGTTGCATCGGCAGAAGTAGTGAATGCAAGTGAGGAAAGCAAACAAACCAACTCGGTCTCACCCTGAAGTCTGAGGGAAAAACACATCAGTTGGCAGTGTTGTATGTAGTCGTCGTAGTGCTTTTATTTTGAAAGAGACTGTATGCAAACTGTACATTTCCTGTGAAAACAGAAGTGTATTTTGAAAACAGACAATGCATGTAACAGGCTGAAGTTGACACGGCGTCCCAGAACGTCAACAACCAACACACCCAGGGTACCTTGGACGACATGTGGACGTGGACAGTCCATGAGCAAACGCCGTGTGAGGAGTGAATAAACATAATACAAGGTGTTTTACCTAGGCGAGTTAATTTTAAAAATGGCTGTTTTCATCTAACGAGCGAAACTGTACATTTCTGTGAAGTGTATTTTGTAAAGACAGAATGTGTGTGACAACCGTAAATTGACCTGGCATCCTGGAACGTCGACAGCAGATACTGAGCGTGTCAGATGTGTCGCGAAAGTTGGCTGAATGAGCAGCGATATTTGATGAGCTGGGATGAGACCATGTTATTAAAATACATCAGTCTCCAGTCTCTCTGTGCTTTTTAAAAAATGTTACATTAGTTTTTGGACTGTAGAAAGTGGAGGGGACATGTCCTCTGTGTCCCCCATGGATGACACCCCTGTCCATAGCATGGCAAAGACAGAACATGTATATGTATGTATATATATATTATGCTGAGGAGCAGATGATTGCTGGCAGTAAAGCTCAGCACTGTGGGAGTTAAGAGTCGTGTCACGTTTGCTCAGCAAATTGTTACGATTTAAGGACTTAATAAACTGTGTTTCTGAAATATTAACAGATGAATTTCAGACAGTAAAGACAAATTTATTGCGGCTTGAAATGAAACCTGTAAATCAGTTTCAGATCCATGACTGAGGCTCTTGTTATTGCCAATAAAACAATCCAGATGAACATTTCACCTGCTGTCATTCACAGCTTGTCGGAGCCTTGCAGGCATGCCGGGATTTTAATATTCGTTTGTTTTTATTAAAGCAACATGGAAGATAATGTGCACGCATAGTTCAAACTTTGAATAAATAAGGGGAGTCGTCTTCTTCTGGAGTCCAGTCACGTCCTGTGTGAACGGCGTGCAGCTCAACTCAAACTGTTTTGATTAGAGTTGAAATGAACTCTGCTTTAATGATCTGAGCGTTTCAGTTAAGATTTGCAATCAGCTAAATGGCTCAATTTAGAACAACTGAAATAAACCAAATAATTAATTTGGAAACGTTGGGAAAAAAGCGCTGAAAGATTAATTCTGAGAGTGGCAAAGAAGTAAATGATTCATCTGAGCAGAAGTGGAAGGAGCTTAATGTTGAATGGAAGCAAGTGATTCATTCAGAGGAGTCAGTTTGAGATGACTCTGAGCCAGTTTCATCCTGAAGTTAAAAATAGACTTTCTGTGGTTGAAGAAGATCACACTCACATGCACACACACAGGCTTGCATGCATGTTGGTACACATACTGTTGCCATGCACGTGCGTACACACACACACACACACACACACACACACACACAGGCGCAGGGATGCAGGGGGCCTTAAAACACGACAATTATATTTTCTGGATTTTCAAAAAAAATAAAAAAAATACAAAAAAAACTTACACACACAGACGGTGTCACACTTTCTGTCACCAGCTCTCTTTTTTGTTCTTTCACTTGCTGACACACAAATACACACACACATGTTCACTGACACAATCCCGCACACACACACACACACACACACACACACACACACACACACACACACACACACACACACACACACATGTTCACTGACACAATCCCACACACACACACACACACACACACACTCACACAGAAACAAACACACACTCACACTCTCTCTCTCTCTCTCGTGCTCTGGCTCATGAATTAAAGAGCAGAGCTGGTCCAGGGGAAGAAATTATTCAGGCAGATCTGCTCTCTGACAGAGGAGTGGGAGGGAGGGAGGGAGGAGAGGAGAGGAGAGGAGAGAGGAGAGGAGAGGAGAGGAGAGGAGAAAAAAGAGGAAAAAAGAGGAGAGAGAAAGGAGAGGGGGGAAGAGAAGAAAAAGCCTGTTAATAAGGAATGCATTGATTTGACATAGAGAGGCGATCAAACCCCAATGGTGTGTGTGTGTGTGTGTGTGTGTGTGTGTGTGTGTGTGTGTGTGTGTCAGCCCCCTCCCCACCCTGTGTGTGTTTGTGTGTATGAGAATGTACTCCTTCATTGATGTGTGAGTGTAATGGATGTGGGAATGCGTGTATCAATTTCTCTCCAGCAGTGTGTATCTGTGTGAGCTTTTCCTGTGTGTGTGTGTGTGTGTGTGTGTGTGTGTGCCACTTTCATGTTATTGAATGACAAGCTCCTCTTTCACATGTTGCAGTGAAACAGGTGATAAAAGATGTTTCCTGTCTCCCTGATGAGGCGAAAATTAAAGGTGGACCTGCTGAACGTCCGTCTAACTGCAGCAGGTGTTTGTGTTTCAGCCAAAGCAGAGCTTTGCTGCTGCTTTGAGTTGACTGGGAGGATCAGGATGTATCAGGAATTAGAATCAAGGTGACAGGTTGCATAAAATTCATTCAACTACACATTTCTACAACTACAAATAATTTTTACACACTTACAAACTGTTCTTTTTGTCTAAACGTAACCACATGTGTTTGTATTTGAAGGAAAAAAAGCGTTGGTGGTGTTGTATTAACGCTTTTATTTGGAAAGAGACTGTATTCAAACTGTACATTTCCTTTGAAAAGAGAAGTTTATCTTAAAAAGACACAATGCATGTAACAGGCTGAAGCTGACACGGCGTCCAAACTAATTGCGTCACATGTCGACCAAACGTTGACGTGACAAGGTCGCAGTGAGAACGTGTTGATTTTCTACCCCACAGTTTGACAGCTGGAGTCACTTGTGACCACGAGTGGGACCAAATCATTTTTTTGCAAGTCACAAGTAAGTCTCAAGTCTTTGCACTCAAGTCCCAGTTCAAGACAGGCAAGAGGGGAGACGAGAGGCCTCCTTTGTATTCTAGAGCGTAAACTGGTTGAATTATTATCTCATTAATTCAGAGATTTTTTAAATTTTGTGTACAGACTTGTTGATTGTGATGGTTATTTATTATCTTTATTGTTGCCTGTGTGAATGAATGAATGAATGGGTGCATATAGAATAAATATTTAGACACATCATATGTGATCAATAAAGACATTTCGCTGCTCATTACTGTGCACAAATGTATGTATTTAGGCCTGAAGCTCAGGAGGCCGTGTGGTGCTGGCAGAGAGAAACCTCCTGGCAGGCTGCACTTTGCTCTTCTTTTCATGCAAGCAAAGAGTTTTTCCATTTCCACTGCAAAATGTCTGCGCACGGCACTGACCGAAACTTTAGCTTTAACTGCTGTCTAATAGTTTTACTAAAAAAGAAACAAATCTACTCAGTGTCTAATAATTCTGAGTCTTTAAAGTGTATCTCTGAACGCCTCATGTTGTGAAACAGCGCCCCTCTGGGCTGTAACGGCAGAGACATGTTAGTCAGCCTGTGCGGTGACAGAGGGTACTGCAGCCTGCTGACCTCCACGTGGAGTCTACCTGAGGACGCCAGGTGCGCTGATTAATCACTGTGACGTCGAGTGGTATCAACCAGTCGGGACTCTGTGGAGGATTTTACGAGTTTAACTTCGAAGCTAAACAAAACGGACGGTTACTATAAGAGGATTTAAAGTCAAACTAAACAGGAGAGTTTTGCAGTTAGTGTCAGAGGCCATGTTTGTTTGTTTGTTTGTTTGTTTGTTTGGCTGAGAGACACAGAAGATGGAGGACAACACACTGTAACATGGATATCTAACATTTCGCCCCATGAAGGGAAACATACTGGACTTCAGCTTCAGATAAAGTGAGTCAGATACACCTTGTCTGTCTGTCTGTCTCTCTCTGCTTGCTGCTGTCAGTCCTTCTGTTTAAACCTCCCTCAGTGGATTTAACTGCTGCTCTTTCACATATTTGACCCTTAGTTGCTCCTTCAGTCGCCTGCTGACGCTGTGACTGTTAATAACTGTCTGGTGGTGTCTTGTTTCGAGCTGTATGATGCCTGATTGATGAATAACACAATATAATAATACTGTAGGTCTTTGTTGGCAGCCTTACAGACACATAACACTGTGTAAGTCGTGTATTTTGTACTTTTCCTTGTAAACTCATTCAGATCCCCAACACTTCTTTACATGTGTCACTAGCCTTGGACTAAGACATTCATTGCATGAACATCTTGAAAACGAACCCCGTTTTTCGTGTGGGGGTTCCCGGTCTAGACACAGCGCACTATAGTGGTTGGGAGGTGTATTGCACATTGGTAGTAAGTCTTCCCAACTGCTATAGTGTCGCAGTAGAAAGCCGGTGCACTCATTCATTGCAGGACGGAGAAGGGGTGAAGAAAATTTCAAGACATCCGAGATAAAATGCATGTTTATTGAACAAAACACACAGCAACCCTCCGTACACCTGTGAGGCGAGTACATTATATGTTTGACTTGAACGTTTATGGAGACGTGAATCGGTCTAGACCGGGACCCCCACACGAAAAACGGGGTTCATTTTCAAGACGTTCATGCAGTGAAGGCCAGGTCCAAGGCTACATGCGTCACATGATCTGTAGCAGGATGAGAAGAACAAAGTAAGTTTATTGTAAAAATAAAAAAATACTTCATATTATTGGACCCTGAGTTAACTTTTCAGACTTGGCTTTAACCTCTCAGCTGCTTGTTGGAGGTGTTGTATGGATGGAGAAACACTGATACCCAAAGACTGATCAATACTGGGTGAGCTTCTCTGTTACATTGTTGATGTCATAAAAAGGTAATCTGTGCAGAGGCAGTAAAGTGAATATTTTCTGCAGACTGCTGTCATGATTGGACGACAGATCCTCAGGAACTGGAGGAAACCAGAAGAACCTCCTTTTCAGGAATGTGTGAATTAGGCAAAGTAGCGGCATATGAGAGGACGTGTTATAGGACACAGGACAGAACAGAAAAAGATCTCCTGAGGTCAGGCATGTATCTGGACACCAAGTTTTATTTTATTTTTCTGACAAGCTGTTTCTGTGATGATGTGGAGAATTCAAGGATGAGGCCGATCACGAGTTCTTTCTTAATGCACGTTTATTTACGAGCTCGGATCAACATGGCTACATGCAGAAAGCCAGCCCATGACTGTGGAAAAGGGGTGATAGTGCCATAATTGTTAAGGAGAGGAATCAAGAGGGTGGAATAACTTACTACAAGTCTGAATGTCTGCGATCAAACAGTCTCAGGTTGAGCCTCACGTACTGCCTTTTTAAAAAAGACTTTCTGTAGTGTTTACCTGGACCCCACAGCCTCCAGGAGGAATGTCCCAAGGTGATATTTTACATATGTCAATAAATCGATAGTGACTGTTTATGTTGTTCCAGCAACTCCAACAGAGCAGTACATCTTTTTTATTGTGGCTAAAGAGGCTCCCAGTCAAACTCTCACTTATCATGTTGATCATTAAAGCGTGTTAGCCTTATGATTTCAGGTATTAGGATCAAGTGGACCAAATTTAGTAGCTGCACCTGTCATTTCAAGGCGTCAGATACATATTTAATCAATATAGGTATCAGCTCAGACTCTGTGTTGGCAGTGTTAAAGGACTCAGATCAGGATTTGAGTTAAAAACAACTTAATCAGGGCTTCCCTATTCTCCATATTCCCTGGTGCTCACTCAGTCTCCTCACATGTGTGGGCTTCCCCACAGCTGCTGCTGCTGATTTCATGCTCCGCTCTGGTCTTCATGTCTGCAGTCATCCAGTCTTTATCGCGTACAAGGTGTTTTATGGTTTCTGGCAGGTGCTGACTCGTGTTCCCTCGTGATCCTTGAGTTTAGAATATTTTATCTCAAGGTCACGAACGCACATCCAGGCTCAAATCTGAATGTACTGACTGAATTTATAGAGAGAGACAGCGTCCAGCTTCACACTTCATATCTGTACATCAGCTGTCTGATACAATGCAGCTGTCTCACTTATTAGGGTCCTCGGCTGAAGGCCACAAAGTTAGACCCCCTGAACGTGCTCAAATCCTCACCAAAATTGGCACGCATATCAGGACTGGCGAAAAATTTGATAAAATGAAAATATTAACATCAAAAGTGCTAAAATGGGCTCTCTAGTGCCACCTAGATACTCTAAAATGGCCGCTGTGGCCCGTAGGAATGCCGTAGAAAGATCAAACTAAAACTGGCTTGTTCGTCTCATCGAGACCTAGAAATCACGCCTCGACACCACCGACCTAAATCCAACAGGAAGTGAGCTAGTGCCTCTGAAAGTAACATGAGCAAATGTGGAGAAATTGTCAGCTGTGAGCTAGAGTGGAGAGGGGTCTGAAATTGTCTACAACTTTTGTCTTCAACTGTCTACGTGAGCTGGAGGCCAAAATGGCGTGAGTCCGAGGTCCCGCTCAATGCTGCTTGCAGCTTTAATTATTTTTGAACCCTGTCACTACTAAACGGAGTCTCACAGTTAAATTAAAAGGCCTCTCTGAAGGGACAGAACTTACATCTACTACATAATAAAGGCACTTATGTAACTTGCAAATGTGTTTCTCCACACACATTAATTCATGACGTAATATAATTTAATGTGTTTCTGCGGCGCGGCGCAAAGACAGAGGCATTTTTACATTTCTGTTAATGTTTCAGGTGTAGGTGCAAAATGCAAATGCTGCTAATTAAACAGGCACAAAGAGGGAAGCAGTCACTTCCATGAGTGCCCAGCATGTAACTGCTGCAGCTGCTAATGACTGCTGAGTGATCACAGTCGCAGAGTAGTACCTCCCGTGTGACAGACGCGCCTTTCACAGGTAATCAGACCTGCAACATGAAGGAAGAGGTTGTCAGAATCTGAGGCTGATATCTCAAGACGTGGGAAACGCTTTTCTTCAGCGGAGCTTCACAAGGACACATTTGTTGTTCACGTCTTCTTGACTCTTGTGACATCAGCTCTCAGATGTAAAGTCAAAATCATTTTCTTGTTCTGGTTCAAAGTGTGTTTAAAGTGAGGGTAGAAATTGAGTCTGATTTAAGTTGAAAACCGGTTCTCAATGCATCAGCTCCCTTTATTGACGCCGTCAGGCTTTTCTGTCGATTGCACGTGTGAGACAGTGATGTCAGACTCATGCTGGAGTCATGGCGGAGAGGAAAACGCTCCAAAGCCCGGCTTCATTTTAGGAAGAACGATGACAACAGTGCTGCTTTTAATGTCTGTTAAGTAATTATTTCAAGTGGAAACACCAACAATATGCTGACACATCTTTCTTCACATCACGCCGCTGTTTCCCAACGAAGCAGCATGTTTGTTACCAAGAGTAAATATCCTGTTATAATAACATCAGCACCACACAGGCAGCATTACTTTCTCTTTGACCATGAGAACACCTGAGTGAAAATGAATGCAGTACAAATATTCTTGCATGTCGTCTGTTCTGACCGAAACCGTGTCCTGACTGGATGCGACCTGAGCAAGCTTTAGTGACGACATCAGTTTGATTGCACTGTTTTCTATTAGACTGTCGATGTCTCACCATCGTCATACGTTTTCAACAAAAACTTTTAATGAAGGTCTTACGATGGTAAAGACAAATTTGAAATCAATCAAATTAGAGACGTACCAATCCCGCTTTTTCAGTTTCGATACCGATCCTGATGCTGTGGCTTTGAGTATCAGCGATACCCGATACCGAGCCGATACCATGGTTGACCTAAAAAGCTATACCTTTACATGTGGAACAGAAAAGACTGGAGGCATCAGGCATTGATGACTACACAGTTCTTTCCTGAGATAAAATGACACAAGATGAAACAGATTAATGCAATGACAAACTATTTATTTTTAGCAAAAATAAACAATTGTGCAGCTGCAGGTGAAATAGTGTGAAATACCTCCACACAGCAGATTCTCTCCTTCGCTCCATGACATGTGACGTAGCTCACGTGAAACCAGCTTTGGGAGCTACTTTCAATTTTGTGGAAAGTTTCACAAGTTTTTTAATGACCTGAAACCCTCAAAACTGCGATTAATTTCGGAGAATAATAGTAATTCCTTCAGTTTTAATGGGATCCTCACGGCGTGGTGCTCACGCCCTGATAATAACCACATTTGTTTTCTTTAAGGCTCAGTTTTTAGGTTCAGCTGCTGATTTAAACTTCATCCAACCCTGATCTCTTTCATTGGTTTTAAACTTGGACTTAAGGATGAGGTCATGGCTAGCTACAGCTGATTCATTGAACAAACAACTTCTAGATTAAATGTTGCTGCCTTTTATATGTTCCAGTTTGACATACGTATTGTCGCTGCTGTGATTTGTTCAAAATTTCCCATTGTGTTTTGAAGTATTTGTTTTTCACTAACCAGTCCAAACCTTTTAAATTAACAGTGATTATAGAACACAGAAAAAGCATCGTGATTCAGGAAGCTGCGTTTTTCTCTGATAAAAGAAAAAACAGTTAATGGAGTGATGCAGGCGCTTCCAGCTGCCGCTCTGTCAGCTCTGCTGAATTTGTGCTAAATGAAGTGACTAAGACTGTGAGATTTTATTAACCTTATAAGTTTACTGCAGCTACACTGTGCGACATGGATCTGATTAACTACGACATCAAGTCTGATGTCTGCAGACTGTGCGATGACAGCGCTGACTGAATCACAGGCTACGACGTATGATGCAACAGCTTCACATACTGAGTGATGCTGCGCAGGTTATTACTGCTCCAACTGTGAAGCACAACATAGAGGATCGCATTGATAAAGTGAATAAAATTATTGCCATCCTTAATGAAATTAAACATCCGAAAAAATGTTGATAAAATGTCTTAAAAATATCAAAATAATGTCAGCAAAATTTTGATAAATGTCCAAAAATGTTAATAAAATGCCAGAAAAATATTATTGAAATGTCAGAAGAAAACTAAGTAAGGTTTTTAAATTTTAAAATGTCTTTAAAATATTAAGGAGGCTGTAGGTGCTAATGTCTATTTTGCAAGTGTTAGTGGTGCTGAAAATGTGGGCGTGCAGCCTCGTTCTGTGGACGATAAACCAGGTGCAGACTTCCATCTGTGTCACCGCTGATGAGGAAATACAGCGAGTGCTGGACGGAGCAGTGAGTGACAACAACCCCGCCCACATTTAAGAGACTGTCTGAACACACCGAGGGTCTAGGTACCATGTCTGAAGGCTCACTGCTGGCTCCACAGGTGCTGGACTGAAAGGGTTTGGTGGAGACGGAGCTTTATGAAGCAGCAGCCAACAATGTAAGAAGACAATAAAAGGACTAAATGACAGTGAAGTTAAAGGAGCTGATGTGATCACATTTTGGTCGTGAATAATTGCACGGAGACTTTCTGGACACTTAAATCTGTTGCACCGTTTTCACTTAACTATTTGGCCGTTGGCGCTGAGGCTCGTTCACACTCGCCATCAGCAGAGTTTGTAACAGCAGCAGAAGTTTCACATAAAATCGATTTCTATTTGTTTCATCCTGTTCTTCAGTTTTGTTTTTTCCTGCTGCAGGAACTCAAGGTTGGCATATGATGGCTTTTTCTGTAGCTTTCAATATCAATTTGTGCAGACGGAGGAACATTCCTGTTGAGAAGTATGACCCTGGGCCCAGAGAGAAAAACAATCTCACAGGGGTCCATCGCATTTGTGTACAGTATGTCCTAGAAGTGTTGTTTTTTTCTGTGTTAAGATAAATGTGAGTGACTGTGGGTCCCCAGAGCGGCTAATACAGCCACTGATTATTCCTACACTCCTGCAGAGGAATGTTAAAATGTCCTGCCTGAGGTAGACAGAACATTAAATCCATTATATTGTTTTTTTTTTTTAATCTTCTCTTGCTTATTTTTTTTTTTTGATAAAACCTGGGCAGCTCCCAAAGCTTTTATATCTGGAGCTGATGTGCAGGATCAATATCTGGACCGATCACTGCATATTATAATGATTGCTATTGGCGAAGTAAAGCCTGCCAAATCCATTTTCAGTTGCTCATTCTCACCCATACTGCTTCTGAAAAGCACTTTATTGTGCTCTGTTTCAACACGGCATCACTTTCTAACACAGAGACTTCACTGTGGAGATACACAGAAACATCCACACTCACCGCACGCATCACTGAGCGGAACCAGCCGAGCACTCTGGGTTAAAAACAGCAACATTTTGCAGGTGAACAATTCGTCTGAAGAGCTGCTGCTGGTTGAAACCTCGTTTGATTAAACTCGTCAGGGCTCTGTCAGAGTTTCATGGTGGAGGGAAGAGAAGCGCTGTTATTACAGCTTTATGAAAAATGAAGCTTTGAGGAAACACAGCAGGTGCTGGACGTGTGTTGGATGAGCTGGGCAACATTTTTCAATTCAGTTTTATTTATAAATCCCAGTATCACAAAGCTTGTCTGCAACACCAGGGGTCAGCATGTCAGGGTCCCTGCCCCGGCCTCCGCCTGCAGCCCAGCACACAATGCGCCCGGGCCTGATGCCGGTCCCTGCAGGTGGTCCATTATTCATTTGGACCGAGTCCAACCCGACCCCACGGCCCAAGGCTTGGCCACCAGATGCTCGTTGGTGAACACATGGTTAGGTTTAGGAAAAAAGAACTGCCCAACGGACTTCCGCCGCCTTAAGTTTCATCCTTGTCCCGCGATGTTTCCCTCTGATGCTGCCGGGCACCGTTAAACTATAACAGCAACCGGCCGTGTATCATGCCAACGTTAAAGGATGTTTATTTGTGCTGGTTTCAGATGCTGCACGTCACGGCCCAGGGGCCAGATTTCGACAACTTTGGAGTGAAACCTGGCTTGTCTGGCTCCACAGGGGCCCCCGTGTCCTCGTTCAAATCCATTAGTAGTGTCTCCCATGTTGATGTCTGTGACAAATGTCTTTGTTTTCCTTTTGATCAGTTTGAACTTGATAATTTTTGTCAATGCTGCAGCTGATTTCAACATGTATCAGCTGAGTATTATTTAAATATTGAACCACATGTGAGCTCAGTCAGTTAAAATCTCTGTAACTGTCGAGGCTGTCAGACAGTGGTTTGTATCCAGTGACACGTCAGGTATTAGCTGAGCTATTGAGTGTCTTTAAGCAGTGAAAGTTTATTATTTATTTATTTATACATGCAGGCTAGATTTGTTCATATATGCTACAGTGATTGTTTTCCACAGAGCTCTACGGTGCGAGCATTTTACTCGCATTTGAGACTACAAATAGTTTTGTGCGAGCACAAGAAATCATTCAGGAGCAGCTGTGCGAGTACAGATTTCAACCAGCAGCAGAAACGAAAGGCGAATCCTGCCGGTTGTGGGTTGAACGGGGGTCACAGACAGGAAGCGCTATGGCCACCGCAAGATAACGGCTTACCAGCGACTGAGAAGTCCGGCTCCAGGTCCAATATTTTCCTCTTCCAAAAATACCTGTACAGCCGAGCCGTGGCGGCACACAGGTATGTGACCTGTCAGAGGAAAAACGAGCCCAGTGTCCCAATTTTGGTACTGTGACCACACTGCTCCCAGGATCACCGGGTCACGTACACACCTCCACCACATTAAGGTGGTGATTCTTGGAGGTTGAGGTGGTTCAACATCTGATCAGGATCCCTCTGGGTGCCTCCTTGAGGTGTTCTGGTAGCAGGCCCCGGGGCAGACCCAGAACACACTGGAGGGATTATATATCTCATCTGGCCTGGAAACACCTCGGGGTCCTCCAGGAGGAGCTGGGAAGTGTTGCTGGAGGGACGTCTGGGGTGCTTTGCTCCATCTGCTGACTCCACGACCACATTGGCAGTAACTCTTTCCCAACTCAGAGGGAGCAATCCATTGTTTTCTGGCAGAGAACCATGGCTTCAGACTTGGAGGTGCTGACTCTCATCCCAACGGCTTCACACTGCAAACCGCCCAGGTCATGCTGGAGGTCACAGTGTATTGAAGCCAAAAGAACCACATCATCTGCATAAAGCAGAGTTTCTTAGACCGGCCCCCTTCCTCCTCCCGGCTGCACCTTGAGATCCTATCTGTGAATATCACAAACAGAATTAGAGACCCTGGCAGAGGCCAACACCCACTGGTTGCGTGTTTAATTTTGTGCCAAGTATGGGGAGCAGAGACCGGAGCAGTGCCACCCACAGGATGGGTTGACATGACAGAGTAAAGCCCTGGTCCACTGTTCCATGTCCAGGATGAAACTGGCATTGCTCCTCCTGAATCTGAGGTAAGACAATCAGTCGAAGTCAACTTTCCAGCACCGGAATAAATTTATTGGGCTGGTTGTACAGGTTGTAAAACACACACAGAATTGTGATCTGGGGCCGTACAAACAACGTAATTTACCATCAGCCCAAATCCTCTGAGCTCTAACCCCAAAGTTAGATGTGTTATGATTGCAGACATGAGAAGACAGCAGTCAGCATATTTTGACAGAGTATGACTGAGGCTTTAATGTACTTCCATGTTTTACAGCCGCCCAGTGTTTCAGCTGACCCTCACTGATTTATCTGCCAAAGACAAACTTTACTGCCATTCTCCTCTTGACGGGCTGTAACTTTGAACCTCGCCTGTGACCAGGAGTGTAATTAACATGTCTGGTTTATATTGAGCATCATAAAAATAATGTCAGTTGCTCTTGTGGTATATAAAGGGGCTTTCAGATAATGATGCAGCATTCAGCATGATGTGAAAGGACAGTTCAACCCAAAATTAGAATTGAATGTTTCTCCTCTCCCCTGTGGTGCTGTTTGTTAGTCTTGGTGTGAGGTGCACAGTGTTGGAGACATCGGCTGGAGAAATGTCAGTCTTCTCCCAATGTAATACCTAAATCAGTCTTTACTTGTCTCCATACTAAGTGTGTTAGTTGTTAGCAGTTATCAATAACAACAAAGACTAATAGTCCTTGTTCTGGCACTTCATCATTTTCAGAAACGTGCGTTCCTTTAAATAAAGGACTCCATTTATCCACCTTGCTCTTTAACTTGCTGCAAACTGTACGATACATAGTTGGAATTTTGCCCACAACCTCTTAAGCCACCCAACTAAACTCCTGTTTCCAGGATACGCTCGTTCAGTCCCTCCAGGATTTCGTGGAGTGTTTTTGGGATTGTGGGGTTGAGGTGATCGGCTGTTGATGCCGTTTGATGCAGCGCTGACCGACCATCTTTGTGAGCTGCTTCTGTTAGCACAAGCTCACACATCACAACCACAACTCATCCCTACTTGTCACATTTTGCTTCTTGGACAGAAGCCACGCAGCAGAGATTACACAGACACCGAAACGGCTTGACGCAGTTGTTGGAAACAGAAATTCGTCAACAGAATGTTTGTTAACAGGGTTCGTCCATGCTGCATTGAACAGCAGCTGGAAAACCACTCGGCACAAACAAAGTGAAAGTTAAGATCCAGGGATATTTTTTGAATATAAATTTGTGTTTGTGTATTGTGGAGCTAAAATCCACACGGCTGTTTGCAGGTATCTGTTCTTCATCAGTTAGCATAGTTTCCACATGTCACACATGCCAGCTCTGTTCTGCAGGGAGCGTCAAAGCATGAGTTCGACCAACAACACATTTGTAACACGTGTCACATTTTTAACTGCCTAGCTCTGCAAGGACAGCTTAATTACTTTAGTTGTATTTGTATATATATACATGTATGTAGGCTGAGCGATATGGCCTCAAAATTTTGATATTCAATAATGGTATTTTTGCGATAACAATATTCTTGATTATGTGACAAATTACTAAAAAATATTTATTATTAACTTAAAGAAATAGAACAAAATAAATGATACAATTTTACAGTTTGCTTCAAATATTCAGAAAAAACCTGAAATGATCTAATTTCTTTAGTTTTTGAACAACAACAGAAACTCAGAGTGAGATTCAGATTCTGTGCTGGAGCCTGGAGCAACAGATACGCAGGACTTCTATTTTTGCCGGACGCCGGAGCACAACGCAGCAATTCAGCACAGAGCAGATCGTGCGGGGCAGGAAGTCGTTCACATAAACAAAATGAAACATTTGGTTAATTTTCTAAATAAAATACACAGTGTTCACGGCGGATCATATTTCCCTGCACTACACCTTGAAAACATCATAATGGGTGGAGGCAGGCCTGAAGTCAACAGGTCAGAGGTTTCCAGACGTCATTTCACCCTGTTGACACCATGGACGAGGAGATGTTAATCATGGAGCTGCACCCAGATGTCTTCCTGCGGAGCTGCACTGCTCTGCACAGCAAACGGAGCTGGTGGGTGTTGACGGACGGCGGAGCACGCAGTGGATAACCAGCGCAGCCGTTCCGCAACAGACACGCATCCAGTGGAATTACGGCGTTAGACTGTCCCATCAAATAAAGGCAAAAGCCAAGAAAAAAAAAAATCAAAACTTTTCATCTTCTTCAGTCTCCCTGTGTGCACACTAGAGGGCTGCATTGGGATTGGGACCCAAATCTTGCGGGAGCAGGCGGTTTGAACTTTGCTGCGGGCGGGAACGAGCAGCTAAAAAAAGCACTGCAGGATCGGGATGTAGCCTATAGCGACAGGATGGAGATAACAAATGATGTGGAAAAGAAGCTCAAACAAGGTCTGAAGGCGCACTGAGCCCTCTACTTCCCAGCGCTCTCAAAGCTGGTGCATTTCATCTTCAGTATCCCCGCATCCAGTGCGCCTTCACAGCGGCCTTTAGTGTCTGTGGGCACATCTTGGAAGAGAGACGCACGGGATTGGGACCACAGTTGGTCAGCAACGTTCTCTTCCTTCACAGCAATATTATGGCCAAGTGATTCATTTGTTAAATTCATTTGTTTCATTCGTTAACTTTGTTTATTTTATGTTATTTATTAGTGTTATTTGAGCCACTCACAGCCTACTCTCGTGGCTATTTGTTAATTACATAAAGAGGCGTGATGATGCCGGTGTTACTGAGCATAGGCTTTATCTTTATCTCATTAATGTTTCTTATTCAGGTCTCTCTTAGAAAAGAGACCTTAACCTCAATCACTGTGTGATTATATAAAGGTAGAAAAATAAATAAAATACAGAGGAGGACAATAGAATATGAAACAGCCTTTATTTCATTAAGAACTAAATGAAAACAATGAAATAGGAGAGCTATTCCTGACCAGTGCATCAAAAGACATGCAGCCAGGGAAACGAAACAAACAACCCCATGAATCTCTTTATTAATAGCCTATAAAATGACGTGTTTTCTCCTGCGGGACGGGAGAAGACACAAAATCAATGCATCTCTATTATTGTGTGGGCATAAATCCTCAGAGTTTTGCATGTGCGGGCAGGAGTGTGGTAATGGTCAGAAATTCAGCGGGAGCGGGTTGAAGAAAACAGTCGTGCGCAGGCCTCTAGTGCACACGGCCCTGCAGTCTCACGCCCTTTTGTGGAGATTTGCAGGACGCTTACGCTAATTAGGATCAACAGACGCAGCGGGATTCATCGTGATAAGGTCACAGGTGTGAGCAGTTCTGGGGTTTACGAACATGTCGTGAAGCTGAGGTAGACTTTTCTTAGGACCTTTTTTAAGAACAATTTTAAGACAAAAGCTTAGGGGAGATAGTGATGAATGAGGCCCAGTGTGTTTAAGATTTACTGGCCCGATGTGGCATTTCACTTGCCCCAGGAAACCAGACAGCTCAGTCCTGTATCAGTGTTAAAATTCATCAACAGTTTCTCCATTTTTGAATTCTTAGTTCGAAGTGAAGGCATGCAAGAAAACTAAGTTGAGTAACTGGGGGGTAAGTGTTTCTTTAAGTAAGAACAGTAACAGAAGAAACAGCGACAGGCTGAAAGGCTGAATTCTGTTTTATGCTACAGTATCTGGAACAGTTAATGCAGTTTGGAGACGCTGTCTTTGCTTCAGTAGCTACATACGTCTCCAGGAGAGGATTCTGGTGAGAAATCATGATAAATAGTGGGATTTCAAATCCCCAGCTTCTCTTTGGACGCCTCCTCACTTTTGTATGTATGGAGGTTTTGTCACAGCGCGCAGTGCAATGCTTATCTGAGAGCACCTCCAGGATCATAACCCCGCTGGGTTGTGTGAATACTCTCCTGTATCACGGCTTTGACTCCCGGCTCCGACTGCGAGGTTTTTATCTCTCCACCAATTTCACAAATAATTCAAGAATTTATACGACAGCAAAGTACATATAAACAAGTTCCCGGCTGCTCGCGTTTCTGTCCCCATCATCACCCATCTCATTACCTGCAGCATTATTCATCAATACTCCCACCTCGATACCCCTCTCCCCTCCCCAGCAGCACACATATACCCCCACTGGGAAGGATGGCAGCCTCTGACAAGCCCTGAGTAAATGGGCACCTCGTCTTCGTGTGTGTGTTTGTGTGTGTGTGTGTGTGTGTGGCGGTGTGTGTGTGACAAGTGCTGACAGTCCAGGAGCCTGGCCTCGCACAAGGTCAGCATCTGTGAGCTTCATCAGTGTGTATGAGTGTGTGTGAGTGTGTGTGCCTGTGTGTGTGGGTACAAACAATATACCACCTGTGCCCCCCTGCCATGCCCGCACCCAGCAGATGCTCTGAAAGTCATACTCAGTCTTACACACACACACACACACACACACACACACACACACACACACACACACACACAAACCTAGTCATGAGTACCATGCAGAGTTATCAAAGTCAGCCGAGGTTAGTTGTAGTGTTATGAGTGTGATAAATATGATAAAATATGGACCATAAATTCAGCTCATATGGAGGGAGGACAGGACTAAAGACACACAAAGACATGGACACACACATCTCAGGACAACTGTGGTGAGTTTTATCCTAAATGTTGGTGCAAACAGTGAAACACTGAATCAAATCTGGAGTTTCTAACGTTGTAAAGGCGGAGCTAGAAGTCTAAAAAGGACCTAAAAGATGACAGGACTCAAACATTTAACCTGAGATGGAACAAAATGGTGGGAAAGGAGCTTCTTGAGTCGTCAACTGATCGATGTCGCTGGTAACGTTTTGCGTATTTGTCAGCCACAACAGAAGAATAATTGTTTTGTCTCGGGACGTTTCAACCTAGACCCTGTTTTCCAATGTTTTGTCTAAGTGACAAATGTGAGCAACAGTTTTTGAAACAGGTTTCAGTATTCAGAGAGAGAGCTGCAGCCAGCAACACCTGCAATGTGAACATATGGGGCCATCGTGCACCGTCACTTCACGTCCATTAAAAGCGTTTATTTTTACCTCAGACAGGCTCACATTGTTATAAGTGTCTCTCGATGCAGTGTTTACGTTATTGTGTCTAAAGGCCCTGACACACCAGTCAATGTTGGGCGTCGGTGAGCGTCTGTCGCCTTAGTTGTTAAAAAAAATTGACAAAAGACAGTGAGTTTGCCAGGTAAGGAGTTCCACAGCTGCGGGGCTCTAATGGAAAGTGGGAACCAACCTGGTCTCACTCCGGAGTCGTCAAAATCTGGGCTTGTGTGGTGACTTGTGGCATCAGACACCAACGAGAAAAGACGTCCTTTAATGTCGGCGTGATACGTGGCTGGTTGTCGTTGTAGTTTAATGGCACCCGGCTGCTCTAGAGGGAAATGCAGAGGGACAAAGTTAAGGCGGCGAAAGTCTGACTGGGGCAGGAGAGGTGGTGGATGTGTCCAACAAACACTGACTTTCATCTGGGAGGCTGGTGTTTCCCCTCCTGTAAGATTATAAAGTCAAACCCTGTTTTTTTGTCCTAAATCCAACCACGTGTGTTGTTGAAGGAAAAAAAAGTCTATTTGCGGTGTTGTACTGACGTAGTGCTTTTATTTTGAAAGAGACTGTATGCAAACTGCACATTTCCTGTGAAAACAGAAGTGTATTTTGAAAACAGACCAAGCATGTAACAGGCTGAAGTTGACACGGCGTCCCAGAATGCATTTCTAGTTGCCAGTAGGAGGTGCTATAAGTATAACTAATCTCTAAACGAGCTGGAGACAGGAAATGACCTTTTGGCTGAGCCCTGAATACAGGAAGCTACAGTGATCCAGACGTGACGAGATGACAGCATGGCTGACCGGTCTGCCTGAGATAAATAATTCTTTTTTGCAATGTTTCTAATTTGAAGAAAGAAACAATTGCACGGCCTCGCTAATATGTGTTGCAGCAGAGCTCAGCAGAGTTCTTTACACTGGAGGACAGGTTCCTGAGGTTCAGGTCAGGTCAGAGGTGTGAAGTTACTGATGTTACTACGAAAATGAAAGTGCTAATTTTATTTCACAGAATCATTATTCTGAAGGAGCAACTGTTGACCAAACACTACCTCCCTCTGATAAATATATATTTAAATATCAAGAGTATTTTGTTTTCCTGGCAGGTCAGGACAGAGCCTCCTCTAATAACAAAAAACGAGACACAAAAAATTGATTAGAATTTTATTAACACTTCAATAAAAGCGTCTGGTATGTCAAGACAGAATGTTTGAATTTTAAGCAGGCCGAAAACAGCCCAACTCGACGGGAGGCAATACTCTGACAGCAAGAGCTGGAGGGAGGCATTATTGTTATCGTCTCCCTTGGTGGTGACTCACTTGCAATGTTGCATTGCTATTAGAGAGCAACATAAAAATAAAATCAGATTAAATGCACATGACAGGAGGCAAAGTCTCCAACTGGAGTCAAGTTTATGACAAGCCTGTGTCATTTACCGTGACTGCATGATTTATTTGGCCTCGCTGGGAGTGGAGGAGGCAAGCTGGGAGTTCTCTAATTCCTTTCTCCATCATTTCTACAGCCATCAGTCAAAGCTGCAGAGAGCTGAATGCGAGCGCTCGATAAACGGGCTGTTAATGCTGCCAAGTTACATTTCCAGTCTTTGTTATTTCAAGCCTCGTTTGAGATTTACGTTTTGAACCTCTGCATTCTTGTTTTAGCCTTTTTAACAAGACTGACAGCTCCGACTCTTTTGTTTATCTCCCACTCTGTGGTATCACACGCTGGGCTGGTGCCAGAGGTCTGTCAGCAGTGCAGACATACATAATTCCTGCTCTGAATTATGGGAAACAAAATCCTCATTTGTCCATTTATCATGTGCAAAATGCAGCATCTGTTGTTTCCAACCTGGAAGATTTGTCTATGAAACAACTATGATACTAATGTTGGTAATAATCACCTCCACATCCTTTAGTGTTTGCACCATATTTCAAATTTCTACATATGTCATCTTGTTGTGTATTGTTTTTAATATTTATTATGTCAAGCAGTGGACTGAAGGGGGAAACATTTCAGGGTGCAGTGTAGAGGTTTGTTATGTCACAAATAAAAACTTGCTGTTGTTGTAATGCAGAAAGGTCACTAGCCTGCAAGATTTCATTCGTCGCTTAGTTGCAGGAAAAAACAAACAAACATGAAACTCTATCAGGAGCTGCGCCTTGTCAGAATAAATCCAAACCTATATGACTGGAGCATGTGACTTTACTTTGAAGGGACAGACACAGGAAGTGTCCTCGTCAGGTTAATCTCCAGGGCTGGTACCTGCGGTTATTCCACAGGCTAGTTAATAACATGTCGGGCAGGAAATCCAAAGTGTGGGATCATTTTGAGAAGGTGAAGGACGAACCCAAGGTGATATGTAAACTCATCTTCATTGGTCGACTACAAACATGACGTATCATGTGAAACATGGAAGCTACATGCCCATTAGCCCACCGTCATTAACAGGCGGCTCGCTCAGTGTGTGACGTGCACTTGGAGATAAAATATAGGCCTATATTAATGAAGGCTCATTAGTACGGTTTGTATTTCTCTGTAATGTAGCACAGTGTTAACAATGTTACTGACACTATTCTTTCTCACACCTTCAACTCAAACCACCAAAATATATCATTTAATCATTACATTCATATCAGAAACATGCAGGACACTAGTCGACCGCCGTAGCTGTCGCACAGCGTCAGTTGTTTTCCAAAATGACGTCTGACCAGTAGTGTCTTCTAGCAGCCATAATAACTACAGTGGGAGCAAAGGAGGAAATTAGACGACATCATCATTAGTCTAGTGTAGCCAGCTCCACAGCGCTGTGTCACTAGTGAAACGTCTGGAAGCAAAAATGATCATATTGCTATCTGGTAAGGGGCCGTACACGTGACGCATCATTGGCAGCAGAGAGTTGTACGGGTTACGTTTTAACTGATTTGAAACAATACAAGGAGCCTTCAAAGATCAAATTTTCGTTCAAATAACGCACATTATGTTCATGATGCTAACCGACGTTGCTAGCTAGTTAGCTAATGTTAGCTACTTAAAGCTGCCGCACTTTTCACCATGCGGCCCCTGCGTCTGACGGAGTTACAACAGCTGAGTGTAAAGCCTCAACTTTCAAGCTTAAGGGGTTGAGATTGTTTTGATTTTATAGATAATCTATAGTTAATAAACCCAAACCTTAACCACAGTGTTGCCACATCACAAAACTGACACAGATAATTAAGGTCACACTGCGTTTCCTTCGGTCCATTTTCAGATGTGAACTCAAAACCCCCTCATTTCTGTTAAGCTTCAAACTGTGGTTGTCTGGCATTTTAAAATGGACATGAACATTAATAAAAAAATGAATCATCAAAATGAAAGTAATCTATTGAAGACTTATTCAGATGTGATATTGGTTCAGATGGTCTTAATTTAGAGCTGGATGCCTTTAAGTGCTCACTCAGAGGTCATGAAATTCAATGTTCCCCACAGAAAGCAAAGCAGGCGAGACTGGGAAGAGAGAAACCAAACAAAATTAATTTTCAGACCCTGCAGACACAGATTCTTCTGAATACATTGACTAAAGTGCAGAATCATCTACAGCAAACACAGAGGGAAATTATGTATGTCTGAAAAACGTCTTTATAAAAGACATGTAAAGCACATGAAGCATCTCAGAGCTGGAGGTCAGTCCGATGTGTCTCTATAATTCTGGGAAAGTAGAAACATTTCATGAACTTAGTTCACCTTGTAAAGCTCCTCATGTACCTGAGGATTTGGGCTGCTGCAGAGCTGTCACCTGTTAGGAGCTCCCAGCAGGTGAACTAACATGCGTGGGAGGGTTGGATGTGGAGAACAACACGTCTCTTCAAAGACACTGATTGGATTCAAACTTGTCCTGACTGATTTGGTTTAGGATCTCCTGAAATACACAGGTTTCTTTATTTCAGGCTTGAAAACAAGGAAATACAGACACGACAGAGTGAATGTGAGATCATGTTTTCATTTGTTGCACCTGAACGATCCAGTCACACTTTATTTTATGGCTCCATTTGACACTTCCTGATATTTTGTTAGCAGCTCCACAACAGATTATGTTTTATGTTTAGCTCTCTGTGGTCATGGTTGCCTTTGGGTTTAAATCCCTGCAGCAGATTTCTGCACTTTTGTTTTATCTTATCAAAGTGACACTAAAACTGAAACAGGAGCATCTTTAAACACTAAAGTCCAGTTCACACCAAAGATTCACAACGAGGTGAAACCGTTGCAAAGAAAAGTGTCAGCGGTGCGAACTGGCCAGAATTACAGAGAGTTGTTGACTAGAGATGATACTCTGTCTCATGGGTCACTTCCTGTCAACGTTACAGATCAGAAGCACAGAGAGTCGTTCACTAGAGACAATACGCCGTCTCATGGTGGTCACTTCCTGTGAACTAGTAGGTTTTTAGAATGTTGCAGAACGGTACGTTGCAGGTAGACTTAAGACATAGAGCAGGTAAAGTGTAACAAGCACTTATGTTGTTTTTCTTCCCCCATTTGTGGCGCCCCCTATGGATGATGGCGCACCCATGCCATCAGCTGGGACTGATCCTTGTATTAAATTTATAAGTGAGTAAAGTTCAGGCACAACAACAACAACAAATTCTACACACACAAGTCAATGATTGAGACCAACCTGCTCCACTCTGACAAACACACACTCTCACACAGGCTGAATCTTTGGCCACTTTTCTTCCCTCTTGTAGGTTCATATTTATCTTGTAGTACAAACGTTATTACTGTTTAATTTGTTTTACAGGAGTGAAAGGAAGAGGTGGAGAAAAGGTTCACCTCCCAACCAGCACAAACAGACATCTCATACACACTCTGTAGCTTCTGTATTCTCTTTTATGCTCCCACCATCTCTTAGTGTAATCTCATGCTGACTTGACCTCGTATCAATAATTCATTTAGCCTAGAAAAAACCTCAGAACTCGCTCAGGAGCTTAAAACTTTTAGTTCCAGCGTTAGCACTTCTGGTGAGGCCAGAACTTTAACTCTGGATGAGCGGTATTTCCTCCCGAAGACAGACACATGAATCCAGTGTCTCTTCTTGTTTTCTTACTTCGACCACCGGCCACCCAGGCTCCTTGTCTTTGCTCCTGTGTGTCTGTATGGACCCTGTTTACCCCGAGCATGTCTGCAGAGGCTTTTTCAAAATCTGAAATATTACATACTCATTCAAAAACCAGGAACTCAGTGACTATTCAAGAAGAAGAGTTTCTCCAGCTTTCAGTTTTACTTTTACTTTAAAACCATTATCATGAGGAGGGAGATCAAAGCAAATATTAGAGCACTGTACTTCTTAAAGAAGCATTTCAATTAGTAAATACTGTTTAATCCTCTTTTTGCATTGCGGTTCAGAAGCTTTCAAACGAGTGAAGTTACCTGACGTGCCCCAAATTTCTGACAGTGAAAATGAAAGATAACAACAACAACCGCCCTCAAAGACTGGATTCAAACTTGACTTATATTCTGCATCTACAGAACTGTCTACAGCACGGAAAACAGATCATTTAAAGTGGGCTTCATTTAAAACAAAGAACTGTGAAGATTTGGGGTGTAATGAGTGACTGGGCCTCAACGCTCCAACAGCAGCGTGCATATTGTTAGTTACTGGGTGTAGTTTTTTACCGTCAGAAAATAAAACTCGTTAGTTGCAGCCCTAGTTATGCTCAACCTGGTCTCACTCTGAAGTCGCCAAAAGCCGGTGCTTGGTCAGTAATGTCTGCCGTCTGACACTGATGGAAAAAGGCGTCCTTTCACGTTGGCATGATATGCAGCCGGTCACTGTTAGCGGGAAATGTGGTGGGACTGCGATGAAAGTTAAGGTGGCGGAAGTCCGTGTAGGGCAGGTGGGAGGGGCGGTGGATGGGTCCAACAACCACCGACTGTCACCCAGGAGGCCAGTGTTCACTTCCTGTAAGATTGAAAAGCCAAACCCTGTTCTGTTTTCCTAAACCCAACCACGTGGTTGTGGTGGCCAAACGTTAAGGTAACTGTAGCGGCTTCTATCAATTAAAAGGCTGCTAAGAGGCTGAGTCCAGCTCGTTACTGTGACTCGTTCAAAGAATCCATGCAGAAGCTCAATGTTGCGTTTTTATGATGATTTATTAAACAAATCTGACAAACTAAAGCAAATAATTATTATTACATTATTATTATAATGTAAGCCACACCCATTTTGGCTCCGACGGTATGTTACAAGATTCGGCTCCATCACAACTCACAAGGTTCACCGACAAAATAACTGTCTTACACGTTTTCCAAACAAATATAACATGCTAACGATATTAGCACAAGCCTATGGAATTTTACATTGTATAAATTAGCCTTGCGTTAGCGCCCACTCAGTCCTTTATAATATGTTGCTGTTCGGATACAGAGACCAAAATAAAGAGGCTTGGGAACACGTTGTGAAGGAAGTTGGTTGGTCTGGTGAGTAGAGTTGTATCAATACTGCCTAAAATGCGGTATCGGGTATCGGCGAGTACAGTCTATAACCAATCCGATATCACGTAATGCCTCACGTCATTACGTACACGCACGCTACAGGCAAATGAAACGGAAACGGAGCGGAGTTCAATCAGCACTGGATAATAATAACTAAAAAACTTTTATGACATTCATTCTACTATTTATTACTTAATATTTTACACAGAGTTTTAGGAGCTGAGACATACAACAATTCATATTCCATCCATTTTTATTTTACGCGCTGGTATCGGATCGGTACTCGGTATCAGCAGATACCTAAAGTTCAGGGATCGGAATTGGTATCGGGAAGGAAAAAGTGGTATCGGCACATCTCTACTGGTGAGTTTTAAAGTGTGTAATGTTATGTAGTGATAGAGGAGAGAACTGCAGGCTAATGTTGTGACGTAGCATGCAAGTCTTTCTTGCTTGGTTTGAATGGGATGACATACGTTTTCTGTTTTCATTGACCAAACAACTTTCTGTAGGCCAACTATGAGCTTTTTCACTGCACAACAGCAAGCAGCAACTACGCTGCTTTCAAGCCAGTAGTTGCTTTGTGGCTCCTTTAATTTAATTCACGTGATGAGCGACTAGAGCAACCAAAGCTGCCACAAATATTTTTGACAGTCGTGCTTCTTGGACATCCATGAGAAACGTTGCCTCTTTGGAAGCTTCTGGTTTCAACATAGAGTTCAGTGCTGTTTTTGTGGAGGCTTTAGTGTCTTCACAAGTTATTGTTTCTTATCTGTGAAATTAAAGTAAACCAAGGCTTTGTTTCCACTGAGGGAAATGGTTTCAGCTTACAGACACAGACAGGCAGCAGTTTGTATCTTTGGTTTTTAGTGTATGAAATGTCAGATTAGTGAGAGTTTAGGAGATAAACTGAGAAAAAGACATTTTCAGATGAGTCGTTTCAGTGTTGGTCTGAATCTGAGGCGTTCCTCTGTCAGTCTGCTTCGATTTGGGCAGATGAAAACGATAACATCCAAACTCAGATGTTCAGAGTGAAAAACACCATCAACAAGGAACAGAGCGATTATGACTTGAAGTGAATTGATGTTGGCATCTGACGAACGGCATCTTCAAGAACCTAAACACTTGGAACTGATGCTTCCTCACACTCAGCTCTTTCCTCGGCAGCAAATTATGGCAAGAAGTGCAGACAGCTCTCCCCTCCCCACTGCCAAAATCTGGAGATGCTCTGACAGGTTACCAGAACTTGTTTTTTTTTGTTTCAGCACAGAAGCTGCTGCTTGTGACTTGTCGTCTTTACGGTTGTTTACAAGCTCTGGTTTGCTGGTAATTGGGCCGAGCAGATGTATAAGACCCAAACTCCAAAACGCAACAAAAAGGTGTTTGTGCAGAGCCAAAGAAAGCAACGTGTAGGTGTTTGGAGGAGTGTGTGAGCATCAGCGGCCCTCACAAAGATGTAAAAATGTCGTTATAAAGAGGAACATTTCAGGATTTAGAGTTGAGGATAATGTTGACATGAAGTGTCTTCACAGGCGCAGTAATGTACGCGTGGTGTTGATATTTCTGTGTGTGGAGGTGTATGACAGGGCAGCATATGGCTAGCCCTGCATGTAGTGAAATATTAAAAAGCAGTGTCAGCAAGAAGGGCACTGTGTGTGTGTCAGAGAGAGTGTGTGTTTGAGTGTGTGTGTCCCACGGGGAGGAGAAATCTGCCGGACATAGACAACTGGGCATGACAAGCTCCCACTGTGACACACACACACACACACACACACACACACAATTATACTCTCTCTCCTCTGTCTGTGCCAACTTGTCCAGTTGGCCTTATCTGCTGGTGAGACTAAATGCCATCTCTCTCTCTCTCGTGCACACACACACATGCACGCAAACACACACACACACACACACAGAGCTTATTTCCACATGTCAGGGGTTTCATAAACACACTGTGCCTTGTATCAGAAAGTCTTCATCACAGTGCGAGTGTTCAGTATGCATCGCGAGGAGTAACTGTGTGTGTGTGTGTGTGTGTGTGTGTGTGTGCGTGTGTGTGTGTGTGTGTGAGAGAGAGAGAGAGAGAGAGAGAGAGAGAGAGAGAGAGAGAGAGAGAGAGAGCGCGACGGGCCAATCCAGGCTTTTTTTTTCTTCTTACCGTTGTTCACCTCCTCCTCTCCCATCTGAATCACACACTCCTGCCTTGAAGTGATATTTAAAAATCTGTTCTTACAGGATCATTTTGGGGTCGAAGGAATATTTGTCACCATTTGGTGTCTATTTTTGGGAGATGTCATGTTCTGACCAAATTACGCCCCTCGCTTCTGTTTGCTCATAAAGCTTGATTCATGTTGAGAGGCGAAGCAACACCTAAACGCTTCCTGTTCATTTTTTTATTTGAAGTTGTCCGACTTCTCTTTCAGCAGTCGTGTCTCTTTTCTTTCACATCAGTCAGAACATCTCCTGCTTTGTGCTGTCGACGACACCTGCAGTACAACAGAATACAATCACACAGCATCCAGTTTGCTTATGGGCAAAGCATCACTATGACTGTGGTCAGTGTGAGAGACTTCACCTGCAGAATGACCTTTTCTCTATCAGTTACTCACCACGTACCTTTGAATTTGTGAAGAAAATTCAGTCAACAAACCAACACATCCTCACTCTGATCTTGTCACACATCAACGTTTGGTCATTGACTGTCTACGTTAAGATTTGACGTGCAAGGTACCCTGGATGTGTTGGTGGATCAAAGAGGCTGATTTAAGAGTCACTATGACTTGAAACCACGTGTCCAGCTGTGTTGAGCTGATTCACACTTTTTGGGGAAAATGTTGTGGCTATTTTTCATTAATGTTGTTTATTTTCTGATTCCGACACAGTAAGATGACGTTTTTACTCCAACACGCCCTCACTGTGTCCTCGTCACATGTCCACGTTTCGTCATGGACTTTCCACGTCCACATATGACGTCCAAGGTACCTGGTTGGGGGTTAGGAAAAAAGAACAGGGTTTGGCTTTACAGTCTTACAGGAAGCTAACACTGATTCCTGTTTGAAAGACAGTGTTTGTTGGATCCACCCACCCTACTCGGATGCTGCCTTAACTTTTATTGTCTTGCTGCATTTCCCCCGGACTATGTCAGGAACCCTTAAACAATAACGGCGACGTGAAAGGACAACTTTTTTGTTGGTGTAAGACGCAGGTAGCTTTTCTGACACCGGATTTGATGACTTCGGAGTGAGACCAGGTTGGTTTGTTTGCTTTCCTCACTTCCATTCACTACTTCCGCCGATGCAACATGCTGGATTGTTTGAAAAAAAAGCTGACAAGAGCCAATGAGAGCCGATGGTGCACGACGCACCGCAAAAACTGGGGCTAGAGACGCTCTCATCATCAACCAACAGCCGACGGGCGGCTTGGTGTGTCAAGGCCCTTATGAAGTTTGTATGACCACCATTATAGCAAACAGTGGCCTGTTTACCCAACCTACCAATTTGGACCAACATTAGCGTTCACGTGGAACATGTTCCTGGCCTCCTGATGAATGTAAGACACAATATTCACTCTCCTTTGACAGAAGCATCTTGCTCTTTAGCTGCTAAATGTTCAGCTTGTTTCTAACGTTGTCTGCCTGATATTTGGTGCTGAGAGTGCAGAGACTGAAACATACTGTAATGGTGCCAGAAAACCAAAACAATTGTGCACCACAGAACAAAGACATTGATTATTTTAATTTAAAAGAATAATCATGAATTAAGCTTTTGATTTTTTGGGCCACCTGGTGGCAGAACTCAACATCAACCTAAAAAAGACAAACGCGTTTTATTAAACTTATTTATTTGTCATGCACCAAAGTTATGAATAACAGCTAATTCTGTGGGTGACACGACAGCAGAGTTCAGAGAGTGTCCTGAATGGAGAGAGGTCACTCTCTGGGGAACATGAATGTCCTCAGTGAACGTTTTGCCAATCTGGTGATTGGATTTTAATACTTCTTGTGTAGATGCAGAAATGTTGGCCTGGAGGTCGGGACGTCACCAGAATCATTAAGAGTCATCCTCTGCGGAATGTGAATATTCAGAGCAAATTTAATGGCAATCTGTTGGACCAAAGCCTGACAGACGGACCGAACAACTGACAGTGACATCTGTTAGCAGGGCAGCGGAAAACATGTTGAACCGGCAAAAACAGGAACGCAGGAAGAAGGGGGAAAGGAAGAAATGTTGAAGCCATTTTCCTTTCTGTGCCCCACTGCGTGCTCACATAGGGGAGAAATCCTGAAGCATTAACCTTCAGTTTGGTTGAATGGTGAGTTATTTGAACATCCAGAATTCTCTGTGGTTTGATATCCACTGATCTGTAGTGGCAGGCAGAACCTGACAAGGGTTTAGCGGGCCAATTAGCTCTGCACACTCGAAGAGAAGTGAAAATGTCAGAGTGTTGTATCGATTATGTTAATAGACTTCCTGTTTTGCAGGTCTGAAAGCAATCTGACAAAAACTGTAGGTTAAACCACAGCCTGCACATGAGTGACAGTAAAATGAATCAATCAGATGCATTAATTATGTGATGATCAATATGTATCTGCATGTGGACCTCATTATTTCTCACTCTGTGTTTACAGTTTTGTGGTTCTTTTCATGTTTTTGACTCGTCATTCTTTTTACTTTGGAAAAATGACACAGTGGCCTTGAGATTAAAGGCAAACTGTATTTGCAGAGTATGTTTTTTTAAGATAGTGTTTAATACAACAGAACATTTTTTGGCTTCTGATGCTTAAAGCAAAGCCATGTCTATTTGGAACCTCTCCTCGCAGCTTGCACACAAGCTCGACAAAGGTACGACGTTTGCTTCTTAGATTTTTACAGCACTCACAAAACAATTTAAAAAGGAAAATGAAAGTAAACTGGCCTGGCATATTCGGACTTTGAGTATCTCGCCTGATATGGGGACACGGGGCCCCTGGAGCCAGACCTGGGGAGGATGAGCTCACCAGGGTGCAGGCAGGCGAGGGGCCCCAGCGGGACGGGGACGTCGCCTCTCTGGCGGGGAAGGTGAAGCAGTACTAACTAGATATAGTTGGGCTCACCTCTACGCACAGCGCTGGTTCTGGGACCAAACTCCTTGAGAGGGGCTGAACTCTCGCTTTTTCCGGAGTTGCCCAGGGTGAGATGCGACTGCGAGCTGCAGAGAGGAGGTCTCTGACTGCTGTTTGTGCATATGCGCTGAACAGCAGTTTGGAGTGCCAGGCCTTGTTGGAGTCTGTTGGAGTTGGAGTCATTTGGGCAACAACGGAGAAACTTTGAGGGAGGTGATTTGGAGGAACGACCTGTCTGACCTGAACCAAGTGATGTTTTGTTATTTGACTTCTGTGCTAGTCGTGCATTGGTCATAACAAACATCGTGTTCGAGCACAAGGAGGTTCCATGTTATTTGTTCTTGAAAAGTAGGTGATGGACTGTGTTATTTTCTTGGCTCTGTCTCAGTTGGATGGTAGTTGTGTCGAGCTAAGTGTGTCCACTGTTGTTTGATTTTTAGCATTAGCTTGGCTGTCGGCAGCTAACACTATCTCTGCACGGTGGCGTGAGAGGTGAGCCCTCATGTTCGTAGTATTCCCACAGTATTTTATCCTCATGTGACACTGCCTGTAAATTTTACGTGTCATATCAAAGTCCTCCTCCTGTGTCAAAAAATCCCAAATAAATCCGGACATTTGATTTAAACGCGGCACATTTCTGATTTCTTTCTCCGGCGCCTCCATCTTTGTTTTGGTGAACTTCCTGCCAAATGCCGCTGACTGAGACCTCTGCTGAGGAAATAAAACCATCAGCACCATCTAGTGGACGGAAAAAGCAACAGATTTATTATTCTAGCGCTAAAAGTTGGATCAAATGTGTATTTGCAAAAATCAATAATGTTTGTAATTCAAGACGGGTACTGGGTGTATCGACACAATATTGTGATACTGTGCTGTATCAGTAGAATGCAGCATAACATGGAAGTAAAAGCAGCTCTCTGTTTATTTAAATGTGAAAATGTGAGAACAATAATAAAACCATGATCTCAGTATTGATTTCAATAATCGTGATTATCACTTGGCCATAATTGTGCAGCTCTAACATCACCCCACTCCTCGTCCTTCAAACCAGAGCGAGGAGCACAAACAGAAATCTCACAGTGTTCCTCTGACTTTGACAGATAACAGCGAGTTCATGCAGGACTCCATCACTCAGAGTAAAAACCTGAAACTTTTTCTTCAGCAACTTTAGCGTCATGTCTGAACAATAGCAACGTGTCTGCAGGAAGTAGCTGCGTCCGACTTCAGCGTTGTGATTCTGGGAGCATAGTTTACAGACAGCAGGAGCCTCTTTTTTCTCTAATGGTTGCAATAACTCACACACATACACACACAGGGCTTAATGGCTTTTATAATGAATGGCCCAAGATAGTGGGCTAAATGGTGGTTGCCATGGTGATAGGGTCAATCGATCAGAAAGTATTGATCGGCCATCGATAAGTTCCAGACGGCAAGCTTCTGGAATAGAGAATGAGGTGTTGTGTGTGTGTGTGTGTGTGTGTGTGTGAGTGTGTGTGTGTGTGAGGGGTGGGGATTAGCCGCTGGTGTGTGTTCATACTGTACGTGTGCATGTGTGTGTGTTACAGAGACATTCCTCTACAGCAGTTTGGATATTGCTGTAATAGATTCATGTGTCATGGCGTCACCTCCACCACCTGAGTCTGGGTGACGTAAACAGTAACTCTGACTTTAATTTGGCTCTCAACGTCTGATGGGTCGATGACATCAGAACTGTCTCTGAGTCTCAGGGTCGTGCATGTAAAGAGTTGAAATAGAACGATTATAAACCCGGTAAACTAAATTAATGATGTGCTAAAAACCTGCCACAGTTGAAACTAGAAATCTCCAGAGAGTGTGTGTATATATATATATATATATATATATATATATATATATATATATCATATTAGGATCCTTTTAGTTGTTTTGATTATTTTTAATATTCTTATACAGTAGGTTAAAAAAACAAAACATTGTGAGAGTGTCACTTTGAGTATTTAGCGCTACTTTTCAGATTTATTTATTTATTTTTTTTAACCAAATAAACAATCAGAAATTAGAAAATAATCATCAGATTAATCCATCATGAAAATTACCATTAGCTTTAAATACTTTAAGTACAATTCCCTAAATATACTTTAATTTTAATAACATTTCCAATGCAAGACAGAAACTAGGAAAGGTTTCTGCATGTAAATGACATCACTGACCCTTCAGAACCTGAGCAGGTTGGCTTGATTCCTTTGAAAAACATGGAAAGAAGTCAGAAGCCCTTTTTAAACAGGAGTTTTGCAAATTTGCAGGAAAGCCCAATCAGTGTTTTTTCAGCATTGGCAGTATAAAAACAAAATCAGGGAGTGCAGCAAAATGCTGCCTACCTACTTTTGTTTATACAGAATGTGCCTTTTTCGGGGCAATGGGGGGCGTGAGCAAGTAACAAAACGTGTAGCTCAGCGTGTGACGTAAACAGTGACGTGGGAGGGAAGCCGCGGCTGGTCAGTCCTTCGGCGATTCTCTCGTAAGTCGGCCCGTCCTTCACCGTCCCCGTCATCTGACGGTTAATGGCCTCTTGGTTTGCGAGGACAAGGAGGGCGCGCAATTCCTTGTCTCCCCAGTTGCTCATCTTTACAGTGTCTGTCAGGTTGTGTTTCCCTCTTGCTACTAGCTGCTCGCTAATTCCTGCTATCAGCTGTTTCCTGTTTATCCACCGCCAGTGGCTCGCACGTGCGGCGTCATCAACAGCTCCTCCCACAAGTCATCAACAGCTCCTCCCACAAGTCATCAACAGCTCCTCCCACAAGTCATCAACAGCTCCTCCCACAAGTCATCAACAGCTCCTCATGTTGCAGGAGGCCGCCTTGGTCTGTTTTAACAAAAAGGATTCCACTTATTATATCTACCCTATGAGGTGGGAAATTGGGCACCTCGGATCAACTCGCCAATCCGGCTCTGTGTGTCTAAACACTTACCGGCGAAACAGCCCAACATTCGCCGAAAATCTGGCAGTGTTAAAGGGGCTAGTGAAAAACAAAAGAAATGACCCAAAAATTTGCAAGAAAATGTAAAAAGAGAAGAATTGGAAGAATTAAAAACATGAAAATCAGTAAAAAAGAAATAACAAAATGACGTGGAAAAAAATGCTTGAAATTTTTAATTATTCTGTACCATCTTTTTAAATATGTAATCATAAGATCATTTTTCCCTTTTTCCTTCCTTTCCTCCCATTGTATTTTTTTTTTTTTTGCAATTTTCTTTAACACTCCAGTTTCTCTGCAGATTCAAAATAATATAAAATATAATCAACAAATAATGCTTTTTTATGGATAAATATAAGTTAGAAGCTTCATCTTAAAACAGTTGCCAGTTATTTTTCTGTTGATCAGCGAATTGATGAATCAGCTAATTTGCGCTTCACTAGTTTAATGTATCACAAAACTTTATCAGCTCTTTGTGTGTTTGTGAAAATCTTTATGTGCAAAATGAAGTTTTTCTGTTCAAGATGTGGTGGAAATAAAAAGCAGCACAAGAGAAAAAGACTCAAGTAAAGTGCACGTACGGTCATATTTTTAGTGCTTTATGAGTTTGACTGTTTAATGCTCAGGAGCAGCGGCGGTGCGACCATGGTGCTCCTCTGCCTCTGTACACTTTGCTGCCTGCAGGACTCTGTAGTGGCTGATCTCGGTCAAGGCTCCTCTCTGTCTCTGCCCTGCAGTGGTGGATCAAACTCACCATTGAAGTCAGGACAGCAGAGTCGAGTCTTTTCAAGCTCCACCTCAGGGTTTCCTGCAGTATATACGTCCTGATGAAAAAAAAAAAGGAACCTTCAAGGATAAAGAGCAGAGGAGACGTTTCACACAGCGAAGGAAACACAATTAATTAGAGGTGATTCTTTAGGCCGCAGCTCAAACAATAATTGTTTAAAACGATTAGTCAATAAACAGAAGATTAAACATTTCAATCATTTCTTCCAAGCTTTGCTCTGCTTTTTAGTCGGAGGATTTTCAACTTTATTATCTGTGATAGTAAATTATACTTTCTTCAGTTTTAGACTGTTTTAGACAAAAAGATCTCTGAAGACATCTGCTCAGGTTTTAGGATATTTTAATAGGCTTTTTTTTTCCAGTTTCGGACATTTTACAGACTCAACAACTAATGAAGTATTTGAGAAAATAATTAGCATCTTAATTAATATTGAAAATAACAGTTTTTATTAGAGAGTTTTATTTTTTCTCTTTGTATCATTCTGTGTCCACTCTCTAAAAGTTTTTTGTGGGTCCGTGAACGCAACACAGGTAGAACTCGATGAGTTGTTGCAGAGCAAATAATTGATCAGTTGATCCGATCAGAGCTGATCAGATCCGATTGATGCAGGAGAGGAGCAGCTGCTGCAGAGGCGAGTGACTATAAACCTTTCGACCCGGCACAATGAAGCATTAAGATTTACTTTACTGCGCCAGTCGCTCTGCTGCTCTGTCTGTGCCCAGAGTCGCTCTGCGCTCAGAGCGTGTGGCGCACTGAGTAACTGTTGTGGATGTTCATGGACAGTGTGTCACAATCCTCTTAGGTCAGTAATAACTTGCTGCAAACAACGCGGCCGCATCATGGCTGCCATGCGTGATCTGCGTTCATTTGATGCGTCGGCCGCACATCTCAACACGAGGTACCGTGACGCGTGAGCAAGATGCAATATTGACATGACTGCTGGAGGCGCTCGTGCAAATGAAGACAGTGACCGTGAGATCGGAGCAGACGGAGTCGCTGTCGGAGCAATGGCGGAAACTTTTGAAGAGAGGCTGACAGACCTGGTGCAGAACTCTCAGCATCTCTATAATATTTCCACATAGTGACATAGTTCTTCTTCCTCATAAAGCATATCAAGGGCATCCATGTTTGTTTACCTGGCACGCACTACCTGATTTCTGTTGTCTGGCTCAAGTGGAGGCCGCCAGTATTGTGCGATTTGGCTGCGTAGTGCTGCAGCAACAGACACGGTGCGTTTTGTACACGTACGTACGATCAAGCAGAAAGTCTGTTACGGCCCTTAATTAAACGTAATGTTTTACTCAGGAAAACCAAGCTTTGTATCCGCCTTATTCCTGGCCTCCACAATACCTTGTGTGAGTTAAAGGTGCAGCTTCTGGCACTTCTGACACGGCGACAGTAACGAGTGGTATGCTAACGGTAGGCTAATCCTCTTCTCGAGATCGATTTGGAAATAAAACACGTGGAACACACCACCTGTTACGCCTCAGACGGTATAACGTGATCATACCTGTGTCGTCTCTGACAGCCGTGTCAAAGCACTGGTTGTTTTCCTTTTTAACCAAGCGTGTTAGCGATTAGCTTGCCTTGCTCCGTTAACATACTGTTACATTTGACGGATCCTGAGCTAGCTTACAGTAAACATCTGCTGCTTCTGAAAGACGATTCATGATTTCTTACGACTCGTGAACAGGCCGTAACACGAGGAGAACATTTAACGTAGCTCTGTTTTTAATTTTAGCTCCATGTAAAGTGAATAAACGTGATGTTTACCAGCTAACGCTCCGCTCGTCTGCCTTAATGACACAGTTACACATTTTTATCACTGCTAGCTTATAAAAGTTCTACTGAGTGAAACATGACGCTGAGTTCAGCAGCAGACCTCAGTAATATCAGTAATATCGTAGTAAAACAAATAATTTCAGGCATTTATTTTATATGAAATAAAAGAATTAAGGCAAATCAGTGACACACAGAACAGATGACTAAGCAAATACTATTTCATCAGTTTCCCCTCCGAAACTGTTAAATGGTTGCACCCAATATTAAACGTCCTACGACGACAGACATGTTGTTGTTAACAGGGCGATTTCTGTCGTCTTAAAGCACATTTGATGCATTGAGACGATATATTTTTACCTGTTAAGACGAATAAATTGAATTATTAATACGGACGTCAACATCTAGAGTAGGGTGACCATATTTTGATTTCCAAAAAAGAGGACACTCGGCCCGGCCACGAGATAGCCTGCTTATATGATACTCGCAGTTTACTCAGAGATGCCTTATAATTTTGATATATTTAAAGTTTATATACATGGATAGAAAATTCAGTTATATTATCTCTCAAAGACAGAAATTCAGATAGGCCCCTGTAGATAGGACACACACACACACACACACACACACACACACTAGAGTGTGGCCACCCGATCCGAGCCCGACGGGTCCAAATGGGAGGCCTACCCGACGGGTCGGGCCGGGTTCGGTCAGCTTTCAGTGAAAATGTAGTGTAAAAATAAATAAAATCCTATTGTCTGTCCTGTTTATTGCTTGAGGACTGCTATTTATGAGACAACACCTGAACATAACACACACACACACACATTGGCTGTTTGTTTCTACCTCTCCCCTCGCTGGAAGCCTCAGCCTTGATTAAACGCTGAAAATAAAATAAAATAAAAGAGAGAGACAAGTTTTCCTATTTTATCTTATTTTTTAATATTTCTCCCTGTCGGAGCCTCGGACCTCCCGACACCTACTCCCGTCTCAAACACGGAGGTCTCCCTCTCCGCGGAGCGCACACACACACACACACACACACACACACACACACACACACACACACAAACTGGACATTATCATTAATTTATAAATACCCCCCGGACGCCCCAGACAGGACGTGAACATGTCCGGGCAAAAGAGGACATTGTTGTATTTTTCATCGAGCATTTATTTTATTTCCACATGTGGTGGGTGTGCGGGTGAACGTACAGTAGATCTGTTTTTCAGCATCGTCTCAGTAGCAAATTAAATGAAAAAGTCAACCTCTGCATCTCTTACACTGTTAAATGTCAATCTGCAAAGGTTCGCTGTGTTCCAGGAGTTATTCTGCAGCGCTGTAATTAACTTTTTGGTGTACTTACCTTGGAAAATGAAAAACATCAGAAACCATTAGATGAACCTTTGTGATTCCCAGTGTTACTGAAACATCACAAACCGGTAAAAAGCTCCATAACCCATTACGTCTCTTGCATAATGGTTTGTAGTGGGTTTTGGACTCTGATCTAATGGTTTCTACCACATCTTTTAGCAGGTGGTTTGTAATGGTTTCCATTACAGGCAGCATTGGTTACTAATGCTTGTGATAATTTCCAGTAGATTACAACAGACAAACCATTATGCCGTAGTTCATCAGAACCCGTCGTAATTATGGATAAACCATTAAACTGATCATTCTGTGAAGTTTTCAGCTGGTTGTTTTCCACCAACGCGGCTCATTTACTCCCCATTCACTCACACCAGTGTTCCCAGACAGACCTGCCAGCTGCTGTACAGCTTCTCTCACTTTACAAATTGAAATCTTTGTCCAAAAAACACCCACTAGTTTTTTTAAATCATCGTATGAATACACACAGAGGCACGCTGAAGAAAACATGAGCTGATGATGTTACGACCAAAATATACACTAAAAGTTGAACATGTTGGGTAAAAAATGTGAATCACTTGTTTTCATAAGTTTATCTGAAAATGATTTTACTATCTTTTAAACCAGAAACCAAATACAATACCTCCAAATGATTCTGCTGTGTGAATCCAGCTCACAGATTCATGACTGAGCAGGTTTTCATTAGCAAAAAGGTGCAAAAGCTCTGCAGACGGACACTTTATTGTCTTAACACTGCTGCTGCTCGCTGACTCACTGACTGGCATGTTCGTCATGACTCATATCATGGGTTTGATTTGTAACTAAATGTTTTTTCATTGTGTGCTGAGCTGCTCTTAATGTTCTGCACAGTTCAGCAGATGGACACATGAAATACTTTCCAGTGTCTGTGATATTTATTCACTGTGCAGAATAAGAAAAGCATGTTGGCTGATTCTGAAAGTTCATTTTAAAGCTGATATCAGTCGATATCGACGATGTACCGATATTATCGTACATCCATTATTTAGGCAAAAACAATAGTTCTGTGTGTCCAAAGATAAAATACTTTATATTTAGTTTGATTAAAAAAAAGAAATGACTGCATCTCCGAAACTACATTTTGTGTCTGTGAGCTCATAACAGTTTGAATGTCAAAGATATGCTCACATGTGCAGTGCAGGAAATATTTCATATGGAAAACATTTAAAGATATACTTTGCAGGGATTGTTGGTTACTGTTAATACACAATATTTAAAGTCCCGACCTCACCTGTGTGGTGTTCTTGCTGTGGGTGACGCGCCCATCAATGTCCCCAACACAGCATAACTGACGTATGAAATCAAGGCAGAGTCCATTTAGGGCAGCTGGGAGGGCTGGTGGATGTTTCCAAAGACCAACACTTTGACCCAGGAAGCCGTGTGAGTGTAAAGCCAAATCATTTTTTCGAAACGTAACCACATATATGGTCACAAATTTGTGATGTTGTACTGATATGGTGCATTTATTTTGCAAGAGATCCACTGCCTAACAGTGCCTGGGGGCATCAGGGGAAACACGGCGGGGCAACAAAGCAAGTTAAGGTGGTGAAAGTCCAAGTAAGGTGGATGGGTCCAACAACCACCACCTTTCACTTCCTGTAAGATTCTAAAACCAAACCTTGTTCTCTTTTCCTAAATCCAACCACGTGTGTTTTTTGTTGAGGAAAAAAAAAACATCAGTTGGTGGTATTGGACCAACGTAGTGCTTTTATTTTGAAAGAGACTGTATCAAACTGTACATTTCCTGTGAAAACAGAAGTGTATTTTGAAAACAGACAATGCATGTAACAGGCTGAAGTTGACACGGCGTCCCAGAACGTCAACAGCCAACACACCCAGGGTACCTTGGACGTGTCACAATGAGGATGATGATGGAGTTTTGTCCACAGACTGTCATCACATAATGTAAAAGGAATTTGCTTTGGTGTTGTGGTGCTTAACATTAACACAGTAAGAGAAGAATAAAATAAAAAACAAGCATTGCAAAATTAAGAGATACAAATGTAGGATAGAATAAAGTTATAATAAAATAAGAAAAGCAAAGTATGTCCATTATATCTGTGTTAAAGTGAGAGAGCTGTGCAGTTGTTAGAGGTGGTTGTTTGTGCAGAAATGTGCCAGGCTCTGTTCCAAGCTTTTAATTATTCTGTTGTTGCATCAGTGGGATTTTAAATTAAGTTTTCTTACTTCTGGAACTCGACCCAGAAGTTTGAGTCCAACTTCAGCTCTCTGTAGTACGATGTTAGGCGTGAGTACAAGAACAACACATGATCACACCCAGCTGGGATCAGCAGATCTGTAAATGCTGCCGAACCCTTTAAAGTCTGAATCCTCTCGGGTTGTGTTTGTTTCAAAGATGGACTCTGCACGTCCACATGTGGCGTCCAAGGTACCCTGGGTGTGTTGGTTGTTGACGTTCTGGGACGCCGTGTCAACTTCAGCCTGTTACATGCATTGTCTGTTTTCAAAATACACTTCTGTTTTCACAGGAAATGTACAGTTTGATACAGTCTCTTTCAAAATAAAAGCACAGTGTCTTTTTTTTTTTCCTTCAACAGCACACCCACGTGGTTGGGTTTAGGAAGAAAGAGCAGGGTTTGACTGTACAATCTTAC